>JAWHQI010000476.1:600000-1198603 GCA_033032865.1 Dactylorhiza incarnata
TTAAATTCCTTTGTCATCCTTATAGTTCATAAAATTAATAGCATAAACAGTATTTTCAATAAGCATCATTGCTGAGAAAAACAACAAGAATTTTCTAAGAAAATAGAACTATTCATTCAAAGTTGCGTCGAATAGAATTCGACGTATCGTTAGGTTCTACTCGACGCAAGCGTCGAGAGCCAATTGGAGCGGATAATATGAATGTTATTCGACGCAACGTCAAGTTCATATCGACGCATGCGTCGACTTAATAGTCGCTGATTAAATTCGAGGTCGCGTCGATTATAACTCGACGCAACGTCGACATGACTACGTCGACTTATTTGTTCGTAAACAATCCCAAAGTTGCGTTGAATAGTAATCGAAGTAATGTCGAGATGCCAACGCGCACAGGATTGCTTCTAGAAGCTGTCCTGATATATTTTGGCATGCTGAATATTAATATATATCGATGGTGCTTCGACTTAAACCATAAGTTGTGAAGAATCATCTTCTTTTAAGCAACTTCTGCGTCGAATCATTTATGTTTTCGAATTTTCCTCTCCCTGCTCTCTTGCTTCTCTCTTCTCCAGCTCTCTTACATCCTTCTCTCTTTTTCTCTCTCTCTCTCTTCTCTCATCTATTTGCAGGCACCTCGAAATCAATGGCTCCTCCAAAGATTAATTCAGGCTTTGATGTGGATATAGACTCCTTCAATGCGGCTGCAGATAGTTTCAAAGCCATTCTTGGCTTATTTCAGGCAGCTGGGCTAACAAAGGTGATTTCCACAAGGAGCAAGATACTTGATATAGAGCAGACAGAGTTCAATGAGAGTGTGCAGATAGGAGATGCTGGTTCCTTTAGTGGGAAAGTTTTTGAAACAGATATACACATCATAGAAGAGCTGCTAAATCAGACATTTGATCTTACAAATGGAAATGACTCAACTGACAGGTGCAAAAATCAAAAGGGTCCTAGAGATATTGCAGTTCTAGAAAGAAAAGTCTATCAATCTAAAGAAGATTGATCTTGGAGAGGAATACAGATTTCTGGCAGACATTGTAGGGAAGGTGCTCCTTTGCTAAATCTCAGCTCATGATGCCATTCCAAAGCAGCTGCTGCAAATCATGGGCATTCTAGTCCATCAGAAGAATATAAACTGGGGGAGATGCCTCCTGAAGTTGATTGACCACAAGTATTCCCATAAAAAAAATTCCTTCACGAGGATCATGAGCCAGGTGCTCTTCCACCATTTTGTGCAAGTCCAAGAGAGTGCCCATTCCTCCTAGAAAAAGGATCAACATTGGACTCTTCTCCAAATGGACCAGGCAGATCCTCAAGCCTGGTCAAGCTACACCTTCACCTCCTCTCTCCAGCACCACAAGATATGGAGACAACTGTACAAGATCTTCCAGCCCAAAATAATCCACCAGCACAACAAGGTGTCATTACAGAGCAAAACCTCCAATCCATCCCATCCACACCAGCTCATGAACCTACACCACAGTATCCTCCCCAACTACATCAACATCCATCCACCCCACTTCTAGACAATCAGTCTATTCCATTTCCGCCACCAGCTTATATTTCTCCAGAAACCTACCAAACCCTTTCACCTGCCTACCAAGATCCTCCTGATTTGAATGAGAACCTCACACCTCCACCTTCATCTGCCTCTACCTCCCATCCTACACCCTCCTTTTGTTGGAACATGCTTTCCGCATCTCTTGGTTTGACAATAACAAATCCTATTGTATTTGATCATACTTGTTTTGTGTTTATAGTATGCAGGATTCCGTGCTTTCAAAACTCCATGGAAATATGTTTTTGTTACTACCGCGCAACGTTAAGACTACCGCTGGCGCTAACAACCGCTGAGAAGAAACCGCTGAGAAGGGAACCTGCGTTCGACGAAATGGATGCTGCTTTCGACGAACTAAAGCTCGACAAAATGAAACCTGCGTTCGACGAACTGCATGCTCTACCACGACGCTCGACGAAATGCATGCTTTACCGCGACACGCTAGAACTACCGCTGGCGCTAGCGATCGACGAAATGGAGGTCGACGAAATGAAGGCAGCGTTCGACGAAGATGCGCCCGACGAAGTGCTCTACCGCGGTGCGTTACAACTACCGCTCGCGCTAGTTTCGTTCGACGAAATGAATGCTGCGCTCGACAAAATGTGAGGCCAGCTCGACGAAAATGCACCTGACGAAATGATCTACCGCGGAGCGCTAGCACTGACGCTGGTGTTAGCATATATGGAAACTATTGACAGAAAGGAAATAGTGGAGAAAAAGAAATGTTGATGGGTCGCTATGTTTGGCATGTACTATCGCGGCGCGTTAGGTCTAACGCCCGACAATAGCTTTTTGGAAACATCCCGTCAGCAATTGATTGAGGAGCAGATTTCAAAGCAGATATTGGCTGAAGGAAGGAAATCTCGCTAACGCGGGGCATTAGTGGTACCGCGGCGTGCTAGTGTTTGGCGCTCATAATATTGCCTAAACTACCACGATCCATGTGCTTCATTGCCTTATGTGGATACCGCGGGGCGGTAGTACTACCGCAGGCGGTAGTGGCTGAATCTATAAAAAGACGCGTGCCGCCTCCGTTGCTGCTGGTTGTTGCTGAATGATTTGAAGCCATATTTTCAGAGCACTCGTGAGAGCCTTCCCAAGCAGCCCAAAGAACTCCGTCAACGATCCTGAATGCAAAAGAACTTGAAGACCGATTCGATCGCATCTACATCGACATCAAGTTCTTCATTTGAGGGAGTCTTAGTTCTTATCTTGTTTTACTTTCAAATTGTAACCCATATATCTTTTGTTCGGTAGAGGAACTCGCCACACGTCGACTAGGGCCTTGCGGGGACTAGGGGAATTCGCCACACGACGACTCGGTCTAGGAAGGACTTAGGGAGGAATTCGCCACACGGCGACTGGGTCTAGGGAGTAGATCTAGGGGGTGCTCGAGGCCTTTCTGATGATATATTGGCTAGAGCGGCTTGAGGCTGTATCTGGGGAGAGATCGATTAAAGACAACCGGTTCGTGGGGATACGAGTTGGTATAGAAAACAAAAAGGGTTTTCATATTATTCGCTTCGATTTCTAGCGTCATCGAAATCAAATTTTGTAATCAATTTTATAAATGTTAATCATGTCTTTTCTTATTTAATAAAATTGATTTCATTTCTAATTTCATTATCTCTTCACTTTTAATTTAACTGCGACCAAAATATCAAAAGTTTTCTATTAAAGTTTAAAGTTTTTAAAACCCTTATTCACCCCCCCCCCCCCCCTCTAAGGTCGCCTACAGATCCAACAAGTGGTATCAGAGGTAGGTTATTCCAAATTGGCTTAACAATCGGGAATAATGACGTCTCATGATCTCGCTTCTGTTAGTGGGTGGAATTTTTATGAAGAAGAAAAATCTCTTGCACCACCTTTATTCGAAGGAAAAAATTATAAAGGGTGGAAATTGTTAATAGAAAGGTTGATTAAAACATTAGATATCAACGCAAGGGATATATCGATAATAAGACCAGCGGACGAATCAAATAAACAAGAGTGTCACCTAAATGCAAAAGCTATGAACTATATTTTCTGTGCTTTATCTCAAGATATCTTCCAATTAATATATTATTTTTCTAGTGCATACAAAGTATGGAAATTTCTTGAAGAAATGTATGATTCTCCTTCTACAGGTATGGAACAATCACAAGAATCGGAGAATATGCAAGCTTGCTCAAGTCTTCAAGAATGCTCCTCTCATGACAGATCAATGGAGCACACATCAAATGGAAGAGAAGAAGAAGTACTGTCTTCAGAAGAGGAGTGCCAAAAAGATATCAAAGAAACTGTGTTCAAATCGTGCCTCTCCCGAAAGCAACGTAAGGAAATCAAATCCCATTGTTTCTACTTCTATCTCTTCATTACAATTGCTTCAAACTACAAACCGTAAAATTAAGAAATTAAAAGATGCTAATAAACATTTGCGCTTAGAAAATACAAATTTAAAGGCAAAAATTAATGAACAATCAAATTCAAATTTATCTTATTCTATCCATGGTTCCTTAGTTGAAAACAATACACCTAGTGTAGAATATAATGAATTAAAAGAAAAACACAAGGAACTTGAAAAGGAATTTCTTTTTATAAAAGAATAAAACGAAAGATTATGTTTAGAAAATTCATCCTTGAAAAATGATTGTGCTAAGTGTAAGGACTATAAAATTGAAATTGAAGAGATGGATGAAACATTTGATGAATATAGAAATAATTATCAAAATCATATTGATTCTATTGTATCCACTCTTAAAAATAGCATAATAGCCTATAATAAAGCTAGACATAATCTTAAAGTTAAGAATTATGAATTGGAAACTAAAGTCAACTTGCTTAAGGAAATTATAAAGAAAAATTCTCAACACATAAATCAACAATTTCAAGCAAATTCCAAAAGCAAGTTAAATGTGAATTTTCATAATATGTCTAAGCCTAACAAAAGAAATGAAAAATATCAAATGCTTGAAAATGAAATACCAAATCATTATCATTTACAAAATCATATTTCTCCCAACATAAAATTAAATGTTCACAAATTTCCTATAAACAATGTTTTACAAAATCATCATGGAAATTTGAAAAATAAAAATAATGTTAAACCAAGATTTGAATGGAGACCCAAAGCTAAAGAGGAAACACAAACTCAAATCAAAAGAGCCCATCCAATCATATCTCCCCAAAAACAAACACTATATATTTGGGTACCCAAAGGAACCGCCACACCTGATCCTCTTTGGATACCTAAATCTCTCATTCAATAGTATCCTATCATTTGCGTGAAGTAGAAATCAATTAAAATGAATTATCAATTTTCTACTTCATGACATGCTTTACTTCCTTTTTTGGGTCTTTTGTTTCTTTGAGCCGTCATGATAAAATCACTTTATATAACTTGTAACATTTTTGTAATCAAAATTCATTAACACTAAATTGAAATAGCTAAGATAATGCCACATGATAATTTAACTTTTCAAGACAAATAAGAATAATTATCAAACTATGGAGTAAAAATTTCATAACCATGCAGGAGATCCTTAAAATATTTTAGCAAGATAAGCATAAAAGAATACTTAAACAAAGCCAGAAATTAGTCCAAACTGAAATAAATAAACCCAAAAAGTATGTTGATACTAACGCCAACGCTAGCAATCCGCTCTTACAACCACCGAGCCTACTGCTCATAGCACCAAACCGACCAATCTCCCGACACCACGGGGTGTGTTATTAGTTAATGTCTTATTTCTATAAATTAGGGTTAGTCTTGAACTTCCCGAGGGTTACCCTGTAAGGGGCTCGCTACGGTACTAGAAACTACAATGGGATGACACCTCAAAGTTCCCCTTCCCAAGACACTTAGTATTATTGGTTACTACCCATAAGAAACCCTCTTAATGTCTCACCTGGATTAAGCCTAAGTGCTTTAAGATCTAAGGCAAAAGACGATCTTTCGTCAATCCCAGGACAACCTACCCCAAGGGTGGCACCCCACCACCCTAGGACTCATCAAACTCTAATTAACTCCAGGGATTCTCACATAGTCAAATGATCACCATTAAACTCTCACATCTCCAATCAATATAATCCAATTTGGCCTATAACCCCAAAATTGTCAATTTGCTAAACGCAAACCATCCTCAACGCTTTGATGCTCATGAAGGGGAGTACACTAAATACTCAATCCTATGATTCAATAATTTTATTGGAGGTCCATGCTACATATTTAAGACTAAATCCAGAGTTGCATAATTTTCCCAATAATATTAATATTTAAATCATTTTTCCTAAAATACCACTTCCTAAGATTTGAACTACAAGTATACTTTTCTGACTTCTAATGCCTACCACAATTTTTACATAAATCAAAGGCACCTTGTAATCAGTAGATATGAAATTTTAGGAAATTCCAGCAAGACTTACTATTTTTAAAAATTCCAAAACCCATTTATTTCCAATACATTCCAAAGGAGGTACCCTCATATGAACTCTAACTATTATGAAAATTTTTACAGAGTTGATTTATACCAAAATATTCATCCCTACAAAATTTGACCATATTCCATAGAGGTTACATTTGTAATTTCCTCAAAGGACATATTTGCAATTATTTCCAAATTGAACTAGAGGTACCAAACATATTAATCCATAAATTATGAGAAAACTATAGTGGGTCCATGATGGTATGAAATGTCATCCAGCAAAGTTTCATGCAATTACAGAAAGTAATCACCCTAAAATTAACCATCCCAAAAATTGCCAACATTATGAATAATTACAATTTGGACCTCCAAAAGTTTTCTAATGGTTCTAATAGAACCTCCAGAGATTAATAACATTAAAAATAAGTTGGTGACAGAAGATGGTTAATCATTAAGTATTATTTCTTCCTAAATCCCAAAACCTAAATATTTACAATTCTACCCAAGGATTTATTCACTAAGGTATACAACCCCAAACCTCTTCAATTTCACAGGGGAGGCTCCACTGGTCACTATGACGTACTCTCCAAAATCTTAGGTCAAACCATTAAGGTTTGACCCCTCTTCCTTCATTGGCCTCTAATTGCACCCCTTAGGGTTTACCCTAGGGTTTGGGTCCATACTTCCCCAAATCCACCCAAACTTCTTGTGAGGGTGGTATACCACTCATAGAACTCAGAGGAGTCTATTACACTCCTCTCTAAGGACAAACACCCCTATGTCCTTCACAACCCTACAAAAATCCCCACTAAGGGACCTACCCTAGGGTTCTAGGGCTACCATACACCAAACCACCCAAAACTCCATTGGAGGGTTTGTTATGCCCTAAAAGGTCAGTGGCCAAAATATCAGCCTCTGTTGCGGTGATTTGACCACTCAAATACCAAGGGGGTGAATTACCCTAAATAGCCCTTTATAGGCCAAACTAGGGCTGAGTAAAATCCTAACCAAAACACCTCCAAATGAGGGGAAATTTTAACCAGGGGTTCAACATGGCCCTAAAAACACCCCACCAAAATTTGGTGGAGATTGGAGGTCATTTGACCCTCCAAATAATTTATGCAAAGATTATTAAATGTTTTCAAAAACTTTAGGAAAAAGTTCTCCAAAAATTCTCATTTTTGGATATGATGTAGTCATAGGCATGGCTCACTCCTTGTCCAAATTTCATGTCATTTGGACTACTGGTTTGGTGTGGGCATCCATTCAAAGTACAGTCAAACTTTGCACTAAAATGGGTGCTGAGGTCAAACCACGACTCCAAATGGGGTGAACCCAATTTTGTATGATCCTAGGGGTCAAGTCCTACAACTTTCATGTTGGGCACTTTTTCAGTAGAGGACTCTATCTATTTTTAAAATTTAAACCATTCACTACATAATAATATGAATAAAACAATTAAATAAAACATTAAAATAAAATAGGGGGTACTGTTCATCTTCTTCATATGGCCGAAAAACATCAAAAGCTTGCCATTTCCTGTAGCTTTTTCCAAGGCCATTTCCCGGCCACCCGGCCACCTCCCTGGCCGGCCACCACCGCCACCACCTCCGTTGAGGTGGGGGCTATCGTCGGGCGGCGGCACGGCCGCCGGAGGGGCGGTTTCCGGCGAACCCGCCACCATGAGATTTCATGAAAATTTGAATTTTTTTTTCGCCGTATCGGCTCAGTTGAGCTCGATTTCTCTGCCTAATTCGATCTAGATCTACCCACTGGAGAAGAGGAGGAGAACCGGACCTTGTTTGGGGGTTTTGGTGGCTCCAATCGTCGGCCACCATTTTTCCTTCTCCAAGCTTTGGGTGCCATGGCTTCTTGTGCATAGGGAGCTCTAAACTTTCGGTAAAATGAGGGGTTTCACTCCTCTGAAGGTTGTTAAGATGAAGGGGGGTTCAATTGAGGGGGAGGGAGGCTTTAACCAAGAGAGCCATTAATGGCCTCTTGGTCTCCCTCTCTTGGCCGACCCTATTCACTCTCCCACCCCCCAATAACTCGTGGAAACTGCTGGAAACTCCTCAAATTCATCATAGAAGATGAATGGAAGAGTAATGGAGGGATACCAAGGGGTGTATCACCTTAATGGCCATGAATGGCCTCTTTCTCTCTCCTTATAATTGGGTTTTTCTCTCTCCTACTCACCATGGCCGATTTTCTACCCCCTCTGAGTTTAATGCTAGTCTAATAGGCTGGGCAAGTGATCAATTTGGGCTTAGCCCAAAGGGATTGGGCTAGGTTTAAGAGATTTGACCTAGTTTGGGCAAGTTTGACTTTTGGTCAAATTGACCAATTCGGTGACCCTAGGATGGGGCTTTTGGGTCCATTGGATTCCAAATTAGGTTTAGAAATTACCGGTGGGGTCAATTTGGTCACATGAGCCTTAGTTGACCCAATTTAAGCTGGTTTGACCAAAATAGGCTATGTTGACTTTGGTCAAATTGAGCCCTAGGGTTGACCCAGTCATGGGGCTTCTTGGTCCAATGGGTCCCCTATGATATGATTACACTATGGGTATGGTAAATTTAATATGGTGATGGTTAATTAGGGCACTTAGTGAAGAATTGCCATTTTGACCTAAAAGGGCATTTTGGTCAATTTGCACCACTAGGGGTCCCATGATGTGGATTTTAGGTCCACTAGGTCTCTCATGATATTTTTGACCTAGATGTGTGGTCAATTTGGCATGGTGAAGGTTAATTGACTCTAATTAGGCTACTTTGACCATTTTAGGGTTAGGGTTGACTTTGGTCAATTTTACCTCTTTGGTTGACCCTAATAGGCCCTTGGTGCCCTAAGGGGACCCCTAATGGGTTAGGGATACTATGGTGGGGTCAAATGGTCAGGTTGAGGCCCTAAGTCCAACCCTAAGCTTGGTAATTGGAAATTGCTATTTGCAGACCAAGGTGGTTTTCTTCTTCTCACCTCAATTCACATGGCCTTGGGCTCTTCCTATGGTTTTGTCATGACAAAACCAACTTAGGGGTCTAGTTGTCTGGGAGATGTTACACCAAGTGTGGTAGAAGAGTAGATGTACCCAGGTTGATTGGGGAACTACTATATTTCTTCGTGTCTTCTGGTTGCTTGGCTTATATTTTATTTCTTGTTGCTGTGATGCGATATCTGTGATTAGTATTTTAGTTCTATAACTCAGTTAACTACACATATTTATATATCACTAATTTAATTAAGCCAAAACCTTTTAACTCTCTATTCACCCCCCCCCCCCCCGCCCCTTCTAGAGTTAATTTAAGAACTAACCTCACTTTCAATTGGTATCAAAGCGTGGTTGATTATATCAATCACTTTCAACTAATATTCAATTGACTTTCAAACCCTGCCTGGCCAAATTCAGTAGAGTACGTAGGAGCTCGTGAGTACTGGGTACCGATATCACAATGTACGATAGGTCCTAGGTCTGGTAGTGTGACTTACCCACCTAGGTGATGAGACGCCCGCTCCTCTACCACTGTTTGACCACGACGGGAGGTGCCCGATAGGTTAGCTACCTCGGAAAAGTGGGAACTAAAGGTCTGTACGTACAGAGTCGTGTGCGTGAGTTGCACCATTGCATTGCATGTCATATCATAGCATTCAATTCTTGCATAAATCAGAGACCTCATCGTATAAATTAGTATGGGCTCTTTTATACGATGAGTTTACATTAGTGCAATATCCCTTGGCTTATGTGCTTTTGTGTGTGCATATAAGTTAAGGTTACACTTGTAGCTGCTCTCTATTTATTATACCTAATTCTTTTACTTGCATTGTCTTTTACTTATTGATGTCATACTATACTCTGCTAGCATAGAACTGTTATCATTAATTGTTTAGTATTTATATACCATGCTAGCTAGCCGCTTGTCACCTTCTTAATTCATTACCCCTTGATGTCCTCCGCTTCCTCCTCCCGCACGGTACTTAGGAGTTGCGGGTGGAGGCGGTGAGGAATATGCTGAGTCTTATAGACTGACGGTCGGTGGACCTCATTTTTAGGGATGGTGTGTCAGAACATTAGGACCCTTTTCTGGAGATAGGTCAGGAGGACGGGATGAAACAGAGCAACCACTACCCGTTGTTGCACGTGATGGCAAGAGTTCGACGACTTCCGCATAGATGTAGAGTGAGAGAATTATCTACCTTATTTCGGATATATAACGGGCATAAGCCCTTACTCTCTTACTCTTTCTTTTGTACTCATTGATGGACTGGTATTCTATTTTGAAATACATATATATGTGTGTGATTGTGGACTTGGTTTAATTTACCTAGTTTTTTTTTATCTCTTGTTGGCCTGGTTGATCGTTCTTGCGGGCAGGATCAGCGTCTTGCGGAGGCGGCTAACTCGGGCGTTAGTGTCACCGCAAGACGGCGGTTCTGGGCATAAGATCTGAAAGCTCTCCAGGTGCGGGAGAGGGATCTTACATGATTTGGCTGAGCTGGGCGGTCTGGCAAATGAGACCGCGCGTTCAATCAGATGCAAACGATCTGATATCCGAAGCCGCATGAACTCCCTTGCATAACAGGTATATCGATCTTGCGGGCGAACAGAATCCCCGCACGTTTCCAAGTTCTGAGGTGCTTCAGAAATGTTGACTTCAGACCGCGGAGATTGCGGAAACCTTGAATATTTTAATCTTTCTTTTCAAGCTATAAATAGACCTGGGGGCCCTTTCATTTGTATTAATGTTGGATCCCTGAGATAGAAAATCAATAAAGGCGATCTGAATTCTGAGCTCGCTTCAACTGTTTGATCATGGGTTTGTTGAAGAGTGTGGTGGCTGAAAAGGGGATTATCCCTCCTGTGACTTCAAGGAAACCGCTGCCCCAAAAAGAGAAAGCAATAAAATGACCCTTAAAGGACGCATCTGTAACTGAACCTTTACGGGTAGTGATCAAGGATATTGCTGCAGGTGACACTAGATGCATGCCAGCGCGGACTCTACTTCCATCGACTTTAAGTTTTGTGGACAACATGGATTGGTCTTTGGAGACCAATGAGCCCGATTGAGCTGCAGTTCTGACTTATGATTCTTAGAAGAGGCCGGATACTTCGGGTCAGACTGCTGGAGTGACGTCTAAGGAGATCTCAGTCGGTCTCAAAGAGAAGGTATCTTTAGCTATCAAGATGGTACAACAAATCAAATATCAGGAGGCTATGGTAAAAAAGGATAAAAAGAAGCTTCCTGCCAAGAGCCTTGCGGTCAAGCCTGCTGGTGTTCGATTTCCTGTCGGAGCTCTTGAGATCGCTCCTCTACAGGTAGCCGCAATCTCAAGGATTTCTTTTAACATTCTTTCCTAACGTTTCTTTTTCTTCTTTTGCAGTTCTCTGATCCCTTTGAGAATGCGCGGTCTCAGTCTCTACTTGTTCCAGGAAGCTACACGCCAGCTTCTCCTATCATTGTCAAGACTGAGGGCCAACTAGATCGAGTTGAACTGGAGAGGCGGAGGATGGAGCAGATAGACAAACAGTCTAGGGCCTCTCTAGATGCTGAGATGCGGCGGTAAAGGGAAGAAGAGGGGAGGAGGAGAAAAGAGGAAGAAGAAAAGAAAAACGAGTTAGAGGAGAATTTGGAGGGTGATCCTAAAGAAAAGCTCGCTGATCCTAACAAGGAAATCGCAGAACCTGAAAATAAGACCGTAGTAACTGAGGATGAGACCGTGCGAGCTCATAATCAGGTCATAGTACTAGAGGATGAAGAGGGTGAAAAAGAAGAAGAAAGGTAGGAAGAGAAGGAGAAAGGAAAGGAGATCCAAGGAGACAGGATCTGAAGAAGGGAAGCGGAATAAAAGAAAAGGTGATCCTGAGAAGGTTACCGCGATCTCAACAGAGATCGAAACGATCTCGAATACCTACCAGGAGAGAGGTGAAGAAGGGGAGTTCAGGGAAGGAGAAGAAGAAGAACGCGGAGAAGATGAAGACCAGGAGAGGAAAGATGAGAAAGAGGAAGAAGGGCAGCAGGACTTGGAAGCTTAGCTACGCAAGTAGAAGGAGATTCTTTCTGATGGAAAACCTCTGACCTCTGAGGAAGATGCCAATTTAGCGAGGCAGGCAGCAGGCCGTGCGGTTGCTATTTCTGCGATCCAATCTGGTAAGCTTCACTTGACCACTCCGCCTAATATCTCTCTGCCTATCTATATTAGGTCACAATCTCCGATTCGGCGACGTGAGGTTGTTCTCATTGAGACCGACGACATTCTCCTTAGTTCTAAAGTGCTGAAACGACGAAGAAAAGAAGGAGATAGGTCACAGAAAAAATAGTTAGAAAAGATAGACCTTGAGCGTCGAAGGCGTCCAGACCTCCTGATCCTAACCGCTGCACATGCGGTTTCTAAGGCTATCACTTTTCTGACCGCCCTGTTTCTATTTCCCCAAGTATGGATGTTATGTTTGTTGATCTTATTTTCTGACCGTCGCTTATTGAACTACTTTACTGACCCCAGGAGAAGATGAGGAGGCCCAAAGGCTACTGGAAGAGGCTGGGTTGGCCACCCCTCAGATCGATCTACCTCCACCTCCTGTACTTGCATCCCCTCTTATGCAGGCAGTTCATGTTTTCCAGACCCGGGAGAGAGAGTTTGAGAGGAGGTTGCTGGAGAAGGATGAGGCGAAGCTGGCGGCCAAAACAATGGAGGAGGATGTTGTCAAAGTATTCCGCACAGTCTCGGCTCAATGTGAGCAGAAATTGAACGATTAGCGGAGCTCGCTCGAATATCGGAAAAGGGATGGCAGGACGAAGTGACCCTTTCGGTCAGGGTTCAAGAGAGAGTCAACTGCAGCGATCCGAAACTCTCAAGGATATGGGCACCTCTCCTCCTCACATAGGTGACAATCTCACGATAAGACTGCACCTATCTTAGATAGAACTCATCTCAAGAATAACTAGTCAAGTAATATTCGAGTGTAACAGGCTATGATGGCCCGATGCCACTATATGAAGGCCACGACATAGGTGGAATTCATCAAGACCTCCCTTGATGTAGTGGTGTGCCCACATATCGTCCAAGATCTGGGATATCACATAGAACCCTCTCATATGAGATTGGTAAGCTACTGCTACACGGAAGCGAAATCTTCCCGCAATTCGTGGTCAATGTAGGTGTTACTCTCGACATCAATTCAGGGGGGTTTCAGGTGTGATCCGGTGATATCTTCCTTGGTGCGACTTAAGTTCGCATCTTATTTCCACCTCAGGGTATCCTCACAAGACACATAGGAAATAGTTTCAGTAATTGTATTGAACAAATGCAACATAAAAATGAATACATTATTTGTATGGGGGAGAGAGGAAGAAATGGAAAGCTTATCAAGAGTAGAAGCGCTTCAAATCATCTCCACTCCAAGTGTTGGCGATCTTATTTCCATCATAAGTATTGAGGCGATATGCTCCACTTTTCAGCACCTCTTTTATGATATAAGGCCCTACCCAATTTGGATTTAACTTACCAACTAAGCTAGATCTAGTTGCTGCATCGACCTTCTTTAAAACCAGATCTCCAATAATGAGTTCTTTGACCCCTATACTTTTATCGAAGTGTCTTTCCATTCTCCTTTTTACCTCTTCCTGCCTTACTACGGCTTCAACTCTTAACTCTTCAATTAAATCGAGACTACATTTGAGATCTTCATGGTTATCTTCCATCCAGGTGTCTTTGCTCTGTTTAGCTAGTAAGACCGTCAGACTTTTCACCTCAAACTCGACTGGAATTAGAGCTTCTGAAACATGAGATAATTTAAGGGGGTCTCACCAGTTGTGCCTATTGTGGTAGTTCTAAGAGTCCAATGAACTGTCGAGAGCTGTTCTGCCAAATTGCCCCTGATATTTTCTACCTTCTTCTTGAGGAGATTTAGGATACCTTTATTAGCTGCTTCCACCTGACCATTACTTCTAGGATGATGAACTGACGCGAATCGAAATTCAATTCTTACTCCATCAGAGAATTTGATCATTTTAGAATTATTAAACTGAAGCCAATGTCTATGTTTATAGTCATAGGAATTCCATGCCTGCAGATAATTTCACCACAGATAAAGCTCTTTACTATCAGAGTAGTGGTTTTTGTTAAAGCTTTTGCCTCAATCCATTTGCTGATGTAATCTATCATAACCAGAATGAAACACCTTTGTCCGCTTGCGGTAGGAAAAGGTCCAAGAAGATCTATCGCCCATATTGCGAATGACCATGGAGTCATAATTGATTTCAACTGCTGAGCAGGCTGATGCTGAAGTGGAGCAAATTTCTGATATTGAATACACTTCTTAGCATAATCAGTTGCATCCTTCCTCATCTTGGGCCAAAAATATCCCTATCTAAGGATTCTTTTTTCTAGAGTCCTTGCACCTGAGTGACTGCCAGATTCACCTAAATGGACTTCTCAGAGAACAATCGGAACTTCTTCTTCTGAAATACACAGGGATAAGGGAGCTAAAAAGTTTTCCGATACAAGATACCTGAAATCAGATAATAATAGGCTACCTTTAATCTGAACCTTTTCTTATCTTTGATGCTAGCATGTAACTCCCCTAATGAGAGATACAAGATAAAAGGATCCATCCAGGAAGATTTATGATCGATCTGCATCACTGAGTCTTCCTCAATCGCCGGATGAAAAAGATCTGAAGTAGTTCCACCTGACAGTAACCCAAATTTAGCTAGCTGGTCAGCATCTGAATTTTCTGCTCTCGGGATGTGTTGAATAGTAAAACTCTGGAAGTTTCCAATCTCTTGCTTCACTACCTTCTGATATATCTTCAAGACTGGTTCCCTGGTCTCATAGGTGTTGTTTACCTGAGATGTCATAACCAATGAGTCTGTTTTCACCTCAACATCCTCAATACCCAATTCTCTGGAAAAATGAAGTCCCGCTAAGAGAGCCTCGTATTCTGCCTAGTTGTTGATGACTGAAAATTGAAACCTCAGAGCTTCATCTAATCTGACCCCATTTGGATTAATCAAGACTACCCCTGCACCTGAAGAACTTTTTCCTGAAGCTCCATTAACATAAATTGTCCAAGGAAGAGGCCTTCTGATATCACTTTCAGATTCGCTGCCGCTGTATAAATCAAGAAGTTTGTTAACACCTGAGCTTTATTTGACGTTCGAGGAACATACGAGTTGTTGAATTCACTTAACTCGATAGCCCACTTAGTCGATCTTCCCGAATGCTCCAGCTTCTCTAGCACACTCTTTAGAGGTAAATCTGTGACCACCGGAAAGGAATGAGCCAGAAAATAAGGTCTAAGCTTTCTGGCTGAGATAATAAGAGTTAAGGCGAGTTTTTCTAGTATCGGATATCTGGTTTCTGCCTCCTTCAGAATCCTACCGATAATAAACTGGAAATTGTTTCTTCTTTTCTTCTCTGACCAAGACTGAACTAACTGCATCAGATCCAACGTCCAAATATAATAATAAATCTTCACCCTCATGGGCGCTCTAGAGAAGAAGAGTTGAAGTTAACTGTTTTTCAGCTGATCGAATGCTGAATCACACTCCTTGGTCCATTCAAACTTGGAAGCCTTTCTGAGAGTTCTGAAGAAGGGAGAACTTTTATCTCCTTACCGAGATATAAATTGACTCAACCCTGACATTCTGCCTCCTAGCTGTTGAACCTCCATTGGCATCCTCGGAGGTGCCATTTCAAGAATTGCCTTTACCTTATCTGGATTAGGCTTAAGAACATCTGGAGTTAGAAGATGACCTAAGAATTTACCCTAGTTGGCCCCAAATACGCATTTCAGTGGATTCAGCCTCATATCGAATACTTGGAGAGTTGAGAAAGTCTCTTAAAGATCTTTCAAGTGAGATGGAAACTGTTCACTCTTGATGAGAAGATCATCTACATATACTTTAAGATTTCTGCTCTTCTGTTTCTTTAATGCAATGTCCATCATCCTTTGATAGGTTGCACCTGCATTCTTCAAACCAAAAGCCATTAACCTATAGCAAAAACACCCATCATTTGTTATAAAAGAGGTGTGAGGAATATCTAGCTTGTGCATTCTGATTTGGTGATAGCCTGAAAAAGCATCCAGGAAGCTCATGCATGGAAATCCGACTGCTGAATTAACCAATGAATCTATCCTAGGTAGTGGATAGCAATCCTTTGGAGAAGCTTTATTGAGCTTAGTGAAGTCCACACACATCTTCCACTTACTATCAGGATTCTTTACCATAACCACATTTGAAACCCAATCAGGATATTGAACCTCCTGGATAAAACCAGCTTTGAGAAGCTTTTGAACTTCTTCTCAAATATGATCGTCTAAAGTAACTGCTACTGCTCGTTTCTTCTGAATAATTGGTTTGAATGCTGGATCTATGTTTAGATAATGGCAAGCTACATTAGGATTCACCCCTGGCATATTATTTGCTGACCAAGCTAACACATCCAGATTTCTAAACAAACAAGCTACTAACTCCTCCTTTTCAATTTTGGAAAGTTCTGCGTTAATTGAAAGCACATTTCCCTCATCTCCCTCAACCGGAACAACCTGGATACCCTGAGCAGGTTCTAAGTGAGTTCCCTCAGCTCTACTTTCAATCTCAACCTCCTGGTCTTGTAAAACAAATTCTCTCAAGGCTTCCATTTTTCGACCTGAGCACGTCGATCTAAAAAATAAGATGAAGATAACAGAAAAGTGGCCTAAGAAGGGTGGCCAATAAAGTAGAAGATAAATAACTAGAAAATAGTTTAAATAGAGTGAGATAAAAAAATTGAAAAAAGAGATGAAGAAAAAGCCAATTTTATTGAAACAAAGTCATTTACAATCAACAACCTCGAAGAGGCTTAGAGAAGCATAATAGCTAGAAAACAAAAGGATAGCTAGCAGCTGGAAATGAACTCAAACTCAGGTAATGAGATCTCCTCATTCAGAATTCATAGGTAACAGTACTTCATCTTCGACACCCAACTGGAGCCTATGTCGACAAAGCTAACAGTCTTGACATAACACTCTTGGGCCAGCCTAGGGTCGTTCCTAACCCTAAACTGCTTCCCTTAAGCAGAGAATTTGAGGGAAAGATGGAACGTAGAGACCACGGCTCTATACTGGTTGAGGATGGGTCTACCAAAAATCGTGTAGTAGCTGTTGGGAGCATCTACCACTACGAATTCGGTCTGCTTGATAATCCCGCCCTTCATTACAGTTAGAGATACTTACCCTTTGACCTCCTTCTTCTCTCCCGAGAAGCCATAGAGGGGCCCTTCGGTAGAAAGCATTTGCTTCCCAGTCTTCAGAGATTCGAAGGTAGGCTTGAACCATAAATTTACTGAGCTTCCGGTATCCAATAGAATCCTCTCGACTGTGAAATTCTCTATCACAACCTTAATGACAAGAGCATCATTAAAGAGATTCGGTGGGGTGGAAGGTCTTCTTTGCTGAAGACAACCACCTCCGGAATAGGGGCTGAGGTAGAGGTTGTAAGACCCTCATTTTTTTTGCATTCTTTCCCGGGTCTTACCGCCCAGAACCGTCGTCTTGCGGCGACACCATTACACCCAATGGTCGCCTCAACAATACGCCGATCCTGCCGGCTATCCATCATCATCCAGGCCAACCACAATTCATAGTAATAGAAGCAAATAGAAGAAACTAGTCCACAAATCACATTAAATATGTAAATTATATGTTTACAATGTCCATGATGAGAAATAAAGTAAAAGAGGGCATATACCCATTACAAGTTCAAATATAGTACAACAACACTCTCACTCTACTTCTATGCGGAAGCTATCAACTCTGTCTTCATACAACTGTAGTTGCTGCTGCGACGACGTGTAGTGGTTGTTCTGCTTCATCCCGTCTTCCTGTCCTGTCTCCTGAACGAGGTCCTGATGTTCCTACACATCATCCCTAAAATGATGAGGTCCACCGACCGTCAGTCTATAAGACTCAGCATATTCCTCACCGCCTCCACCCGCGACTCCTAGGCACCGTGCGGGAGGAGGAAGCGGAGGACATCAAAGGGTAATTCAAAAGCAGGTGATAGTGGCGAGCCTAGCAAGTATGTAGATACTAAACAAGTAATGAAAACATCTCTACCCTAGCAGGAGTATGTATAAAGGCAATAAGTAAAGAGTGGTATAAGTAAAAGAGCAGGTATAAGAAATAAGAGCAACTATGAAAGTAACCTTAACTTATATGCACAAACAAAAGCACATAAGCTAAGGGATCTGGCAAGAAGTAAACTCATCGTATAAAAGAGCCCATACGGATTTATACGATGAGGTCTCTGTTTGTGCATAAATGCTATGCTATGATGTGCAATGCAATGATGCAATGTTTGTATTATTATTTCATACACATGCAACTCACCCACACGACTCTGTACGCACAGACCTTTAGTTCCCACTTTTCGGAGGTAGCTAATCTCTCGGGCACCTCCCGTCGTGGTTAAACGGTGGCAGAGGAGCGGGCGTCTCCTCACCTAGGTGGGTAAGTCACACTACCAGACCTAGGCCCTAACGTACGCTGTGATGCTGGTACCCGGTACTCACGAGTCCCTGCGTACTAAACTGAATTGGCCAGGTAGGGTTTAGGGAATCCGTCCCGTCGGATGGACAGAAGACAACCTGGCCCCCATAAAACCACTAGCACTGCCGAGTCAATGAACTGTTGTCGGTGTGACGAATAAGACAGAACCGAAGACCCACCATAACTTATACACAAGCAACATGTATTAGCCATTTACTACCGATCCTCCAGCTCGCAATTCTATATCAACCTTTATAAAATAGAGCCTACCGCTCGCCAGACTATATCAGTATTGTATTTAAACTACGAGCCTACCGCTCGCTAGACTACACCAGTCTTATATTTAAACTACGAGCCTACCGCTCGCTAGACTACACCAGTCTTATATATAAACTACGAGCTTATCGCTCGCTAGACTACACTATTTAAACTACGAGCCTACCGCTCGCTAGACTACACTAGTCTTATAATTACTACGAGCCTACCGCTCGCTAGACTACACTAGTCTTATATTTAAACTACGAGCCTACCGCTCGCTAGACTACACTAGTCTTATATTTACTACGAGCCTACCGCTCGCTAGACTACACTAGTCTTATATTTACTACGAGTCTACCGCTCGCTAGACCACACTATTCTTATATTTAAACTATGAGCCTACCGCTCGCTAGACTATCCCAGTCCTTCCTTATATATCTCGAGCTTACCGCTCGCAGGACTATCCCAGTCCTTCCTTATATATCTCGAGCTTACCGCTCGCAGGACTATCTCAGTCCTTTCTTATATATCTCGAGCTTACCGCTCGCAGGACTATCTCAGTCCTTCCTTATATAACCCGAGTCTGCCTCTCGCAGGACTATTTCAGTCCTTCCTTATATATCTCGAGCTTACCACTCGCAGGACTATCCCAGTCCTTCCTTACCTACCGTTCCGGTTTGGGATGGAAGTTAAACTTGCCAAGTTCTCCTACTTAACTAATCTTGTCTATAATTTAGTTGATCTTAGAAGCTTTGGGGTTAGCCTTGAACTTCTGGAGGGTTACTCGGTGAGAGGCTCGCACCGGTACTAGGAAGTGTGACGGGCTGACACCCCGAACTTCCTCTTCCCAAGGAACTTAATCTTGTTGGTATCTACCCCTTTTTACTTGATCCCCATTATCCTCTCCACTTACATTAAATCTATAAGATGAGTTAAACTTGGCTCCTAGGAGTGGGGAGTTCTTTTGAACTCCAACACCACCAATTGTAACCGGGTGCTGACTCTCTCGTCGTCAAATTCTAAGCTCGAGTTCCCTTCTTCACCGAGGAACTGCACACATTCAATTAGCATTCTCAACCTTACTTGGACCTACACTCCTGTTCTTCGTCATCCTTAATCCAGGGTTTGCCTTAGATACTTCTCGACTTCGCCCTAGAGTATCTACCTTAAGATGGCTCACCCGGCTAAGGGTAGTTTTACTTCCATATAATCGTTTAACACTGATGAGTTGTTTGTGGGGCCCTTGACGAGATCTAACTTCCTTTTCTTATCATTGTAAATTCCTACACTAATAGCTTTGCTAAATGCACCCCAATCCTTATTTCCCATGATGACCTTAGAGGTGTTCTTCCAAATAATCTGAGCATTCGTAATAATCAAAGAGTTAATAGTTCTATGTGTGAAGGTTAGTGGTGGTCTAAATCATATAAATCAGTTTTACTATTCGCAGACCAAATGAGATTGAGTTCGATTTGACTCCTATTGTGCAATCTCGATTATATCATATCCAAATGAGTTCCAATTATTACCATGGGTTCGCAATAAGTAGTGATCTAACAACCTCAAATCCTAATCTCATAAATTCTCCAGGGAATCTTAAATCTTAGTCTCTAATAAAATAGAAGATGTGCAGATAGTGATTTATGCATCGACTGTCAACTAATGATCCCATAAATTCTGATAAATTCACTGTAGCATAATATTGGTCTAAAAACCTCAAACCCCAAATTTCACAGTTTTACAGGAACTATTTAACCATAATTTCTATTTAACATAAATGGGGTGCAAATAGGGATTTACACTACAGGTGCTATGTTAAGACTTCAATAAATTCTGGGAAAATTACTATAGCACAATATTGGTCTAAAAACACCAGATCCTAAATTTCATATTAATCCAAGGAGTATTTACCCTTATTTATCATTTATTACATTTTGTGTGCCAATAAGGGATTACACTACAACAACCATTTATATGTCTCTATAAATTCTAAGAAAATTAACCTAGTACAATAATCATCTAGAAACATGAAATCCAAAGTTTCATAATTTACCAGGGAGTATTTATCCATAATTACTATTTATTACAAATGGTGTGCCAATAAGAGATTACACTACAACTACCATTTATATGTCTCTATAAATTCTGAGAAAATTAACCTAGTACAATAATCATCTAAAAACACCAAATCCAAAGTTTCATAATTTACCAGGGAGTATTTTTCCATAATTACTATTTATTACAAATGGTGTGCCAATAAGGGATTACACTACAACTACCATTTATATGTCTCTATAAATTCTTAGAAAATTAACCTAGTACAATAATCATCTAGAAACACCAAATCCAACGTTTCATAATTTACCAGGGAGTATTTATCCATAATTACTATTTATTACAAATGGTGTGCCAATAAGGGATTACACTACAACTACCATTTATATGTCTCTATAAATTCTGAGAAATTTAACCTAGTACAATAATCATCTAGAAACACCAAATCCAAATTTTCATAATTTAACAGGGAGTATTTATCCATAATTACTTTTTATTACAAATGGTGTGCCAATAAGGGATTATACTTCAACTACCATTTACATGTCTCTATAAATTCTGAGTAAATTAACCTAGTACAATAATCATCTAGAAACACCAAATCCAAAGTTTCATAATTTACGAGGGAGTATTTATCCATAATTACTATTTATTACAAATGGTGTGCCAATAAGGGATTACACTACAACTACCATTAATATGTCTCTATCAATTCTGAGAAAATTAACCTAGTACAATAATCATCTAGAAACACCAAATCCAAAGTTTCATAATTTACCAGGGATTATTTATCCATAATTACTATTTATTACAAATGGTATGCCAATAAGGGATTACACTACAACTACCATTTATATGTCTCTATAAATTTTGAGAAAATTAACCTAGTACAATAATCATCTAGAAACATCAAATCCAAAGTTTCATAATTTACCAGGGAGTATTTATCCATAATTACTATTTATTACAAATGGTTTGCCAATAAGAGATTACACTACAACTACCATTTATATGTCTCTATAAATTCTGAGAAAATTAACCTAGTAAAATAATCATCTAAAAACATGCACCAAATACAAAGTTTCATAATTTACCAGGGAGTATTTATCCATAATTACTCAATAATCAAATAATTTATCCATGGAAGACATTTCAAAACTTGTAAAGGAACTAAGCTAAATTTTCATCTAGGCCACATGAGATTACTCCTACTGATGGGCCTCATCATAAAGCAACACATTCCAGAGAATCAACATTTTCTATATATAAATTTCTCAATAATTAATTAAATTGCCCATGGAGGGCATTTCATAATTTGTAAAGGAGCTACCCTAAATTTTCATTTAAACCACATGAGATTGTTTCTAAGGATATTTAATGTCATGAAAAGACTATGCTTAGAAGGTGGGATTTTTGCTAGTTGTTTTAATCTCATAAATTTCATTAATTTACAAGTGTGACAATTTGAATTTACTTAGAAACTTAAAGAAAATAATTTCCAAAGGTCATGAGACTTATGTCAAAGATGTATATCCTCCTGACATACAAAAATCCCAAGGTTTCAGAGGCATGCAAGGTGATTCCCACCTTCAAATCCATCAAAAAGTTCAAAAGCCCAAATTGACTATTAGCACCCCAATTTTTCTCTTAAGACCCAAACTTCATTTTGAAGTTCAGAGAAATATACTCATGCACATGTGATGAAATTTTAACCAGTGTCCATGCATGATCTAAAAAAGCCCTCACCAAAATTTGGGACCAACTTGAGGTGTCTAGCTCCCTAATTCACATTAATTGGATAAATTAAATAATGGGTAAAACCATAGAAAAATCTCCTCCTAAAAATCTGATTTTCCTACTGGACATGCCTCTACATACATCTCAACCATGACCAAAATTTCAGGCCTTGGTGAAGTCCCTATCAATGGGAACTAATAAATAAGTGGCTGGTTCACTAATTGAACCAGTCTCACTAAATTTGACCCACAAGGGTCTACAGGTCTCCAAATGACCTGATTTTAATCCCTATACAAAGTAGACTCAGAGGTCGACAATTTTTGTCTCTAGGCATTTTTCGATTTTCGGCAACTAAGGGCCTCAAATTCAGCCTACAACATTGGTTAACTAAATGTGACAGAATTCATGAAACATATAATTTATATATAATGTGGTCTGCGATTAGCTTAGCCCGCCAGATCCAACGGCTCAGAGATCGTTTTCCCCGATGAGCCAAGGGCTCAGATTCGATCCCGCTGGGTCACCTTCCTCTGCCATTTCCCGGCTACCTACAGCTCACCACCGCCGATGACTGCCTCGACCACCTCCGTTGAGGTGGTGGCTAACGCCAGGCGACAATACGGCCGCCGGAGATAGCTTCTCCGGCGATCCCGAGCAAGAAGAAAAGCTCGAGAAAAATCCCACTATCTCACATGGGATAGTTCTCATTTGAGCCCGATATCTCTCCTAGGTGGGTCTAGAATCTAGCACAGATGGAGGGGGGAAGGAACTTCCCTTTGATCGGGCTTGATCTTGAAGAAGAACGAGAAATGCCATGGCCGAATCCTCCCTTGAGCTCCCCCTCCCGATCTCAGTTCTGCATCAAATCCTCCTCTGTAAAGCTCCAGCTCGACTCCTCCTGAGCTTCTGAAGCTAATGCAACCTTTAATTTGGGCTGGGGATGGATGTATATGGCTGTGCCATTGGGAAAATTCGGCCACCTCTTGCCGCCCATCTTAGCCTATCAGAAGCTCCTCCCCACTGCCCAAAACTGAAGGGAATTTACTCCTCATCACAGAGGAGGGCTTGGGGAAGGGGAGTGGTGTGCCAAATGGCATGCATTCCCCATTTTCCTCCTTGGTGTTTCCTTGTCTTCGTCCTCCAACTAAAGCCTAAAAACTTATGCAATCACTACCCCTTAATTTCAAATTTCTGAAGGCTAGGGGCTGGTCATCATGTGGGCTGCCTTCTTGGGCAATGGGATGGGTTAAGCCCTCTTAATTTGGGTTTGGAGCTCACTTGGCCCAAATAGACCAAAATGGGGACTTTTGGGTTTTGGCTTTGCTCAAGCTCTCATCACTTAATGTGACTGACCCACATTATTGCCTTGGACCCCTTTGGACCCATTCCAAGAGGAATTGAGTCATGGTGGAGGTCATATGGGGCTTGATTGTATTTATTTGCCTGTAGGGGCAATTTGGGTATTTTGGTGAATTTACCCTAATCCTCCAAAATTGAATGTGCACCTTGGCTCATCTAGGTCTCATTTACTTCCCTTGGTGTTTTTGGAGGGTTGTGCTAGGCCAATTTGGCAAATTGAAGGTCAATTTAGGGTTTTAGCACAAATAGATCAATTTGGGGCTTCTTTAGTAATTGACCCAATTTCCCCCAATTGGTGGCCCTATGATGGGGCTTTTGGGTCCGTTAGGTCCCCTATGGAGGTTTCCATATGAGGGTGGGTCCAATTTGATCATTTGGAGTTCAATTGCCCTTATTTATGGAGGTTTGACCTAAGTGGCCTAAAGTTGACTTTTGGTCAATTTGACCAATTTGATTTTTCCATTAGTGGGACTACGGCTGGCTCTTTCGTTGGCCTCAAGGGTCCCTAGTGGTCCACTCACCTCCTTGGATGGTCATGGGGGTCATGGTGAGGTTAGGTTGGCTTTTTGGAGTCTGTTGGTCACTCCTAGGCTAGGCCATCAAGATTTGCTATATGCACCCTAAAATGCATTCCTTCCTATCTTAATGAGTTCATGGGGCCTCTTTGGCCCACTTTGTGCACTTGATCCATCCTAGGGGAATCTCCATGGCTCTGTGTGATGCTCAAGGTGCTTTAGCCTCTTTCAGTCCACTTTACACTAGGGTAGCCCATGGTGGCTAAGTGCACACCATGAGTTTTTCACTCACTTATCCTATTTTTGTCATGACAAAAATTCTCTAGGGGCCTAGTAGTTTGGGGGATGTTACAGAGGCAACAGAAACTTCATCCCTGAAGAGTCTGGCCATACTGGACTTCTTAGAAGACTCGAGTCCAGCACCTCCATGGATGCAAAAGAGCAAAGCATTTTCCACCTCAATGTCCTCCTCCACACACTCATAACTGATTTGGAGGTTGCCAAAGAGGCCTGCATCCTCCACCTCGTTGCACTCCCAACCGACCTCAGCGACAGTCTTTGCCTTCTTTTATTGGTCTTCAACCTTCTAATTGATCAGGACTTGTAGTTTGCCTTCCTTGAGGAGCTTCTTAATCAGGAACTTGAGTGCTCGAAATATTTTTAGTCTGATGCCCCCTGTTGGGGAAATGATTTATCTTAACCCCTAAAAATGAGCAGAATAGAAATTCTAAGAATGAAAAATTAGTCTAAGTAAATATGCGTCGAATAGTATTCGACGCAACGTTGAAGTGTAGTCGACGTTCCTCTCAGAAAGAGTCGAAGTAGCTCTAAACAGAATTCGACGTAACCTATGTCGACGTAACTCTGACTTCTAGTCGACGTATCTAGTGAAGTCGATGTACCTTAGTCAACGCACCTTCCATATTATCCTCTCGACGTCCAGTCAGTCTGAAATTGACGCTTCCGTCGAATGGTAATCGACGTACGTTGATTTCTATGTAAAATTCAAAAAATGCCAGATTCTGAAATTTATGGAATGATATTATTCTTTTCTAGCCGTTTTGAATCAGAATTTCCTTCTAAATGATTCTTGGCTAAATTGATTAAGTTTATTATGGATATTATTTGAAATCAGAATGATCTCTTTCCTTCTACAGAAATATTGATTATGGAATCTTTTCTCTCTTACTATTTCTCTGTCTGCTAATTGATTATTCTCCTATAGTATTCTTTGAATAAACAGAGCTATAAATAAGAGGGAAGTTAGCAGAGAAGAAAATGAGAAGTGATCCACTCCATACATTTGAAATAGAGGAAAAGCTCTCAAGAGAAAAGGAGAGAAAAATTGAGAGAAGTGATAGTGTGCTGAAGTCAACAACAAGCCTTCTTCTTCTTCTCTTTCTGAAGCCATGCTGCTGCAATCTCTGATAGCTCTCATTGAAAGAGAAAAACGCCTATAATCTCCTTCTCACTATAGAAGAGAGATTTCATTCACTATTTCTTGTGCTTCTAATCTTCTTGCTAGGAAGAAGATTCTTTCTTGTTACTATTACTTCTTCTACTTCTTCTTATTATCTTCATTTCATTTTCAAACAGTGTAAAAGAGTTTTTAGAATCTCTCTTCAAATAATCCAGTTGTACTGGTTTTAAGAGTCTCCTTATCAAAAGACTCAGGCTGGTTCTAAGAGTCTCCTTATCAAAAGACTCAATACAAGATAGTGAATTCCTACCAAGGGGGTAGAAGAGTGGACTACCCAAAGTTTGGGGAACCACTATATTTCTTTGTGTTGTGCTGCGATTTTCATTTTGCTATTTCTTTCTTTATTTACTTAATTCTTGTTGGTGTGTGTGGGAAGCTTAAATCTGTGATTATTACACACACACATATATATATATATATATATATTTGTTAACTTTGCACAAAGTACTTTTAAATCTCTATTCACCTCCCCTCTAGAGAATTCTAGTGAGGTTAACTGTGCACTTTCATTTGGTATCAGAGGTAGGTTGATCCAAAAAGGGTAACTCCTTGATCAAAAAGATCCTACCTCATATATATATATATATATATATTTCTATAAACTATTTTTCACATGGCACAAATCAAAGATTATGCTTCCACCAGACCACCAATTTGCAACCTTGAAAAGTTTGCACTTTGGAAAGCAAGAATTAGGATCTATATGAATTTAATTGATGAAGATTTGTTCAATGTTATTTTGACAGGTCCTCCTAAGCCCTATAGAAAGGACTCAAGTGGTAAAGTGACTCAAACACTTGTCCCAAGGGCTGAGTGGACAGTTGAAGAAAAGAAGGCATGAACAAGTGATGCAAAAGCTGTGAACATTCTTGTCTCAACCCTCTCAGATGAAATCTTTCAAAAAGTTTTTGACTGTGAATCAGCCAAAGAAATCTGGGAGGCTCTTACAAAGATAGTAGAAGGAAGTGCTGATAAAGGAAAGATAGAAAGGCTATATTGATCTCCCAATATGAAAACTTTCAAAAGAAGCATGAAGAAAGCATATCTGAAATGTATGACGGATTCAGTATGATCATCAATCAATTAAGGAGTTTGGACAGAGAGATTTCTCTCACAGAGATCAATGACAAACTGTTAATGAGTCTCCCAAGTTCATGGGACTCAAGAATATGGGCAATAAGGGATACTAGAGGACAAAAGGAAATCTCAACAGATGCCCTCTTAGGGAAACTCAAATCCTAGGAGCAACTACTTAAAACCAGAGAAGAGAAGGAAAGAAGGGAAAACACTCCAACCTCCTCAAAAGATAGAAACATTGCATTAAAAGCAACAGAAGAGGAAACTTCTGTTACTGAAGAAGAATTATTCAGCCTCCTGGACAGAAGATTCAAGAAATGGGCCAGGAAAGATGGATCTAGAAGGAGAGAGTCAAAACCAAGGTATGATAAGACTCATACTAAAGAAATTATTTGTTACTCCTGCAGGAAAACTGGACATATTGCTCCAGAATGTCCAGAGAATGCTGAGAAGAAGAAAGATCTTAAAAAGAAAGATCTCAAGAAAAAGGGGAAGAAGAAAGAAAGAGGCTTCATTGCAGAAGCTTGGAGTGAGACAGATTCTGAAGACAACACTTCATCTAAAAGTGACAATGAAGAGTCTAAGCAAGAAGACAAATGCTTAATGGCTCTTGGAAGCACAGAAGAAGAATGTGTTGATGAATCATGGAGTGAAACAGGATCAGAAGGAAGCATCTCCTCAACAGCAAAAGCAAATAGCCTTATTCTCATAGAGGAATCTGAGGATAAGGATGAGGTAAGCATTTTTGATGAAATAGATTTTCTATGTGATGATTTTAAAAATGATTTTGAAAGACTCTGTTTAGATCAATTAAAAGCTAAACAAGAAAGTAAGGATCTAAAAGAACAAATTAATATGAAAAAAAATAGAGGATACGTGTTCAAAAAATTATGATCTAAGGTGTAAAGATATAAAACAGAAAAAGAAATTGATAGTGCTAAAATAGAAAATCAACTCCTTAAGAAGAAGGTATCCCAGGCAAAAGCTTTTGAAGAATCTATAAAAGTCAGAAGCCAAGCACTTAAAAAATCTGTGAAAAACAAATAATCAGACATAAGAATCTGGGGTTAGGAGCTGATCCTTCAACTAGTTCAATACCATCTACCAAACCTGCTTGGATGAGCCCTGTTAAATTCACTAAACCCATCAAATCAACAAACTTAGAAGACGACTCACAAAATACATAAGACCTCACCTTCAAAAAGATAAACCACCTTAATGAATCATCATCATACCATTCAGAAGAAGACTCTCAAACTACCTCTGAGAAAGCAACTATGCCAAAAGAAACAAGTTATAAAGAAACAAAACTCCAATCAGAAAAAGGGAGAAATAAATCTGTGAAGATAAAATTGCATCGACTTCATATCGATGCATGAATGATAGTACGTCGAATTCTACTCGACGCAATCACTTAGATGCTTCGACCTCAAATCGACGCATGAATAAAAGTACATCGACTTACAATCGACGCAACTACTTCTATGCATCGATTCCAGATCAACGCAATCTAGAGAAAGCGCCGAATACATATCGACGCAACTCTCAACATACGTCGAATAGATATCGACACATAAAACCTCAGAGCAACTTAAATACAGGACATAGATATTCTTCAAAAACTCTCTATCTTAACCCCCATTCAGGACGCTTTTATCCTGATCAAAACTTCAATCCTAATCAAAACTCTTTTCATAATCAAAATTACTATCCTGATCAAAACTTTTATCCTAATCAACAACTCTATCCTAATCACCATCTCTATCCCACTCTAAACTCAAATTTCCATAATCAAAAGACAATTAGATGTTATATCTGTAATAAAATTGGCCACACTGCCAAACAATGTTGGCACAATCAATCCAACTGTTTATAAAATTAGTCCAAGGGTGACTTAGAAAACCTTAGGATTATGAAGAAATAACCCCTCAAGAAAAACCTGAAATTTTCAGACAAAGTAAAAATCAAGTCGATTCCTTAATCGACGCATCATCGATAACTAAAAATGATTAGTAAACTCGACGTATGCGTCGACTCATATCGACGCATACGTCGATAGGAAACCCTATCAGACTATACCGACGCATACATCGACTTCCACTCGACTCAATGCCAACTTCATGAAAAAGAGCGGCAATACTAAAATGTTTTCAGCCACATCTACTGTTGTACCGAATAAACCTCGAGTTGTGTCTCGTGTCGACGTTTCACCTGACTTAAATAGACTCTTTAGTTAAAATTCAGCACGCTCCGTGCATCTCTCATTTCTCAGTCCAGCTATCTCTTCCTCTCTCTCACTGACCTAAATGGCTCCTAAGATCAACTCTGGTTTCGACATTGATCTTGAATCCTTCCAAGCCACCGCCGAAAACTATAAGAGCATCATAACTCTCTTCACTGAAGCTGGTTTAGACAAACTCATTTCCACAAGATGTAGAATCCTAGAGACAGAACTCACTGAGTTAATGAATCATGTTCAGATATCTAAGCAAGGAGAAATCACAGGAACACTCTATGAGACACCTGTCTCAATCTCAGTAGAACACCTTAGGGACACTTTTGATCTTCCATCAGGTACATTATCCTTGTTCAAATCAAAAAGGGGAAGCAAATTATTTTCTAAAAATAACTAAATAAATCTCTATCATCATCCCTTATCAAGTGATGAATCTGTGGAACTCACCCCTGAGGAAATCAAAAGTCTGTTAATCACCATGAAGTTCTCCAAAGATAGACCAATCCACCTGAAGAAAATAGATTTTTCTGATGAATATAGGCTATTGGCAGACATAGTAGGAAAAGTTCTACTATGCAAAATATCTGCCCATGATGCAGTGCCCAAGCAGCAACTGAACATCATGGGGGCCCTTGTGCTGAAAAAGAAGGTTAACTGGGCCAGCTGCTTGCTAAAAATGATAGGATACAAATATTCTCACAAAGAGAATGCCTATATGAGGATCATGAGTCAGGTACTCCTCCACTCCTTCCCTGACCTATGTAGGTCAAAAGGAATCCCCATTCCCCCTGGAAAAAGGATGTTCATAGCCCTCTTCTCAAAATGGACCAGGCAAATTCCCAAGCCTGGTGCCATTCCTGACAGGACTCCCTCTCCTCCTAACTCTCCTAGCCATCCATACTCACCTCCTCCTCTTCATATAGACACCTCTTCTCTACCAACATCATCCACACCTATAGCTTCTACTACCCTCACACCTCCTATCTTACCTACATCTTCACATACACCTGCTCAACCCTCCACTATTCCTCCACCTCCTCCATCACACTCACCTCATCACAATGATATAATCCTCTCTCCACCTTCATCACCTCCACCTCCACCATTATCTCCTACTCCAACATATCTTGAACCATCTCCATCCACTAAAACTCTCATCACCCAATGTATCCAGTCAGCAGCCCAAAAATTTCAAGAAATGCTGGATGGACACTGCTCCCAACTTCACTCTTCCATCATGCACATGCAAACCCAAATAGATGGGGTCAATGCCTCTGTGCAAAGCTTGAAGTTCTCTGTCTCTTCCTCCAAAGTGACCAAGTCTTTCTTAACCTCCTTGGCTAAGAAGGTCAAGAAGGGGGATAAATTAGATGAAGAGCAGCTCTCAAGTCACAAATCTCTCTCACACAAGTCCCTTCCTACTTCAAAATCAAGAGAAGCTACACAACAAGTAGTCCTCTTTCAAGGGGAGGCTAGCAAAGCAGAAGTTGAAAAGGAAACTGATGCTGAAGTTGAGAAAGAAAAAGAAGCTGAAGCTCAGGGGGAGCCAAATGCTGATATAATTGAAGCTGGAGCTGAGAAAGAACCAGAAGAGGCAGAAGTAGAAGGCTCAAAGGATATTCCATCTCAGGGGGAGCAAACTACTGTGACTCAGGGGTAGCTGAGTGAACCACCTATTACTGAGAAGGAGCAACTCTCTTCCTTAAAAACTTTAGTATTCACTAGGAAAAGAAAAACTCCTCCTACCCCTCCTGAGTGATGTGATGAACAATGTTGATATACTCTATATTTTTTCTCCATGCTTAAATACTGTTTATGAAGTCTGTGTATATGATTCTATTTTCTTCTGATTACTTAACATATTTCTTTCCTATATATGAATGCCTTGCTGTGTTGATTAAAAGCTGATACAATTTCTCCTTGGATATGGTTAAGACAAATTGGGGAGAGTGTTGGGGAACTGATTTATCTTAACCCCTAAAAATGAGTAGAATAGAAATTCTAAGAATGAAAAATTATTCTAAGTAAATATGCGTCGAATAGTATTCGACGCAACGTCGAAGTGTAGTCGACGTTCCTCTCAGAAAGAGTCGAAGTAGCTCTAAATAGAATTCGACGTAACCTATGTCGACGTAACTCTGACTTGTCGACGTAACTCTGACTTCTAGTCGACGTATCTAGTGAAGTCGACGTACCTTAGTCAACGCACCTTCCAAATTCTCCTCTCGACGTCCAATCAGTCTGAAATCGACGCTTCCGTCGAATGGTAATCGATGTACGTTTATTTCTATGTAAAATTCAAAACACGCCAGATTTCTTTCCTTCTATCTATAGATCTGAAATTTATGGAATGATATTATTCTTTTATAGCCGTTTTGAATCAGTCTTTCCTTCTAAATGATTCTTGGCTAAATTGATTAAGTTTATTATGGATATTATTTGAAATCAGAATGATCTCTTTCCTTCTACAGAAATATTGATTATGGAATCTTTTCTCTCTTACTATTTCTCTGTCTGATAATTGATTATTCTCCTATAGTATTTTTTGAATAAACAGAGCTATAAATAAGAGGGAAGTTGGCAGAGAAGAAAATGAGAAGTGATCCACTCCATACATTTGAAATAGAGGAAAAGCTCCCAAGAGAAAAGGAGAGAAAAATTGAGAGAAGTGATAGTGTACTGAAGTCAACAACAAGCCTTCTTCTTCTTCTCTTTCTGAAGCCATACTGCTGCAATCTCTAATAGCTCTCATTGAAAGAGAAAAAGTCCTATAATCTCCTTCTCACTATAGAAGAGAGATTTCATTCACTATTTCTTGTGCTTCTAATCTTCTTGCTAGGAAGAAGATTCTTTCTTGTTTCAATTACTTCTTCTACTTCTTCTTCTTATCTTCATTTCATTTTCAAACACTGTAAACGAGTTTTAAGAATCTCTCTTCAAAAAATTCAGTTGTACTGGTTCTAAGAGTCTCCTTATCAAAAGACTCAGGCTGGTTCTAAGAGTCTACTTATCAAAAGACTCAGTACAAGATAGTGAATTCCTACCAAGGGGGTAGAAGAGTGGACTACCCAAAGTTTGGGGAACCACTATATTTCTTTGTGTTGTGCTGTGATTTTCATTTTGCTATTTCTTTCTTTATTTACTTAATTCTTGTTGGTGTGTGTGGGAAGCTTAAATCTGTGATTATTACATATATATATATATATATATATTTGTTAACTTTGCACAAAGTACTTTTAAATCTCTATTCACCCCCCCCCCCCCTCTAGAGAATTCTAGTGAGGTTAACTATGCACTTTCACCCCCTCTCTTTGTGGAATTCGCAATAGAGACTTGGATTTCTGAATTTGACATCAGACTTCATCGAAGTTGGCCTCTTGAAGAAGGGCTGTTTTTCGATAATTTCCAAAATCTCTGAGATAGGTAGAGGCAGATCTGCAAAACAGTCTCGTGAGTTGTTAAAAGGCCGCCTAGGCTAGGCAGCAGGAAGAGGTAGGAAAGGAAGATAAGCTAACGGCGGAGCCTGAGCTGGCTACTGCCATTGAGTGAGTTGCTGGTGGTTAACGACTGGGTGATGATGGAGAAAATTTCTGCCTCTGGGAGCCTGAGGTTGATACTCTTGACGGGCTAGCTTCTGATGATGTTGACGAGCTGAAGAAGAGGAGTTGATGCCATCCTGATATGTTATGTTGGAGAGGTATGAGACATATGCTAGATTGCAGATCTCACCCTCGATGAACCTGCTCACAATTGAAATTAGCTCCTGGTAAGAACGAGGCTCCTTTGTAGTAACCTTCAGCTTCAGAGGGCCCTCTCGGAGGGCGTTGATGAATGCAACATGGTGGAGGACGGGGCCGACATCACGGATGCTCATAATTTCCCCCTGAAAATGGGCGACAAAGTGGGCTATAATCTCACTTTCACCTTGCCTGTTCTTGAAAAGGGTCGCAGGGCCACTCTTCCCTTTCCTTGAAGTTGCAAACCTCAAGAGAAACTCTCTGCTCAGGTCCGCAAAGCAAGTAATAGGCCTGGCAGTGAGGCTAAAGAACCACCCCCTGGCCTCACCTCCAAGGGAGGTTACAAATAGCTTACAATTGAGAGCCTCAGACAAGGTCCTCGTCGACACTGCAACTTCGAAAGCTTGCAGGTGAGAGATCGGATCATCCCTCCCAGTATATACTAAAAGTCGGGGCTCTCAGAAGTCCGTGGGAAAAGGTTCCCACATAACATGTTCCAGGAATGGGGAAGGCACCTCCCACAAGTCAACAGGGAGAGGAGCAGCGCCCTCTTGAAAACTCAGAGCTCGGGCAGGACTTCCCCGGTCAGCAGCCTGGTAGAACTCATATCGAGCAGCGATCTCGACCCCCTGAGACCGCAAAGGTGCGGTGGGCTCGGGGTCTGCGCGGTCAGAAACTTGACCACAGGCAGGCTAGACAGCTACTGGCGTAGTGACCTCAACGGCTTGAGGAGCTAGCCATTGGGAAATCACTTCTAGAGCTTTTCCCATTGCTCCCATAAGCTTTAGAAAGGAAACTTAGGACTGCTTGTTACTAGGTCGCTGAGAGTCTCAATCAGGGTGTCGCTGAGCGACAAGAAAATATCGTCGTTCTGATAACTCTTAGCTGCTAGAAGATCTTATAAGAAAAGGCTGGAGGCTATAGGAGGCTCGAAGCGGACCGGACTGGGGAGAAAGAAACGAGTTGAAATCAAGACCGCTTGGCTCCATAATTAGCTCTAGGCTCGATCCAAAAGTCCCTCTCTGGGGACCCCTACCCCTCTATTTATAGACGCAGAGGCTGTCCTAATGGGTAGTTTCTAAAATTATGGGTTGCCCGGGATTTAGGAGAAGCTGGGCAAGGATGAGGTCTGAAATAGAAAAGAGATACAGACCGCGCAAACTCGGGAGTGGCTGGCAACCGGAACTGACGAGATCACTCCTAAAGATGAGATGGCTGAGCTGGGCGGTCTCGCAAATGAGACCGTGTGATCAATCAGATAGAAACGATCTGATGGCCGAAGCCGCATGAACTCCCTTGCATAACATGTATAGCGATCTTCCGTGCGAACAACCCAGACCTAGTCACTAATACGAGGCGAATTCACAACATGATTACAAAGATAAAGGTAAATACAAAAGACAAATATAAAAAACTCCATAAGAGGTAATCTGAAGGAGATGACGAAGAATCACTGAAGATCGTGGAAGTTGAAGCGTGCATACTTCGCGTTGAGTTAGCGTTGATCCAAGCCTCCTTTGATTCCTTCTTTTGAAATTGATTGGGAGATCCATTGTGGTCTGGAAATGCGGCCCTCACAAATAATTCAGGGTGTTGGAATAGGGCTCCTTAAAATCAATTGTCGAAGAGAACAAATGCCACCTATTTATAGGGCTGGAAGCTAACGCCAGGCGTTGACTCATTATAGAAATAACTTGATGGCCTGGATCTTCAAAACAGGAAGGAGATTTTGCATCATTGGAAACAATCATTTTAGGCAACCTTAGCGCTGACGTTGAGGCTAACGCTAGCGTTAAGTCAAATCATTTCCAAAATGCTCCTGCAATCACGGCGGTTTCCCTCCATGCCATATTCATCGAATGTCAATGCCGACGTTAAGTCCTAATGCTTGGCATTAGACCACTTTCATCATTTCAGCTTGTGGGCAAGTCTAGACCAACAATGTAGCATCCTAGTGTCAATATTGTTCAAACCTGCATGCTAAAAACACAATGGCAAACATGATCAAATACAAGTAGGATTTGTTATTCTCACTCAAATCAAAGGGATGCGGAAAACCGTGTTCCAACAATCTCCCCCTTTTGATAATAACAAATCCAATAGTGATAAATCAGAATCATAAATAAGAGATGTGTTTTTAGAAAGATATATGACACTAAGCAACATAGAGATAAGAGTTATGATTTTAGTTTGTTAAATTGTGCTCCCCCTACTTAAGTGCCCCCCCCCCCCCCCCCCCCCCACCTTAGTATATGATCCCATAAACTAGATTCATGCTCCCCCTTAAACAAGTGAATCCTACTCATTTAATATTAAGATTTATCATTTTATTCTCCCATTTTGTTATTAGCAAAAGCGGGTGGAGTGAAAAACAAAACAAGAGTAAAGAAGACAAAAGTTGGGACAAACTAAGAGAGGATAAGAGTTTTGTTTTAAGAATAAAGTAGGTCATGATCGAGCTAAAGAGAGAGTAGCACAGCGAAAAAATAATATGATAGCATGAGTAATAATATCCCATGTACTTAAACAAGTCATTCTTCCACTTGTTAGAAAATAATGAACAAAAGATTTTGAAAGATACAAGTGAAGAAGAGACCAAGGAAAATAAGGATGATAAAAGTACATGATCCAATAATGTGGAAAAGCAAAAACAAAGTTACTAAGATTGATAAATTTGTAAGAAATATTTTTTTTGGTTTGATAATATGTCTAGACTGTTCACATTTGAGCATTAACATTGAAAATTTTCTATAACTAATAGGCAAGCATGATTTGACATATTCAAAGAGATAAGATCTATAATGTAACGAATTCGTATTTTAAGTGAAGAAAACATTGTAGAAAACATTAAACTATTTATTTATTTATTTATTTTAAGCAATCACATATATATATATTCATATGTGATTAATAATCCTAATGGTGCTTTCTCCACCTTGGAAATGCATAAGCAAAGTTCGTAAATTAAATGTCTACAAAGTTTGTTTGTGTTTAAGAGTTTAACTCAACTGTACTTAGGAGATCATATTATTTGTTACTTAAGGGATGAACGTAATTTTTAGTGGTCGTGAACATATAACATAATCATTCTACAAGAAAACAAGATCTTCGATATGGACACTATAAGTTGAAAACATGACTACTTCATGTAACAATTTATCTTGAATTAATTCAAGAGATAGATCCCATATTAGAGCATTTTATTATGTACATATTTCATTTAGTTCTCATCTTTAGAGAAGTCTATTAATTTATAAAATAAATCTCTTACAAAACTAAATTGGACACATGGTGAAAGTTGTCATAATCTCTATTAATTTTTTAATCATACATTTACTTGTTAATGACATTGATGTTTTTCCATAGTTAAGCATTTAATCTCTATTTAAAATGAGGATAACTAATGAGCAATATCAAAATTCCATTAACCGAGTGTATACATGTGCAATAGTATTAAATTTTAACATGATATTGTGATTGACTTGTATTGTAAGTAATACATGCATAAATTAAATAGAATGCATTGATACATAGTTTATGCAGTTGGATAAGAAGGAGATACGACGATCCCACACAATCCTGTAGGTGCCTCAACATCTCTTTGCAATCTTATATATCCTTGCTCTCCCCATGAAGCTCCCCATGAATTCTTGACAAGCCAATATTTGGTCCCAACAGAATCCATTCCGTATCCTACCGCTGTCACACCATGATCGAGGTTGGTGCCGCACTGCCCGGTGAAAACACCGCTTGAGTAGAACCTGAAGTCTGTGCTGTTTGCATCAATTGCAACCGATACAGGTTGGTTTGCAACAGCCTGCTTCAAGGACGACTCACTGTTCGCAGGAACATTCTCGAAGCCATTAATGGTGGCAGCGACATTGGATGTTGCGGCCTTCTGGCTGTTACATATTCCTTGGTCGGCGGTATAGGGGTAGATGGCTTCAGTTGTTATGCCACCATTTTGGATGATAAATTGGAAAGCACCATCCATTGTCCCACCATGGCAACCATGATCTTTTCCATTGATGTCACAGTCAACAAGCTCCTCCTCTGAGAGAGATATGAGTTTGCCCGTACTTATCTTTGTGATTCCTTCTATGGCTGCCACGGCAGAGAAAGCCCAACAACATCCTGCATGGAGACAAAAGAGCATTATATATAATTCATCATCGTGTTACATATGACAGTCATGTTTCTTTTTTGTAATTTGTGTGTATTTTCAAAACGAGCAATATTTATATTCATATGCATAGTATAAAATATAACAATATAGCACGTGGATACTAATAACTAAATATGTATACCGAAATATCCTTGATCTTTTACAGGAGTTACAGCCCCCTGGTTTCTCCAGTCCACGGTATCTGGCACATCTGTCACGCTGCCATACTTGAACTGTGTGGAGGTAGTTCCATTGCTCGGAAAGGAACTCATGATGAAGCAACCATTTCGTGAAGTACGAAACTCTTCATCAGAGAGATCGGCAAACTGGTTCACGGCAAGCATATACTTAAGGTCTCCGAGGGAATTGATAGAGTCGATGTACTCGACATTTGCCTTGAAGATTCCAAAACGGTGTGACTTCTCCGCAGCATCCTTGTAGACCCATCCGTTCTGAGCTATCCACTGCTCGTATCGAGTTTCAATGGAGAGTTCAATGGGACGAGAGAAGCCATGCTCGGAACCCATGCTTATGATTCCGAGGAGGAGTATGGCACGCCAGGTAGAGGTGTAGGTAGTTCTAGAAGTCATTTTGCACTATAGTACTTTGTTGAAGAGGAGAGAATGGCTTGATAATGCAATGAAAGATAGTGAATTATATATATACATAAAGAGAGGGAGAGAGAGAGAGAGGGGTTCAGTATATAATTTAAAATTACAGCTAAGAATGAGTTGTGTAGCAACATCTGTGTGCAACCAGAACTACCTTGCCTTAACAAAGACGTCATGTGTGTTGTAAACACATTTGTATATTATATTAGACACTTTTTTAGAAATTGTTAATGACAATTGACAACTGGAATCTTTTTTTCAGTCAACAAATATTTTTGTAAGTAATATTTTAATAAAAATATAAAGTTAATAAAGTTGATCAAGTTTGAACCTAACACCAATAAGTGTTTGAAAAACACTATTTATCAACTACTCTAAATAACTTTTAAGAAATTAATGTAATAAATTTCAAATATATCCATAAAGGCCTTGGGGTGCGTCTAGAGAAAGCTCCACTAAAGAGAGGTGGGGTCAACGGTCAACGCATGATCACTCGAGTTGAAGAAACCGAACCCGCCATTTCCGCCGCCAATCGCCAGTACGAGAGCACGCACGGAACGCGCCGCCATAGCCGAACCCCACAACTGGTGTGCGATTAACCTGCACCGCACTAGTGGGGTGTGAATAGCCGCACCCCCCCCCCACCATAGTGGGTGGTACGGCCAAACCACACCCTGAGTGGGGTGCGGCCAAGCCGCACCCCATGTGGGGTGTGGCCAAACCGCACCCCCTTGGGTACGGCCAAGCCGCACCCCCTCGAGTGCGGCCGCGCCGTGCCCCCCTTAGGGTGCGACCATGCCACTCTCCCCCGTAATGGGGTTAGGGTAAATTCCCACTCTTCTGACTCGCCGCCCGCTCTTCGGGTTCCGAATTCCGCCTAGAACGCTTCCATGTACGCTCAGAACGCCTCCCCGTTCATTACGCGCTCAGAGCACTTTCACATTTCGGGCACGCTCACTTTTTGTCTTTCTAATTTCTCAGATTGCAGGAACGGCTTGTCGCCTTTTTCGCCTTCAACAAAGCTGCCCGAACTGCCCGAGTGGCGAGATGGTCATTTACGAAAACTGGCGATCCGTGTGCTCCGAACCGGAAAACATGATTCGTCCGCCAGGTGGTTACGGTGGTTACAATGACAAAATTACCGGGCTACCCCCGACCAAAGCTATAAAAGGAGCCCAGAACCTTCATTTGAGGGGACCTTGCCTTCTGCACCCGGGAGAGCTCCTTTGATGATTTCCACGGAATTCTCCTTCGGCGCTTGAAGATCTCCTTCATGGACTCGAAGATCTCCTTCATGGATTTGAAGATTTCCTTTCTCCCGAAAGGCGACTGAGCATTCTCACTTTTGTTCTCCCGAACGGCGACTCAGCATTCTCACTTTTGTTCTCCACCATTCTCAGAAGGAAAAAGATTTAGTTTTCTGAGAGGTGGCATGTCACCTTCAGAACTCTCTCCCTCTCTCTATTATTGTAACGAGCGGCGGCAGTCTTATTATGGTTGACTTGTATTGTAAGTAGTTCATGCATTTGGATATGAAGGAGATACGATAATAATCCCACACAATATTGTAGGGGCCTCAACATTTCTTTGCAATATTATATATCCGTGCTCTTCCCATGAAGCTCCCCATGAATTGTTTGACAAGCCGGTATTTGGTCCCAATAGAATCCATTCTGTATCCTACTGCTTTCACGCCAAGATCGAGGTTGGTGTCGCATTGCCCGTTGAAAACACCGCTTGAGTAGAACGTGAAGTATGTGCTATTTGCATCAACTACAACCAATACAGGTTGGTTTGTCACAACCTGTTTCAAGGATGACTCAAAGTTCGCAGGAATGTTCTCGAAGCCATTAATGGTGGCAACGATATTGTATGTTAAGGCCTTCTAGGTTTTACATATTCCTTGGTCTGAAGTATGGGGGTAGATGGCTTTGGTTGTTTTGCACTCTTTTGGATGATAAATTGGAAGGCAACTTGTAATGACTTTTGAACCAAAAACAAAATGGTAGGAGAAACTTTTAAACTCAAATATAACAAACATCATTATTTCAACAGCTCAGAAGCAAAGGTACATGAAATGGGCTCATGACCAGAGAGTTGAGATTTTATGATTACATGTTGTAATTATAAATAATCAAATGTAAATAACTAAAATGTGATTAAAAAATAATAGCAAAACCAATGGAACATCCCATTAACTCTCACATTTCTCCCATGCACATTACCTTCTTTATCTGGAACATAAAATTATTTGCACATACACCTTGCAAGCAGCTTCGACGTAATAACCTACTGTTAGATAATTGGGTGAAATTGTTTGAGATGGAAGTTCACAAACATAAAAAGGTACCAAAGATTAAGAAAGATCCATTTTAAGCCAAGGAAGTAGATAGAGGTATTCGAGGCAGGAGAAACCTCAGTTGTTTGTAAACAGATACTACTTTGACTTTAGTATATTCTGTAGAATGCAAATATGTGCCATAGCTAAGACGCATAAATTTAGGAGTTAATGCAACTTACAACCAATAACTCACCAACTAAATACCTCTTTATTATGTATTCTAGATGCTTCTCCTTCCCTGTATTTATACAGGGGTGTATCAAGTAAAACATTGCAGTAAAACATTAAAACCCAAAGAGTCTCTTCCTCTTCTCTAAACTCCACCTCTTCCTACAAATATGCATATTAAGATCCAGTTTTAAACTAACAGTGGTATCAGAGCCGGTTAGGAACTCATTGTTTTTCCTCTTCCAATGGCCTCATCATCTACCACTGGGTTCTCTCATACATTTGTCCCTATCTTTTCTGGAGATCTCTATGAGCAATGGAGTGACAAAATGGTTACACTCCTTCGATCACAAGATCTATGGGATATTGCCAAGAGAGGGCCACAAGCATCAGTCAGGGCATCTGACAAAGAACCTGAAGGAACAGCAAAAACAATATCAAAGGAAGAAGTGATGAGGGATGCTCGTACTCTACATCTTATGCAACAAGGAATTGCCTCAAATATATACCCACACATTATGGGTTCACAGTCGGCTCAAGAAGCTTGGGAGAGACTGGAAAACTAGTATAAAGGGTCCAAAAAGGTAATCAAAATTAAACTCCATACCTTAAGACGCCAATTTGATGCAATACAAATGAAAGAAGGGGAGAAGGCCCAGGAATTCTGTGCCAAGATTTCTGGACTTGTCAACCAAATCAGAACTCTAAGAGGAATTCTGGAGGTTCAACAGATTGTTGATAAGATCCTCTGATCTCTCCCAAGATCATGCAAACATATTGTCTCATCCATTCTAGAGGCTCATGACATTGAACAACTATCAGTCACTGAACTCATGGGTTCTCTTCAATCCCATGAAAACCTTTTCTTTCAAGATGAGACTCCTTTAAAAAGTTTTTCATACCAAAATGAATTTTAAAACCAAAAAGGAAGAGAAGAAAAAGCATGTTAACACCAACACCAAATACAAAAAGGAGGGAAGACCTGATGAAAAAAGCAAGTCCAAACATGACTCGTATACATGCTCCATCTGTAAAAATTAAAATCATGAGAACAAGGACTATTTTTTCCGGTGCAAAACATGCAAAATCCCAAGTCATTCTGAACAAAAATGTTGGTTCAAGAGGCCAGAAGAAGATCGAAAAGGTTACCAAAATAGAAGGAGATAATTACCTGTACACGTGCAAAAGCAACACTAAAATTTCAAAATCAACACTCTGGTTCACTGACAGTGGTTGCTCCAGCCATATGGTAAATGAACGAAATTTCATCATCACTTTAGATGACACCTTCAAATCTGAAGTTATTCTTGGTGATGGAAAGAGAGAAAAAGTAGAAGGAAGAGGGACAATCTCAGTCGAAACACCTGATGGTGAGCACAAGTTTATCAGCAATGTACAATTCGTGTCCACACTTACTCAAAAAACTTACTAAGTGTTGGGCAGCTCCTAAGAAAGGTGTACAAGGTCATTTTCGACCACTTGAATTGTCACATTGTCCAGATAAACTCTCATCAGATCGTAGCCTCAGCAAAAATGAATGACAGCAACATTTTTACACTAAGTATGAATACCGCGAGTTCAACACCTACCATAAGGGCTACACTCCCTATCCAGCACGGCTTTGGCATCATTGTCTCGGTCATGTAAACTATTTTACCTTATCTTTGCTTCAAACATTGGTAAAAGGTTTGTCGGTTACCTCCTTCCAACCTCAGGTTTGTGATACATGCGGTAAAGGAAAATCCCATTGGCTTCCTTTCCCTCAGGCGACCTCACGCAGAGCTTCAGGACCTCTTGATCTACTTCATATAGTTACATGAGGGTCTGCCTCTATTCAAACCTTGGATGGAAAGAAATATTATCTACTAATTGTGGGTCATTATAGCCGATTTATCTGGCTATACCACCTGGAATTAAAATCTGATGCATTCTCTTGTTTCACAACCTTCAAAAAACTGACTGAGAAAGAATTGGACAGAAATATTAAAAGATTGAGAGATCGGGGAGGAGAATTTTTATCCTCACCATTTGTTGATTTTTTTAAGACTTTAGGAATACATCGAGAACTTATGAAACCAGGAACACCTCAACAAAATGACGTGGTAGAGCGGCAGAACCGCACGGTGGTGGAAATGGCAAGGACAGTGCAGCTCCACAAAAACTGCCCAAAGGCTCTATGGGGAGGAGCAGTATCCACTGCTGTCTATATACGTAATTGATGCCCAACAAAGTTGTTGGATCTTGAGGCAGCCTTAGAGGGGGGTGAATAAGGGTTTTAGAAAACTTTAGGATTTAAAAAAAAAAGACTTTTTGTGATTTTCTAATAAGTAAATTGAAACAAAAATAAAGAGCTGGAAATAAGAATTGAAATCAATTTTTAATTAACATGAAAAGACATGATTGTCATTTATAAAATTTGATTACAAAATTTGATTTCTATAACGCTAGCAATTAAGGAGAATATGAAATACTCTTTTTTTTTCATTTTCTATACCGACTCTTCTCACTAAAAATCGATTGGCTTTAGCCAATCTTTCCCCAGTTACGACCTTAAGCCGCTTTAGCCTTAATTCTATCCCCAGAAAAGCCTCGAGCACACCCTAGATCTACTCCCTAGACCTAGTCGCCAACACAAGGCGAAATCCTCCCTAAGTACTACCCATGTTGATGCAAAAATTGCACCTTCACAACTAATACTTGAGAAACAAAAAGGAAACTTAGGACTGCCAGTTACTAGGTCGCTGAGAGTGTCAAACAGGGTGTCACTGAGCGACAAGAAAAGTTTGTCTTTCTGATAACTCTTAGCTGCGAGAAGATCTTACAAGAAAAGACAATTGAAATTGTTGAAGTGAAGTGGAGGTGTCCGGGCGGTCTGAATTTGGGTGACCGCCGAGACCGCGCGGTCTGTGTTAGTGATCTGCCGGTCTGTTCTAGCGGTCTGCTGTTTGGTCGGTCTGTTCTGATTGATGCGGTCTGTTCCCGAGTTGTTCTATTTGGTTGGCCTGTCTTCTTTGTTGGAAGACCGGGCGGTCTGTTCTTATGTAACCGCCTGACCGGGCGGCTTATGCTGGCGATCTGACGACTTGTCTGAAGTCGGCCAAATGGTTCTTGGTTTGCTCCTGGTGGTCTAAGGGAGGAGTACACTTGTGTCCGCGCAGCTTGTGCGCGGTCTCGTGTTCGCGCGACTTGTACGCGATCTGCCTGCTGATCTGCGGTCTTGGTCGGATGGTTGTCCAAGTAATGTTATCGCGCGGTCTGCCTTGTGAGACAGCTGACGATCTGACGGGTGGTGATTGTATCTCTCCTGTGTGGTGAAGACATCCGTCTACCCGCCTATAAATAGGGGTGCATGGCCCGTCATTCTTAACGAGAACTGTAAGAACTGAGCCTGGTTTAATTCGTGTGGTCTCAAATTTGAAGTCGGCCGGTCTCGGAAGCGAGTTGACTGTTTGTTGTGTTCGCAGGTTTGCGGTCAGCAGGTTGCGGTCTCCTTCCTTGGTGATTCACAGCGGCTTGAATAAACAGTTCGACAGCGGTCTGTCTGCGAATTGGTTTATGTTTGTTCTTATGTTGTTCGCAGCGAGCTCAGCGATCAGGCGACCTTCAGCGGTTAGGCGATCTGAGTTGCGGTCTGGCGACAGCTTCAGTTCTTCATTCAATAAAGCTCCAGTTTGTGCAGTCTGAGATGGCGGTCTTGCAGTGCAGGCGGTCTGTCTGTTTTCTATTCGCGCAGTCTCAGGTCAAGCCGGGCGATCTCTGGAGTCGAGCAGTCTGTGCGGTCTCAGCTTGTCTAGCCGCCAGATTTGTTTTGGTGTGTTTTGTTCTTCTCTCCTTCGTGATTCTTATGAATCATGTCTCGCCATGTATACCTTGCACTATATTCAAGTATTGTGATTCAATAAAGCTTTATGTTGCTGTGTGGCATATTGTGGTTGTTTGGCTATAACTCAGTTGATGCAACTCCTGCTTACTCCTAAACTATTCAAATCAAAAATTTTAACATGGTATCAAAGCGAGGTTGTTGGAGTGGATAAGCAGTGATCAACTTGAGTTGCCATCGTCTTTGTGAAGAAGAGACCACATAGATTGCCATGGAACGTGGATACGCAAGAGGGCTTGGTATTGAACTCCTCACATTGACTAACTACAAGAAGTGGAGGTCGTGTATAGAGAGTTACTTACTTGGCGAGGATCTATGGGAGATAGTTGGAGGAGAAGACACACAAGAAGTGTTTCTAGCAGGAGATAATATGGCAGAGGTGAGACTTTGGAGGAGGACTAATGCTAAGGCAGAGTTCACACTCAAGAGGGCTATCTCACCAGAGCTATTTGATCACATCATTGGATGTAAATCTGCTGCTGAGATTTGGACGTCTTTGGATGGGTTGTTTAATAAGTAGAATGTAGCTCGGCTACAGTTTCTTGAAAATGAATTGGCGAAGGCCTCTCAAGGTGATCTTTCTATTTCTACCTTCTTTCTTAAGATGAAGAACATCACAGCAGAGATTTCTACATTGGACCCTGATGAGCCCATCTCAGAGGCAAAACTGAAGAGGCATATCATCTACGGATTGCGGAAGGAGTATCTTGCCTTTGTGACATCAGTTCAGGGTTGGGCAATTCAGCCATCTCTGTTGGAGCTGGAGAACTTACTTGCTTCGCAGGAAAGTTTGGCAAGACAGATGGCGGGGACTTCTATCTCTAGGGGAGATAGTGATGTGTTGTTCTCTGGGAAGAAGAAGAAGAAGTGGGAGAAGAAGAAGTGGGAGAAGAAGAAGCCAGGTCAGGATGGACCCTCTACTTCAGGTCAGCAGGATAGAGGTTATGCTTCTAAGTCTGATGGGAAGAAGAAGGGAGAGGGACCAAGGTGCTTCAGGTGTAATAAGACCGGCCACTTCAAGAAGGATTGTCGGGTTAATCTTCAGTCGGGACATGTAGCGGAGAAGGAGAAGCCAAAGTCTGATGAAGCTGGATGGGGAGGAGCCTTTGCGGCTAATATGATGGCGATGCCCGTTAAGGCCTTGGCTGCCAACAACTTCGAAGAGGATTGGATTGTTGATTCAGGGTGTGGACATCACCTCACCGGGGATGAATCAAAATTCTCTTTTTTGGCGCCTTACTCAGGTAACGATGCTATCATTACGGCTGATAATTTTGTTCATGCAGTAGAACAAGAAGGTGTTGTCTCCCTGAGCAGTGATAAGGGTCCACTCACTTTGAGGAGTGTTTATCACGTGCCTGGTATGAGGAAGATTCTCTTCTCTGTGACCAATGCGGTCGATGCCGGTTATCACGCTCTGTTTGGCCCAACAGAAGTGAAGTTTCTTAAAACTCAACCGGAGATAAAGGGAGATGTTATCCATGTTGGAAAGCGGGTTAAGGACTTGTTCGTTTTATCGACAAGTACCTATGTTGATAAGATGAAGACCAACGATAGTGCGGTTATCTGGCATGAAAGGTTGGGGCATGTTGGCATGGACAAATTGAAGGTTATGGCGGTAAGGGGCCTTGTCAAGGGCTTGCCAAGCTTTTCCTCTTATGGAGACGGTCATGTTTGTGCGGGATGTCAATTTGGTAAGTCTCATTGACTTCCATTTGATAAATCACAAACAAGATGCAAAGCGCCGTTGCAGTGTATTCACGGTAATTTGATGGGACCGAATGCCCCCCCCCCCCAAGCCTTGGAGGCAACAGATATATGTTGGTGTTGATTGACGATTACACCAGATATGTCTGGGTGTATTTTCTGAAAGAGAAGTTGGAAGCCTTCATGGAGTTCAAGGAGCTGGTGGAAGGTCGATTAGGCCTGCGGGTGAAAAAATTGAGAACTGACAATGGTGGGGAGTTCACCTCTGGTGAGTTCTCAAGTTTTTGCAGGAAATACGGCGTCCGAAGAGAGCTCACTTGTGCCCATACTCCACAGCAAAATGGCGTTGCGGAAAGGAAGATCTGTCATCTGACGGAAACCTGCAAATGCTGGCTTCATGCCAAGAGTATCCCAAAGTCCTTTTGGGCGGAGGGAATGTCTTGTGCAGCTTACGTAATCAACAGGATGCCTCTAAGTCCTATCAACATGAAGACCCCTCACGAATTGATGTTCAAGGAGAAGCCGAATGTTGCACACCTTCGGGTGTTCGGGTCAACCTGTTATGTGCATATTCCTGATGCTCTTCGGACAAAGCTAGATGCGAAAGCAAGGAAGCTAGTCTTTGTTGGGTATGATGAGCGGAAGAAGGGATGGAGATGCATGGATCCTGAGACACGGAGATCAGTGGTATCTCGGGATGTGGTGTTCGATGAGGTAACTTCCTACAAGGAGAGTTCAGGAGTTGAATTACCGGAGAGCGGGGTTGACGAAGAAGGGAAAGTTGCGGGAAATCTTCAAGTGGAGTTGCCTGTTTCACCAGGAGCTCCAGCTGTGTCAAGCTCTGAGATGGGGGCTTCAGGCTCTGGAAGCAGGGGGAGCAATGCTCCAAATTCATCTGGAAGAGGAGCTTGCACAGAAGAAGCAGTTGAGGAGGTGGTTAGTCAGGAGCAACTTCTTAGGAGGTCGAAGAGGACTATCAAGCCACCGGATTGATACACAAGAGGAAACATGGTGAGCTTCGTTTCATGTTTCTTCGCTGGTCCCTTGGATGAAAGGGAGTCGTCAAGCTTTGAGAAAGCCAAAGGCGTGAAGCAGTGGGACATTGCTATGCAAGAGGATATGGATGCTCTCAAGAAGAATGAGACTTGGTCTCTAGTGCCCAGGACCAAGGGCATTACCCCTGTGACATGCAAATGGGTTTATAAACTTAAGAAGAAAGCTGACGGTACGATCGAGCGATACAAAGCTCACCTTGTGGATCATGAGTTCTCACAACAGTATGGAGAAGATTATGATGAGACGTTTAGTCCAGTGGCAAAGATGACTTCGGTCTGATTTGTTATTGCTTTGGCGGCATCTTGTGGATGAGAGATTTGGCAGCTCGATGTGAAGAATGCTTTCTTATATGGAGAGATTGACAAGGATATCATCATGATCCAGCCGCCGGGTTTCATCTCGGAGGATCGTCTGGACTACGTCTACAAACTGAAGAAGGCCCTGTTTGGTTTGAAGCAAGCGCCTCGGGCGTGGTATGGGAAGATCGCGGAGTATCTTCTATTCTGCGGGTTCTTTGCTTCAGACTCTGATTCTAGCTTGTTCATCAAGAAGGAGGGGGCACTTCGGGTTATTGTTCTGCTGTATGTGGATGACATGATTGTCACCGGGAACTCGAAGGAGGCGGTAGCAAGGCTGAGAGCTGAGCTTGCTATCAGGTTCGAGATGAAGGATCTGGGTGAGCTTCACCATTTCCTTGGACTCGAGGTTCAGAGGCGGGAGAGCGGAGTGCTCGTTTTTCAGGCTGGATATGTGGAGCGGATCGTTCAACGATTCGGCATGGAAGAAGGGAAGAGCAGCTTTATACCTCTGGAACAACATCATAAACTTTGGAAGGATGAGGGAAGAGTTCTATCTGATCCGTCGATATTCTGAGCTCTGGTTGGGAGCTTGATCTATTTGACCATCACGAGGCCTGATATTGCTTATGCAGTTGGCAAAGTGAGTTGATACATGGAGGAGCCACGGAAGCCTCATCTTCTGGCGGGAAGAGGAATTCTGAAATATGTGAAGTCGACCTCTGATTTGGGTCTCCTATTTAGGAGAGGGTCAAGCTTGGAGTTGCATGGATACATGTATGCTGACTACGGGGGAGATGCTGATGATAGGAGTTCAACGTCTGGTTATGTCTTTATGACGTGCCCCACAGCTATCTCTTGGTGCAGCAAAAAGCAGGACTCGGTGTCCGTATCTACCACAGAAGCGGAATACAAGGCTTCGGCCTTGGCAGCTCAGGAAGCCATTTGGCTCAGGAAGTTGGTGGAGGACGTTCATGAGGAGGTTTGAGGTCTTACTATGCTACGCGGGGACAATGAGAGTGCTCTCAAGCTGGTTAATAATCCAGTTTGTCACGCGAGGACCAAGCATATTGAGATTGAGCACCATTTCATTCGTGAAAAGGTGTTGGGAGGATCTCTTATGGTCGAGCATGTTCGGAGTGCGGACAATGTTGCAGACATCTTCACAATGCCGCTGGAGAAGGGACCGTTTACTCGGTTGTGGAATTTACTCGGGCTAGTCTCCACTTCCCACTTCAAGGGGGAGTGTTGAAATTGTTGAAGTGAAGTGGAGGTGTCAGGGCGGTCTGAATTTGGGTGACCGCCGAGACCGAGTGGTCTGTCTTAGTGATCTGCCGGTCTGTTCTGGCAGTCTGTTGTTTGGCCGGTCTATTCTGATTGCTGCGGTCTGTTCCCGAGTTGTTCTGTTTGGTTGGCCTGACTTCTTTGTTGGAAGACCGGGCGGTCTGGTCTTATGTAACCGCCTAACCGGGCGGCTTGTGCTGGCGATCTGATGACTTGTCTGAAGTCGGCCAGATGGTTCTTGGTTTGCTCCTGGTGGTCTAAGGGAGGAGTACACTTGTGTCCACGCGGCTTGTACGCGGTCTCGTGTTCACGCGACTTGTGCGTGATCTGCCTGCTGATCTGCGGTCTTGGTCGGATGGTTGTCCAATTAGTGTGATCGCGCGGTCTGCCTTGTGAGACCGCTGAAGATCTGACGGGCGGTGATTGTATCTCTCCTGTGCGGTGACGACATCCATCTACCCGCCTATAAATAGGGGTGCATGGCCCGTCATTCTTAAGGAGAACTGTAAGAACTAAGCCTAGTTTAATTCGTGCGGTCTCAACTTTGAGGTTGGGCGGTCTCGGAAGCGAGTTGATTGTTTGTTGTGTTCGCAGGTTTGCGGTCAGCAGGTTGCGGTCTCCTTCCTTGGTGATTCCCAGCAGCTTGAATAAACAGTTCGGCAGCGGTCTGTCTGCGAACTGGTTTATGTTTGTTCTTGTGATGTTCGCAACGAGCTCAGCGATCAGGCGACCTTCAGTGGTTAGGCGATCTGAGTTGCGGTCTGGCGACAGCTTCAGTTCTTTGTTCAATAAAGCTCTAGTTCGTGTGGTCTGAGGTGGCGGTCTTGCAGTGCAGGCGGTCTGTCTGTTTTCTGTTCGCGCGGTCTCAGGTCAAGTCGGGCGATCTCTCAAGTCGAGCGGTCTGTGCGGTCTGAGCTTGTCTAGCCGCCAGATTTGTTTTGGTGTGTTTTGTTCTTCTCTCCTTCGTGATTCTTATGGATCATGTCTCGCCATGTATACCTCGCACTGTATTCAAGTATTGTGATTCAATAAAGCTTTGTGTTGTTGTGTGGCATATTGTGGTTGTTTGGCTATAACACAGTTGATGCAACTCCTGCTTACTCCTAAACGATTCAAATCAAAAAATTTAACAAAGACTAGAGGCTAGAGGTTATAGGAGGCTCGAAGTGGACCGAACTGGGGAGAAGGAAATGAGTTGAAATCAAAACCACTGGGCTCCACAATTAGCTCAAGGCTAGATCCAAAAGTCCCTTTCTGGGGACCCCTACCCCTCTATTTATAGACGCGAAGGATGCCCAAATGGGTAGCTTCTGAAATTACGGGTTGTCAGGGATTCAGGAGAAGCTGGGCAGGGGTGAGAGGTTACCTAGCATGCTATTGTCAGAAATAGAAAAGAGATATAGACCGCGCAAACTCGGGGGTGGCTGGAAACCCGAACTGACGAGATCGCTACTAGAGATGAGATGGTTGAGCTGGCCAGTCTCACAAATGAGACCGTGCGTTCAATCAGATGGAAACGATCTGATGTCCGAAGCCGCATGAACGCCCTTGCATAACAGGTATAGCGATCTTTCGGGCGAATAGAATCCCCGCACATTTCCAAGTTCTGAGGTGCTTCGAAAATGTTGACTTCAGACCGCGGAGATTGCGGAAACCTTAAATATTTTAATCTTTCTTTCCAAGCTATAAATAGACTTGGGGGCCCTTTCATTTGTATTAGTGTTGGATCCATGAGATAGAAAATTCATCAAGGCGGTCTGAATTATGAGCTCGCTTCAACTGTTTGATCATGGGTTTGTCGAAGAGTGTGGTGGCTGAAAAGGGGATTATCCCTCCCGTGACTTCAAGGAAACCACTGCCCCCAAAAGAGAAAGCAATTAAATCACCCTTAAAGGACGCATCTGTAACTGAACCTTTGCGGGTAGCGATCAAGGATCTCACTGCAGGTGACACTAGAGGCATGCCAGCGCGGACTCTCCTTCCATCGACTTCAAGTTTTGTGGACATCATGGATTCGTCTTTGCAGACCAATGAGCCCGATTGAGCTGAAGTTCTGACTTTTGATTCTCAGAAGAGGCCGGAGACTTCGGGTCAGACTGCTGGAGCGACCTCTAAGGAGATCTCGGTTGGTCTCAAAGAGAAGGTATCTTTAGCTATCAAGGTGAGACAGCAAATCAAAGATCAGGAGGCTATGGTAAAAAAGGGTAAAAAGAAGCTTCCTGCCAAGACCCTTGCGGTCAAGCCTGCCAGTGTTCGATTTCCTGTCGGACCTCTTGAGATCGCTCCTCTATAGGTAGCAGCGATCTCAAGGATTTCTCTTAACGTTGTTTCCTAACTTTTCTTTTTCTTCTTTTGCAGTCCTTTGATCCCTTTGAGAATGAGCGGTCTTAGTCTCTACTCGATCCAGGAAGCTACACGCCAGCTGCTCCTGTCATTGTCAAAACTGAGGGCCAACTAGATCGAGTTGACCTGGAGAGGCGGAGGATGGAGCAGATAGAAAAATAGTATAGTGCCTCTCTAGATGTTGAGATGCGGCGGCAAAGGGAAGAAGAGGGGAGGAGGAGAAAAGAGGAAGACGAAATGAAAAACGAGTCGGAGGAGAATTTGGAGGGTGATCCTAAAGAAAAGCTCGATGCTCCTAACAAGGAAATCGCAGAACCTGAAAATAAGACTGTAGTAACTGAGGATGAGACTGTGCGGGCTCAGAATCAGGTCATAGGACTAGAGGACAAAGGGGGAGAAGAAGAAGAAAAAGAAGAGGAGAAGGAGGAGAAGAAGAGAAGAAAAAGAAGAAGAAAGGTAGGAAGAGAAGGAGAGAGGAAAGGAGATCCAAGGAGACAGGATCTTAAGAAGGGAAGAGGAAGAAAATAAAAGGTGATCTTGAGAAGGTTACCGCGGTCTCAACAGAGATCGAAACGATCTCGGATACCTCCCAGGAGAGAGGTGAAGAAGGGGAGTTCAGGTAAGAAGAAGAAGAAGAAGATCGCGGAGAAGAAGAAGACTAGGAGAGGAAAGATGAGAAAGAGGAAGAGGAAGAAGGGCAGTAGGACTTGGAAGCTCAGTTGCGCAAGTAGAAGGAGATTCTATCTGATGGAAAACTCTGACCTCTGAGGAAGATGCCAATTTAGCGAGGCAGGCAGCAGGCCGTGTGGTTGCTATTTCTGTGATCTGGTCTGGTAAGCTTCACTTGACCGCTCTGCCTTATATCTCTCTGCCTATCTATATTAGGCTACAATCTCTGGTTCGGCGATGTGAGGTTGTTCTCATTGAGACCGACGACATTCTCCTTAGTTCTAAAGTGCTGAAACGACGAAGAAAAGAAGGAGATAGGTCACAAAAAAATAGATAGAAAAGATAGACCTTGAGCGTCGAAGGCGTCCAGACCGCCTGATTGTAACCGCTGCACCTGCAGTTTATAAGTTCACTCAGGATCACTTTTCTGACCGCCCTGTTTCAATTTCCCCAAGTATGTATGTTATGTTTGTTGATCTTATTTTCTGACCGTCACTTATTGATCTACTTTCCTGACCGCAGGAGAAGATGAGGAGGCCCAAAGGCTGCTGGAATAGGCTGGGTTGGCCACCCCTCTGATCGATCTACCTCCACCTCTTGTACTTGCATCCCCTCTTATGTAGGTAGTTCATGTTTTCCAGACCCGAGAGAGAGAGTTTGAGAGGAGGTTGCTGGAGAAGGATGAGGCGAAGCTGGCGGCCAAATCAATGGAGGAGGATGTTGTCAAAGTATTTCGCACAGTCTCGGCTCAATGTGAGCAGAAATTGAACGATCAGCGGAGGTCGCCCGAATAACAGGAAAGGGATGGCAGGAAGAAGCTTGAAGAGGAGGTGGACAATCTCCGAAAAAGACTCCGTGAGTCTAAAGAGGAGACAACCTTCTTCAAAGGAAAGGCCAACGCCTTGCATACCGCATTTTCTTAATTGAGGACAGGTCTTTCTGCTCCTTTGGTTGTAGGGTCGTCAAGCGCTGCCCATGATAATCGCGCGGACCAGGAGGAATTCATCAACTGGGAGAAGCCGAAGCGAGATGCAGGTGATCTCCAACGATATGTCGTTGATGCCAATTTAGGCATTTGTATGACACTTACGATGGTCAACAAGCTTCAAAACAAGGTGGCTTGCTTAGGGAAGAGAAAAGATCCTCCAAAATAGTTTATAGTTTTTAAATATTTTGTGATTTTGTAAAAGTGAACTAAGGAATTCGTTTGAGGATTTTGAGATCTATTGTTATAGTATGTATATATTTTTAGTTCGTTCCACCTCATGCTTTCATCTTCTACGCTTAATTATTTTTATTTCCTGGAAAGTTTGTTATGAGATCGCTCGGTCTGAGTTTTTTATTATGTTAATTATCTGCTGCGGTCTCTGGTCTGAGATCGCCTTTGTCTGCATAGTGTAGGATTCCTGATGCTGGGTGTTCAAAATTTTTTTTAATTGTTATCTCGCGCGATCTGGGTCAGTCGGTCTTTAGTTCAAGATTTTGTAATTATTATACCTTGATTGCTTATGAGGCTATAAATACCTGGTTGGTGTCTGTTGGATCGGTAGGCGTCCTTAGAGGGGGGGGTGAATAAGGGTTTTAAGGATTTTAAAACTATTTTGATTATTTTAGAAAAAAAGCTTTGAATATGACAATCAAGTAAAGAGAAAATAGAGACAAGATTGTATTAACTTGAGAGACATGATTACAAAACTTGATCTCTTATGAAAGCTAGAAATCGAAGCTAAATAGAAAAGACAACTTTTGGTTTTCTATCCCGACTCGCTTCCCCACGAACCGGTGGCCCTAGCCTTGTCCTCCCCGGATTCGGCCTCAAGCCGCTCTAGCCAATCCCACCCCGGATGTGGCCTCAAGCCCCCCTTGACCTAGCCTAGATCTAGTCGCCAACACGAGGCGAATTTCCCCCTAAGTCCTACCCAGACCTAGTCGCCAACACGAGGCGATTTCACTACCGTTTACAAGATGAAAAAGAAATAACAATAATTAAAAACTCCCTTATGATGTACTTCTGAAGTGGTGACGAAGATCCGCTGGAGAATCAGCGTTTATCGAAGCGGACTTCGCTCGGGTTCGGCTTGATGGAATCCTCCTTCAGAAATCGGCAGAGCTTCGCTGGGTCTTCAAGATTCGGCCAAGATGGGCCTCTGGAACTCGAGCAATCTCTCTCTCTGAGGTGTATACAATTGGTGTCTAGAACACGAGGAGATGGGGTCCTTTTATAGCCCAAGCGCTACCGCCGGCGCTAGCGCTACCGCCGGCGCTAGCCCGGATTAAGAAATTTGTGCGCCCGAATCTCCAATCCGTGGCAACCCGTTGTTCTATTCCTTCTGTGCGCTCCGCTACCGCCGGCGCTATCCGCTATCGCCAGCGCTATCCCTGGTTAGGAAACTCTTTGCGCGGCAAGATCTTCAATCCGAGGCAACAATTTCACCATGCCTTCTGTGCATCGAGCTAGCGCCGGCGCTATCCACTATCGCATGCGCTAGTGATCAGTTTGGAGTTGATGACTCAATTTCGGGGGCAACCACCATATGTAAACCTTGAGTCATTTGGACCTAATTAACCTGCACACTTGAACACACAAGATTAAATACATAGGATTTGTTATTCTCAAACCTAGGAGATGCGGAAGACCGTGTTCCAACAAACTCCCCCTTTTGATAATAACAAATCCATTAATGATAAATCAGAGCATTAAAAGATAAGCATGTTGAAATCCTATTTGTGTGAGTGTGAGAATGATGACTTAGGATAAATATAAATGATTAGTATTCTTAGAGTTGCTCCCCCTAAATACGTGCTCCCCCTATGTGAATGCTCCCCTAATATGTTGACTATCACTATACTTATTCATGTGAATTTTAGTTTGATAGCGGAGTTTATTTATCATGTTAGTTCTCCCCCTTTTGTTATTAGCAAAAGTGGGTTAGAAGGCACCACATTAGCGATAATAAGATAGCAGCATGATCGAGCTTTGAAGGTTAAAAGGTGAATGATAGTGAGTTTATAGCTTTAATTGATCCCCTTTAGAGAAATATCAGAGTGTGAGTATAAATAATCTGTTAATAGTAACTAATAGACGGTTTACCATGCAAGGAAAATATTTGATAAAACAACTAAAGGATTGGTAAAAAGAAACCAGACTTTTTAAGTAAGCATGCAAGGTAAAGCCATAATATGAGAGTGATGCGGAGGACTTGTAGAAATACAAAAACATCATAAGCAAGATGATCCAAAAAAGATATGAGTTATATTGCAAAAAGGATGTTGTTGTGAATCATTTTTAATTAATAATAAGAGTAACCAAGCATGAAATAATGTTATTCAAGAGAAAGTACTACAATGTTATTCCAATTTATAATTTCAAAACATACCAAACATTATAGAAAACATGCTAGGTTATCTAGTACATTTCATAACAAAAAAATTGTATAGAATAGCATTAGGGTCCAATACTTATGAGAAGAAGTGTTATGGAAGATAATGATGTGCACATAAGTGTATTTTTGAGTAGAGTATACAGGTGTTTTAATCAAAAATACAAGTACTATGTAAAGTAGAGAGCACAAGAAAACACAAATATGTTTACTTCCACACACTTTAATGCACAAAAAAAAAATGTACAACTACCAAGGTGCTTTGCACACACAATGCTCATTAAGACTTATCAGGGTGCAACGTAGTGCTTGGGGGATCACAGATTTTATTTTGACTGTTTTGAGACTTGTGATCCGGTGTACTTAAGAATAAGTGGTTTGTCTTATTTTGAAAAGTATGGTTTGCACAAGACACTTTATTATTCTTTCCAAGGTGCTCAACCTCACAATGCTCATTAAGACTTATCAGGAGGTTCAAGTAGTGCTTGGTGGAGTTATCTTTGTTATTTATTTTATGATTTTGTTTTGTACAAAGTTCTCCGAATACACTTGTTTTGCAAACCAATAGAATTTAAAAAAAAATATAACCACTCTTCTTAACTTTTTCATAGTGCAAAAGAAGGGAGTGTAGGTAAGATACTTGTGCAATTTTAATTCATTGTACAATTACAAAACATAGACAAGCATTTTTAAGTGAAACCATATGTAGACAATGCCAAAAAGTGAGTGAATTCATATCATTATCAAACATAAAACATTTACTCATACTTAGAGGCATGCTAAGCTTAGTCCTACACAAACTTTTCTAATTATTATTGATGCACATATGAATAGATAGATCAAAGCATGATAAAAGCAATGTTAAAGAAGTTTGAAAGAATCAATTGTAACATTATAGAGACTCTAAAGAATAGATTTAAATCATGCTTGATGTTAAAAAAATACAAAAGTTTTGGATTGTTTTTAAGTTTTATGTTTTTGTATTTTGATTTTTTTTTTAAAAACTTTAAATAAAAGCAAAACATATTTTTGGTTTTTGTCTTTTGTAATTTTATATTTGATTTTGGTAAATGACAAAAGTTAAACGAAAAACATATTTTTGGAATTTTGTCTTTTGTAGTTTTGTTTGATTTTTCTAAAATAGAAGAAAAACAGATGTGCAAAACTAAATAGTACAAATAGATTTACATATTTTTAAGATTTTTTTTTGAAAATTTAAAATCACAGAAATTTGAAACTTGACGCTAGCGCCGGCGCTAGCGCTAGCGCGGGAAACAGTAAGTGATTTTTTAGGGTTTTGAAAATTTTGATGTTTGATCTTGATTAGGCGTCCCATTAGTAGTTTCATGCTGAATTTGCAGAATTTTTGAAAAAGTTTTTGATGGTGAAAAATGAAGAAAATTATATTTGTAAACATGTTTTAACAAGAAAGATCTAGAACACCTAATTCAAGTCGTAGTAAACGAAATCGTGCATCGGGAAGAGGTTTAGTAAATATGTCAGCGAGTTGTGAGTCCGTCCCAATGAAGCTTACTTTTACATTCTCTTTCTTAATGTGATCCCTAATGAAATGATGACGAACATCTATGTGTTTGGATCTAGCATGATGTACTGGATTATATGTGAGGTCTATTGCACTTTTGTTGTCACATTTAAGATCTATGTGTTTGAGGTGAAAACCAAAGTCCTCTAATGTTTGACTCATCCATAATGCTTGTGCACAACAACTACCAAGTGCGATATATTCGGCCTCCGTGGTGGAGAGTGCAACCGAAGATTGTTTTCTACTAGACCAAGCAACTAAAGAGGGTCCTAAAAAATGACAAGTACCGCTAGTGCTTTTTCTATCTAGTGAACACCCTGCGTAGTCTGAATCTGAATAGCCATGGAGTGTGAAAGAATCATTGTGTGGGTACCATAATCCTAACTTAGATGACCCTATTAGATAACGAAAGATACGTTTTACCACTTTTAAATGAGATTCTTTTGGATCGGCTTGAAAGTGAGCACATAAACAAATGGCAAACATTATATCTGGTCTAGATGCGCTTAAATAAAGAAGAGAGCCTATCATTCCTCTATATAGTGTTTGATCGATAGAAATACCAGATTCATCTTTTCCTAATTTTAAAGAAGCACTCATAGGAGTTGAAGCTTGTTTAAGGTTTTCAAAGCCAAAACGTTTAAGCATATCTTGAACATATTTTGATTGGCAAATAAAAATACCATCATTTCGTTGTGAGATTTGAAAGCCAAGAAAAAATGATAGTTCTCCTACAAGACTCATTTCAAATTCATTTTTCATTATTTCAACTACTTCATTACACAACTCTTCATTAGTGGCTCCAAAAATTATGTCATCAACATATATTTGTAAAATGATTAATTCATTGTTTTTATGCTTAATGAAGAGTGTGTTGTCTGCACTTCCCATAACATAACTGTGCTCTAACAAAAATGATGTAAGACGATCATACCATGCACGGGGCGCTTGTTTTAAACCATAAAGCGCTTTTTCTAATTTGTAAACATGTTTTGGATATTTTTCATTTATGAAACCGGGGGGTTGCTCTACATAGACTTCTTCCTTAATATACCCATTTAAAAAAGCACTTTTAACATCCATTTGAAATAATTTTATTCGTTTAAAACTCGCAAAGGCCAAAAATATTCGTATAGATTCTAAGCGAGCAACGGGTGCAAAAGTTTCTTCAAAATCTACCCCCTCGATTTGTGAATAACCTTGAGCAACTAAGCGTGCTTTATTTCTTACAATCCTAGATTCACCATCTAATTTATTTTTAAAGATCCATTTTACTCCTATAATTGGATGATCAGATGGTCTTTCAACTAAATTCCAAACTTTATTTCTTTCAAATTGTCCTAACTCTTCATTCATAGCCAGAAACCAAAATTCGTCATTTAAAGCGGTGGAAACGTTTTTAGGTTCGATTTCAGAAATAAAGCAAATATTAGAAAACGTTTCATGAAGAGAGGAACGAGTTCTCACCCCGGTGGAAGGTTCCCCAATGATGAGTTCTTTTGGATGATTTTTGGAGAAGTTTAACACGCTTGGAGGTACGAGTGTATCTTCATTAGACTTTTCTTCTTCTTCTTTGGACGGCTCTTCTTCGTCGTGCTCCAAGGATGGCAAGGGTTCATCATCGGTACCTATAGAGAGCTTCTCTGCACATGGAACAAACTCATCAAATCTAACATTAATTGATTCTTCAACCTTACTTGATTTTTTATTAAATATTCTATATGCTTTACTAGTTGAAGAATAACCAAGAAATATTCCTTCATCGCATTTTTCATCAAATTTTCCTAAAGAGTCTTTTGTGTTAAGAATGAAACAATTACATCCGAATACTTTAAAATACGATACGTTAGGTTTCTTTTGAAAATAGAGTTCATATGGTGTGAGATTTAAGGATGGGCGAAGCATAACTCTATTCATTACATAACAAGCAGTGCTTACGGCTTATGCCCAAAAATACTTGGGTAATTTGTATTCAGATAACATGGTGCGTGCAAGTTCTTGAATTGTCCTATTTTTCCGTTCCACAACACCGTTTTGTTGAGGTGTGCGTGGAGCGGAGAACTCATGTTTAATACCTAGCATATCACAAAAACATTTAAAATTTTCATTTTCAAATTCACCTCCATGATCTGAGCGAATGCATTTTATTTTTAAATCTAATTCATTTTGAATACGAGTACATAATTTTGAAAATTCGCAAAACGCATCAGATTTGGAGGAGAGAAATAAAGTCCAACAGTATCTAGAATAGTCATCTATAAGAACATAAGTGTATAATCTACCACCAAGACTTGCAGTGTTAACGGGACCAAAGAGATCCATATGAATTAATTGTAATGGTTTTGATGTAGAAATTTTGTTTTTGCTTTTAAATGATGACTTTGTAAATTTGCCTTTTTGGCATGGAGAGCATAATGAAGATAAATTTCCATTTAGTTTAGGCAATCCTCTAATCAATTCTCTTTTTGCTAGTTTTAAGATGAGCTTTGAACTAGCGTGGCCTAAACGTCTGTGCCATAATTCCAATTCATCATTTTTGGTTATAAAACATTTTATAGAAGATTTAGAAAGATCATGAAATGAAACTATATAAACATTATGAATTCTAGGTGCAGTTAATAATACATCTTTTGTTTTAGGATTAACAATTTTGCAAAGGTTAGTAGATGATTCAAATAGTACGTCTAAACCTTTGTCACACAGTTGGCTTATAGATATTAGGTTATGTTTTAATCCTTTCACATAGAGTACATTTGATATAAGAAAAGATGTGTTACCTACTGTACCAATACCCATGATCCTTCCTTTACCGTTATCTCCAAATGTCACGATCCCTCCTTTATTTATTTCTAGGCTAAGGAATTTTGCTTTATTGCCCGTCATGTGCTTGGAGCAGCCTGAGTCCAAGTACCACACGTCTTCTGTTTTCTTAGCCTTCCTGCATATCTAGAAAGAAGATGAGAGTAAAGACCCGGATACCCAAGAGGTACCACCCATAGAGTAAGTGGTTTTCTTAGGTACCCAGATTTGTTTTACAGTTCGTTGTGCTATATTCCTACAAGAGTCAGACGTGTGTCCAAATTTTAGACAATTTGCACACGAAATGAAGGGGGTTGAGACCCTTTTCGGAGTTTCTATGTTGCTCTTGCAGGATGAAGTTCGAGTGTTAGAAAAAATAGAAGATTTTTTAACATAAGAGCTACCGCCGGCGTTAGTAGCTATCGCCGGGCGGTAGTGATCATTTTTATATCCAAGTCCAAATTTTTTAGACCCAAAGCATTGATTACCCAGAAGCATATCCAGGGGTTTTTGTCCAATCCCGAATTTGTTTATGGCTAGATTGAGGTTATGATTTTGTTCTTTAAGAGATGTGTTTTCTTTCACAATCATAACACATTTATTTTCAAATCCCTTTTTGTTCTTTTCTATTTCTAACATAGAAATTTTCAATTTCCTCTCTAAGTCCCCCTTTTCTTTTGCAATGATTTTGTTTTGTGAGAGGGCATTAGAGAGAGAAATTTCAAGTTCTTTTGTCTTAAATAGAGAGTGCTCACATTCTTGACATGAAACCTTTCATTTTTCAAGAGAGACTAAATTTTTTGTGAGCCTACGATTTTCTTTCATAATAGATTCATTTTCATGATTTAATAAAACAAATTTATCATAAAGTTCTTCAAAGGCAGGAGGATATACCTCAGAGTCGCTAAGAACACTGGTGTCGTCGTCGTCGCTTTTGGCCATCAAGCACAAGTTTGCTTCCTCCTCACTACTTGACTCAGAACCGTTTGACTCTTCAGAGGAAGAGTCATCCCAAGTAGCGGCCTTCAGCACTTTCTTCTTTTCTTTTACTTTCATTTGTTCTTTCCGTTCCTTTTGGTATTTTGGGCACTGGCTCCGAATGTGCCCGGTTTTTCTGCAGTGATAGCATTCTGGAGGCGGCCTTTCTTCTTCGTCATTGCTTCCATTTTCTTTCCTTGATGAAGAGGAAGATCCCTTTTGTTGAGTGTCCTTTTGGAAGAATTTTCTGAATGTGTTCCTTCTTTCTGGATTCCTGATGAACTTTTTGAAGTTCTTCACCAGGAGTCCTTCTTCATCATCATCGTCCTCTTCGGTGCACTCCTTCTTTGATGTTAGTGCCAACGCCTTTTTCTTCGGCTCTTTGTTGTATTCTTCATGTTGAATTTGCAGTTCTACCTCATGGGTTTTGAGATTCCCAATGAGGTTCTCGATCTGGAGTGTTCTTAAGTTGTGCGACTCCGAGATGGCTGTCACCTTCGGGTTGAACCTTGGGGGTAAGGAACGAAGGATTTTCCTCACCAAGTCCCCGTCGGAGTAGGTCTTTCCAAGTGCCTTTGATGCGTTGACAATCTTTGTGAAGCGAGTGTACATGGAGTTGATGTCCTCTTCCGTGTCCATCCTGAATTTCTCGTATTCAGATTCCAGTTGAAACAGCTTTGCATCTTTCACCTACGATGTACCTTCGTGAGTTACTTCTAATTGATTCCAAATATCATAAGCAGTAGTGCATGCAGAAATTCTATTAAACTCAGTCCTATTTAAGGCGCAATATAACGCGTTCATTGCTTTAGCATTATTTTTACACTTTAGTTTATCGTTGTCATCCCATTTATCCTTAGGTTTTGCTAATGTCGCCTCTCCTACTACAGTTGTAGGTGGAGAGTATCGCACTTCTACCATGTTCCATACTTCTACATCCATGGTCATAAGAAAACACATCATTCGATTTTTCCAGTAGTTAAAATCTGACCCAGTAAAGAGAGGTGGTCGACTAACCCCTTGACACTCAGGAAAAGCGAGATCATGAGACGCCATTGTTCCCGGTTGTTAAGCCGATTGGAACAAAACCTGGCTCTGATACCACTTGTTGGATCGGTAGGTGTCCTTAGAGGGGGGGGGGGGGGGGGGTGAATAAGGGTTTTAAGGATTTTAAAACTATTTTGATTATTTTAGAAAAAAAGCTTTGAATATGACAATCAAGACAATCAAGTAAAGAGAAAATAGAGACAAGATTGTATTAACTTGAGAGACATGATTACAAAACTTGATCTCTTATGAAAGCTAGAAATCAAAGCTAAATAGAAAAGACAACTTTTGGTTTTCTATCCCGACTCGCTTCCCCACGAACCGGTGGCCCTAGCCTTGTCCTCCCCGGATTCGGCCTCAAGCCGCTCTAGCCAATCCCACCCCGGATGTGGCCTCAAGCCCCCCTAGACCTAGCCTAGATCTAGTCGCCAACACGAGGCAAATTTCCCCCTAAGTCCTACCCAGACCTAGTCGCCAACACGAGGCGATTTCACTACCGTTTACAAGATGAAAAAGAAATAACAATAATTAAAAACTCCCTTATGATGTACTTATGAAGTGGTGACGAAGATCCGCTGGAGAATCAGCGTTTGTCGAAGCGGACTTCGCTCGGGTTCGGCTTGATGGAATCCTCCTTCAGAAATCGGCAGAGCTTCGCTGGGTCTTCAAGATTCGGCCAAGATGGGCCTCTGGAACTCGAGCAATCTCTCTCTCTGAGGTGTATACAAATGGTGTCTAGAACACGAGGAGATGGGGTCCTTTTATAGCCCAAGTGCTACCGCCAGCGCTAGCGCTACCGCCGGCGCTAGCCCGGATTAAGAAACAATTTGTGTGCCCGAATCTCCAATCCGTGGCAACCCGTTGTTCTATTCCTTCTGTGCGCTCCGCTACCGCCGACGCTATCCGCTATCGCCAGCGCTATCCCTGGTTAGGAAACTCTTTGCGCGGCAAGATCTTCAATCCGAGGCAACAATTTCACCATGCCTTCTGTGCATCGAGCTAGCGCCGGCGCTATCCACTATCGCCTGCGCTAGTGATCAGTTTGGAGTTGATGACTCAATTTCGGGGGCAACCACCATATGTAAACCTTGAGTCATTTGGACCTAATTAACCTGCACACTTGAACACACAAGATCAAATACATAGGATTTGTTATTCTCAAACCTAGGAGATGCGGAAGACCGTGTTCCAACAGTGTCTTCATTAAATACGCTCTTCTGAAGTTCTTCATTCAAGCGGTCTGAAGTTTTCGAACAATGGTGTCCGCACGAGTTGGTGCCTGCAAGGTTTTTCGTGAGTCGGAGCAACGACCTTGCCGACTTTCTCAGGCTGAATTTCATGAGTTTTTGAAGGATTATCTTATGGGTTCGCAGATAATGATCCTCCTACCCTCCATAGGTGAGCACCTCAACCACTGTGGGGAGAATGAGATCGCCATACCGATCGATCACTTCAATCAAGGCTTTTGCTTCCCCATGCCGTGGGAGATGAGGAAGATTTTCAAATTTTTCGGTCTCGTACCTGGACAGCTTCCCCCTAATTCCATCGCGCTAATTTTCACTTATATATGTTACTTGAGATCGGTCAGAGTGAGGTTCACTCTGGAACTATTCAGATTTCTGTTTACTTTGAAAATTTTGAAGGAAGGTCTGAGGAAAGACGACTTCAAGGGCCTGCTGTATTTCATCTGCAGCGGTCTGAAAGTAGTTAACCTGCCCAACAAGGTTCCAAATTGGGTGGAGAGATTTTTGATCTTCCAGGGGAGGTTGGGCGTTCTCCGGACTCACCCAAAGCTCCGAGATGAATCGATCTTCAAAACACCAAAAACCCTTTCTGGAGTAGAAGATCAGATCAAAGAAATTCTCAAGAAACATAAAGCTGATATGGAGTATTATGTGTAACTTTGGGCTCAGGTTTCCTCCATCAAGCGAGAAGACAGTGAGTTCCTGTGATCTTTAAGTTCAGACCGCTTCTTATAAAAATCTTTTAACTTACGAAATATTTTTTCCTGCAGCGGTCTTACAAGCTCCCCTCACCTTACCTTATGCTCCGGAGGGTGAGCTTACCCAGAGGGAGAAGTGGTTGAAGAGAGATCAGGAGAGGTATCAATCCCAGACCGCTAGATCTTCGGGCTATTCTGATAAGTCTTTTGACTTATATGGATATAGGCGTTCCATGACGGATGCCATAGAAAGACTGCTCATAAAGTGGGATGTCAAAAGAAAATGTGTGGGGGTTTCCACGTGCCTTCCAAACTAGGGCGGCGAGCTTACCCGCCATGCTGGTGCTATCTCGGATGCTTTTTATGGCGAAGAGAACTTCAAGGAAGTTTATAGCTAGGAGAACAGCCTTTTCACAGATATGTGCTCGCAGATCAGCCTCAGGCATGAGGCCTTCTGCCATCATATGGGGAGGCTACTACGAAGATATATGCAGGAGAACAAGACCATTAAGGCCGAGATGGAGGTATTTAGATCGAGCGGTCTGATATTTCTTTCTTCGCACTATTTCTTTTGGATCGAGCGGTCTAACATGTAATTTTCTTTGCAGAAAAGAAGAAGTGAAATGTATGATGAAAATAACCCATCTTACCGGAAGGTGATGCTGAAGGAGATAAGTGAGGTGGTTGAAATGACCATCTCTAATTTGGGAGATAGCATCATCCATATTCCAGAGGATGCTAGCTACTTGTCCCTATTTCCTAAGGCCGCTGCTCTCCAGGTGGAAGGCGAAGAGGGAGTGGAAGAAGAAGAAAATCTTGATGAAGAAAGAGAGGCAGGGGGAGAGGAAGGAGAAGAAGACAAGGATGAGCCTGGAGTTGGTGATGAAGGAGAGGATAATAGGAGGCAGGGCGATCTTGGAGGAGGCCGATCGATCACGCAGGCCGATTTCGATGCTTTGGATGACTTCCTCAATGCTAACATAGACTTGCCGATGGACAGAGGTGGAGGTGAGCCGAGTGGGAGCTAGTTCGACCCAGAAGAGGAGCAGAGTTCAGCGTTAAAGTCAAATGTTGGCTCCCATGAGAAATCCTCTAGCTCGAGTGAATCTAGCGCCGATTCCAGCTCATCTGAAGATGAAGAGCCTCCCTCCAAGAAGAAAAAAATAGAAGGATACATTTTCCTTTTCTTGATATATTTAACTTTTGATGTAGCGTTCAGGTTCTTAGACCGCTCTACCCGTAACTACATTTTGAACGAAATTGAAATGAAAGAGAAACTTTTGTATACATTTGTTTGTTCGCAACATCTGGTTTAAAATTTATTTGATTTTATGCGGTTTTATGTAAGATTGAATAATCTCATAAATCATTTCAATAATGACTAAACGAACTGGAAACAAGACCGAGCGATCTTAAGATTAATTTAATTACTCAACTTGCTTACTTCACGCGCCCATTCATTCTTGTATTCGGGCATTCTGAATCATGCTCTAGAGCCGGCTGACAGTATATTCATAGCAAAGAGTACTGAATACAGAGTGAGTTATAGCGGCCTCTAATCTGCATATCGCTCCTGTTGAATACTTGGCCGATAATTTTGTCCAGATTGAGATGTCGTTGGTGGAAAATCTCAGACCACTCCTGCCCCATTATGAGCATATATAGAACCATAAAATCTATGTATTGGCGACCTCGATAATTTTCAGAATCTTTTTTAGATTGAAACCCAGTGAGCCTGAGACTGTTTTATAAAAAAGACTTGGAAACTTTTTCATAATGCTGAGTTCTCCAGAAACAGCGATCTTAGGTCGGAGACCTATCGATCTTCACACTGAGATCCCCGGAAGGAAAAATCCCAGGTGACGGTTTTTAGAATTTTGAGTCCGCCCTGTCCAAAGCAGAAGATCTTGGATTGCTCGATCTTAGAGAAGAAAAAAGGGGGCACAACCTGAGATGACCAACTCTGGTAGATGTGTATTATAAAGCGACCACATTATTTTTCCCCAGAGAGATCATCAAAGTTATGCCACCTCCGAGAAACAACCCTGAAGGTCGTGAGGATGAGTGAGAGGAAGAAATGACCTTATGGCCATATATGGAAGAACAAAAGAGATAACCTAGGCACGGTCATGAGATGGGAAACAGACGAAGTGACCATTTCGGTTAGGGTTCAAGAGAGAGTCAACTGCAGCGATCCGAAACTCTCAAGGAGATGGGCACCTCTCCTCCTCACATAGGTGACAATCTCGGGATAAGACTGCTCCTATCTTAGATAGAACTCATCTCAAGAAAAACTAGCCAAGTAATATTCGAGTGTAACAGGCTATGATGGCCTGATGACACTATCTGAAGGCACGACATAGGTGGCATTCATCAAGACCTCATTTGATGTAGTGGTGTGCTGACATATCGTCCAAGATCTGGGATATATCATAGAACCCTCTCATATAAGATTGGTGAGCTACTGCTACAAGGAAGCGAAATCTCCCCGTAATTCGTTGTCAATGTAGGTGTTACGCTCGACATCAATTCATGGGGGTTTCAGGTGTGATCCGACGATATCTGCCTTGGTGCGACTTAAGTTCGCATCTTATTTCCACCTCAGGGTATCCTCACAAGACAAATGGGAAATAATGTCAGTAATTGTATTGAACAAATGCAACATAAAAATGAAAACATTATTTTTAGGGGGAGAGAGGAAGAAATGGAAAGCTTATCAAGAGTGGAAGCGCTTCAAATCATACGGTGATATGCTCCATTTTTCAGCACCTCTTTTGAAAGTGGAGGTTAGATCTTAAATTAACTCTAGAGGGGGGTGAATAGAGTTTAAAACTTTTCCCTTAGTTTTATAGCGGAATTGAAAATACTGATATAAGTATATGTGTATAGAGTTAGTGATAAATAAAAACTAAAATAAAATGAATAATGAAAACAGCACACAGCACAACACAGAAAAGAAATCAAACACAGAGGACACAAGGAGCTATAGTAGTTCCCCACTAAACTTGGGTACGTCTACTCTTCTACCACCCTTGCTAGGAATCCACTAGGATTTTTGATCAGGTGCCCTCACACCAATGAGCTTTTGATAAGGTGCCCAAAAATCAACTAGATTTTTTGATCAGGTGTCTTGCCACCAATGGGGTAAACTTTTGAAGGGAGTTTTAACCCTGTACATAATGGGATGGAGAGGTGTTTAGATGTTCTTCTCTGTCAAGATGTATAGAGAAGACTCTAGTGGATTTGATTTTGTAGAAAGGCTCCTCTGTCTGATTGAAGATGTTTGACAGTTGAATGACTGGAGCTTTCTCTTTAAGGAAATGATCTTCCTGTAGCAGATAAATCTGGAAGAAAGAGTTCTTCAAATTCTTGTTGGTCTTTTGAAATATCTATGCTTGCAGCTAATGACTGAGAGAGTAATGTTGATGTTGTTCTTAGTTGAATGAAGTTGTTGCTATTGAGGAAGAAGAAGATGATTTGTATTCCTGTTCTTCTTTTTCTTCCTGAAGTTTTTCTCCTTTCTTGATCTGATTCTTGCAGTAAGAAATCTGAGAGATAGTGTAGTTGTTCTCAGAAAATGTGTGCTGCTGAAGAGGAAGAAGATGAAGTTCTGTTCTCTAAAAAAATGCTGAGGAGGAAGAAGACTAATTTTTAATTTCTTTTCTTCCTGTATATTTCTTTCTTCCTTTTGTTGTAGTTTTTTGTACAGCAAATATGTAATATATTCTTTATTTGATCTGTCGTGAAAAAAAAAAGAACTGTAAAATTATTCTGCTGTATCTTCTTTCCTTTTCTTTTCAAAAACTCTGACTGACATTAAATGCAGATCCCTTATATTAAGGGATAAATGTATCTGAAAGGATATTTTGAAAACATAAATCTGCTGCGCCGTTTAATTCTTTCCTTTTCCATGAATATGTCCTTTTCCGGGGAAATGTCAACGCCTATAACTTAAATAATAATGGAAATATATTTTCCTTACTTGATCTAATGGAAAGAGCCGTTGTTGTTAGTCGATCTGAGTTCAGAGAATGAAATGATATAATCTTTCTGAAATTTCTGAACATAAATAATAATTCTTCGATCTGAACAAAATTCTTCGAACGCAGATTCGTCGACCTGAAGATTTTCGTCGAACACAAAATTTACTTCGTCGACCTCAATTGAATCTTGCTGGAATAATTAATTTTGTTGAGCTGTGAAGACTTTCGTCAATCTGAAGGTATTCGTCGAATGCAGACTTGAGTTCGTCGAACGGAAGTATTCGTCGACCGCTGAGCCTGGATAAAATCGTCGACCGCTGAGCTTGAGTAAAAGCATCGAGCGTTGAGCTGGGACCTGTTCGTCGACCGCTGAACCGCTGAGACAGGATCGTCGACCGCTGAGACGAGCTTGAAGTAAGCCATTCGTTGAACGCAGAATGTAAGTCGATCGTTAAACGCAGAGAGCTTGCCGTTCATCGAACGCAGATAGCCGTTCGTCGAACGCAGTGTGGAGTTCATCGAACGCAGAATCTGAATGAATTCTTTAGTTCTAACAGCCAAAACTCTTGACCCATAAACTATACAATGGGGTCAACTTTGTCCTTAGTCATCATATAGTGATCCTAACCCAAATCAGAAATAGGGTTGTTCCAACAATCTCCCCCTATTTGGGTTAGGACACTATTTGACAAAAATTTAAAATAAACAAATACTAATACATTAAAAACAATAGAGCATGAATATATATGATATATTTTTAAATATTTTATCAGATATAAAATAAATAATACTCTGAGTTTTGAAACATTTTAATGAAAATAAAACTGACAGAAATACAATCAGAACCTTTGATTTTTCTAAATTCTGCCTTCTGAATTCTGAAATTCTGATAGAAATTCTGATATTGTCTGATCTGTATTGTTCTGAATTCTGATCTGAACTGAACTATATCTGCTATGTAAATCAGCTTTCTGAATTTGCTCTGAACTGAATATGTTATCTGTTGCTTCTTTTAAATTCAAAACTATGTTCTGAATCTGCATATAAATACTGCAATCTGCTTTTTTAATCTGAACAACTTTATAATTCTGATTAGCTGTGCTTGTAGCAATAACTGATACTGAGTTTGCTATATCAAAATTTTTCTCCTGAGCTGTACTATATCTGCATCTGAACTTCTGAATTTTTCTGAAACAGTAAACTGCTGTGAGCTTTATCAAGCTTCTTCATACAACAACTCTCCCTGAGAGTGCCTCCCCGTGAGATTGGAGGTTCTTCAGCTTTCTCCCTTGCTTAGTTTATAGAACAACTCCCCCTGAGCAGAACAGTGCATCAAATGGAGCTTGTTCATGAAAACTTCTCCCCTTGCCTAGTTTCAGGAAAGGCCTGAAGCTAGGCCCCTTGAAGAAGGGACATTTGATGGAGGTAGGGAAGGATGCAAGATTTATATTGCTGTTGTTCCTGCACAAGAAAATAAAGATCAAGTGCAAAGGGAACTAGAAAGAGAAACAATTCTGTAGGCATTCAGCTAATATAAAAAATTTGATTAATGATGACAGGCTGAAATAAAAAGCTTCAGAAAAACTAGGTTCGACGAAAAATGAGTTTTCGTCGATCTCAGTTCGACGAACTTGATGACTTCGTCGATCTCCGTTCGACGAAAAACATGATTTCGTCGAGCTCAGTTCAATGAAGAGATGGGTAAGTAGAAAACTTAATTTTTTTAACAGATTGAGTCTCCATCTATCATACCTAGCTGATTTATAAAGAAGATATGTTTCTTTTCATCCAAGGGGTTGGTGATAATGTCAGCTCTTTGCAAACCAGTAGAGATGAATTGTAGGCCAATTTTGTTTTTATCCACATATCCCTAGGGAAGTGGTGCCCAATCTCTATGTGTTTAGTCCTACTATGGAGAACTGGATTTTGTGCTATAGATATTGCACTAGTATTGTCACAAAATATAATTGAATTATTTAAGTTGACACCATAGTCTAGGAGCTGATTTTGTATCCACAATATCTATGAGCAGCAACTGCCTGCAGCTATATATTCAGCTTCAGCTGTTGATGTAGACACAGATGTTTGTTTCTTACAAAACCAAGACACAAGCCTATCACCAAGAAACTGACAAGTTCTTGATGTGCTTTTCTTGTCTACTCTGCATCCAGCATAATCTGAATCTGAGAATCCAGTTAATTCAAATTCAGATGTTGTTGGATACCAAAGTCCTAGATTAGGGCAACCCTTTATATATCTCAAAATTCTTTTTCGTAAAATTAGATGAGATTCTTTGGGGTTAACTTGGAATCTAGCACAAATACATGTAACAAACATTATATCATGCCTACTAGCTGTTAAATAAAGTAAGGAGCCAACAATTGCTCTATATACCTTCTGATCATCAGGTTTCCCTGATTCATCATTATCAACAACAACATTAGAGGGCATGGGTGTTTTCATGGTGGAAGAATCAGACATACCAAATCTTTTCACTAATTCCTTGGCATACTTAGATTGGGATATGAAGATTCCATTTGGAGTTTGCTTCACTTGAAGATCAAGGAAGTATGATAATTCACTCATACTACTCATTTCAAATTTAGATTGCATTAGATTAGAAAATCTTTTGCATAAGTTTGAATCAGTAGAGCCAAATATGATATCATCTACATATATTTGAACTAGCAATGTTTGATTTTTATGTATCCTGAAAAATAAAGTTTTGTCTACTATGCCTCTACAGAATTTATTCTCTAAAAGAAAACTAGCTAAAGTCTCATACCATGCTCTATGAGCTTGTTTAAGACTATAGAGAGCTTTCTTAAGCTTAAATACAAAAGAAGAGTGAGTTGGAGAGATGAAACCTGGTGGTTTTTCCACATAGACTTCTTCTTTGATTTCTCCATTCAGAAATGCACAATTCACATCCATTTGATAAACTTTGAATTTCTTGTATGCAACAAATGCAAGGAAAATTCCGATTGCTTCTAACCTTGCAACTAGTGCAAAAGTTTGTTCATAGTCTATACCTTCTTCTTGTGAGTATCCTTGAGCTACTAGTCTAGCTTTGTTTCTCACAATGTTGTCATCTGCATCTAGTTTATTCCTGTAGACCCACTTAGTTCCAATGACTGGATGATTCTTTGGTCTAGGAACCAAATCCCAAACTTTGTTTGTCTCAAACTGATTGAGCTCCTCTTGCATAGCAATGATCTAGTTGGGATCTTGTTCTGCATCTTGTAGGGATTGAGGTTCAATCTGAGAGAGAAAAAGTGTGCATCATATTCTGATTTACTTGATGCCTTGTTTACACACCTGCTGAAATATCACCAATTATTTGAGATATTGTGTGATCTCTAACTGTGATGTGATCAACAGTTGGAGTGGGTTCAGCAATAATTTCTACTTGGGGAATTTGTTCAGCTGGAAGATATTCTGTTGTAGTCTTAATTGAACTGTCAGCAAAATCTGGGTGATTTTCTTCTTCACTTTCTTCAGCATTCTGCTGTACAGGATCCAGAAATCCTTCTTTATGTAGAGCTAATTGATCTAGCTGCTCACATAGTGTAGGTACCTGTAGATTTTCTATGGTAGAAGAATTATTCTCCTTTGTAAAACATATTAGTTTCATCAAAGGAAACATGCATAGATTCTTCAATTTTAAGAGAAGCTTTGTTATAAATCCTATATGATTTGCTGATTAAAGAATAGCCTAAGAAAATTCCTTCTTCAGATTTTGGTTCAAATTTCCTAAGGTATTTCTTATCATTATTATGAACAAAACATCTACAGCCAAATGCTCTAAAATAGTTAACTTTAGGTTTCTTCCCTTTAAGTAATTCATAAGGAGTCTTACCCTTAAGTTTGTGTATCAAACTTCTATTCAACACATAGTTTGTTGTGCTAACAACCTCTGCCCAAAAAGATAGGGGCAAATTAGCATCTGCAAGCAATGTTCTTGCAGATTCAATTAGAGTTCTATTTTTCCTTTCAACTACCCCATTTTGTTGAGGAGTTCTAGGAGATGAGAAGCAATGCCTGATACCTTCCTTCTCACAGAATTCTTGCATGAGAAGAGACTCAAACTCAGTGCCATGATCACTTCTGATCAATGCAATATGAGTAGAGTACTCAATCTTTATGCTCTTAAGAAAGTCTGTAAGAACTTTAAAGTTATCTGACTTTTCTCTCAAAACGAACACCCAAGTGAATCTAGAGAAGTCATTTACAATAACTAGAGTGTAAGACTTCCCCCCTAAACTCTTTGTTGCAATAGGTCCAAAAAGGTCCATATGTAGCAAATATAAGATTCTAGGTGAATCACTTTTAGATAAAGATTTAAAACTATTTTTAGTTTGCTTGCCTAGTTGACATGCCCTGCAAGGACCTTCTTTCTTGTATGAACCTAAAGGTAAACCTCTAACAAGATTCTCCTTAGATAATTTAGCAATGGTCCTAAGGTTTACATGTCCTAATCTCTTATGCCAAAGTTTACTAGGTTTGCTTAATTCATTAAATAAACAAATTTCTGATGTAGATGAATTGAAACTTACTAAACATATATTACCCTGCCTAATACCTGATAAAACAATAACATTATCAGAAGATTTAATAAGGCATTTCAATTTATTAAAGGTTACCTGATACCCTTCATCACATAATTGGCTTATACTGATGAGGTTGTGCTTCAGTCCCTTGATATAAGCTACCTCTTTGAAGGTGACCTCTCCAACTTGACTTTCCATAGCCTTTGGTCTGTCCATAGTTGGAGTCTCCAAATATAACTTTTGGTCCAAGCTTTGCCTTGTAGTTGTTCAGGTTGGCCTTATTTTCTGTCATATGTTTTGAACAGCCACTATCCAAATACCATTTTTCATTTATTCTTGGACAACTGTGTACCTGCAAAGACAGAAAAGAATTTATTTGTTCCTGACCCAGACTGCCTTGGGTCTTTTTGAGTTTCCAAAAAAATCTAAAATAAAAGACATTTCAGGTTGGTCCTTGTAACCTTGTGGATGATATCTCCTTGGAGGTATTATCCATTCAGTGAAAGGATTCTTAGTATGTGAAGAATAAGAATTGTTCAGATTTGCTGTATAGTTTCTGTTCGACGAACTGAGCTGAGTTCGTCGAGCGTCGTTCAACGAATGACTGAGATTTTGTCGAGCACCGTTCATATAATGACGATATTGAAAATCTGTCTTCAGAGTTCGTCGAGCTCCATTCGACAAAGTGGACACATTTCGTCAAGCTCCGTTCGATGAATTCTGTTGAATTCTGCTATTCTCGACAGTCTTACTTGAAATGTTTTTATTTACTCCTACAACCTCTTTGCTCTTAGCAGAGATGAATTTTATAGGTGTAGATAATATATTCTTCTTAATCAAATGTGGCTCACTTGATGAAGCACCCAAGCCTAGTTTGCTATTAAGTCTAGCATTGACAGTGCTTGTAATGTCCATCAGTTTGATGCTTCTCGCATTTAGGGATTCTTCAAACTTTTAGGCTTCAGACAACTTGCTCTCAATGAGAACAATATGTTTCCTGGAGGCAGCCAAATCTTTCTTAAGATTTACATTTTCTTCACTTATTTGATTCATTTCAGCTAGCTTATGTCTGGGTGAGATTATTTCTTTCTCAGATTTAATTAAGTCTGAGCAAAGGACCTTGAATTCAACTTTGAATTCAACTGAAGTAAAATCAAAGTTAGATATTACCTGATCTGCATCAATTTCTGCTTCTGATTCTGATTCTTCTTCATCAGAATTGTTGGCTGAGGCATTGATTGCCATCATGCAAAAGTTCTTCTCTTCTTCATTATCTTCATCATCACTGGATGATGATACATTTCCTGACTCACTGCCTGAGTCATAAATGGCAATCAAGCATTGGTCATTTTCTTTTGTTTCTTCTTCATCATCTGAAGAACTGGATGAATTTTCTGATTCAGTTTCACTCCAGGTTTCTGCTACAAATCCTCTTCCCTTCTTTTTGTGCTTGTGGGAGGAAGACTTGCTGGAGTGTCTTCTTTCCTCTTTTTTAGTTCTCCTCTATTTCTTCTGATTTTTTGGACAATCTGGCAGAATATGTCCAGGTTTCCTGCAACTATAACAAATAATTTCTTTAGAATTTGACTTGTCATACCTTGGCTTTTCATGGCTCCTGGATGACTTTTTCCTGAAGTCTTTTCTTGCCATCTTGTAGAATCTTTGGTCAAGTAGACTCATAAACTCCTCATCTCTTGGAGCTTTTTCTTCTTCATCAGCTGCTTTGAAAGCTATGCTCTTTTCTCTCTTTGTTGTTGGAGATGAAGTGGATGATTCAGCTTCCCTGAATTTGATGAGTTGCTCATAGGATTTGAGCTTGCCCAACAAAGTTTCAGTGGTAATCTCATTGAGGCTTCTGGATTCCTTGATAGGCCAGATCCTAGAGTCCCATGTGCTGGGGAAGCACATAAGAATCTTATCATTGATCTCAGTGATAGAGATCACTTTATCCAAGGTCTTCAGCTCATTTATTATGAGGCCGAGCCTATTGTACATATCAGCTACTATTTCATTTTCTCCTTTCTTAAAATTCTCATACTGAGAAATAAGATGTGATCTCCTATCTTTCCTTTCATCAGCAGATCCCTCAACCATGTTGTTGAGAGAAATCCATATTTATCTTGCTGATGTGCATTCCACCACTCTCTGAAAGATGTCATCAGATATTGTTTGAGCCAGAATGTTCATGGCTTTTGCATCAGCACTCCTTTGCTTTTTCTGTGCTTCTGTGAATTCAGGAGGTGGAACAGCACTGTTATTAGTAGTGGTTCCAGTACTTGCTGTTGTTGTAGGTGTTGGAGACCCTGTCAAAATCACATTAAAAATTTCTTCATCAATTGAGTTCATATATAACCTAATCCTTGCTTTCCACAGTGCAAACTTACTGAGATTGCACATAGGAGGTCTTGTGCTAGAATACTCTTTATTTTGTGCTATGAGTTTTTAACAGAAAATAAATAAAATAAAAACTCTGAAAGAATTTAAGATCTAATTGATCTTTGTGATTCAAGTGTTAGCATGTAAAGAATCAACAGCCCTCTGATACCAATTGAAAGTGGAGGTTAGATCTTAAATTAACTCTAGAGGGGGGGTGAATAGAGTTTAAAACTTTTCCCTTAGTTTTATAGCGGAATTGAAAATACTAATATAAGTATATGTGTATAGAGTTAGTGATAAATAAAAACTGAAATAAAATGAATAATGAAAACAGCACACAGCACAACACAGAAAAGAAATCAAACACAGACACAAAGAGCTATAGTAGTTCCCTACTAAACTTGGGTACGTCTACTCTTCTACCACCCTTGGTAGGAATCCACTAGGATTTTTGATCAGGTGCCCTCACACCAATGAGCTTTTGATAAGGTGCCCAAAAACCAACTAGATTTTTTGATCAGGTGTCTTGACACCAATGGGGTACACTTTTGAAGGGAGTTTTAACCCTGTATAGAATGGGATGGAGAAGGGTTTAGATGTTCTTCTCTATCAAGATGTATAGAGAAGACTCCAGTGGATTTGATGTTCTAGAAAGACTCCTCTGTCTGATTGATGATGTTTGACAGTTGAATGGCTGGAGCTTTCTCTTTGAAAAAATGATCTTCCTGTAGCAGATAAATCTGGAAGAAAGAGTTCTTCATATTTTTGTTGCTCTTTTGAAAGATCAATGCTTGCAACTAATGACTGAGAGAGTAATGTTGATGTTGTTCTCAGTTGAATGAAGTTGCTTCTATTGAGGCAGAAGAAGATGATTTGTATTCCTGGTCTTCTTTTTCTTCCTGAAGTTTTTCTCCTTTCTTGATATGATTCTTGCAGCAGGAAATCTGAGAGATAGTATAGTTGTTCTCAGAAATTGTGTGCTGCTGAAGAGGAAGAAGATGAAGTTCTGTTCTCTAAATAAATGCTGAGGAGGAAGAAGACTAATTTTTAATTTCTTTTCTTCCTGTATATTTCTTTCTTCCTTTTTCTGTCGTTTTCTGTACAACAAATATGTAATATATTCGATATTTGATCTGTCGTAAAAAAAAACAGCTGTAAAATTATTCTGATGTATCTTCTTTCCTTTTCATTTGAAAAATTCTGACTGACATTAAATGCAGATCTCTTATATTAAGGGATAAATATATCTGAAAGGATATTTTGAAAACATAAATCTGCTGCGCCGTTTAATTCTTTCCTTTTCCATGAATATGTCCTTTTCCGAGGAAATGTCAACGGCTATAACTTAAATAATAATGGAAATATATTTTCCTTACATGATCTGATGGAAAGAGCCGTTGGTGTTAGTCGATCTGAGTTCAGAGAATGAAATGATATAATCTTTCTGAAATTTCTGAACTTAAATAATAATTCGTCGATCTGAACAAAATTCGTCGAACGCAGATTCGTCGACCTCAAGATTTTCGTCGAACACAAAATTTACTTCGTCGACCTCAATTGAATCTTGCTGGAATAATTAATTTTGTTGAGCTGTGAAGACTGTCGTCGATCTGAAGGTATTCGTCAAACGCAGACTTGAGTTCGTCGAATGGATGTATTAGTCGACCGCTTAGCTTGAGTAAAAGCGTCGAGTGCTGAGCTGGGATCTGTTCGTCGACCGCTGAACCGCTGAGACGGGATCGTCGACCACTGAGACGAGCTTGAAGTAAGACGTTCGTCGAACGCATAATGTATGTCGGTCGTTGAACACAGAGAACTTGCCGTTCGTCGAACGCAGATAGTCGTTCGTCGAACGCAGTGTGGAGTTCGTCGAACGCAGAATCTGAATGAATTCTTTAGTTCTAACAGCCAAAACTCTTGACCCATAAACTATACATTGGGTTCAACTTTGTCTTTAGTCAACATATAGTGATCCTAGCCCAAATCAGAAATAGGGTTGTTCCAACATCTTTTATGATATAAGGCCCAGCCCAATTTGGTTTAACTTGCCAACTGAGCTAGATCTAGCTGCTGCATCGACCTTCTTTAAAACCAGATCTCTAATAATGAATTCTTTGACCCTTATACTTTTATCAAAGTGTCTTTCCATTCTCCTTTTTACCTCTTCCTACCTTACTACAGCTTCATCTCTTAACTCTTCAATTAAATCGATACTACATTTGAGATATTCATTGTTATCTTCCATCCAGGTGTCTTTGCTCTGTTTAGCTAGTAAGACCGTGGGACTTTTCACCTCAAACTCGACTGGAATTAGAGCTTCTGAAACATGAGATAATTTAAAGGGGGTCTCACCAGTTGCGCCTGTTGTGGTAGTTCTAAGAGTCCAATGAATTGCCGAGAGCTGTTCTACCCAATTGCCTCTGATATTTTCTACCTTCTTCTTAAGGAGATTTATGATACATTTATTAGCTGCTTCCACCTGACCATTACTTCTAGGATGATGAACTGACACGAATAGAAATTCAATTCCTACTCCATCACAGAATTTGATCATTTCAGAATTATTAAACTGAGGCCATTGTCTATGTTTATAGCCATAGGAATTCCATGCCTGCAGATAATTTCACCCCAGATAAAGCTCTTTACTATCTGAGTAGTTTTTTTTGCTAAAGATTTTGTCTCAATCCATTTGCTGAAGTAATCTATCATAACCAGAATGAAACGCCTTTGTCCGCTTGCGGTAGGAAAAGGTCCAAGAAGATCTATCCCCCATACTGCGAACGACCAAGGAGTCATAATTGATTTCAACTACTGAGCAGGCTGATGCAGAAGTGGAGCAAATTTCTGACATTGAATACACTTCTTAGCATAATCAGCTGCATCTTTCCTCATCTTGGGCCAAAAATATCCCTGCCTAAGGATTCTTTTTTCTAGATTCCTTGCACCTGAGTGACCGCCACACTCACCTAAATGGATTTCACAGAGAACAACCAAAACTTCTTCTTCTGAAATACACCTGGATAAGGGAGCTAAAAAAGTTTTCCGATATAAGATACCTGAAATCAGATAATAATAGGCTGCCTTTAATCTGAACCTTTTCTTATCTTTGATGCTAGCATGAAACTCCCATGATGAGAGATACAAGATAAAAGGATCCATCCAGGATGATTTACGATCGATCTGCGTCACTGAGTCTTCCTCAATCGTCGGATGAAACATATCTGAAGTAGTTCCACCTGACAGTAACCCAAATTTAGCTAGCTGGTCATCATCTAAATTTTCTGCTCTCGGGATGTGCTGAATAGTAAAACTCTTAAACTTTCCAATCTCTTGCTTCACTAACTTCTGATACCTCTTCAAGACTGGTTCCATAGTCTCATAGGTGTTGTTTACCTAAGATGCCATAACCAATGAGTCTGTTTTCACCTCAACATCCTCAATACCCAATTCTCTGGCAAAATGAAGTCCTGCTAAGAGAGCTTCGTATTCTGCCTGGTTGTCGGTGACTGAAATTTGAAACCTCAGAGCTTGATCTAATCTGACCCCATTTGAATTAATCAAGACTACCCCTGCACCTGAAGAACTTTTTCCTGAAGCTCCATTAACATAAATTGTCCAAGGAAGAGGCCTTCTGATATCACTTTCAGATTCACTGTCGCTGTATCAATCAAGAATTTTGCTAACACCTGAGCTTTAATTGTCGTTCGAGGAACATATGAGATGTTGAATTCGCTTAACTCGATAGCCCACTTAGCCAATCTTCCTGAATGCTCTGGCTTCTCTAGCACACTCTTTAGAGGTAAATCTGTGACCACCTGAATAGAATGAGCCTGAAAATAAGGTCTAAGCTTTCTGGCTGAGATAATAAGAGTTAAGGGGAGTTTTTCTAGTATCGAATATCTGGTTTCTGCCAAGTTCAGAATCCTACTGATAATAAACTGTAAATTGTTTCTTCTTTTCTTCTCTGACCAAGACTGAACTAACTGCATCAGATCCAATGCCCAAATATAAAAATAAATCTTCACCCTCATGGGGGCTCTAGAGAAGAAGAGTTGAAGTTAACTGTTTTTTCAGCTGATCGAATGCTGAATCACACTCCTTGGTCCATTCGAACTTGGAAGCCTTTCTGAGAGTTCTGAATAAGGGAGCACTTTTATCACCTAACCGAGATATAAATTGACTCAACCCTGACATTCTGCATCGTAGTTGTTGAACCTCCTTTAGCATCCTCGGAGGTTCCATTTCAAGGATTGCCATTACCTTATCTGGATAAGGCTTAAGACCATCTGGAGTTAGAAGATGACCTAAGAATTTACCCTTGCTGGCCCCAAATACGCATTTCAGTGGATTCGACCTCATATCGAATACTTGGAGAGTTGAGAAAGTCTCTTCAAGATCATTCAAGTGAGCTGGAAACTATTTACTCTTGATGAAAAGATCATCTACATATACTTCAAGATTTCTGCTCTTCTGCTTCTTGAATGCAAAGTCCATCATCCTTTGATAGGTTGCACCTACATTCTGTTGGGATCATTGCCCACAATGTCTTAGATTTGGAGAAGTCTATTGCTAAGTCTAAGATATATCTCAGAATGTATTTGATATACTCTCTAGAATCAATGTGCAGGAGATCAGGTCAGGCAAAAAGTTCATGGAATTCATTCAAGTTCACAAGCGTCGAGACATCATACATTGCTCGACGCCTGTGACCCAGAAGCGTTGCCTCATGTCTACTACTCAAATAGACAAGGCCGCCGCTGAAGTTCTGAGACCAAGTTTGGAAGCGTCGAGCCAAGTTATATCGCTCGACGCCTTGGAAAGAGAAGTGTCGACTTAACTTCAGTCAGATCAGCGCCAACAAGAAGAGTCGAGATATGAAGGCATAATTAAGAAGCGTCGAGCCCCTGTACGTTGCTCGACTTCTTCAGATAAAAAGCGTCGACTAAGTGATGATTGATCAACGCCTGAGAAGGAGGAGTCGAGAGCTTCAATCTAAGCAGTATGCATCGAGTGTCTAAATATCACTCGACGCCTAATTGAAAAAGCGTCAATAGAGATGCTCAATGCTCAACGCCTCTTCTACAAATACTCTAAACTGAGGAATTTCTTCTACAGCTTGCTGAGACTTTATTTCCCTTGAAGACATTGAAGACCATTGAAGACTTAACGTCATGCTGATGTGGAGGAGCGTAATAGACGTTGCAGATGGCGGGCTATAAATAGAAGGCATGACCTATGGGTTAAGTAGTGAAGTTGAGTTAGTTTTTCCTATCTTTTTGAAAGCCATTATCGTCTCCATCAGTTTGAGAGAGTTTGAGAAAGAATCTGGAGAAGTCGTCTTCCCTTTCAGAACCAATCTAAATTGAAGATTTCATTCAGCAATCTGGTGCTGATACTTCTTTATGAAAGAAGAAGATCAAGAAGGAAGAATCTGTCGTCCTAAGAAGAAGAACAGTCATCACAGCCTGTCGAATCAAGAAGATCATTTGCTTCTGCTGTTCTATTGAAGATTCCTGTCTGATCATTCAGGCAGATCAAGAAGTTTCAAAAATTTGAAATCTGAGACGAAGTATTTGTTAATCTCTTTTTAAATTCCTGTAGGATCTGAGTTGTCAGATCTGAGTGTAGGATCTGTCAAGGATCCGAGTTGCAAGATCAGGTGTGATCTGAGTTGTAGGATTCAGGGGTGAATCTAAGCTGTAGGCCTAGTTATAAAGGTTGAGGTAGGATCTGTGTGATCTGAGTTAGTAAGATCTGTGAGATCTGAGACTGTAAGATCTGTTGTGATCTGAGTTGTAAGACATGTTTGTGGTCTGAGATCTGGAGGAGCTATAAACCCTATCTAGCACACTGCTATAAGGGGAGAAGGGGGGAAGTGGATTACCCAAGATAAGGGGAACCACTATAAAAATCTGTGTGTCTTTTTTTGTGTGTTCTTATTTCTTGAAAGCTTTGATCAGTTTTATCTTGGTTATGTTCAATAACTGCAATAGTTTTTAAATAACTTATTCATCCCCCCCCCCCCCCCCCCCCCCCCCCCCCCCCCCCTCTAGGTGATTAGCTACCCTTAATTAAAGTCTTTCAAGTGGTATCAGAGGGTTGTTGTTCAAGAAAAGGTTTAACAGCCTGAACAAGATCTTCTAAGGGTAGATTTCTGAAGTCGTGATGGCTAATACAGAAGGAAGCAAAGAATTCACATCTATGAAGTTTCCAATATGCAGAAAAGAAAACTTTGGGAATTAGAAAGAAAGGGTCAGACTTTTCATGGAAGCATCTGATCCTAGGACTTACATAACTGTTCTAGAGGGACATTTTGTTCCTATGAAAGTTTCATTTACAGATGGAAGTATAAAGACTCCTAAAACCTATTCAGAGATGACCAAAGATGAAGTGATTCTGGCCTCCATGGATAAGAGAGCGCAGAACATCATTGTTAGTGCTATTGAAGATTCAACTTTCCAAAATTTAGTCCATTGCAAAACTGCCAAAGAAATGTGGGAATCTCTTATTGTCTATATGGAAGGGACTGAAGAAGTCAGAGATGACAGGAAGTCACTTCTAAATCAGCAATATGAAGCCTTCAGACAAGACAAGAAAGATTCAATAGCAGTCTGCTATGAAAAATTCTTCAAAATTGTAAATGGTCTAAAAACTTATGGAAGAACTTTCACAGATTATGAGCTGAATGATAAATTCTTAAGATCACTGAACAAAGAATGGGATATCAAGATCTGTGCAATCAGAGAAATGGGAAATCTGGGAAACATTCAGCCACAGAATTTATATGGGAAACTCTTGTCCCATGAACTTCATCTGAATACCAGAAAAGCTGAGGAAGGACACAGCAGGGAAAATCCTATTGCTCTGAAAGCGGAAAGCTCCAAGAAAAGCAAAGAAAGAATGTCATTATCCCCTAGGATTCCATTTGAATCAGAAGAATCAGAAACCAGTAATTCTGATTCTGAAATATCAGATGGTGAATTGGCACTCTTTACCAAACAGCTAAAAAGAATGTTGAGAAGAAAACAACACTGGAAAACTAGACCCTCTCAGTTATCCAGATCTAAGAAGCATTCAAATTCTTCAGAGGGATTCAAACAAGACTCCAAGAAGGACAGGTACAATTCTAAACACAATAAAATTAATTCAGAAGAAATTGTGTGTTTTGGTTGCAGGAAATCAGGACACATGATTGCTGATTGTCCTTCAAAGAGAAAGAACAACAAGAAATCTGATGAAAGAAAGCACAATCTGACAAGAGACATGAAAAGAGTCTAATATCCAAATAGGGCAAGGTCACTCATAGTGATAGTGAATCTCAGTCATCAGACTCAGATAGTGAGGAGGAACTCATAGCTCTGATGGCTGCCAATGAAAATGAAGACAGTCTAAATCATAGATCTATGATAAAAGCCACACTATCAAGGTCTGATAGTGAAGAGGATGAAGAAGAAAATGCAGGACTCATGGCATTGAGTGATCAAGAAGATCAGGAGACAACTACTGATATAAAGGTACTTGAAGAAACTCCTCTATCTGATTCTGATTCTGAACCTGAAATAGATTCATTCTCTTGTGATGAAAATGATTCACAATCTAAATTTCATGTAGATGAAATTATTGAAAAATATCAATTACTTCTCAAAGCACTTAAGAAGAGCAAAAGGCACAATAAAAGGTTACAAAAAGAAATATCTGAATTAAAGCAAACTGATTCTCAAAACTCTGAGACAGCTGAGAGGCTGAATCAGACAAGCAAAGAACTTAGCAAACTAAAAGTCATGTCTATTATTCACATACAGACTTTGAGCACCAAGGAAAAGTTAATAAAAGAACTTGAAGCAAAACTCCTAGCAGAAAGGAAACTTGTAGCAAAGTTCTCAAAACCACAAACTATTCTTCCTATAATAGACACATTTCTGCACAATACAGATATGGCATAGGATATGATAGGAATGTAGATAAAAACCCTAAAAGTAATGACAAGGCACCTATACAACCTTTAAAGTTTAACAAAGCCATGCCTATCACAAACAAGCATGATCAAAAAGGTGTGCATAAGTTTTATAAGGGTGAATGTTCTAATAGAAAAGATGATTTAATTCAACCAAGTAACAATAATGTCAAACCTCTATGCAAAGAAAAAGTATTAATTCATCATGACTCATTTGTATTTAAAGCAAATACTAAATTCAATAGAAAGGAACTAAGGCCTGAAGTGAAAACCACTACTGTCAAGAAAACTGAACCAGTAAAACTTACTAAAACAACTTACATAGCTCCTTTGAATACATCAATTAAGCAAAATATGAGTCAACATAAAGAAGTAAGAAGACCTCCAAGGAGATATAATAGATATGAATTCTGGTGTTGTGGAAGGGTTAGGCATTTTGCACTTGACTGTTGGTTCAATCCAACTGTTCCAAGATTCAACTCTGAGAGACCAGTATTTAGACCTATGGCAACTCTCACAGCACCAAGGATTATTCAACAACTAAATGTTCCAGCTCATACTAACAAGGTTCTAGGACCCAACTTGGTGTGGGCTCCTAAGAAAAGGTAATTTCTTTTTGCAGGGTTGTCCAAAGACCAATCAACTTCCAATCTGGCAATGGCAATATGCATAATAGATTTCTCATCATTATGTTGCATATTGATACTAATAACTAAATATTTATATCGCAATCTCCTTGTCCTTTATAGGAGTGACAACCCCCTGGTTTCTCCAGTCCATGGTGTCTGGCACATCTGTCACGCTATCATACTTGAACTGTGTAGCAATAGTTCCGTTGCTCGAAAAGGAACTCATGATGAAGCAACCATTTTGTGAAGTCTAAAACTCTTCATCGGAGAGATCATCAAACTAGTTCACGACAAGAATATACTTGTGGTCTCCGAAGGCAATGACAGAGTCGATGTACTTGACATTTGACCTTAAAATTCCAAAATGGCGTAACTTCTCCATAGCATCATTGTAGAATCGTCTGTTCTGAGTTATTCACTACTCGTATCAGGTTTCAATGGAGTGGTCGACGGGGAGAGAGAAGGCAAAATTGGAACCCATGCTTATTATTCGGTTGGAGGTAACATTCGGCGGTAGGTGACATTCGACGAATGACATCATTTGGTTGGAGGTAACATTTAAATCAATGCTGTTCTGCGGGCTACGCCTGCAAGTAAGCTATGATCCGTGTTTGTTGAGGAGGTATGTGATGTTAGGGAAAACATAAACAAAAGATTCAATGCCCCTTAATTTAAACCAATATTGAAAAGTTCTTTGTCATAGTTTGCAACATGTAATGACTTTTGAACCAAAAACAAAATGGCCGGAGAAACCTTTAAACTCAAACATAACAAACATCGTTCTTTCAATGGCTCAGAAGCAAAGGTACATGAAATGGGCTAATGAACAGAGAGTTGAGATTTTATGATTACATGTTGTAAATATAAATAATCAAATGTAAATAACTAAAATGTAATTAAAAAATAATAGCAAAACCAATGGAACATCCCATTAACTCTCACATTTCTCCCATGCACATTACCTTCTTTATCTGGAACATAAAATTATTTGCCCATACACCTTGCAAGCAGCTTCCATGTAATGACCTACTGTTATATAATTGGGGGAAATTGTTTGAGATGGAATTTCACAAACATAAAAATTACCAAAGATTAAGAAAGATCCATTTCAAGCCAAGGAAGTTGATAGAGGTATTCGAGGTAGGAGAAACCTCAGTTGGTTGTAAACAGATACTAATTTGACTTTAGTATATTCTATAGAATGCAAATATGTGCCACAGCTAAGAAGCATAAATTTAGGAGTTAATGCCACTTACAACCAATAACTCACCAACTAAATACCTCTTTATTATCTATTCTAGATGCTTCTCCTTCCCTGTATTTAAACATGGGTGTATCAAGTAAAACATTGTAGTAAAACATTAAAACCCAAAGAGTCTCTTCCTTATCTCGAAACTCAACCTCTTCCTGCAAATACGCGTATTAAGATCCAGTTTTAAACTAACAGTGGTATCAGAGCCGGTTAGGAACTCATTGTTTTTCCTCTTCCAATGGCCTCATCATCTACTGCTGGGTTCTCTCATACATTTGTCCCTATCTTTTCTAGAGATCTCTATGAGCAATGGAGTGACAAAATGGTTACACTCCTTTGATTACTAGATCTATGGGATATTGCCAAGGGAGGGCCACAAGCATCAGTCAGGGCATCTGACAAAGAACCTGAAGGAACATCAAAAACAATATAAATGGAAGAAGTGATGAGGGAGGCTTGTGCTCTACATCTTATGCAACAAGGAATTGCCTCAAATATCTACCCACGCATTATGGGTTCTCAGTCGGCTCAAGAAGCATGGGAGAGACTGGAAAATGAGTATAAAGGGTCCAAAAAGGTCCAAAAAGGTAATCAAAATTAATCTCCATACCTTAAGACACCAATTTGATGCAATACAAATGAAAGAAGGGGAGAAGGCCCAGGAATTCTTTGCCAAGATTTCTGGACTTGTCAACCAAATCAGAACTCTTGGAGTAATTCTGGAGGATCAGCAGATTGTTGACAAGATCCTCTGATCTCTCCCTAGATAATGAAAACATATTGTCTCATCCATTCTAGAGGAACATGACATTGAACAACCATCAGTCACGGAACTCATGGGTTCTCTTCAATCCCATGAAGACCTTCTCTTTCAAGATGAGACTCCTTTAAAAAGTTTTTCATACCAAAATGAATTTTAAAACCAAAAACGAAGAGAAGAAAAAGCCTGTTAATACCAACACCAAATACAAAAAGGAGGGAAGACCTGATGAAAAAAGCAAGTCCAAACATGACTCGTATACATGCTCCATCTGTAAAAAAACAAAATCATGAGAACAAGGACTATTTTTTCCTGTGCAAAACATGCAAAATCCCAAGTAATTCTGAACAAAAATGTTGGTTCAAGAGGCCAGAAGAAGCAAAGGTTATTGAAATAGAGGGAGATAATTACCTATACACGTGCAAAAGCAACACTAAAATTTCAAATTCAACACTCTGGTTCATTGACGGTGGTTGCTCCAGCCATATGGTAAATGAACGAAATTTCTTCATCAATTTAGATGACACCTTCTAATCTGAAGTTATTCTTGGTGATGGAAAGAGACAAAAAGTAGAAGGAAGAGGGACAATCTCAGTCGAAACACATGATGGTGAGCACAAGTTTATTAGCAATGTAAAATTCGTGCCCACGCTTACTCAAAAAACTTACTAAGTGTTGGGTAACTCCTAAGAAAGGGGTACAAGGTCATTTTTGACCACTTGAATTGTCCCATTGTCCAGATAAACTCTCATCAGATCGTAGCCTCAGCAAAAATGAATGACAGCAACATTTTTGCACTAAGTATGAATACTGCGAGTTCAAATGCACTCACCTACCATAGGGACTACACTCCCTCTCCAGCACGGCTTTGGCATCATCGGCTCGGTCATGTAAACTATTTTTCCTTATCTTTGCTTCAAACATTGGTAAAAGGTTTGTCGGTTACCTCCTTCACACCTCAGGTTTGTGATACATGCGGTAAAGGAAAATCTCATAGGCTTCCTTTCCCTCAGGCGGCCTCACGTAGAGCTTTAGGACCTCTTGATATACTTCATATAGATACATGGGGGCCTGCCTCTATTCAAACCTTGGGTGGAAAGAAATACTATCTACTAATTGTGGGTGATTATAGCCGATTTATGTGGCTATACCACCTGGAATTAAAATCTGATGCATTCTCCTGTTTAACAACCTTCAAAAAACTGACTGAGAAAGAATTGGACAGAAATATTAAAAGATTGAGAGATCGGGGAGGAGAATTTTTATCCTCACCATTTGTTGATTTTTGTAAGACATTATATCGAGAACTTATGACACCAGGAACACCTCAACAAAATGTCGTGGTAGAGCGGCAGAACCGCACAGTGGTGGAAATGGGAAGGACAGTGCAGCTCAACAAAAACTGCCCAAAGGCTCTATGGGGAGGAGCAGTATCCACTGCTGTCTACATACGTAATCGATGCCCAACAAAATTGTTGGATCTTGAGGCGGCCATAGAGGGGGGGGGTGAATAAGGGTTTTAGAAAACTTTAGGATTTAAAAAAAAAACTTTTGTGAATTTCTAGTAAGTAAATTGAAACAAAAGTAAAGAGTTAGAAATAAGAATTGAAATCAATTTTAATTAATATGAAAAGAAATGATTATCATTTATAAAATTTGTTTACAAAAATTGCACCTTCACAACTCACACTTGAGAAATGGAAAGGAAACTTAGGACTGTCAGTTACTAGGTCGCTGAGAGTGTCAAACAGGGTGTCGCTGAGCGACAAGAAAAGTTCGCCCTTCTGAAAACTCTTTGTTGCGAGAAGATCTAACAAGAAAAGGCTAGAGGCTAGAGGTTATAGGAGGCTCAAAGCGGACCGAACTGGGGAGAAGGAAATGAGTTGAAATCAAGACCTCTTGGCTCCATTTTTAGCTCAAGGCTCGATCCAAAAGTCCCTTTCTGGGGACCCCTACCCCTCTATTTATAGACGCAGAGGCTGCCCAAAATGGTATCTTCTGAAATTACGGGATGCCCGGGATTCAGGAGAAGCTGGGTAGGGGTGAGAGGTTACCTGGCATGCTATTGTCAGAAATAGAAAAGAGATACAGACCGCGCGAACTCGGGGGTGGCTGGCAACCCGAACTGACGAGATTGCTGCTAGAGATGAGATGTAACATCCCATTTCCTTATATACCCCTTGGGTTAGGGTTAATATTGGATTGGTGAGTAGAGTTCATGGTGTGACCCTAGGTCAACCTGAACTTAGGAAAATTGCTATAAGCACCCCAAAAGTGCAAAAGTCAAACTTGCCCAAATTACCTCAAATTGAACTCACCAACTCAAACTGAGCTTGCAAATAGGCTCCTAACCCTAAGAGAAACTCGAGTGACCCAAAATCCCCAACATAGGGTCACCAAGTTTGACCAATTTAACCAAATTGACCAAAGTCAAATATAAGTCAATATAACCCAATTCAACTCAATAGGGTTCAATTCAGACTCATATGGTCAAATTGACCCCCACCCTAGATGGTAAACATGTAAAGGAGTGATATGGACCCAGAAGACCCATCATGGGGTCACCAATTGGTCCAATTTGACCAAAGTCAAACTCAGGTCAACATAAGCTAATCCTCCATCAATGGGTTCAATTGACCCCCAAAACATGAAATTGACTTCAACCCTAGTCTTAGAACATCATGGGGGACCTAATAGACCCAAAATCCCCATCATGAGATCATCAAATTGACCAAAGTCAACATTTCCCCAATTTTGTTCAAAATCAGACATATTGGGTAAATTGGCCCAAATAGGGCACCACCATGACCCAATCAACATTGGGTGGTGTCAAGGGACTCAAGAAAACCACATTGGACAGGTCAACTCACCAATTGACTAAGTCAACCCCAAAAGTCAACATAGGTAAAATTGGGCTAAAATGGGCATTTGAATCAATTAAGCCAAGCCATCTGGGCTAAGGCCTCAATAGGAGGCCCAACCTGCAGCCCATGACCTAATTACCACGCATGCCCTCAAAAAATAGGAGGAGATGACATGCAAGAGGCTAATTTGGACTTCCCCCAAATTCAAGAGAGGACAAAGGAGGAAATCATGGATTGGAAGCCACTTGTCCCTCCTCTCCTCTTCCTAAGCCTCCCACTGAGCTCCAATAGTGATTCCAAGCCGAAATTCCAGCAGTAAGGGTGACAAATGGCAGCAAGGAGGAGCATCCTATGCTTGGCCAAAATCACCTTAATGGCTGCCATGGATTAAGCCACCCTCAACCCAAATTGGCTTCACCATTAGCTTCAGAGGGTGCCAAGAAACTGAAATCGAGCTTTGGATTAATACTTTTGATGGAGAGGAGCAAAATCGATATGGGAGAGCTTGGAGCATGGTCGACCATGGCGATTCCGGGAAAAGTCCACTATCAAGCTCGATTGAGGCAAGTTTCCTACCCCTCTCCACCTGTGCTAGCCTCCTAGATCTTCTAGGGTTGAGATCAAGCTCAAATGAGCTCAATTCATTCTTTCATTTTCGGAAAAATGGGGGCATTTTATCCCAAGCTCAAAACCGCCATACGGGTCGCCGCCGGTGGCGGTGTCGCCGGGGATCCATAGCCCCCACATCCACAATGGAGATGGTGTTGTTTGCCGGCCAAAGGGGTGCCAAGGTGGCCGGGAAAAAGGGACTGAAATCAGCCCAAAGAACTGAATTTTCGGGCTCAGGGAAGAAGATGATGAATAGTGAATTTGATAGAATGTTATATTGTTTTTGAAAATCCGTTGCAAATGATCCCTGAACTTCAATTAAATACTTAGGCCCCTTAGTCACATAATCAAAAGAAGTGACCAACATAAAAATTGTAGGCCTTGGTCTTAACTTTAAATTGACACTGATTTCATGTCAATCAGAGTAATGCATCTCTCTCAGTACCATTTTTGGTGGGACTGGTCTTAGAGTAGATTAGAAACTAAAATTATAATATCTCTCCAATGGTAACTCCAATGAGGATGAAATTTTGACCATGCATGTATATCCAATAGGACTACCTTTTCTCAAAATTTCAGATTTCTAGGAGAAGATTTTTCTATAGTTTTGTCCATTATTTGATTTATCAAATTAATGTGATTTAAGGAGCTAAACACCTCATATTGACCCCAAATTTTGTTGTCACACTCGTCATGTCATCAATTAGCCCTGGTAAAAATTTGGGAGCAAATGGACTACTGCATGTTGGGTTATTACCCATGCATGTCTCTACTCAAAGGGGATAATGGTGTGCTAATAGCAATTTTGGCTCTTAGGTCTTTAAGTCAAATTGAAGGTCTAAATCACCTTGCATGTCACTGAAAAGTTTTACCATTCTTGTTAGGGGGCTCAATAGCATGACCCCTTGAGTTTGGGATTTTTTGGAATAAAATTGTCTTGAGTTTAATATTTAAGTGTATTTGATCAGACTTACAAATAAATGGAGTATTAGGCTCTAATCACTTAGGAAAAATCTAAATTTCTGGAGTTATCTCTTTTATGACATGACACATCAGTAGTAATTATATCAAATGGTTTTGATGAAAATTTAGGGTAGGTCCTTCACAAACCTTGGAAAAACCCTAAATAGAATTTAATTTATTTATGGTAAAAATATTTGTTGCAAATTTATGATTCTTTGGATTTGGTAGTTTTATAGTGTGACACACCAGTAGTAATTATCTCAAATTATTTGGATGAAAATTTAGGGTAGGTCCTTCACAAACCTTGGAAAAACCCTAAATAGAATTTAATTTAATTATGGTGAAAATATTTGTTGCAAATTTATGATTCTTTGGATTTGGTAGTTTTATAGTGTGACACACCAGTAGTAATTATCTCAAAATATTTTGATGAAAATTTAGGGTAGATCCTTCACAAACCTTGGAAAACCCCTAAATAGAATTTAATTTAATTATGGTGAAAATATTTGTTGCCAATTTATGATTCTCTGGATTTGGTAGTTTTATAGTGTGGCACACCAGTAGTAATTATCTCAAATTATTTTGATGAAAGTTTAGGGTGGGTCCTTCACAAACTAAGAAATATCTTCCATGGGCATTTTAATTAATTATTGAGAAATTTAATTCTGGAAAATTATGAAACTTAGGATTTGATGTTTTTAGACCATTTATGTGCCTAAACTGATTTTCTCAGAATTTTTTAGAGGTCATGAAATGATACTTGATGTGTAAAACCTTATTTGCACACCTTGAATATTAAATGGAAATTATGATTAAAGATTCCCTAGAAAATTATGAAATTTAGGATTTGAGGTTTTTAGATCATTACCATGTTATATTGAATTTCTCAGAATTTATAAAGATCATTAGTTGATACTTGATGTACAAGACACTATTTGCACACCTTCCATTTTAAATAGAAATTATGATTAAAGATTCCCTAGAAAATTTTGAGACTTAGGATTTGAGGTTTTTATATCATTACCATTTTATATTGAATTTCTCACAATTTATAGAGATCATTAGTTGGTACTTGATGTATAAAACACTATTTGCACACCTACCATATTAAATAGAAATCATGGTTGGTCACTAGGAATGATATGGTTCGGTGTTCAATAGAACACCGACACTTGTCTGCCCGTGTCAAATGGTAATCCACCCTAGGATTTTAGAGCAATTGGAGAGCAAATGGGCATACAAGAATGGGTAGCCACTAATAAAAATAAATATCCTGGAAAGGGGGATTTGGGCTTCAGTCACCATCACATTCCCTAGTACCGCTGCGATCCCTTCACCGAGTAGTCCACGGGTAGTCCAGGATTCACCCCAAGCTTCTAAGATCAACTAATAATAGATAAGAGTAGTTAAGTATGAGAACTTGAAATATAATCTCTCTGCCAAATTTGGGAAGGAATGAAATAAGGACTGAGATGTCCTGCGAGCGGTAGGCTCGAGTTATAAGGAAGGACTGCGATAGTCCTGCGAGCGATAGATCAATTTATAAGGAAGGACTGAGATAGTCCTGCGAGCGGTAGGCTCAAGTTATAAGGAAGGACTGGGATAGTCCTGCGAGCGGTAGACTCGAGATATAAGGAAGGACTGAGATAGTCCTGCGAGCGGTAGGCTCGAGTTATAAGGAATGACTAGGATAGTCCTGCAAGCGGTAGGCTTGAGTTATAAGGAAGGACTGGGATAGTCCTGCAAGCGGTAGACTCGAGATATTAGGAAGGACTGGCATAGTCTTGCGAGCGGTAGACTCGAGTTATAAGGAAGGACTAGGATAGTCCTACGAGCGGTTGTCTCAATTTTTATAATGTTGGTATAGAATTATGAGCTGAAGGCTCGGTGGTAAGAGATAATACATATTTGCATGTGCATAGATTGTGGTGGGTCTTCGGTTCTGGTAAGAGATAATACATATTTGCATATTTGCATGTGCATCCGACGAGACGGATTCCCTAAACCCTGTTGGAACCTTAGTTTTTGATTTGAGTCGTGATCCATCTTTATATTTATTCTGTGAACGACGAAATCCCATTAAGACAGCAGACAGGAGAAAACTATACAAGTTCTCTGGGTTCGACGAACGTCTTCCTGGGTTCGACGAACGCCTTCCTGGGTTCGACGAAATATATTCAATCTGCGTTCGACGAACAGCTCAATATCTCAGCGGTCGACGATCCAGCCCGTCTCAGCGATCGACGAAAAGCTATGTTCGACGAATCTTCAACTGAAGCTCAGGTCGACGAATTATATGTTCAGAACGACGAACTTGAAGCTCAGATCGACGAATTATTATCTGATATTATAATATCTCATTTCTTAGATCGACTAATATTTCTATATCTGATAAAGCAATATTTTGATTAAATTCTATTTATATATTGCTGCCCTTTCTTCATTTGTATAAATTAATAATATAGCCGTTGCAGCGCAATAAATATTATAGCTATTGCAGAGCAATAAATATTATAGTCATTGTAGAAAAGCTAAAGACGACAATTTATCTTCTCGAGGAATCTAGGAAATTAAAGAGACGTTATCTCTGTCCTTTCTTCGGGCAAGAATTGAAATAGCTTTGAAAGCCATCTCCAAATTATATATACAAAGAAGTACAGAGAAGAAAAAGAAGAAGGCAGAACCAGAACAGGAAGAAGGAAATATACAGAAATACAGAGAAGCAAAAAGAAGCAACACATATACAGAGTTCTTGATGAGAACAGCATATTTAATTTATCTTCTTTTTGCTAACTCTTCTCTGCAGATCATCTTTACCCTGAGACACCTATCTACATCATTTGCTCAGGGATCTTAACCGCAGAAGAAGAAAAGAGTTACAACATCCAAAAGAAGAAGCTTCCTCACCTGAACATCAACACTAATCAAATCAGGGGGAGCTCTTCAACATCATCAAGATCAACTCTCAACAACACCATCTGGATCTCTAGAGTCTTCTTAGAAAGAGAAGAACAATATATTTTCTGTTTTCTTTTACCTGTATAAAGGGTTATAACTCTCTTCAAAAGTTACAGCCATTGGTGGTAGGGCACCTAATCAAAAACCTATAGTTGGGTTAGAGCACCTGATCAAAAGCTCACTTGGTGTGTGGACACCTGATCAAAACTCCCTTGGTGGCAGGGCACCTGATCAAAAACCTGTAGTGGATTCCTACCAAGTGTGGTAGAAGAGTAGATGTACCCAGGTTGATTGGGGAACTACTATATTTCTTTGTGTCTTCTGGTTGCTTGGCTTATATTTTATTTCTTGTTGTTGTACTGTGATATCTGTGATTAGTATTTTAGTTCTATAACTCACTTAACTACACATATTTTTATATCACTATTTTAAATAAGCCAAAACCTTTAAACTCTCTATTCATCCCCCCCCCCCCCCCTCTAGAGTTAATTTAAGAACTAACCTCACTTTCAATTGGTATCAAAGCGTGGTTGATTATATCAATCGCTTTCAACTAATATTCAATTGACTTTCAAACCCTACCTAGCCAAATTCAGTAGAGTACGTAGGAGCTCGTGAGTACTGGGTACCGATATCACAGCGTACGATAGGGCCTAGGTCTGGTAGTGTGACTTACCCACCTAGGTGAGGAGACGCCCGCTCCTCTACTACCGTTTGACCACGACGGGAGGTGCCTGAGAGGTTAGCTACCTCGGAAAAGTGGGAACTAAAGGTCTGTACGTACAGAGTCATGTGCGTGAGTTGCACCATTGCATTGCATGTCATATCATAGCATTCTTGCATAAATTAGAGACCTCATCGTATAAATTAGAATGGGCTATTTTATACGATGAGTTTACCTTAGTGCAAGATCCCTTGGCTTATGTGCTTTTGTGTGCATATAAGTTAAGGTTACACTTGTAGCTGCTCTCTATTTATTATACCTACTTCTTTTACTTGCATTGTCTTTTACTTATTGCTGTCATACTATAATCTGCTAGCATAGAACTGTTATCATTAATTGTGTAGTATTTATATACCCTGCTAGCTAGCCGCTTGTCACCTGCTTAATTCATTACCCTTTGATGTCCTCTGCTTCCTCCCCCCGCACCGTGCCTAGGAGTCGCGGGTAGAGGTGGTGAGGAATATGCTGAGTCTTATAGACTGACGGTCGGTGGACCTCATTTTTAGGGATGGTGTGTCAGAACAGCAGGACCCTTTTCTGGAGACAGGTCAGGAGGACGGGATGAAACAGAGCAACCACTACCCGTTGTTGCAGTAGCAGCTGCATGCACGTGATGGCAAGAGTTCGATGACTTCCGCATAGATGTAGAGTGAGAGAAATATCTACCTTATTTCGGATATATAACGGGCATAAGCCCTTACTCTCTTACTCTTTCTTGTGTACTCATTGATGGACTTGTACTCTATTTTGAAATACATATATATGTGTGTGATTGTGGACTTAGTTTAATTTACCTAGTTTTTCTTCTTATCTCTTGTTAGCCTGGTTGATCATACTTGCGGGCAAGCTCGGCGTCTTGCGGAGGCGGCTAACTCGGGCGTTAGTGTCACCGCAAGGCGGCGGTTCTGGGCATAAGATCCGGAAGCTCTCCAGGTGCGGGAGAGGGATCTTACATGAGATGGTTGAGCTGGGCGGTCTCGCAAATGAGACCGTGCGTTCAATCAGATGGAAAATATCTGATATCCGAAGCCGCATGAACTCCCTTGAATAACAGGTATATCGATCTTGCGGGTGAACAGAATCCCCTCACATTTCCAAGTTCTGAGGTGCTTCAGAAATGTTGACTTCAAACCGCGGAGATTGCGGAAACATTGAATATTTTAATCTTTCTTTTCAAGCTATAAATAGACCTGGGGGCCCTTTCATTTGTATTAATGTTGGATCCCTAGGATAGAAAATCAATAAAGGCGGTCTGAATACTGAGCTCGCTTCAACTATTTGATCATGGGTTTGTTGAAGAGTGTGGTGGCTAAAAAGGGGATTATCCCTCCTGTGACTTCAAGGAAACAGTTGCCCCAAAAAAAGAAAGCAATAAAATCACCCTTAAAGGACGCATCTGTAACTGAACCTTTGCGGGTAGTGATCAAGGATATCGCTGCAGGTGACACTAGAGGCATGCCAGCGCGGACTCTCCTTCCATCGACTACAAGTTTGTGGACAACATGGATTGGTCTTTGGATACCAATGAGCCCGATTGAGCTGCAGTTCTAACTTATGATTCTTAGAAGAGGTCGGATACTTCATGTCAGACTGCTGGAGCGACGTCTAAGGAGATCTCGGTCGGTCTCAAAGAGAAGGTATCTTTAGCTATCAAGATGCTATAACAAATCAAATATAAGGAGGCTATGGTAAAAAAGGATAAAAAGAAGCTTCCTGCCAAGACCCTTGCGGTCAAGCCTGCTGGTGCTCGATTTCCTGTCGGAGCTCTTGAGATCGCTCCTCTACAGGTAGCCGCGATCTCAAGGATTTCTCTTAACATTCTTTCCTAACGTTTCTTTTTCTTCTTTTGCAGTTCTTTGATCCCTTTGAGAATGAGCGGTCTCAGTCTCTACTTGTTCCAGGAAGCTACACGGCAGCTTCTCCTGTCATTGTCAAGACTGAGGGCCAACTAGATCGAGTTGACCTGGAGAGGCGGAGGATGGAGCAGATAGACAAACAGTCTAGGGCCTCTCTAGATGCTGAGATGCGGCAGTAAAGGGAAGAAGAGGGGAGGAGGAGAAAAGAGGAAGAAGAAAAGAAAAATGAGTCCGAGGAGAATTTGGAGGGTGATCCTGAAGAAAAGCTCGCCGCTCATAACAAGGAAATCGCAGAACCTGAAAATAAGACCGTAGTAACTGAGGATGAGACCGTGCGAGCTCATAATCAGGTCATAGGACTAGAGGATGAAGAGGGAGAAGAAGAAGAAGAAAAAAAGAGGAGAAGAAGAAAAAGAAGAAGAAAGGTAGGAAGAGAAGGAGAGAGGAAAGGAGATCCAAGGAGACAGGATCTGAAGAAGGGAAAAGGAATAAAAGAAAAGGTGATCCTGAGAAGGTTACCGCGATCTCAACAGAGATTGAAACGATCTCGGATACCTACCATGAGAGAGGTGAAGAAGGGGAGTTCAGGGAAGGAGAAGAAGAAGATCGTGGAGAAGATGAAGACCAGGAGAGGAAAGATGAGAAAGAGGAAGAGGAAGAAGGGCAGCAGGACTTGGAAGCTCAGCTGCGCAAGTAGAAGGAGATTCTTTCTGATGGAAAACCTCTGACCTCTGAGGAAGATGCCAATTTAGCGAGGCAGGCAGCAGGCCGTGTTGTTGCTATTTCTGCGATCCGGTCTGGTAAGCTTCACTTGACCACTCCGCCTAATATCTCTCTGCCTATCAATATTAGGCCACAATCTCCGATTCGGCGACATGAGGTTGTTCTCATTGAGACCGACGACATTCTCCTTAGATCTAAAGTGCTGAAATGACGAAGAAAAGAAGGAGATAGGTCACAAAAAAATAGTTAGAAAAGATAGACCTTGAGCGTCGAAGGCGTCCAGACCGCCTGATCCTAACCGCTGCACATGCGGTTTCTAAGGCTATCACTTTTCTGACAGCCCTGTTTCTATTTCCCCAAATATGGATGTTATGTTTGTTGATCTTATTTTCTGAGCGTCGCTTATTGAACTACTTTACTGACCCCATGAGAAGATGAGGAGGCCCAAAGGCTACTGGAAGAGGCTGGGATGGCCACCCCTCAGATCGATCTACCTCCACCTCCTGTACTTGCATCCCCTCTTATGCAGGCAGTTCATGTTTTCCAGACCTGGGAGAGAGAGTTTGAGAGGAGGTTGCTGGAGAAGGATGAGGCGAAGCTGGCGGCCAAAACAATGGAGGAGGATGTTGTCAAAGTATTCTGCACAATCTCGGCTCAATGTGAGCAGAAATTGAACGATTAGCGGAGGTCGCTCGAATATCGAAAAAGGGTTGGCAGGAAGAAGTTGGAAGAGGAGGTGACCGATCTCCGAAAAAGACTTCGCGAGTCTAAAGAGGAGACAACCTTCTTCAGAGGAAATTCCAACGCCTTGCATATCGCATTTTCTCAATTGAGGACAGGTCTTTCTGCTCCTTTGGTTGTAGGGTCGTCAAGCGCTGCCCCTGATAATCACGCGGACCAGGAGGAATTCATCAACTGGGAGGAGCTGAAGCGAGATGCAGGTAATCACCAGCGATATGTCATTGACGCCAATATAGGCATTTGTATGACACTTACGACGGTCAACAAGCTTCAGAACAAGGTGGCTTGCTTAGGGAAGAGAAAAGATCCTCCAAAATAGTTTAGAGTTTTTAAATATTTTGTGATTTTGTAAAAATGAACTAAGGAATTCGTTTGAGGATTTTGAGATCTATTGTTATAGTATGTATATATTTTTCAGTTCGTTCCACCTCATGCTTTCATCTTCTACGCTTAATTATTTTTATTTCCTGGAAAGTTTGTTATGAGATCGCTCGGTCTGAGTTTTTTATTATGCTAACTATCTGCTGCGGTCTCTGTTCTGAGATCGCCTTTGTCTGTATAGTTTAGGATTCCTGATGCTGGGTGTTCTAAATTTTTTTAATTGATATCTCGCGCGATCTGGGTCAGTCGGTCTTTAGTTCAAGATTTTGTAATTATTATACCTTTATTGCTTATGAAGCTATAAATACCTGGTTGGTGTCTTCATTAAATACGCTCTTCTGAAGTTCTTCATTCAAGCGGTCTGAAGTTTTCGAACAATGGTGTCCGCGCGAGTTGGTGCCTGCAAGGTTTTTTGTGAGTCCGAGCAACGACCTTGCCGACTTTCTCAGGCTGAATTTCATGAGTTTTTGAAGGATTATCTAATGGGTTCGCAGATAATGATCTGCCTACCCTCCGCAGGTGAATGCCTCAACCACTGTGGGGAGAATGAGATGGCCATACCGATCGATCACTTCAATCATGGTTTTTGCTTCCCGTTGCCGTGGGAGATGAGGAAGATTTTCAAATTTTTCTGTCTCGTACCTGTACAGCTTCCCACTAATTCCATCGCGCTAATTTTCACTTAAATCTGTTACTTGAGATCGGTCAGAGTGAGGTTCACTCTGGAACTATTCAGATTTCTTTTTACTTTGAAAATTTTGAAGGAAGGTCTGAGCAAAGATGACTTCAAGGGCCTGCTGTATTTCATCTGCAGCGTTCTGAAAGTAGTTAACCTGCCTAACAAGGTCCAAATTGGGCAGAGAGATTTTTGATCTTCCAGGGGAGGTTGGGCGTTCTCCGGACTCACCCCAAACTCTGAGATGAATCGATCTTCCAAAAACCAAAAACCCTTTCTGGAGTAGAAGATCAGATCAATGATATGCTCAAGGATCATAAAGCCGATCTGGAGTATTATGTGGAACTTTGGGCTCAGGTGTCCTCCATCAAGCGAGAAGATAGTGAGTTCCTGTGATCTTTAAGTTCAGACCGCTTCTTATAAAAATCTTTTAACTTACGAAATACTTTTTTCCTGTAGCGGTCTTACAAGCTCCCCTCACCTTACCTTATGCTCCGGAAGGTGAGCTTATCCAGAGGGAGAAGTGGTTGAAGAGAGATCAGGAGCGGTATCAATCCGAGACAGCTGGACCTTCGGGCTATTCTGATAATTCTTTTGACTTATATGGATATAGGCGCTCCAAGATGGATACCATAGAAAGACTGCTCATGAAGTGGGATGTCAAAGGAAAACGTGTGGGGGTTTCCTTGTGCCTTCCGAACTGGGGCGGCGAGCTTACCCGCCATGCTGGTGCTGTCTCGGATGCTTTATATGGCGAAGAGAACTTCAAAGAAGTTTATAGCTAGGAGGACAGCCTTATCACAAATATGTGCTCGCAGATCGGCCTCAGGCATGATGTCTTCTGTTATCGTATGGGGAGGCTACTACGAAGATATATGCAGGAGAACAAGGCCATAAGCCCGAGCTGGAGGTATTTTGATCGAGCGGTCTGATATTTCTTTCCTCGCACTATTTCTTTTGGATCGAGCGGTCTAACCTGTAATTTTATTTGCAGAAAAGAAGAAGTGAAAATGTATGATGAAAATAACCCATCTTACCGGAAGGTGATGCTGAAGGAGATAAGTGAGGTGATTAAAATGACCATCTCTAATTTGTGAGATAGCGACATCCAGATTCTAGAGGATGCCAGCTTCTCGTCCCAATTTCCTGAGGCCGCTGCTCTCCAGGTGGAAGGCGAAGAGGGTGTGGAAGAAGAAGAAAATCTTGATGAAGAAAGAGAGGCAGGGGTAGAGGAAGGAGAAGTTCACAAGGATGAGCCTGGAGTTGGTGATGAAGGAGAGGATGAGAGGAGGCAGGGCGATCTTGGAGGAGGTCGATCGATCACGCAGGCCAATTTTGATGCTTTGGATGATTTCCTCAATGCTGACATAGACTTGCCGATGGACAGAGGTGGAGTTGAGCCGAGTGGGAGCTAGTTCGACCCAGATGAGGAGCAGAGTTCAACGACAAACTCAAATGTTGGCTCACATGACAAATCATCCAGCTCGAGCGAATCCAGCGCCGATTCCAGCTCATCTGAAGATGAAGAGCCCCCCTCCAAGAAGAAAAAATAGAAGGATACATTTTCCTTTTCTTGATGTATTTAACTTTTGATGTAGCGGTCAGGTTTTTAGACCGCTCTACCTATAAGTACATTTTGAATGAAATAGAAATGAAAGAGATTCTTTTGCATACATTTGTTTGTTCGCATCATCTGGTTTATAATTTATTTATTTTTATGCGGTTTTATGTAAGATTGAATAATCTCATAAATCATTTCCATAATGACTAAACGAACTGGAAACGAGACCGAGTGATCAATCATTCTTGTATTCGGGCGTTCTGAATCATGCTCTAGAGTTGGCTGACCGTATATTCATTGCCAAGAGTACTGAATACAGAGTATGTTATAGCGACCTCTAATCTGTATATCGCTCCTATTGAATACTTGGCCGATAAATTTGTCCAGATTGAGATGTCGTCGGTCGAAAATCTTAGACCGCTCCTGCTCCATTATGAGCATATATAGAACCATAAAATCTGTGTATTGGCTACCTCGATAATTTTCAGAATCTTTTTTAGATTGAAACCCAGTGAGCCTGAGACTGTTTTATAAAAAGACTTGGAAAATTTTTCATAATGCTGAGATCTCCAGAAACAGCGATCTTAGGTCGGAGACCGCTCGATCTTCACACCGAGATTCCCGGAAGGAAAAATCCCAGGCGACGGTTTTTAGAATTTTGAGGCCGCCCCTGTCCAAAGCAGAAGCTCTTAAGATTGCTCGATTTTAGAGAAGAAAAAGGGGGCACAACCTGAGATGACCAACTCTGGTAGATGTGTACTAAAAAGTGACCACATTATTTTTCCCCAGAGAGATCATCAAAGTTATGCCACCTCCGAGAAACAACCCTGAAGGTCATGAGGATGAGTGAGAGGAAGAAATTATCTTATTGTCATATACGGAAGAACAAAAGAGATGACCTAGGCACGGTCATGAGATGGGAAAAAGACGAAGTGACCCTTTCGGTCAGGGTTCAAGAGAGAGTCAACTGCAGCGATCCGTAACTCTCAAGGATATGGGCACCTCTCCTCCTCACATAGGTGACAATCTCGCGATAAGATTGCACCTATCTTAGATAGATCTCATCTCAAGAAGAACTAGCCAAGTAATATTCGAGTGTAACAGGCTATGATGGCCCGATGCCACTATATGAAGGCCACGACATAGGTGGCATTCATCAAGACCTCCCTTGATGTAGTGGTGTGCCCACATATCTTCCAAGATCTGGGATATCACATAGAACCCTCTCATATGAGATTGGTAAGCTACTGCTACACGGAAGCGAAATCTTCCCGCAATTCGTGGTCAATGTAGGTGTTACTCGACATCAATTCATGGGGGTTTCAGGTGTGATCCGATGATATCTTCCTTGGTGCAACTTAAGTTCACATCTTATTTCCACCTCATGGTATCCTTACAAGACACATAGGAAATAGTGTCAGTAATTGTATTGAACAAATGCAACATAAAAATGAATACATTATTTTTAGGGGGATAGAGGAAGAAATGGAAAGCTTATCAAGAGAAGAAGCGCTTCAAATCATCTCCACTCAAAGTGTTGGCGATCTTATTTCCATCATAAGTATTGAGGTGATATGCTCCACTTTTCAGCACCTCTTTTATGATATAAGGCCCTGCCCAATTTGGGTTTAACTTGCCAACTGAGCTAGATCTAGCTGCTGCATCGACCTTCTTTAAAACCAGATCTCCAATAATGAGTTCTTTGACCCTTACCCTTATACTTATATCGAAGTGTCTTTCCATTCTCCTTTTTACCTCTTCCTGACTTACTACGGCTTCATCTCTTAACTCTTCAATTAAATCGAGACTACATTTGAGATCTTCATGGTTATCTTCCATCCAGGTGTCTTTGCTCTGTTTAGCTAGTAAGACCGTCAGACTTTTCACCTCAAACTCGACTGAAATTAGAGCTTCTGAAACATGAGATAATTTAAAGGGGGTCTCACCAGTTGTGCCTGTTGTGGTAGTTCTAAGAGTCCAATGAACTGCCGAGAGATGTTTTGCCCAATTGCCTCTGATATTTTCTACCTTCTTCTTGAGGAGATTTAGGATACCTTTATTAGCTGCTTCCACCTGACCATTACTTCTAGGATGATGAACTGACGCAAATCGAAATTCAATTCCTACTCCATCACAGAATTTGATCAATTTAGAATTATTAAACTGCGGCCATTGTCTATGTTTATAGCCATAGGAATTCCATGCATGCAGATAATTTCACCCCAGATAAAGCTCTTTACTATCTGAGTAGTGGTTTTTGCTAAAGCTTTTGCCGCAATCCATTTGCTGAAGTAATCTATCATAACCAGAATGAAACGCCTTTGTCCGCTTGCGGTAGTAAAAGGTCCAAGAAGATCTATCCCCCATACTGCGAATGGCCAAGGAGTCATAATTGATTTCAACTGCTGAGAAGGCTGATGCTGAAGTGGAGCAAATTTCTGACATTGAATACACTTCTTAGCATAATCAGTTGCATCCTTCCTCATCTTGGGACAAAAATATCCCTGTCTAAGGATTCTTTTTTCTAGAGTCCTTGCACCTGAGTGACTGTCAAATTCACCTAAATGGACTTCTCAGAGAACAACCAGAACTTCTTCTTCTGAAATACACCTGGATAAGGGAGCTAAAAAAGTTTTCCGATACAAGATACCTGAAATCAGATAATAATAGGCTACCTTTAATCTGAACCATTTCTTATCTTTGATGCTAGCATGAAACTCCCTTGATGAGAGATACAAGATAAAAGGATCCATCCAGGAAGATTTACGATCGATCTGCATCACTGAGTCTTCCTCAATCGCCGGATGAAACAGATCTGAAGTAGTTCCACCTGACAGTAACCCAAATTTAGCTAGCTGGTCAGCATCTGAATTTTCTGCTCTCGGGATGTGTTGAATTGTAAAACTCTGGAAGTTTCCAATCTCTTGCATGACTACCTTCTGATATATCTTCAAGACTGGTTCCCTGGTCTCATAGGTGTTGTTTACCTGAGATGTCATAACCAATGAGTCTGTTTTCACCTCAACATCCTCAATACCCAATTCTCTGGCAAAATGAAGTCCTGCTAAGAGAGCCTCGTATTCTGCCTGGTTGTTGATGACTGAAAATTGAAACCTCAGAGCTTCATCTAATCTGACCCCATTTGGATTAATCAAGACTACCCCTGCACCTGAAGAACTTTTTCCTGAAGCTCCATTAACATAAATTGTCCAAGGAAGAGGCCTTCTGATATCACTTTCAGATTCGCTGCCACTGTATAAATCAAGAAGTCTGTTAACACATGAGCTTTAATTGTCATTCGAGGAACATACGAGTTGTTGAATTCACTTAACTCGATAGCCCACTTAGTCAATCTTCCCGAATGCTCCAGCATCTCTAGCATACTCTTTAGAGGTAAATCTGTGACCACCTGAAAGGAATGAGCCTGAAAATAAGGTCTAAGCTTTCTGGCTGAGATAATAAGAGTTAAGGCGAGTTTTTCTAGTATCAGATATCTGGTTTCTGCCTCCTTCAGAATCCTACTGATAATAAACTGGAAATTGTTTCTTCTTTTCTTCTCTGACCAAGACTGAACTAACTGCATCAGATCCAACGCCCAAATATAAAAATAAATCTTCACCCTCATGGGGGATCTAGAGAAGAAGAGTTGAAGTTAACTATTTTTCAGCTGATCGAATGCTGAATCACACTCCTTGGTCCATTCGAACTTGGAAGCTTTTCTGAGAGTTCTGAAGAAGGGAGAACTTTTATCTCCTGACTGAGATATAAATCGACTCAACCCTGACATTCTACCTCCTAGCTGTTGAACCTCCTTTGGCATCCTCGGAGGTGCCATTTCAAGGATTGCCTTTACCTTATCTGGATTAGGCTTAAGAACATCTGGAGTTAGAAGATGACCTAAGAATTTACCCTAGTTGGCCCCAAATACGCATTTCAGTGGATTCAACATCATATCGAATACTTGGAGAGTTGAGAAAGTCTCTTCAAGATCTTTCAAGTGAGTTGGAAACTGTTTACTCTTGATGAGAAGATCATCTACATATACTTCAAGATTTCTGCTCTTCTATTTCTTGAATGCAAAGTCCATCATCCTTTGATAGGTTGCACCTATAATCTTCAAACCAAAAGCCATTTCCCTATAGCAAAAATACCCATCATTTCTTATAAAAGAGGTGTGAGGAATATCTAGCTTGTGCATTCTGATTTGGTGATAGCCTGAAAAAGCATCCAGGAAGCTCATGCATGGAAATCCGACTGCTGAATTAACCAATGAATCTATCCTAGGTAGTGGATAGCAATCCTTTGGAGAAGCTTTATTGAGCTTAGTGAAGTCCACACACATCTTCCACTTACTATCAGGATTCTTTACCATAACCACATTTGAAACCCAATCAGGATATTGAACCTCCTGAATAAAACCAGCTTTGAGAAGATTTTGAACTTCTTCTCAAATATGATCGGCTAAAGTAACTGCTACTGCTCGTTTCTTCTGAATAACTGGTTTGAATGCTGGATCTATGTTTAGATGATGGCAAGCTACATTAGGATTCACCCCTGGCATATTATTTGCTGACCAAGCGAACACATCCAGATTTCTAAACAAACAAGCTACTAACTCCTCCTTTTCAATTTTGGAAAGTTCTGCGTTAATTGAAAGCACATTTCCCTCATCTCCCTCAACCGGAATAACCTGGATACCCTGAGCAGGTTCTAAGTGAGTTCCCTCGGCTCTACTTTCAATCTCAACCTCTTGGTCTTGTAAAACAGATTCTCTCAAGGCTTCCATTTTTCGACCTGAGCACGTCGATCTAAAAAATAAGCTGAAGATAACAGAAAAGTGGCCTAAGAAGGGTGGCCAATAAAGTAGAAGATAAATAACTAGAAAACATTTTAAATAGAGTGAGATAAAAACAGCTGAAAAAAGAGATGAAGAAAAAGCTAATTTTATTGAAACAAAGTCATTTACAATCAACAACCTCAAAGAAGCTTAGAGAAGCATAATAACTAGAAAACAAAAGGATAGCTAGCAGCTGGAAATGAACTCAAACTCAGGTAATCAGATCTCCTCATTCAGAATTCATAGGTAACAGTACTTCATCTTCGACACCCAACTGGAGCCTATGTCGACATAGCTAACAGTCTTGACATAGCACTCTTGGGCCAGCCTAGGGTCGCTCCTAACCCTAAACTGCTTCCCTTAAGCAGAGAATTTGAGGGAAAGATGGAACGTTGAGACCACGACTCTATACTGGTTGAGGATGGGTCTACCAAAAATTGTGTAATAGCTGTTGGGAGCATCTACCACTACGAATTCGGTCTGCTTGATAATCCCTCCCTTCATTACAGTTAGAGATACTTTCCCTTTGACCTCCTTATTCTCTCCTGAGAAGCCATAGAGGGGCCCTTCGGTAGAAAGCATTTGCTTCCCAGTCTTCAGGGATTCGAAGGTAGGCTTGAACAATAAATTTACTGAGCTTCCGGTATCCAATAGAATCCTCTCGACTGTGAAATTCTCTATCACAACCTTAATGACAAGAGCATCGTTAAAGAGATTCGGTGGGGTGGAAGGTCTTCTTTGCTGAAGACAACCACCTCCGGAATAGGGGCTGAGGTAGAGGCAACAGAAACTTCATCCGTGAAGACTCTGGCCATACTGGACTTCTTAGAAGACTCGAGTCCAGCACCTCCATGGATGCAAAAGAGCAAACCATTTTCCACCTCAAGGTCCGCCTCCACACACTCATAACCGATGTGGAGGTTGCCAAAGAGGCCTGCATCCTCCACCTCGTTGCACTCCCAACCCACCTCAGCGACGGTCTTTGCCTTCTTTGATTGATCTTCAACCTTCTAATTGATCAGGTCTTGGAGTTTGCCTTCCTTGAGGAGCTTCTCAATCAGGAACTTGAGTGCTCAACAATTTTCAGTCTGATGCCCCCTCTCTTTATGGAATTCGTAATAGAGACTTGGATTTCTGAATTTGACATCAGACTTCATCGAAGTTGGCCTCTTGAAGAAGGGCTGTTTTTCGATAATTTCCAAAATCTCTGAGATAGGTAGAGGCAGATATGCAAAACAGTCTCGTGAGTTGTTAAAAGGCTGTCTAGGCTCGGCAGCAGGATGAGGTAGGAGAGGAAGATAAGCTAACGGCTGAGCCTGAGCAGGCTACTGCCATTGAGTGAGTTGCTGGTGGTTAACGACTGGGTGATGATGGAGAAAATTTCTGCCTCTGGGAGCCTTAGGTTGATACTCTTGACGGGCTAGCTTCTGATGATGTTGACGAGCTGAAGAAGAGGAGTTGCTGCCACCCTGATATGTTATGTTGGAGAGGTATGAGACATACGCTAGATTGCAGATCTCACCCTCGATGAACCTGCTCACAATTGAAATTAGATCCTGTTAAGAACGAGGCTCCTTTGTAGTAACCTTCAGGTTCAGAGGGCCCTCTCGGAGGGCGTTGATGAATGCAACATGGTGGAATACGGGGCCGACATCACGGATGCTCATAATTTCCCCCTGAAAATGGGCGACAAAGTGGGCTATAGTCTCACTTTCACCTTGCCTGATCTTGAAAAGGGTCGCAGGGCCACTCTTCCCTTTTCCTTGAAGTTGCAAACCTCAAGAGAAACTCTTTGCTCAGGTCCGCAAAGCAAGTAATAGGCCTAGCAGTGAGGCTAAAAAACCACTCCCTGGCCTCACCTCCAACGGAGGTTACAAACAGCTTACAATGGAGAGCCTCAGACATGGTCCTCGTCGACACTGCAGCTTCGAAAGCTTGCAGGTGAGAGATCGGATCATCCCTCCCAGTATACACTGAAAGTCGGGGCTCTCAGAAGTCCGTGGGAACAGGTTCCCACATAACTTGATCCAGGAATGGGGAAGGCTCCTCCCACAAGTCAACAGGGAGAGGAGCAGCGCCCTCTTGAAAACTCAGATCTCGGGCAGGACTTCCCCGGGTAGCAGCCTGGTAGAACTCATATCGAGCAGCGATCTCGACCCCCTGAGACTGCAAAGGTGCGGTGGGCTTGGGGTCTGCGCGGTCAGAATCTTGACCGCAGGCAGGCTGGACAGCTACTGGCGTAGTGACCTCAACGGCTTGAGGAGCCAGCCCTTGGGAAATCACTTCTAGAGCTTTTCCCATTGCTCCCATAAGCTTCAGAAAGGAAACTTAGGACTGCTTGTGACTAGGTCGCTGAGAGTGTCAATCAGGGTGTCGCTAAGCGACAAAAAAAGATCGTCGTTCTGATAACTCTTAGTTGCGAGAAGATCTTATAAGAAAAGGCTGGAGGCTATAGGAGGCTCGAAGCGGACCGAACTGGGGAGAAGGAAACGAGTTGAAATCAAGACCGCTTGGCTCCATAATTAGCTCTAGGCTCGATCCAAAAGTCCCTTTCTGGGGACCCCTACCCCTCTATTTATAGACGCAGAGACTGTCCTAATGGGTAGTTTCTAAAATTATGGGCTGCCGGGGATTTAGGAGAAGCTGGGCAGCGATGAGGTCAGAAATAGAAAAGAGATACATACCGCGCAAACTCGGGAGTGGCTGGCAACCCGAACTGACGAGATCACTCCTAAAGATGAGATGGCTGAGCTGGGCGGTCTCGCAAATGAGACCGTGTGATCAATCAGATAGAAACGATCTGATGGACGAAGCCGCATGAACTCCCTTGCATAACATGTATAGCGATCTTCCGTGCGAACAACCCAGACCTAGTCGTTAATACGAGGCGAATTCACAACACGATTACAAAGATAAAGGTAAATACAAAAGACAAATATAAAAAACTCCATAAGAGGTAATCTGAAGGAGATGACGAAGAATCGCTGAAGATCGTGGAAGTCGAAGCGTGCATTCTTCGCGTTGAGTGAGCATAGATCCAAGCCTCCTTTGATTCCTTCTTTTGAAATTGAAAGGGAGATCCTTTGTGGTCTGGAAATACGACCCTCACAAATAATTCAGAGTGTTGGAATAGGGCTCCTTAAAATCTATTGTTGAAGAGAACGAATGTCACCTATTTATAGCTTTATAAGCTAACGCCAGACATTGACTCAGTATAGAAATAACTTGATGGCCTGGATCTTCAAAACAGGAAGGAGATTCTACATCATTGGAAATATTCATTTTAGGCAACCTTAACGCTGGCGTTGAGGCTAACGTTGGCATTAAGTCAAATCATTCCCAAAATGCTCCTGCAATCATGGTGGTTTCCCTCCATGCCTTATTCATCGAATGTCAATGCCGGCGTTAAGTCCTAATGCTTGGCATTAGACAACTTTCATCATTTCAGCTTGTGGGCAAGTCCAGACCATCAATGTACCATCCTAGTATCAATATTGTTCAAACCTGCATGCCAAAAACACAATGACAAACATTATCAAATACAAGTAGGATTTGTTATTCTCACTCAAATCAAAGGGATGCGGAAAACCGTATTCCAACAATCTCCCCCTTTTGATAATAATAAATCCAATAGTGATAAATCAGAATCATAAATAAGAGATGTGTTTTTAGAAAGATATATGATAGTAAGCAACATAGAGATAAGAGTTATAATTTTAGTTTGTTAAATTGTGCTCCCCCTACTTAAGTTCTACCCCATAGTGTATGCTCCCATAAACTAGATTCATGCTCCCCCTTAAACTAGTGAATCCTACTCCTTTAATATTAAGATTTATCATTTTATTCTCCCCGTTTTGTTATTAGCAAAACCGGGTGGAGTGAAAAACAAAACTAGAGTAAAGAAGGCAAAAGTTGGACAAACTAAGAGAGGATAAGAGTTTTGTTTTAAGCATAAAGTAGGTCATGATCGAGCTAAGAGAGCAGCACAACAAAAAAATAATATGATAAGCGTGAGTAATAATATCCCATGTACTTAAACAAGTCATTTTTCCACTTGTTAGAAAATAATGAACAAAAGATTTTGAAAGATACAAGTGAAGAAGAGACCAAGGAAAATAAGGATGATAAAGCATGATAAAAGTACATGATCAAATAATGCAGAAAAGCAAAAACAAAGTTACCAAATTGATAAATTTGTAAGAAATATTTTTTTTTGGTTTGATAATCTGTCTAGACTCTTCACATTTGAGCATTAATTTTGAAAATTTTCGATAACTAATAGGCAGGCATGATTTTAAATATTCAAAGAGATAAGATCTACAATGTAACTAATTCGTATTTAAGTGAAGAAAACATTGTAGAAAACATTAAACTATTTATTTATTTTAAGAAATCACATATATATATTCATATGTGATTATTAATCCTAATGGTGCTTTCTCCAAGGAAACAAGATCTTCGATATTGACACTATAACATAATCAAAGTTCGTAAATTTTTAGTAGTCATGAACATATAACATAATCATTCTACAAGAAAACAAGATCTTCGATATGGACACTATAAGTTGAAAACATGACTACTTCATGTAACAATTTATCTTGAATTAATACAAGAGATAGATCCCATATTAGAGCATTTTATTATGCACATATGTCATTTAGTTCTCATCTTTAGAGAAATGTATTAATTTATAAAATAAATCTCTTACAAAACTAAATTTGACACAAGGTGAAAGTTGCCATAATCTCTATTTATTTTTTAATCATACATTTAATTGTTAATGACATATATGGTTTTCCATAGTTAAGCATTTAATCTCTATTTAAAATGAGGATAACTAATGAGCAAAATCATAATTCAATTAACCGAGTGTATACATGTGCAATAGTATTAATTTTTAACATGATATTTTGATTGACTCGTATTGTAAGTAATACACATGCATAAATTAAATAGAATGCATTGATACATAGTTTATGCAGTTGGATAAGAAGGAGATATGGCGATCCCACACAATCCTGTAGGTGCCTCAACATCTCTTTGCAATCTTATATATCCTTGCTCTCCCCATGAAGCACCCCATGAATTCTTGACAAGCCAATATTTGGTCCCAACGGAATCCATTCTGTATCCTACCACTGTCACACCATGATCGAGGTTGGTGTCGCACTGCCCGGTGAAAACACCACCTGAGTAGAACCTGAAGTCTGTGCTATTTGCATCAATTGCAACCGATACAGGTTGGTTTGCAATAGCCTGCTTCAAGGACGACTCACTGTTCGCAGGAACATTCTCGAAGCCATTAATGGTGGCAGCGACATTGAATGTTGCGGCCTTCTGGCTGTTACAAATTCCTTGGTCGGCGGTATAGGGGTAGATGGCTTCAGTTGTTATGCCACCATTTTGGATGATAAATTGGAAGGCACCGTCCATTGTCCCACCACGACAACCATGATCTTTTCCATTGATGTCACAGTCAACAAGCTCCTCCTCTGAGAGAGATATGAGTTTGCCCGTACTTATCTTTGTGATTCCTTCTGTGGCTGCCACGGCAGAGAAAGCCCAACAACATCCTGCATGGCGACAAAAGAGCATTATATATAATTCATCATCGTGTTACATTTGACAATCATGTTTCTTTTTTGTAATTTGTGTGTATTTTCAAAACGTTCATGCATAGTATAAAATATAATAATATAGCATATGGATACTAATAATTAACTAAAAATTTATACCGCAATCTCCTTGATCCTTTACAGGAGTTACAGCCCCCTGGTTTCTCCAGTCCACAGTATCTGGCACATCTGTCACGCTGCCATACTTGAACTGTGTGGAGGTAGTTCCTTTGCTCGGAAAGGAACTCATGATGAAGCAACCATTTCGTGAAGTACGAAACTCTTCATCAGAGAGATCGGCAAACTGGTTCACGGCAAGCATATACTTGCGGTCTCCGAGGGAATTGATAGAGTCGATGTACTCGACATTTGCCTTGAAGATTCCAAAACGGTGTGATTTCTCCGCAGCATCCTTGTAGACCCGTCCGTTCTGAGCTATCCACTGCTCGTATCAAGTTTCAATGGAGAGTTCAATGGGACGAGAGAAGCCATGCTCGGAACCCATGCTTATGATTCCGAGGAGGAGGATGGCAAGCCAGGTAGAGGTGTAGGTTGTTCTTGAAGTCATTTTGCACTATAGTACTTTGTTCTGAAGAGGAGAGAATGGCCTGATAATGCAATGAAAGATAGTGAATTATATATATACATAAAGAGAGGGAGAGAGAGAGGGGTTCAGTAAATAATTTAAAATTACGGCTAAGAATGAGTTGTGTAGCAACATCTAATAATTACTTTTTTAGAAATTGTCAATGACAATTGACAACTGGAATCATTTTTTTCATTCAACAAATATTTTTGTAAGTAATATTTTAATAAAAATATAAAGTTAATAAAGATGATCAACTGAGAGGGGTTCGGTTATTAATTTAAAATTGATGGGTTCAGTTAATAATTTAAAATTGCTGGTAAGAATGAGGTGTGGAGCAGCATCTGTACGTAATGGGAACTATCCTGCCTTAACAAAGACGGTTAAACAACTTCAACAACATCTCTCTCTCTCTCTCTCTCTCTCTCTCTCTCTCTCTCTCTCTCTCTCTCTCTCTCTCTCTCTATATATATATATATATATATATATATATATATATATTGTTACACACCCATAAAGGGCTCGGGGTGCGTCTAAAGGAAACCCCGCTTAAGGAAGGTGGGGGCAACGGACAACGCATAATCGCTTGAGTTGAAAAGACCGAGCCCGCCATTCCCGCCGCCATCCGCCAAAGTCAAGGCACGCACGGAGCAAGCCGCAGGTGCATGCACTACCGCGAGCACGGTAGCACGCGGGCAGAACCCCCATCGCGGGGAAGCGGCCCGGTCGCGCCCCGACTTCACCCCTTGGGGGGTGCGGCCCAAGCCGCACTTGAGAGGTGCGGCCCAAGCCGCACCTCCCTTGAGGGGTGCGGCCCCAGCCGAACCCCTTGGGGGGTGCGGCCCTAGCCGCACCCCTTGGACAGTGCGGCCCAAGCCGCACCCCCCTTGAGGGGTGCGGCCAAGACGCACCCCCTTGGGGTGCGGCCTCGCCGCAGCCCCCCGGGGCGCGGCCCAACCGCGCCACCCATAGGGTGCGGTCAGGCCCCCTCCCCTCGCTTTCTCCGCAGGGGGGCTCGTAGGGGACCCCGCCGTATTCAAGCCCCCTCGTCGGGTGCGTCGGATCCCAATTCCCCTTTGGGGGACAACTCCCTGTTCCACCGTTCGCTCAGAACGCCTCCGCGCTCACGCGCGCTCAGAACGCTTCTGAGCGCGCTCAGAACGCCCCCGCGCTCACGCGCGCTCAGAACGCTTCTGAGCGCGCTCAGAACGCCTCCGCGCTCGCACGCGCTCAGAACGCTTCTGAGCACGCTCATAACGCCTCTGCGCTCCCGCGTGCTCAGAACGCTTCTGAGCACGCTCAGAACGCCTCCGCGCTCAGAACGCTTCTGATCAAGTTCGGAAGCATTCTCACTTTTCCGACTCGCTCACTTTTTTTCTTTCCGGCGTGCTCGCTTTTTGTCTTTCCGGCGTGCTCACTTTTTATCTTTCCGGCGTGCTCATTTTTTGTCTTTCCGGCGTGCTCACTTTTTGTCTTTCCGGCGTGCTCACTTTTTGTCTTTCCGGCGTGCTCACTTTTTGTCTTTCAGGCTTCTCACTTTTCAGGAACGGCCAGTCGCCTTTTTGGCCACCAACAGAACTGCCCGAACTGCCCGAGCCGCCCAAGCTGCCCGAAGGGAAAGGTGGTCATTTACGAAAAATGGCGATCCGTGTGCCCCGAATCGGAAAATATGATTCGTCCACCGAGCATTTATGGAAACTGCAAACGGCAAAATTACCGGACCGCCCCCGGCCAAAGCTATAAAAGTAGCCTCAATGCTTCATTTGAGAGGACCTTGACTTCTGGACCCGGGAGAGCTCCTTGCAGACTTTTGCGGAACTCTCCTTCGGCGATTGAAGATCTCCTTCGTGGACTTGAAGATCTTCTTCATCCCGAGAGGCGACTCGCCTTCTCACTTTTGTTCTCCAGCATTCTCAGAAGGAAAAGGCGACTAGCCTTCTCACTTTTGTTCTCCAGCATTCTCAGAAGGAAAAGGCGACTAGCCTTCTCACTTTTGTTCTCCAGCATTCTCAGAAGAAAAAGGCGACTAGTCTTCTCACTTTTGTTCTCCAGCATTCTCAGAAGGACAAGGCGACTAGCCTTCTCACTTTTGTTCTCCAGCATTCTCAGAAGGAAAAGGCGACTAGCCTTCTCACTTTTGTTCTCCAGCATTCTCAGAAGGAAAAGGCGACTAGCCTTCTCACTTTTGTTCTCCAGCATTCTCAGAAGGAAAAGGCGACTAGCCTTCTCACTTTTGTTCTCCAGCATTCTCAGAAGGAAAAGGCGACTAGCCTTCTCACTTTTGTTCTCCAGCATTCTCAGAAGGAAAAGGCGACTAGCCTTCTCACTTTTGTTCTCCAGCATTCTCAGAAGGAAAAGGCGACTAGCCTTCTCACTTTTGTTCTCCAGCATTCTCAGAAGGAAAAGGCGACTCGCCTTCTCTCTTTTGTTCTCCAGCATTCTCAGAAGGGAAAAAGACTTAGCTTTTTCGAGAGATGACCTGTCACCCTCGGAGTTCTCTCTCTCCCTCCAATATTGTAACGAGCAGCGGCCTGTCGCGCTCGAGTTCTAGTTTCCAAATTGTAACCCCCAGAAGATAGTGAAGTTTGGTCGGCACAGCTCCGGCCGCGTGGTTTTTTACCCTTTCCGGGTTTTCCACGTTAAAAAGTCTCAGCGTACTCAACAAATCTCAAATTGACTATTTGCGCGCTTAGTTCGCTCACGAGCTAAGGTGGTTCAATTGGACCGGTCTACCAAGAGCCCTAAGCGTTCCGCAACATATATATATATATTTATATAGCAACGAAAAGTGGAATAATTGTCTACCAGTGAAACGGGCTATCAAGTGTACTGTCGTGGTTGCACAGAAGTCTCAATTTAGTGTCACTCGTGTGTATATATGTAATTGAGTGCATCAATATTTTCTCAATCTAGGCCATCACATACTTTAAAAAACGTAAAAGTAGTTTTGTTGTGCACAAGTGAAACGGGTTTTCCTCCGCCCCTGCTCGATGCACTCCGCTTCGACAGTACCCCAGCAACGACGGTACCTCCTCCCAAACTCGCCCGCTCTATGAGGCTCGGTCAATTGATAGTGCCTGGGTAGACCCCGTGCCCCGCGTGGCAGTACCTCCGCCTCGATAGTGTCCCGGCGCGACGGCGCTCCCTCCATTCGCGAACTCTCGTGCGCACACCAATTAACTTGAGATTTCATACCAATTAACTTGAGATTTCATTGGAGAAAATTAGACTTTAAATAAGAAAGAAATTGATGGGAATTTCAAAAATATGATCAATGAAAATGACCTTCTTATTTTACTTTTGTAAACAATGAAAAAAATATGGTATAAAGTGAAAAAAATTATAGAATGATAATGAAAATTTAATACTTAGAAAATTTCACTTTCCTTGTGAGTTTACAAAATAGTTTGAGAGCTCTCTTTGAGTTTACAAAATAGTTTTCCAATTCTCTGTCTGAATTCTTGGATATTAGTATCACACACCATGCCTTAATGATGTCTGGAATCTGAAAATAGGAAAAAAAAGAAGTAAACATTAGTTTCAAAAATTGGTTAACAACAAAAATGAAGAGAGCTAAAAATATGAAAAAAAATTGTGAGACAATGTTTAATAAATAAAATTAGGTTGGCATTTAAAGAATTGCAAAAATGAAAAAGAAAATGGAAAATGATTATTAAATATTGGTGAAAGTATATTGAAATTGAAAACATTGATTTTTTTAAAAAGAAAGTTTCTTTAAAAAAAACTTAAAGTTAAAATTAATATTTAAAGTATAGAAATAAAAAACTATAAGTAAGAATGTTAGTAATTGTTTACAAAGCCATTAAGAAATTAAAAAAACTTTGAAGAAAAGGCAAGAATATTTTTTAATAGTACTACCTGCAACAAATAATGTTAGAACGGAAAAAAAAGTTACCAAAAAGCTGTAAGTAATATAAAATTTTTTAAATCTGGAGAATGTTAAGAAACAAATTAAAAAAAACCAAATATGCTTAAATTTAGTATATATACGCGCATGTCGAGACTGACTCGGTAGCGACCCATGGGTTCCGTGTCTGTCTTGGGCAAAGCACTTTGCTGGAGATACAATATAAGGTCATTCCAAACTTGATGGACATATGCAGAATAATTTGAGCAGAGCCAAACCCAATGTTCTCAAAGTAACGTCAAGGGTTTTCGCTGCACACATTTTTTGCTTACGCTTCTGTCGTCGCACCCGTGAATGTTGATCTTGCTAGCCATTTCTCGATCAAAGAAGGCAACAACAATTCAACTCTCTGTTTTTCATGCTCCCGATCGGAGCGAGGAGTTCTTCCAAAGCTCTTGTGCACGCTGTCATCGCCGCCAGGGAAGGAGGAGATCTTCTTTTCTCGCTCCTGCCGCTGCAGCGTCGTTGCCGCTGGAGGAGATTTTTCTCAAGATCTCTCCTTCTCCGTTTGGAGGAGAACCTTTCTCCCTCTCGCTGTTGAAGATCCTGGCATCACCGTTGTAGACATGCCACCATTGGAGCCAGATCTAGGTTTCTTCTAAGTCTAGTCAACATAGAAATTGTTTCGACTGGTGTTCTCACCGACAAGTGGTCGATCTCATCGATGAGCGCAAGGTCTAGTCGACAGGCAAATTAGGTCACGTCGATAAGGGTTTGTCATTTTGAAGTCTCGGCGATATCGAGTAGTGTTCTCACCGACAAGATGTAAGACCCTCTTTTTTTGCATTCTTTCCCGGGTCTTACCTGCCAGAACCGCCGTCTTGCAACAGCACCATTACTCCAAATGGTCGCCGACACAATACGCCGATCCTGCTGCTATTCAACATCATCCAGACCAACCATAATCACAGTAATTGAAGTATTACTTGAAACAAGTCCACAGAATCACATTATATATTATCATAATACGAATGTCCACGATGAGCAAAATACTATAAGGAATAAGGGCTTACGCCCAATACATCGATATCCTTGCTACAAAAGTCTCTCGTCTCTACGTCTATGCGGAAGCTATCGAACTTTGATCTCGTGTGTCTGTAGCTGTTACTGCATTAATGGGTAGTGGCTGCTTTGCTTCATCCCATCCTTCTGACCTGTCTCCTGAACGGGTTCCTGCTTTTCCGACACATCATTCCTAAAATGATGAGGTCCACCGACCGTCAGTCTATAAGACTCAGGATATTCCTCACCGCCTCCACCCGCGACTCCTATGCACCGTGCGGGAGGAGGAAGCGGAGGACATCAAAGGGTAAATCAAAAGCAAGTGACAAGTGGCTAGACTAGCAGAGTATATAAAAGTAAAACACGTAAAACCCATAACTAACAGTATATATGAGCAGGAAGTAAGGCAGTAAGTAAGGCTATAAGTAAAGCAGTAAGAAAGTAAGGTAACAACTAGAGCAGCTATGAAAAATAACCTTAACTTATATGCGTACACACAAAACACATAAGCTAAGGGATCTGGCAAGAAGTCAACTCATGGTATAAAATAGCCCATACTAATTTATACTATGAGCTCTCTATTTTATGCAAGGATGCTATGCTATGATATGCAATGCAATTGTGCAACTCACACACACGACTCTGTACATACAGACCTTTTTGTAGTTCCCACTTTTCAGAGGTAGCTAACCTCTTGGGCACCTCCTGCCGTGGTCAAACGGTAGTAGAGGAGCGGGCATCTCCTCACCTAGGTGGGTAAGTCACACTACCAGACCTAGGCCCTAATGTACGTTGTGATACCGATGCCCAGTACTCACGAGCTCCTGCGTACTAAACTGAATTGGCCAGGCAGGTTTTAGGGAATCCGTCCCGTCGGACACGCAGTAAAACAACCTGGCCCATAATCAACCACTAGCACTGCCGAGTCAACGAACTGCTGTCGGTGTGATGATTAAGCCAGAATCGAAGACCCACCATATTTTATGCACATGCAATTATGTATTATCTCGTACCACTGAGCCTTCAACTCGTAATTCTTAAACCAACATTTATAAAAATCGAGTCAATCGCTCGCAGGACTATCCCAGTCCTTCCTTATAACCCGAGCCTACCGCTCACAAGACTATGTCAGTCCTCCCTTATAACCCGAGCCTACCGCTCACAGGACTATCCCAGTACTTTCTTATAACTCGAGTCTACCGCTCATAGGGCTATCCTAGTCCTTCCTTATAACTCGAGCCTACCGCTCGCAGGACTATCCCAGTCCTTATTCCTTTTAACCCGAGCCTACCGCTCGCAGGACTATCCCAGTCCTTCCTTATAACTCGAGCCTACCGCTCGCAGGACTATCCCAGTCCTTATTCCTTTTAACCCAAGCCTACCGCTCGCAGAACTATCCCAGTCCTTTCTTATAACTCGAGCCTACCACTCGCAGGACTATCCCAGTCCTTATTCCTATCCCTCCCAAATTTGGGAGGGAGATTATATTTCCAGTTCTCCTACTTTTCTACTCTTGTCTATTATTAGTTGACCTCAGAGGCTTGGGGTGAATCCTGGACTTCCCGTGGATTACCTATTGAAGGGCTCGCAACGGTACTAGGGAATGCGATGGTGACTGAAGCCCAAGTTCCCCTTTCTAGGATATTTCCTCTTATTGATTTCTACCCATTCTTATATGCCCATTTGCTCTCCAATTGCTCTAAAATCCTAGAGTGGATTACCATTTGACTCGGGCAGACCTGTGTCGGTGTTCTATCAAACACCGAACCCTGTCATTCTTAGTGACCGACTAATTCCTTGTGTTATCTCTCAATCACAACTTGCACTTCCTGTAAGTCATTCTTCACCTTCCCTAATAGGCCCTTGTAAAATTCCTGAATTGATAGTTTTACTAAACACACCCCCGTCTTCACTTTCGTTGACTGCCTTTGGTGATTAATCCTTCAACCTAATTGGGCACCTGCAAATCTCTTAGAGTTAATAACTCTAGGGGTAGTGATCATGAGGAAGGGGTCCGAATCTATGTTTTCAGTTTCTACTGTCCTCAGACCAAGGTGGGATTGAACTAGGTTTGACTCTTAAGACGCAACCTTGGCCCTATCATGTCCTAATGAGTTCCAAGTACTTACCATAGGTTCACAATGAGTAACGATCTAAAAACTTCAAATCCTAAATTTCATACTTTTCTAGGGGGATATTTAATCATAATTTCTATTTAAAATGGATGGTGTGCAATTAGTATTTTGTACATCAAGTACTAACTAATGATCTCCATAAATTCTGATAAATTTAATATAACATTGTAATGATCTAAAAACCTCAAACCCTAAGTTTCACATTTTTCCAGGGAGTATTTACTCATGATTTCTATTTAAAATGAATGGGTCGCCAATAGTGATTTACACATCAAGTAACAACTAGAGATCTCTATAAATTCTGATAAATTCACTATAACATAGTAATGGTCTAAAAACCTCAAACCCTAAGTTTCACATTTTTTCCAGGAAATATTAACTCATGATTTCTATTTAAAATGAATGGGGTACAAATAGTGATTTACACATCAAGTAACAACTAGAGTTCTCTATAAATTCTGATAAATTCACTAACATATTAATGGTCTAAAAACTTCAAACCCTAAGTTTCACATTTTTCTAGGAAATATTTACTCATGATTTCTATTTAAAATGAATGGGGTACATGTAGTGATTTACACATCAAGTAACAACTAGAGATCTCTATAAATTCTGATAAATTCACTATAACATAGTAATGGTCTACAAACCTCAAACCCTAAGTTTCACATTTTTCCAAGGAGTATTTACTCATGATTTCTATTTAAAATGAATGGGTTGCAAATAATGATTTACACATCAAGTAACAACTAGAGATCTCTATAAATTCTTAGAAATTCAATATAAGATAATAATGGCCTACAAACCTTAAACCCTAAGTTTCACATTTATCCATGGAATATTTATTCACAAATTCTATTTAAAATAGATGGGGTGCAAATAGAGTTTTATACACCAAGTGTCAATAATTGATCTCCATAAATTTTGAGAAATTCAATATAACATAATAATGGTCTAAAAGCCTTAAACCCTAAGTTTCACATTTTTCCAAGGAATATTTATTCACAAATTCTATTTAAAATAGTTGGGGTGCAAATAGAGGTTTATACACCAAGTGTCAACAATTGATCTCCATATATTCTGAGAAATTCAATATAACATAATAATAGTCTAACAACCTTAAACCATAAGTTTCACATTTTTCCAGGGAATATTTATTCACAAATTCTATTTAAAATAGTTGGGGTGCAAATAGAGGTTTATACACCAAGTGTCAACAATTGATCTCCATAAATTTTGAGAAATTCAATATAACATGATAATGGTCTAAAAACCTTAAACCCTAAGATTCACATATTTCCAGGAAATATTTATTCGCAAATTCTATTTAAAATAGATGGGGTGCAAATAGAGTTTTATACACCAAGTGTCAACAGTTGATCTCCATAAATTCTTAGAAATTCAATATAACATAATAATGGTCTAAAAACCTTAAACCCTAAGTTTCACAATTTTCCACGGAATATTTTTTCACAAATTCTATTTAAAATTGTTGGGGTGCAAATAGAGGTTTACACAACAAGTATCAACTAAAGATCTCTATAAATTCTGATAAATTCACAATAGCATAGAATTGGTCTAAGAACCTCAAACCCTAAATTTCACATTTTTCCAGGAAATATATAGTCATAAATTCTCAAAAATCAAATAAATTATGCATGGAAGACATTTCAAAACTTGTAAAGGGACTAACCTAAATTTTCATCTAGACCACATGAGATCACTTCTACTAATGTGTCTCATTATAATACTACACTTTCCAGAGATTCAACATTCTCTATATATAAAATTTCTCAATAATTACTTAAATTGCACATGGAGGACATTTCATAATTTGTAAAGGGGCTACCCTAAATTTTCATCTAAAGCACATGAGATTGTTTCTAAGGATACCTAATGTCATAAAAAGGCTATACCTAGAAAGTGAGATTTTTCCTAGTTGTTTTAACCTCATAAATTTCATTAATTTACAAGTGTGACAAGATAAATTAAATTGATAAACCTAAGGTATCTTTGCTCCAAAGGCCTCCAAACTCAAGGGTCTAGATTGCTATGTCTTCCCACTTGCATGGCCAAGGTTTTAGTGACATGCAAGGTGATTTTCACCCTCAACCCCATCTAAAACTTCAACAAGCCCAAAATGGCTATTAGCACCCCAATTTCCCACTTAAGACTTAAATTCATTTTGAAGTTGGGAGAAATCCTCTCATGCACATGAGATGAAATTTTAACCAGGGCCCATTCATGACCTAAGTTAGACCTCACGAAAATTTTGGAGGATTTCATGCTTTATTTAATTAAATGTCAATGTCCATGTGACTACCTAATTAAATGTTTCATGCTTTATTTAATTCCCACAAGAACTTAGGAAAAATCTTTGCCTAAAATCCTCAAATTTTGGCAGAGGGTGTATTTGGGTATGAACCTTGCATGTTCAAAATTCCAGGTCTTGGTGAAGTCCCTATCAATGGGAATTAACAAATATGTGGTTGGTTCACCATTTGAACCAGCCTCACTAAATTTGACCTACAAGAGTCTACAGGTCTTCATTTGACCTGATTTTAATTCCTATGCAAAGTAGACTCAAGGGTCTACAAGTTTTGTCTCTGATCATTTTTCGATTTTTGGCCTCTAAGGGCCTCAAATTTAGCTTACAAAATCGGGAAATAAGTGTGACATTTTATCTAAATGATATTAATTAATTGATTTGGGCTGCGGATAAGATAAGCGCGCCATCCGACGGCTCTCCATCGTCGTTTCCGCTGGATCAACGGCCGGGATTAACCGTGCATGGGACAACTTGCGGGCCAATTTCCGGCGGCTCCTGGAGGTTTCCGTCAAAACGCTCCCGCCACCACCACCAGTCGACATAGGGCTATCGACTGGTGGTGGCCAATTGTCCTGGGGTGTCCGGAGTAGGGCTCCGGCACCTTTCATTTTTGCAGCTAGGAATAGGGAAAAAGCAAAGTAAAGACCGCCAATGCATGGCTCAAATCGACAGGGGGTGAGAAAGAATCCTAGCACAGGAGGAGGGGGATAGGAACTTGCCTTGATTGGGCATGAGGTTGAGGGGATCCCGAGCTTGCCATGGCTGGCGAGCTTGCTTGATTCCCACCTACAGATTTCATTTCTCCATCAAAAAGAATGAAGTAAGGCTTTGTTTTGACTGCCTAGAGTGTTTTGGAGCTGATGGAGGAGTAAATTTCGACCGGGGATGCTTCATTTGTTAACAGCCATTGAAGGTAGCGATTTCTTCTATGTTCCACCTCCATGGCAGCCAATGTCAGAGCTCCAACTCATCAGGAATCAATTCCCCTGTTCAAATTCTTGGAATAAGGAATAGAATAATCAGGAGGATTATTTCTTGGAACTGTAATCTGATCTTTAATTCCTTTTCTTTTTCCAATACGCCAAACGACTATTTTCTCAGGAGAAGATAAGGGAAAGGAATAAATAAATTAAAGGATAAAATCCTTGACTTATCTGGAATAATAGATCCATTGATGATAGATGATCTGAGATCAGAGAATAGAATATAACTGATCTGTCTGAAATTAACAAGCTGAAGAGAAACTTTCGTCGACCTGAGAACTGAGTTCATCGAACAGAATGTTGGATTTCGTCGAACTGAACATCTATTGCTGATTCGTCGAATGCAGACTGGAATTCGTCGAGCTCAAGTTGGAGTTCATCGAACTGAAGAATAAACTGCTGGACTGGCTGAAGAACTGAGTGCGTCGAGCTGAGATGATATTTCGTCGAACGCAGAGAGAAATTCGTCGAATGCTGAGATAGCCTCAATTCGTCGAACGTTGAGACTTAGCAAGTTCGTCGAACGCTGAGACTTGGCAAGTTCGTCGAACTGGAGCAAGACGTTCGTCGAACGCAGAATGCATTTCGTCGAACGCAGAAACTTAACTTTTCCTTAAGTTCTAACAGCCTAAAACCTTGACCCTTAGACTATACAATGGGGGTCAACTTAGTCCTAGTCAAAAGATAGTGATCCTAGCCCAAATCAGTAATAGGGTTGTTCCAACAATCTCCCCCTATTTGGGTTAGGACATTATTTGACAAAATCAAATAATAAAATAAACAACAGAGCATATATATCTGACAGATTTTAAACATTTCAGCAGATTTAAAATATGATACTCTGAGTTTTGAAATTTTTCATTGAAAACAGAAATAATAAAAACAAATAATCAGAACCTTTTGTCTTTCTCTGAAGGAGGCTTGAATGTGATTTGTCTTTCAAATTCTTGCTTTCTGAATTCTGAGATTGTAGAGAACTAAAATAAATCCTTGCCTTCAGCTTTTGCTTTTGTTGATCTGAGTTGTAGCAATAATTGGAACTGCTTTGTTGAATTTGAATCTACATTTTTCAGCTTTTATTTTGTTGATCTGAACTGAATCTACTCAATCAAAAATTATTTCTGAATCTGCATTTGCATCTGTCATATCTGAATCTTCAAACTGAAACTGCTGGAGCTTCTTCAAATAACTGAAACCTATCATAAAGGAGCTTCTTCATCAAGAACTAATTTTTGCTTCTTCATACAGTATCTCCCCCTGAAACTTGAGCTTCTACAAAAAGCATCTACCCCTATCAAAAAGGAAAGCATCTCCCCTTATCAAAAAGGAAAGCATCTCCCTCTATCAAAAAGGAGCTTCTTCAAAACATCTACCCCTGTCTAGTTTCAGGAAGACCTGGAGCTAGGCCCCTAGAAGAAGGGACAGTTGTATAGGAGGTAGGGAAGGATGCAATTTTTTGAAGAAATATTGACATTGTTCCTGTAAAAGAAAAAAAAGATCAAGTGCAAAGGAACTGGAAAGGAGAAGCAATTTCTGTAGGCATTGATGAGTCCTGATTATATACACCTTCATGAACTCATCCGGGCCATTATTTAGTCAATATCACGCACTTTAGCCTTATTATAGTTTATAATTGATAACCCATGCTAGGTGCACATTTTGGCCCACTTTGGTGTGTTTTCGTGTTTATTTCCTTTCATAGTACTCATATGTTGTTAAGTGCCACTTTCGGTGGCTAGATCTGTGTTTGTGCTGGAATAGGAGGCGTGCAAGTGTTTCCGGTGCAATTCTGCACAGGAACACTGCGCACGATCACTTGTTCTAGTGCGCACGACCACTGGTCGTGCGCCACTGATCGTGCGCACTTAGCCCCTTTTTACGAGTTCTGTCTGGTGCAGTGCGCACGCCCATCAACTCCAGTGCGCACGACCACCGGTCGTGCGCCACTGTCCGTGCGCACTTAATAGTAATTTTATGAGTTCTGTCTCACCTATTGCGCACGACCACCGACGCTAGTGCGCACGATCAACGGTCGTGCGCCACTGGTCGTGCGAGCATTTTATTTTATAATTTCATCTCTTGCAGGTTCTGTCCAGGCAGTGCGCACGATCGCAGGATTCCAGTGCGCACGACCACTGGTCGTGCGCCAATGATCGTGCGCAGTGTTTAATCCAGCGCCTATTTAAGCGCCTGTTGCGATTTTAGGAGGATTCATTCCGGAAGCGGGATTTCTGTTCCGTACGCCGCCGACCGCCCCCTTGGATCGCCCCTACTTCATCTCCTACGCAAGGGGAAGCTTCCTCGGTCCATTCCTAGACATCCTCCATTGCCCGTGAGTGTTCTCCATCATCCGCAAGCCTCCAAGCAATCATTTTCGCTTTCCGCCCGGTGAGAAGAAGAAGAGACCTTGAGTCGAAGACGACGGAGCACGTAGGGAGATTGTGACAGCCCTCTACGCCGGAAGCATCGTCCGCCCGAGTCCGGAGGTAGCCCGACAACCTACCATTCCGGCCGTGAACGGCCGCTAGTCTTCACCGCCGGTTATCTCCTTCCTCTTTCCTTGATTGTACCCCTTTGAATCTTTTACTAAATGAATATTGTGATGTTTACTTGATGAGAATGAATGTTTCTGTGTTCTTATTCATGGGTTGGTTGTGATTCACCACGTTCAAGCGCACTCACTCACACACGCACGCAAGGCGTTTGCTCCGTGTTGGCAAGAGCTAATGACGGTTGTGAAGAGGTGTTTGCGACCCTCACTCTCTCGCGCCTGAGTCCACTTCATTCGCCTCACGAAGCACGGCATCGCGGCCGTTGCATCCACCTCACGTTGCGAAGCGGTGTTCTCGACCCGCATCTCTTTTATTGTTGTTAAAATTAGGAAAACCAACCAAAAACCCCTTGCTGTGTTTGTGAAACGCTTGTGTAACAATATTCACTGCACGATTCGATCACCCATCCTGCATTCCTCAAGAGACCGACATCCGGGGAATTTATTCTCCACAATTATTACTTGACAGCGACCGGTGCACTTGCCGACGCGCATCAAGTTTTTGGCGCCGTTGCCGGGGAACGCAGGCGTGTATCGTCTTGTGTCGTGACTCTCGTTACACGAGCAGTTGTTTTTGATCTTTTCATTTTCTTCTTGTTGTTGACAGCGCATGCAGAGGCAGATTGCAGGTGAACTTGCACCTTTTGACCCAGAAATCGAACGAACCGCTCGCGCGCGAAGGCGTGCTGCGGCTCTGCAAGCAGCCATGGGTGATCATGTGAACCCGAATGATGCTGATGCGCGAGTGCACGATGAGGGGCAAAATCCGGCCACTGATGAACAGGAGGCGGAGAGACCTCGGCCTCGTACTATGAGAGATTATACCACCCCCACTGCTGGAAGCGTGTATCCGGGCTTTGGGCCCAATATCATGAACAATCAGTTTGAGATAAAGCCGGCGATCTTAAACATTATCCGAAACCATGCTCAGTTTTCGGGGATGGCTAGCGAAGACCCGCATCTGCATCTGGCAGAATTCTCTGATATTTGCGGAACTTTCCGCTATGCGGGCATTGCTGATGACACAGTCAAACTGAGACTGTTCCCCTTCTCCCTCCGTGATAAAGCAAAAGTATGGCTTCATTCCATCCCGCCCGGGACTGCTGCAACATGGGATGCCCTTGCATCCAAATTCCTGGCTAAATTCCACCCGGTGGATAAGATTGTAAGCTTGCGGCGTGAAATCGCCACATTTCGGCAGTTGGATCAAGAAACTCTTGCGGAAGCTTGGGAGCGCCTCAATGAACTCCTTCGCCGTTGCCCTGGCCACGAGCTCCAGCCATGGAATGTGGTTGAATTGTTCTACTTCGCGATCGAGCCCAATTATAGGGCAATGATCGATGCTGCGGCCGGTGGTACCTTGATGAACCACACCCCTGAAGATGCCCTGCGGATTTTGCGTGACACTGCCTCCCACAGTACCTTCTGGACTGCAGGGAGAAACGCTCCAAGAAGCAGCCGAGGACTCTTCATGGTTGATTCTCTTCCTTCTCCGTCTCCATCTGCTGCCATCATTACTTGTGAAGGATGTGGAGGTGGAGGCCACCATGCTTACGAATGCTCGGGGAACCAAGTGGTAGGTGATTTCGTGCACTTATCTTTAAATGAATCTGTGAATTATGTTGGAAATCAGTCCAAGGGGGCGCCGTATAATAACACTTATAATCCGGGAGCGAGAAGTCATCCGAACTTCTCGTGGAATCCCAACACGCCCGGCCAACGATGGTCACCGGGGCAGCATCAAAATGATGCTTACGCCTCCGGGAGCCAACCGAGGCCGCCGCACCCGGATTACAACCAAGCACCCCCTACTCAAAAGAAGAGTAATTTAGAAGAAATGATGGAAAAATTCATGCTTGTAGCTAACTCGAATATGGCAAACCAAACTGCATCTATGCGAAACTTGGAGACGCACTTGGGCCAATTGGCCCAAGCGCTAACTGAGCGTTCGCAGGGGTCCCTTCCCAGTAATACGGAAAAGAATCCCATTGATCAAGGGAAAAGTTTGGGGGACGTGGTGGATGCCAATCCGAGTGAGCTGACAATCTCGTGTTCCATCAATCAGGTTGAAACAAAGGCTCTATGCGATTCCGGTTCCTCTCGCAATGTTATTGCGCTGCAAGATGTTGCGAAACTTCAATTGGAGATTAACACAGAGGAAAAGAAATCGCTGATTCTCGCTAACGGCACCATTATTCAATCCGAGGGAGAGGTGAGAAACGTGGAAGTAATAGTTGAGGGGACAACTGTGGTCGCGGACTTTCAGGTGTTGGGCCCCCGGGAAAATCAATCCATCCCTATCTTGGGGGTGCCGTTCTTGAAAGAGAGCGGCGCCACCCTTGACTTTGCCACGGGGTGTGTCATCTTACCTAACACGGCGCTGCAGCCCATTCATCTCGAAGCTAGAGCCGACACATCCACTCCTCCCCCTCTTGTTATTTCTGATGAACTTCTGAGTTGTGCAGGGAAGACGCATTTCCAAGAAACTGGTAAAGGGGAAATGGAGGAGCTCAAATCTGATGAGGAGGAAGTGATTGACTTTCGGAAAGAATTCGACGCCGAGAAGGAGGATGACGGCTGTCCGGGAAATGATGATGTGGATTTAGTCAAGAATGCTGATTATTTTTCTTCTTGTGATGAATCGTGTAATAAACTGTTTAAGCGTTCCGTCTCTTGGGCCGATCCGGTGGTCACAGTGACACCGGAAGTGACGCCACCTGATTCTAAGGAGGAAAAATCTGAGAGTTCACAACGGTGGCAATCTCCAACCGTCACCAAACTGAAAAAAAGAAAAACTTCTGCGTGACGCTCGTGCTGCCGCTCTTCGTAGCAAGATGGCGGAGGTTAGGGGAGCATTGGGTAATACCAGTGCTGGCCCTAAAGCCTTCACCTCCCGCCTACATGCTACAGGAGATGCGCACCACAAGAGCGCTTTTAGTTGATGCGTATTTTTAATTACTGTAATGAACTATTTTTGAGTATGTCTTCTTAATTCCTGCACTCTTTATAAACAATGCTAATACAGGTATTTGGTCCAGCTTAAGGACGTTAAATGAAAGCGCTACTGGGAGACAACCCAGATTTCCGTTTTTTTTTTATATTTCCTTTTATCTAACCTTTCCTAGTTCAGTTTTTGTTTTTGCTTTTGTTGTTTTGAGTTTTGCTTGCAGGTTTTGTGTTCGATGGTGGATGCTGCGGATTGTCTTGATTTTAAACGCCATTCTTCTGGTATGCTCACGTGCTGAGCATTGGGTAACTTCTTCCCTAGCTTTCAATTTTGATTTTCACCGTCATATCATTATGTTGTATGGTTTTGATTAAGTCTGGGGGAGAGCCGTTTCTTTGTCACCCACTGCACATGCTCATCTCATTTGCATACTAGAAGTATTTTAATTTCAGTTATTTAGTATCGTTCATCTTCACACACCACTTCACCCACTTGAGTGCGTGCTTTCTTTTGTGTTGTTCCGTTTAAACTAGTTTGGTTGGAATGTGAAATAGGCTATTAACACAGGAATTATTATTTGGAGCGCAGTGTCGACTCATGTAGTGTTCTAGTCGCTTCGCATGCTATAGTAGAACCTGAGTAGAATTAGATTTTCTTTACGCATTTAATTTATGTGTAGTATCTCTGCGTAAATTTAGATTTAATGTACTCAAGTGGTGAATTCGAATGAAATTGATGATAACCCGGTGTTGTGTGTGTGCGGTCGCTAAACGTGTGTTGCTCGAGTCGGGAGGAAGGTTTATCTTTCTTGTGGGCTAAGAACTTGCCCCAAGCGACTCTTGAAGCATGGGTGAGAGCTACTTGTTGAGTCAAGCATGATGTAGGCCACCATTTGGCTAGTTTGAGCTTTGTTATTCCATGCCCCTTTCATTCGCCTTTGCAAGCCAAATTTGTGCCTACCATTTTTATGTTCAGCTCCTCCTCATCCACCAAAGCCTGAAGCCTATCCTACGCCCGCAACCAAAAAAATGTTTTAACTGTACTCATAATTTCCAACTTGTGTGGTGTGTGGTATCATTGTGTTTTGAAGAGAAAATATTGTCTATCCGCTGATTTTGAACCAACTGGAGGTTGCTTGAAAGAAGAAAAATATATAAAAGAAAAAAAAGAAGAGTATCCTGAAAATAATCCTCCCAAGCTAAAGAGAAAAATCTGTTGGTATTTGTAAAGTAGGCTGTGTGCACACCTGGTTTTCATGATAAGTCTGGGGGTGTGTCACACGAGCATAGTTGTTTGGTTTTGTAAGGTGCAGTGTGCCGTTGGCTCATTTGGGTTGCGTTGCCGTCATGTTTATCTTTGCATATCATTCCGTAACCTAAGCCCCGTTTTAATCCTATAAGTCCTACTGATTTGATTTGCGAGTTTGCTAGCGCCGTGGAGAGAGTGTGACCGGGCAAGCGTATGGTTCACGACGTTGATGGATTTCAGCGGAGTTATTCCTAAGCCCCGATCTTTTGCAACACCCGCCTCAGCGTCTCGTCACTTCCATACCGGGCATGATCGTCAAATTCTTCATAATTCACCCACTGAGTACAATTAAATCTTTGAGTACGCTTTAGTACTTACGTAAATTAGTTAGCATAGCTAGAATCTTCTTCTACTAGAATTCCTACTCGCATGCGTATGTTACTTCGCACTGTACTCCCCTGCGTAATTCGCTATTTTAATTATCTTTTTCAACTTCCGCCGGATTCGTTTGCTCGGGACGCGCAAACAGTTAAGTCTGGGGGTGTGATGAGTCCTGATTATATACACCTTCATGGACTCATCCGGGCCATTATTTAGTCAATATCACGCACTTTAGCCTTATTATAGTTTATAATTGATAACCCATGCTAGGTGCACATTTTGGCCCACTTTGGTGTGTTTTCGTGTTTATTTCCTTTCATAGTACTCATATGTTGTTAAGTGCCACTTTCGGTGGCTAGATCTGTGTTTGTGCTGGAATAGGAGGCGTGCAAGTGTTTCCGGTGCAATTCTGCACAGGAACACTGCGCACGATCACTTGTTCTAGTGCGCACGACCACTGGTCGTGCGCCACTGATCGTGCGCACTTAGCCCCTTTTTACGAGTTCTGTCTGGTGCAGTGCGCACGCCCATCAACTCCAGTGCGCACGACCACCGGTCGTGCGCCACTGTCCGTGCGCACTTAATAGTAATTTTATGAGTTCTGTCTCACCTATTGCGCACGACCACCGACGCTAGTGCGCACGATCAACGGTCGTGCGCCACTGGTCGTGCGAGCATTTTATTTTATAATTTCATCTCTTGCAGGTTCTGTCCAGGCAGTGCGCACGATCGCAGGATTCCAGTGCGCACGACCACTGGTCGTGCGCCAATGATCGTGCGCAGTGTTTAATCCAGCGCCTATTTAAGCGCCTGTTGCGATTTTAGGAGGATTCATTCCGGAAGCGGGATTTCTGTTCCGTACGCCGCCGACCGCCCCCTTGGATCGCCCCTACTTCATCTCCTACGCAAGGGGAAGCTTCCTCGGTCCATTCCTAGACATCCTCCATTGCCCGTGAGTGTTCTCCATCATCCACAAGCCTCCAAGCAATCATTTTCGCTTTCCGCCCGGTGAGAAGAAGAAGAGACCTTGAGTCGAAGACGACGGAGCACGTAGGGAGATTGTGACAGCCCTCTACGCCGGAAGCATCGTCCGCCCGAGTCCGGAGGTAGCCCGACAACCTACCATTCCGGCCGTGAACGGCCGCTAGTCTTCACCGCCGGTTATCTCCTTCCTCTTTCCTTGATTGTACCCCTTTGAATCTTTTACTAAATGAATATTGTGATGTTTACTTGATGAGAATGAATGTTTCTGTGTTCTTATTCATGGGTTGGTTGTGATTCACCACGTTCAAGCGCACTCACTCACACACGCACGCAAGGCGTTTGCTCCGTGTTGGCAAGAGCTAATGACGGTTGTGAAGAGGTGTTTGCGACCCTCACTCTCTCGCGCCTGAGTCACTTCATTCGCCTCACGAAGCACGGCATCGCGGCCGTTGCATCCACCTCACGTTGCGAAGCGGTGTTCTCGACCCGCATCTCTTTTATTGTTGTTAAAATTAGGAAAACCAACCAAAAACCCCTTGCTGTGTTTGTGAAACGCTTGTGTAACAATATTCACTGCACGATTCGATCACCCATCCTGCATTCCTCAAGAGACCGACATCCGGGGAATTTATTCTCCACAATTATTACTTGACAGCGACCGGTGCACTTGCCGACGCGCATCAGGCATAAAGATAAAATGAAAAACAAGATTTGATTAAAATGAAAGAGATCAGAAGTCGAAAAGACTTAGCTTTCGTCAGACTGCGTTCGATGAAAATTTATTTTTCGTCGATCTCAGTTCGACAATTGAGCTTGTCTTCGTCGATCCCTGGATTTAATAGATATCATCTCAGCGGTTTGGTCTCAGCGGATCCATACAGCTTCTTAGTGGCCCAAGGCCTTGTCTCAGCAGTTCAGCTGAGATCAATAGCTTGTCTCAGCTGTTCAGTTGAGACTGAGAGTTTGTCTCAGCTGCTTAGACAGCGAACCAACTGAACTTAATAAAATCAAGGGATAAATAAAAGATATAATTTTTTTAATTGATTGAATCTCCATCTATCATTTCTAGCTGATTTATAAAGAAGATATGTTTATTTTCATCCAAGGGTTTGGTGAAAATATTTAGCCTTTGCAAATCAGTAGAAATAAATTGTAGGTAAATTTTATTTTTATCCACATTATCTCTGATAAAGTGGTGCCTAATTTCTATGTGTTTAGTCCTACTATGGAGTACTGGATTTTTTGCTATAGATATTACACTAGTATTGTCACAAAATATAATTGATTTATTTAGATTGATACCATAATCTAGAAGTTGATTTTGTATCCACAATATTTGTGAGCAGCAAGTGCCTGCAGCAATATATTCTGCTTCAGTTGTTGATGTAGACACAGATATTTGTTTCTTACAAAACCAAGACGCAAGCCTATCACCAAGAAACTGACAAGTTCCTGATGTGCTTTTCCTGTCTACTCTGCATCCAGCATAATCAGAATCTGAGAATCCAGTTAATTTAAATTCTGAAGCTGTTGGATAGCAGAGTCCTAGATTTGGACAACCCTTTATATATCTCAAAATTCTTTTTAGTAAAATTATGTGAGATTCTTTGGGGTTAACTTGGAACCTAGCACAAATACATGTAGTAAACATTATGTCAGGTCTACTAGTTGTTAAGTAAAGTAGTGAGCCAACAATTGCTCTATATACTTTCGGATCAACTGGTTTCCCTGATTCATCAGTGTCAACAATAGCATTGGAGGGCATGGGTGTTTTCATAGTGGAAGCATCAGACATACCAAATCTTTTCACTAATTCCTTAGCATACTTGGATTGTGATATGAATATGCCATTTGGAGTTTGCTTCACTTGAAGACCAAGGAAGTAAGATAACTCACCCATACTACTGATTTCAAATTTAGATTGCATTAGGTCAGAAAACCTTTTGCATAGATTTGAATCAGTGAGCCAAATATAATATCATCTACATAAATTAGAACTAGTAATGATATATTTTTATGTATCCTGAAAAATAAGGTTTTATCAACAGCGCCCCTACAAAATTTGTTCTCCAAATGAAAATTAGCTAAGGTCTCATACCATGCTCTGGGAGCTTGCTTGAGACCATAGAGAGCTTTATTAAGCTTAAATACATAAGAAGAGTGGGTTGGAGAGATGAAACATGGTGGTTGTTCCACATAGACTTCTTCTTTGATATCTCCATTCAAGAACGCACTCTTCACATCCATCTGATAGACTTTGAATTTCTTGAATGCAGCAAAGACAAGAAAAATCCTTATAGCTTCAAGTCTTGCAACAGGAGAAAAGGTTTGATCAAAATCAATTCCTTCTTCCTGAGAATATCCTTTGGCTACTAATCTTGCTTTATTTCTGATGATTATTCCTTGATCATCTAGCTTGTTCCTGAAGACCCACTTGGTGCCAATGATTGGATGGCCGTTTGGTCTTGGAACCAAATCCCAAACCTTATTCCTTTCAAATTGATTGAGCTCCTCTTGCATTGCAAGAATTCAGTTGGATCTTGTTCTGCATCTTTTATGGTTTGAGGTTCAACTTGTGATAGAAAACAAGTGTGCATCTAATTTTGGTGTAGTTGATGCCTTGTTTGAACACCTGTTGTGATATCACCAATGACTTGAGATATTGGATGATCTCTAACTATGATGTGGTCAACAGTTGGAGTCGGTTCAGCAATAGTTTCCACTTGAGGAATTTGATCAGCTGTCACTTGATTTGAATTGTCAGCAAGATATGGATTATCCTCTTCTTCACTGTCTTCAATAGGTTTAGTTGATGGAAGTAGAGAATCTTCATTATGTAGATTTACTCCATTGAGTTCTTCACATAGAACTGGTACCTACAAAACATCTTTGGTAGAGGTGGTGTTCCTCTCCTCATTTAACATATTAGATTCAGCAAAAGATACATGCATGGACTCTTCTATCTTAAGAGTAGATTTGTTGTAAACTCTGTATGCTTTACTAGAAAGAGAATATCTAAGGAATATACCTTCAGCAGATTTTGCTTCAAATTTCCTGAGATACTTCTTATCATTGTTATGCACATAGCATTTACAGCCAAATATCTTACAATAGTTAACATTAGGCTTTTTATTCTTGAGAATTCATAGGGAGTTTTACCCTTAAGCTTATGTATCAAGCTTTTGTTCAACACATAATTTGTTATGTTCACTGCCTCTGCCCAAAAAGAGAGTGGTAAGTGCGCATCAGCAAGCAATGTAGTTGTTGATTCAAGTAAGGTTCTATTTTTGCTTTCAGCTACCCTATTTTGTTGAGGAGTTCTAGGAGCAGAGAAACATTGCCTGATACCTTCTTTTCCACAGAATTCTCTCATCAGAAGAGATTCAAACTCAGTGCCATGATCACTTCTGATCAATGCAATAACTAGAGTAGAGTACTCAATCGTGATGGACCTGAGAAAGTTTGTCAGAACACTGAAGGTGTCAGACTTGTTCCTAAGAAAGAACACTCAAGTGAATCTTGAGAAGTCATCTACAATTACTAGAGAGTAATGCTTCCATCCTAGACTCTGTATTGCAGTGGGTCCAAAAAGATCCAAATGCAGTAAGTACAAAATCCTAGGTGAATCACTCTTGGATAAAGATTTAAAACTACTTCTAGTTTGCTTACCCAATTGACAAGCCCTGCAGAGTCCTTCCTTCTTGTATGAACTAGAAGGCAGTCCTCTAACAAGATTGTCCTTAGAAAGCTTAGATATAGTTCTAAGGTTAATGTGTCCAAGCCTTTTATGCCATAATTCATTTGTTTTACTTATTGAATTAAATAAACAAATATTTGAGTTGACAGAGTGAAAGTTGACTAAATAAATGTTTCCATGTCTAATACCTGATAATACATTTATGTTTTTATTATTGGTAATAAGACATAAGAAATGGTTAAAAGTTACCTGATAACCTTCATCACATAACTGGCTTATGCTGATGAGGTTGTGCTTCAGACCCTTGACATAAGCTGCCTCTTTGAAGGTGACTGCTCCAACTTTGATTTGTCAATAACCTTTGGTTTGTCCACAGTTGGAGTCTCCAAAGATCACTTTGGGTCCAAGCCTTGCCTTATAGTTGCTTATGTTGGCCTTGTTTTCTGTCATATGCTTTGAGCATCCACTATCCAAATACCATTGTTCTTTTATTTTTGGATAGCCCTGTACCTGCAAAACAGAAAACATTCTAGTTGTTCTTGACCCATACTACCTTGGGTCCTTTTATTTTTCCACAAAAATCTGAAATATAAGATATCTCAGGTTGATCCTTTTAGCCTTGTGGATTATATCTCCTTGGAGGAATTATTCACTCAGTGAAAGGATTTTTAGTATATTGAGAATAAGAATTCTTCAGATTTTCTGTATATTTTCCGTTCGATGAATTTGGGTGAATTCATCAATCGTCGTTCGACGAATTTAGGTTATTTCGTCGAGCGCCGTTCGATGGATAAATATACTGGAACTCTGAGTTCAGCTTTCATCGAGCTCCGTTTGACGAATTCGTGTGATTTCGTCGAGCTCCGTTCAACGTATTCTGTTGAATTCCATTATTCTTAATATTCTTGCTTGAAATATTCTTACTAGCATCACAACCTCTTTGTCCTTAGCAGAAATGAATTTTACTGGTGTAGATAAGATGTTTTTCTTAATAAAATGTGGCTCACTTGATGATGCACCCAAGCCTAGTTTGCCACTAAGCCTGGTATTCACTGTGCTTGTGGTGTCCATCAGTTTGATACTTCTCCCATTGAGGGATTCTTCAAACTTCTTGGCTTCAGATAACTTGTTCTCAATGAGAACAATGTGTTCTCTGGAGGCAGACAAATCTTTCTTAAGATTGACATTTTCTTTACTTAGTTGGTTCATTTCAGCCAACTTGCCTCTGAGAGAGATTATCTCTTTCTCAGATTTAATTAAATCTAAACAAAGAGTTCTGAATTCATCTTTGAATTCATTTGAATTAAAATCAAAGTTAGAAATTACCTGATCACTGTCGGTTTCAGATTCTGATTCTTCAGAGTTGTTTCCTGAGGCATTGATAGCTATCATGTAGAAGTTCCTTTCTTCTTCTTCATCACTGGAGCTGGATGATGATGCATATTCTGACTCACTGCTTGAGTCATATATAGCCATCAAGCATTGATCATTCTCATTTGATTCTTCTTCTTCAGAAGAGCTGGATGAAGATTCTGATTCTGTCTCACTCCAAGATTCAGCTACAAAGCCTATTCCCTTATGTTTGTGTTTGTGGGAGGAAGGCTTGCTGGAGTGCCTCTTTTCTTCTTTCTCTTTTCTTTTGTCATTCTTTTGATTCTCTGGACACTCAGGTAGAATGTGTCCAGGTTTCCTGCAACCAAAACAAATTATTTCTTTAGAATTAGTTTTTTCATACCTTGGCTTTTCTTTTGATCTGGAATCCTTCTTTCTGAAATCTTTTCTAGCCATCTTGTAGAATCTCTTGGCTAGAAGACTCATGAACTCCACTTCTCCTGGAGCTGTATCTTCCTCTTCAGTTGCTTAGAAAGCAATGCTCTTTTCCTTCTTGGATGTTGATGAGGAAGTAGATTGTCCAGCTTCTCTGGACTTGATAAGTTGCTCATAGGATTTTAGCTTGACTAACAAGTTCTCAGAGGAGATCTCATTGAGGCTTCTGGCTTCCTTGATTGGCCAGATCCTAGATTCCCATGTGCTGGGGAAGCACATTAAGATCTTATCATTGACCTCAGTGATGGAGATCACTTTGTCTAGAGATTTCAGCTCATTGATTATGAGATTGAGTCTATTGTACATATCTGCAACACTCTCAGTTTCTCCTTTCTTGAAATTTTCATACTGAGAGATGAGATGAGATTTTCTATCTTTTCTCTCATCTGCAGATCCTTCAACCATGTTGTTGAGGGACATCCAGATTTCTCTGGATGAAGTGCATTCCACAACTTTTTAAAAAATATCATCAGACATTGTCTGTGCCAATATATTCATTGCTTTGGCATCAGCACTTCTCTGCTTCGTTTGAGCATCTGTCCACTCAGGAGGTGGAACAGCATTAGAGTTAGTTGTTGTAGGAGTAGGAGGTCCTGTCAAAATAGAATTGAAAATTTCTTCATCAATAGAATTCATATATAATTTGATCCTTGCCTTCCATAATGCAAACTTATTAAGATTGCACATAGGAGGTCTTGTGTTTGAGTATTCTTTGTTCTGTGCCATGAGTTTTTAGCAAAAGAAAACTCTAGAAAAACCTAAGATCTAATTGATATTTTGATTCAGGTGTTAGCCTGTAAACAATCAACCAACCTCTGATACCAATTGAAAGTGATGTTAGATCTTAAAGTCACTCTAGAGGGGGGTGAATAGAGTATTAAAAAAAATTTCACTTATTTTTATAGCGGAATTAAAATAGTGATATTTATATGTGTATAACAGAGTGAGTTATAAATACAAAATAAAAACAAAGCACAGCACAGTACAGAAAATCACACAAACACAGAGGACACAAGGATTTATATTAGTTCCCCAATAAACCTGGGTACATCTACTCTTCTACCACCCTTGGTAGGATTCCACTAGGTTTTTGATCACGTGCCCTATCACCAATGGATTTTTGATCAGGTGTCCAAACACCAATCCAAATAGGGGGGACTACTACCCGAATTGAGGCTATCTCAGCGTTCGACGAATTTCTCTCTGCGTTCGACAAAATATCATCTCAGCTCGACGCACTCAGTTCTTCAGCCAGCCCAGCAGTTTATTCTTCAGTTCGACAAACTCCAACTTGAGCTCGACGAATTCCAGTCTGCGTTCGACGAATCAGCAACAGATGTTCAGTTCGACGAAATCCAACATTCTGTTGCTGATTCGTCGAACGCAGACTGAAATTCGTCGAGCTCAAATTGGAGTTCGTCGAACTGAAGAATAAACTGCTGGACTGGCTGAAGAACTGAGTGCGTCGAGCTGAGATGATATTTCGTCGAACGTAGAGAGAAATTCATCGAACACTGAGATAACCTCAATTCGTCGAATGCTGAGACTTGTCAAGTTCGTCGAGCGCTGAGGCAAGTTCGTCGAACTGGAGCAAGACGTTCGTCGAACGGAGAATGCATTTCGTCAAACGCAGAAACTTAACTTTTCCTTAAGTTCTAACAGCCTAAACCTTGACCCTTAGACTATACAGTGGGGGTCAACTTAGTCCTAGTCAACAGATAGTGATTCTAGCCCAAATCAGTAAAAGGGTTGTTCCAACACAGCGCCGACCCGTCATGTGGGCGAGCTCCAGAGAGCGGAGCTGGGATCGCGCACTTGCGGTCTCCGCTTTGAAGATCGAGGCATCCTCGTGACCATACAGTCCGAAGGAGAGCGATAACGCCTGCCCGTTGACCGTTGGCTGCTCCACCCAAGAGGGGAGGAGGGTGGAGATGGAGGCCTTGTTGATCTCGGGATTCCAGTAGAGCAGGAACTCACCGGCCTCGTCCTTGTGCCTTTGGCCGAGACCAAAGTTCCAGTGGTTTAGCGGCATCGGCAGGGAAGAGATCTTGGCGGCCTTTTCGACCGGATCGATGAACTCCCTTTCCTCAGGGAGGTCAACCTGTGGGATCTCGCCTGGGGAGGCCTCGGCGCTCTCCTTTCCCTTCTCGGATGGGGGAGGATTCTTCTTGCTTTTCTTCTGGGAGGGCTGCGAGGAGGAGTCCTTGCGACCAGAATACTCACCCCTTTTCATGGTAGGCGGGGCAGCAGGACGGGGGGTCTCGCGGCAGGCATCCGCTCCCATTTGGGCAAGACCGAGACCCGCAGAGGCTGGTTGGTTACTCGCGTAAGGAGGATGGACGGGGATATCTCGCTCACCTACAGTGATCTCATGATTAGAAATAGTCGACGAAATCCTTAAGAAAAATAAGCGAGCGAGCAAGATACGTACCCTCCCCAGGGAGCACCGGTGGCAGCGAGTCGAGGTTTCGGTGGAGATGGACCACCTCAAAGTTCTTCTTGTTGAAGAATTGGAACAGGGCAGCGTCATGGCCACCGAGAGGTGGGGGGTGGTAGGTGCTCTCGCCATGTTGAATTGGCGAGAAGGGGACGTTGCCGAAGTTCCCCTTGACGAAGAGGAACTTTTGCGCCCAATAGTGGCTCTTGTTGACGGTCTCGACAACCTTGAGCCCCGAGCCCACAAAGTAGGCGGTGCCATCCTTATATGCCCTGAAGTAGAACAGCTTCTGGAAGACCGGTAAGCTGAACTCAATGTGTTCTTCTCGCATATAACACGCGAACGCGACGATGACCGCCATTCCATTGGGGGTCAGCTAACCCAGTATCACGCCGAAGTGTTTGAGCACCTGGCGAGCGAAATGGCGAGATGTCAAAGAAGCCAACGAGAGTTTAAATTGTGATAAGTTTTGAAAGTATGCAAGACTAGTAGGTACCTGGCGAACTTCCGACCATAGAGGCAGGCGTAGGCCGACCCCAAAGTGGGCGGTAGGGATGGCGAGCTCATCTTGCATTGGGACGTTGATCACATCGTCCTCGCTAGGGCAGCGGGCGGAGATCCCCGGCGGCACGAAGTCGGTGACGGCAGCGAGGTATTCGGCCTCGGTCAGATTGCTGTTGAAGAAGGTATGGTCGGTGAAGGCCCGGGCGCACTTCAGTCGGCCCTCCGCCTCACTAGCGTCACCAACCATTGTCGAAATCTGCGAGAAAAACTGAAAAAGGCGTAAGAGAGAGAACGCGAGATCTCGCAGGCAGAAGACAAAGAAGTGTTAGAGTTAAATACGGTAGGTGGATTCGGCGCCGAAACCTATTTATAGAAAATAGAAAGCGCGGGAAAGAAGTCGAAGCGACGGGGGGGGGGGGGGGGGGGGGGGGGTGCGGCTAGGCAAAGCCCCGTGTTTGATTGCAGGCGAGAGCATAAAGTAACCTCAGATAGGTTAGCGAGCTAGACCAGTTTACAGAGTTAGTACAAGCAAAATTTCCATGCGAGGGCAGCAAGAAAGAATAAAAATCACAATAGAGCGAGACACAATAGGCAGTTGTCGCATAAACAAATAATGAGTACGCGAGAGCCCCGGCAGTGGGTGAGAAATAGTTAACAAAAAAGAAAAATTGCGAAATTGTTCAACGAGATTAAACATGATATTAGGCATCGTGGAGGATCTCGCCGGGAGAGAGTGCGAGCGAGGACTAGTAGTGTATCCATTTCCACCTACCACGACCTCGCACTCTTACCGCGGCAAGATCCTAGGGTAGTGATATACGTTGACGGCGCGCGCCTCACGTTGAATTAAGAGAGCATAATCATTCACCCGAGCGAGATGTGTCCCAGGGGTGGTGGTCGTCCCGCCAATATCCTGCGGTATCTCGGCACGGAGCCGCGCGCAGTCATCCAGTAAAGAGGCATGTCGCTCCTCGGCGAATTCCTTGTCCCTCCTCGCTTGGAGGTGAAGATCCTGCAGCATTTGTCCTTGTTTCTGAAACAATTCTGAGGTCCGCTTCTTCATGGCCTCGGGATCCCGCGGATCGCCCAAGAAATCATCCATCTGCTCCGGCAAGGGGAGAGGCGACATCTCTTCCTCCCCAAAGTCAGAGTCGGAGGGGAGAGTCTCGGAATCACCTGCGAACAAATCCAAGCATCGTTAGTCGTTAGCGAGACTAACATGGAGAGCAACGTCTCGACAGATGCAGCAAAACCATTACCAGCAGGAGGGCTAGAAGTAGTAGGCCGGGCCTGAAAGAGAGTAGCGAAGGGGAGCGAGACAGACTTCCCATGACCACCGCGTCGCGTCACATCGTCGGCAGGGACAGTCGGGGCAGGTCGCGAGCCACCGGAACCCTCCCCCTCAGGAGATTGAACCCAGGGGTCTTAATGGTTGTGTCGGGGGGGGACCGGTGTCTGAGGTCGCGAGCTTGGACGACCCGGAGTCGCGCGGGGGGAGGCTGTAAGAAGAAAAAATGAGAACCATCCAGCAGGGAGTTGATCTAGGTATGTTGGAGCGAGGCACTTACCAGCAGCTTCTCCATTAATAAGATCAGTCCTCACCGGAGGATCGAGATGAGTCTCGGCTAAGTCTTCACACGCGTCCTGATCAGTAGGGGGTGGGTCCTGCAGTCAGGCGAGGTTTAGAGAAACCAAATGAATAGTTAAGCGGAAGGGATAGTCCATTACCTTTTCAGCGGGCCTATCATCAGGAGAAGAGTCCAGCAGAACGGCTCCATCCCCCCTGGGGGTAGGCGGACCGGCTTTGCCTTTTTTATCTCAGGAGCAGGGGGAGGGGTCTGGCGAGTCATACAGTAGGCGGCGTTGGCCATGGTGGAGAGCTCGCCCACCTTGGACGCCCTGAGGCGTGCCTAGAGTTCTTCGGAAAGAGGCATCCTCCGGCAGATACAATGTAAGGAAGTGTAATAAGAGAGAATAATGGCGCGCGTCACCCCAGCTCAGGCAGTATTTATAACGGTGGGGTGGGATCCGCAAAAAAGTTTCCCACAAATCATTAGTCGCCAGCGAACACCCGGGGTTGGACGATTCTTTGCGAGCCTAGAGTCGCCTCGCAAAGAGCAGGGATTGTGTACAACCCCGTGTTCGCCTGAGGAGATGTGACATGAGAATTGGGATGGAAATAGCCACCTCGCCACTGAAAGGTCGCGAGAGCCAGGCGTGGCGAGCCAGAAGGACCTCGCGGAGGAGGACACGAGGCCGGGCCTGGGTAGTCATCGCCAGAAGGCAGGCGATCGGAGTCTTCGCGGGTCGCTCGCCTAAAGAGGGTTCGCGAGCGGCACACGCGAGAGGGTTCGCGAGAAGCGCTAGGAGAGGCGCTCTCGCCGGCCTCTGGTCCAGGGGACAAGGAGGTGAAGTTACCCCTCTGCCCCTGGTGGGCTGCCCATAGCCCTTCGGAACAACGGAGTTTGGCTGTTAGCAGGCCAAATTGGGGTGCGTTTAGTAAAACCAAAAGGCGGAATCCCGCTATCAGCAGACCAGTTCGGGAAAAACTATAAATAGACCTTGAAGGGCACCTTGGGAGAGGATTCCAATCTTAGTACTCTGAGCCTATTCTTCCCTAGGTTACTTTGGTTCAGCTCTCCAGCTCTCCAAGGTGCCCAGTCTCAGCTTTGGCTTGGGAGGGGAAGCGCTCAACGATCTTTCGGGTTTGTGGTGGGACCTTCTCGCTGTGACTAAGGTCTTAGTCTAGTTCCAAGTCTTCAGTCGGTTCCTTCCAAGTGATCAGTAAAAGTCAGTTGCCCCTCAACTTATTGAGGGCCCGAGCTGCTTCACAAGAGACCGAGAAATTGGTTTCAACACATGCAATATTATCAACTAATCAAAAATTGAAAATTGCATAACATTGGAACTTGTCATTTTAAACTCAACATATTAGCATAACCCCTCGGTAAAACACATGGCGACTGGATAAGTTTGCTATTGGTGGCACTAGCCCTACCGCCGAGCGTTACCATGTCGACGACAAGCAACGATCAACTTGACGGGCTGCATATCGACTAGATGGAGATATCGTCGAGATCATGCTCTTCAACTACCGTTGTGTGCAACTGCTACCGCGAAGGCTATCTAGATGTCCACGTCAGCGATCCGAGGACTCAATGCGGGAAACTAGTGGTGGAGATAGAAGGAAAGGATACTACCGAACCGCGTTATCACGACCGCTCCGCGGTAAGACTGGTGTTCAAGGAAAGGACTGCCACCTTCATTATCTACTTTCGACCAGCTGGGCAAGTTGCCAAAACAATCAGGGCTAACACGTCGCGCTAACGCTAATGCTCCACGCTAACTAATGAACCCAAGGAAAGCTCTGTCGACTTCTTTACATGAAGCAGGATAGCTAGGAGGAATTCGAGTAAACGGACCTACCGCCTGGCGCTAGCCATATCGCCGATGGTATCCTATTTAAACTCTTATAAAAGAGATTTCTTCTCTCCTATTTTTTGTGAGACTCTGGGCACAGAACCCTAGAACGAACAAAGCAGGCTTCCCGCCGTCTCTACCACAAGGATTTACCAACCAAGGAGAAAAACTCTTTCCCTCATTCAAGCACGAAGAAGATCTTCGGAGAGTGCGGACAACGAACGTGAATCAAAGGACGATCGTGTGCACGAAGAACGTGAACCAAAAACACTGATCGCTCACCACCTCCATAGACAACTTTTAAGGGAGCAAAACTTTTATCTTCTTTCTTTTTGTATTTCTCTTCTTTCTTCTTTTTTGTATCGTGGAGAAATCGACCGTGGAGGTCGTCGAAATCCGGGGAGGAATCGGTGAGAAATCGTCCGGGGAGGGCGTCTAGAATGAGGAGATCTAGTGACTCGAAGACCTTCTGGGTGGGAAGGGAGAGAGCCGGATCGAAGATCTTCGGGGAGAAGGTAGAGATCCAACTGGTCCTCAGGGGGAGGGTCCGTATAGAAAACCCAAGAGTTTTTTATTTGTCGCTTCCGATCTCCAGCGTCATGGAGATCTAGTTTTGTAATTGTATACTCTAATTTAAGATTATAATGTATACAATTTCTTTTGCTTACTTTGCAATTACATATGACTCTTGTTGTGTCTGGAAATAGTTTTTTTGTGTACTCTGAAACGATCTTTTGTAGGATGAGTATACAGTTTTTGTGAGATACCATCGGCGGTTACCTTACCTCCCAGCTCTAGCATCCAAAAAGTGTAGTCATGTTGTAGAATATATTGAAATTCACATTATTCACTAAAAAACTTATCCCCCCCCCCCAAGGTTGGACACTAGATCCAACAATAACATCTCTGTTAATAACTATCTTTTTGCTAGTCTGATTAAAAAATATGTAACCTTTAGATTCATGACTGTATGCAACCATTATGAGTTTCCCCCTTTTTGATCAAGTTTATCTCTTGATTCTTTTGGCAACAAGGTATATAATATGCTCACAAACACTTTCATGTGTTGTATAGTTGGCTTTTTCTGATACCGAGCCTCATAAGGGGTAGAATTTTGAAGAGCCTTTGTGGGGTTTCTATTTAGAATATATACTGCATTATTCATTGCCTTTGCCCATAATTCCTTTGGTAATTTCTTATGTTACAGCATGCTTCTCCCCATCTCGACTAAGGTTTTGTTTTTTCTTTCTACAATTTCATTATGTTGGTGATTTTTGGGGATTGTTAATTGCCTCCTTATGACCTGAGATTGACAAAAGTTTGTGAATTCAGAGCTAGTGAACTCCCTATCTCTGTCAGTTCTCATGCATTTGATTTTTATCCCGTTTGATTTTCTACATAAGCATTAAATTCCAGAAATCAATTAAAGGCCTCAGATTTTTGACGTAGAAAATAGATCTAAATTAACCTAATTTTATCATATATAATTAGTAGGTAGTATCATTTCCCCATCCAAGTGGGTGTGAAAGATGACCTCTAGATATCAGCATGAATCAGTTCTAGTAATTCTCTTTCTGTTCATTGAGTTTGGTGGGGGAAGCCCTGTTTGTGAATCCTGCTCAGTGCATAAGTTTCACAAACAGTTTTGTTATGTTGTAATTCTGGTATTCCCTCTACCAAGCAACTTAGTTTTGACAAGTTTTTGAAGTCGATGTGCCCATACCTTCCATGCCACAAGAATGTCTCTTCTACACATTTTGCAGTTTGAGCTTGATAGCTGAGAGATTCATCACAGGTGCTTTGGTTGAGATGCATAGGTAAGAATTTAATCCATGCCATTTTGGATGTTGCTATCAGCTGGTCGTTTTTAAATATCCTGCATTCTCCTTCATCAAACAGGATTTTTAAGACCTTTGCTTAGCAAATGTCCAATGCTCAGCAGATTCTGGGTGAGTGCTGGCACATACTGTACGCCGTGAATGATCTTTGTTTCGCCAGTTTTTAGTTTTATTGCTACAAAACCCTTGCCTTCTATAAAAGAGGTATCTCCATTGCCCATGATTATTACTGATTTCTCTTTCTCATTCAAAAAATGGAGTGTTTGTTATTGGTCATGTGATTTGAGCAACCACTATCCAATAACCAAACATTTTCTTCATTCTTATGTGAATGAGTGCTGGAATAAAACAGGGATTCTTGATCATGTTCACTAACATTTGCTTTTTCTTTGTTCTTTGAGCTTTTGAACCAAAAATCCTTTTCTAAGTGTTTTTGAATCTTTGCATTTTGTGCATTTTGAGTTGTAATCTTTTATGTTGTGGATTTTTTTTATTACATAGTTTACAAAAGAGATTCGTATCTTTATTTTCAAACTTCTTCTCTCCCCCATTTTCTGTTGGCTTCTTCTTCATTTTCCAATCCTTATTCTTGTCTATGCTGAAATGTAGCTTGCTCTGAAAATCTTGCTCCAATTGAGGCTCTTTCTTCTTCATTCTCTCTTCATAGCCTAGAAGTGATCCCATTAAATCAGCCACAGTGAGTTTGGAGATGTGTTACAAGTAGAGAAAATGCACGAACACGAAGAACAATGATTGCATTGATTAAAAATAACACGGATACAAATCTGGAGCAAACTCCGGCCAAATCAAGGAGGCTGGGTCCTCCAAGATCCTTCTCTCCAAGGAGAGCACAAAATATCCTATTACTCAAGATGCTTAACACCTAAAACTCCTCCCCCTTATATAGAAGAGGGAGGGAAACATACAAGGAATTTAAATAATTAATTAACCTAATTAATATTAATCAATTAATTAATACAAGTTAATTATAAGAAATAATCACGGTGGTTTCCAAATGTGTGCTCTGATGGTTCCGACGATGAGTGGCTCCTCCGGCAAATGCATGAGGGTAACAAGATGTCTCTTGCCTCTTGTATAGCAGCTACAACATGATCAAATATAGAGGTTAAACTGTTGTTAAGTTTTAGAACAAGTGAGTTGGTTTGTTGTGGAGGTGACCTTGGAGAAGAAACTGTGAATTGTTTCTCCTTCTTTCATGTTAATAGAGTTGAATTCCTTCCACAAAATCGTCAGTTTCATGAAAATCACTCTTTCATCACCTCCGAATTCGGTTTTTAAGATTTTTTAGGCTTCCTTGAGGTTTCTACATCGATAATTAAGGGAAGAATTGATCTTAATTCCCATCCCCTGCTGGATTATTAGGATGGCTTTTGCATCTTTTTTTTTTCTTGAAAGGCTTTTGTCGCATCCTGATTTTCTGCAGGAGTTTTTTCAGAGGGGTGTGGGCATCCAATTTGGATTAAATCCTACAAGCTTTGTGAAATGAAGTAAACTTTCATTAGCTTACTCCAATAATCATATGCTTTGCCTTCAAATATGGGAATGTCAGTTTGGGTGTATAGAAAAGCTTGATTGTAAGATATTGCCGCCATGTGATGAGATCTTGCACTTTTATTGATTGCTATGATTCATATGCTACTCGATCTTCTGATGGCGAACCTAAATCTGATACCAAAATGTGAGATTGGAGAAGATGGAAACAGAATCAATAGAGAAGAGAAAAGATAGCATCACTTTTTGTTATTTCTCATTTTCAAAAGGTTGTACAAATATGCGTATTTATACCCATCATTGGATACTTCTAAACTTGTAATGTTTAATGCATACGGATGGAATTACGGCGAAGCTTGTAGATTAGTATTTGATGTGTACTCATACAAGATTCTCATTCATACAAGTCAAGGAGGTGGTTATTCCAAAGGCCCACTAAGATGATAAGAGGGAAGTGTGAGAGTGGGCAAGCCCACTATCTCCGCCACCAACCGCCCGTGCAAGACCGCGTGCAATCGCCGCATCCGAACGCTACAGCACAGCGCAAAGCAGGACCACGCGCGGTAGCGCCCGCGGCAAGCGCGGCGCTACCGCGCGGTAGCGCGCGCGGTATCACCGAGCCTCCCTTGAGGGGTGCGGCCTAACCGCACACCTCTTGGGGTGCGGCCAGGCCGCACCCCCCTCTTGGGGTGCGACCAGCCCGCACCCCTCTTGGGGAGCGGCTGGGCCGCACCCCCCCCCCCCCCCCCCTCTTGGGGTGCGGCCAGCCCGCACCCCTCTTGGGGTGCGGCTGGGCCGCACCCCCCACTTGGGGTGCGGCCAGCCCGCACCCCTCTTGGGGTGCGGCTGGGCCGCACCCCCCTCTTGGGGTGCGGCTGGGCCGCACCCCCCTCTTGGGGTGCGGCTGGGCCGCACCCCCCTCTTGGGGTGCGGCTGGGCCGCACCCCCCTCTTGGGGTGCGGCTGGGCCGCACCCCCCTCTTGGGGTGCGGCTGGGCCGCACCCCCCTCTTGGGGTGCGGCTGGGCCGCACCCCCCTCTTGGGGTGCGGCTAGGCCGCACCCCCCTTGGGGTGCGGCTAGGCCGCACCCCCCTTGGGGTGCGGCCAACCCGCCCCCTCTTGGGGTGCGGCAAGGTCACGCCCCCTCTTGGGGTGCAGCCGGCCCGCACCCCTCTTGGGGTGCGGCCGGCCCGCACCCCCTCTTGGGGTGCGGCCGGCCCGCACCCCCTCTTGGGGTGCGGCCGGCCCGCACCCCCTCTTGGGGTGCGGGCTGCGGCCGGGCCGCCCCCCCCCCCCCCCCCCCCCCCCTTAGGGTGCGGTCAGGACGCATCCCTCTTGGGGTACGGCCTGGGCACACCCCCCTTTGGGGTGCGGTCGAGCCGCTCTCCCCCATAGCAAGGTTGGGGTGAGTCTTCTTAGCGTGCTCACATTTTGTCTTTTGGGCACACTCACTTTTTGTCTTTCTGACTTCTCACATTTTGTCTTCTTAGCGTGCTCACATTTTGTCTTTTCAGCATGCTCACTTTCTATCTTTTCAGTTTCTCAGATTTCAGGAACAGCTTGTCGTCTTTTTCGCCTCCAACAAAACTGCCCGAACTGCCCAAACTGTCCGAAGGGCAAGATGGTCATTTCCGAAAAATTGCGATCCGTGTGCCCCAAACCAGAAAATATGATTCGTCCGCCAGGTATTTATGGAAGTTACAACGACGAAATTACCGGACTACCCCCGGCCAAAGCTATAAAAGGAGCCTCAGGGCTTCATTTGAGAGGACCTTGCCTTCTGCACCCGGGAGAGCTCCTTGCAGACTTTTGCGGAATTCTCCTTCGGCGCTTAAAGATCTCCTTCGTGGACTTGAAGGTTTCCTTCGTCCCGAAAGGCGACACCGCTTCTCACTTTTGCTCTCCGGAGCCTTCTCACTTTTGTTCTCCGGAGCCTTCTCACTTTTGTTCTCCGGAGCCTTCTCGCTTTTGTTCTCCGGAGCCTTCTCACCTTTGTTCTCCGGAGCCTTCTCGCTTTTGTTCTCCGGAGCCTTCTCACTTTTGTTCTCCGGAGTCTTCTCACTTTTGTTCTTCAACATTCTCAGAAGGAAAAATACTTAGTTTTCCGAGAGGTGACCTGTCACCCCCGGAGCCCTCTCTCTCTATTATTGTAATGAGCAGCGGCATGTCGCGCTCGAGTTCTAAGTACCAGATTGTAACCCCCAGAAGATAGTAAAGTTTGGTCGGCACAGCTCCGGCCGCGTGGCTTTTTATCCTTTCCGGGTTTTCCACGTTAAAAAGTCTCAGTGTATTCAACGAATCTCAAATTGACTGTTTGCGCGTTTGGTTCGCTCCCGAGCTAAGGTGGCTCAAGTAAATCGGTCTACCAAGAGCCCTAAGCGACCCGCAACAGTATTTGGTACAAAATATAATTAATGAGTACATTTAATTTTATTTCTATTGAAGTGTAAGTTTGAACCAAGGAGGAAGATGAACTTCAAGAAGGTTCTTTGAAGAAGACTACATAGACTATACAGCAAAAGCAGAAGATGATGATGGCAATGTCGAACGTCAACGCGGTCATGGCCTGATCGCTGAGCGCCAAGTTCTTGCCGCCGAGTCGGTCTACCGTATCGGGAATAGACTCCGCGCTTTTAACATCTTGGTCGTAGGGATCTTCGAGCTTCAGGGAAGCTCTTCTGCTCTCTGCCTCCTGAACCAGAGTCCAGTCGTAGAACTTGCGGCTTTCCTCGCTGATCAGCACGTTGTAGGCCTCCCTGAGCTGAACGAACTTCTCCGATGCTGTCTTCAAGGGAAGGGAAGTTGTGTCGGGGTGATACTCCTTCGAGAGTCTCCGGTAAGCCGCTTTGATCTCCTCCATGTCTGCCTCTGCTCTCACTCCAAGAAATCTGAGGATTATAATTATAAGCAAGTGTTTTTCAGCTTCGAAAAAAAAACAATTTTTGATCAAGTGCTTTAACTGGTAGTGCGAAGTCGGATTAGAGAGAGAGAGAGAGGACTTAACTGGTAGTGCGAAGTAGTGACCTGGTTCACAAGATCGGCAAACCTTCCGGCGAAAGGTGCCTTCTTTTCCGCAGTATCAGCTTCGGATGGCGATTTCTTTTCCCCAATCCATCCGTCTACTTGGTTAGACCAGTGGATCCTCGTGTCCACTTGCTTCCGCTTCGTGCCCGCAGTCGAATCGTCCGATTGAGAACCTTCAATGGCCATAACCCGCAGTCTTTTTCTGAATTTGAGCTTCCTGGGAGGGTATGAAGTCGTGGGAAAACAGGGAGGCGCCGCGGCTAGAGCCATACACCGAAAGCGCAAGTCTTTCGCTGGTCGAGAGAGACGAGAAGGAAGAAACAGAACGAGAATGATCGGGAGAGAGCGGTCGATATGATTATGCGGTCTCCAGCCTTGCACTTTTTTATTTTCATTTGCAGGTCATTATTAATATTACGTTGGCAAAATACATATTTCAGTCTCTTTATTTTAACTATTTTAAGATTTAAGTTTCAAAATTTTTATCTTTATGATTTAAGTCCCTCTACTTTAACTACTTTAAGATTTATGTCCTAAAACTTCTAACTTTAGGATTTCAGTCCACAAAGTTATCATGTTTTTTGAATTTAGTTCTTATGGTCATATCACCTAACGCCTCTAACAGAAAAATCATAATTGATTGCAATTTTTGAGCGAAAAATACTTGTCATGACTAGTCAACTTCATCTTCCCCGACACAATCTTCGATTTATGCCCCCTTCTATGGACTGAGAAAACGGAGAACTCTGTTTGGTTTTTTTTTGTTTCTCACTCCTAGGCTTCATTTGGCGCGGCTTATTTGCTCCGATGAGATTGGTCAAAAACGTCGTTGTCATAGAACGTATGGTTGGCAAGACAAAGGTTATTCCCGCTTTAAATAAAATAAACTAGTTTTGAGCATAAAATGTATGAATTTTTTTAGTTGAGGTCGGGTGTTCACGAACGACGGGTCATGACCATGGCGTTCACGACCGTCACCACCGCGCCAAACAAAGCCCCAATCAGCTGAAAAATAGTAGCCAAGTAGGAATTTTCGGTTAGAGGTGTTAGGTGATAAGTGAGAGTGGTTGCTCGATGCATCCAGCTGCGGATTAAGGTGGAATCGACTACCTGTTGCTCCTAGCTAGGTATAAATAGGAAAACCATGGGGTTTGAGCGGGTAACGGATATCTCGGTATCCATAATAGACCCGTTAAGCCTCCGAACCCGATATTTATCCAAATACACACTTACAATCTCCTCCTATATTTGTGATAAATAGCGTACACGTATCAGAGTGCAAGAGAGTAGTCTCTACTAAATTTCAGACTTAACACACTTTCCTCAAAAGAAAAGCACACTTAAAACATAAAATGAGTTTTGCTTATACAGAAAACAAACACCCCAACATAGAGTGCAATACTAAAGATAAAAGTCTGAAGTACATAGTAGTAATGGATAAAACATATAACAATTCTACTCATCTAGTAGATCATCAGCATCCATGTCAAAGACTACTTTCTCTCCTCAAACTCTACCAGTGCCTGCAAGGAATTTCATGAGTTAATACTCTGTGAATTCATAAAACATATGCAGTGACATTTAAAGTATGCTAGTTCTACCTGAACGAGCTTAGTACTTGTAGCAGTAGTGAAGTAACACTGTCAGATTCTCTATCTAGTCTAGCAAGGACCAGTCAAGTGTTGAATTTGTAATTCAAACATTGTTATTTTACTCATTAGTGATCATTATGTACCTCATCATCAAATGTGGAATGATTTGGCACAACATCATTTGCAATATTATCAGGTGTGGAATAATGTGTTATGATCATTAATGTTAGATTAACCTTTTGCAAACGACTTTCTATTCCCAGTTGAATCATCCTTGAATCAACTTGCAATGAGAAAGATGTTAAACCATCAAAAGTGGAATGCCTAGCACCTAACCATCTTGGGTTTTCATCAAGAGATTATTTGGGGGGTTTTAGTCTATTTATTAGATGCTTGAATGTTGCTACTCCTCTTAGTGTGAATACAAACTCATTAGTGGACTTGCTGTCGTTTAATTCCGAGCACCATGATGCATCAGAATATCCTTCAAGAACTGAAGGATGACCAGAGTAACATAAATCATACTTTTGAGTGTGCTTTAAGTATCTCATCAGCCTATTTAGGGCATCCCAATGGTCTTGGCCAGGTTTACTAGTAAATCTGCATAACATGTCGACCGTAAAGGCTATGTCTGGTCTAGTGCAGATCATTACATACATGAGACTACCAATCAGTTTAGAGTAATCTAACTGTCTAACTGTAGCTCCTTCATTGGGCTTTAAACGGTTGTTGTAGTCACATGGTGTCTCAAATGCTCTAATGTCACTGTATCGCCAAGTATCCAATATGGACTTTATGTAGTGGTTTTGACTTAGGGAGATATCATTCTTCCCAAAGCTCACTTACATGTCTAGTATAGTGTCAACTACACCTAGGTCTTTAATGTTGAATTCTTTTATTAAGTCTGACTTAACGTCATCCACTTCGGATTGGTCAGACCCTAGAATGAGCATATCATCTACATACAAGCATATTATATGTTAGGTTTTCTTTACCCCTATTGGGATGACATATCGAATATGCGCAGCGGAAATAATAACAAGAACAACCCAAAAGAAGCTAACGGATCTTGCAGTTTTCATGATTCAAGAGAATAAACAAATCGAAATACAAAGTACCTTTGCGGGATTGAGTCAACACTCAACCAAGGTGCTCTAAAGATGAAATCCGAAATGTGCCTTTGAGTTCTTCAAGAATCGAAATGGATCGATCCCTCTATAGAAGTCCACACAAGCAAAAGGAGAACCCTAACTTCTTGTCGTACAAGAACTAGGTCGGAGAAGGAAGCTCTCAACGTCCCCACGGACTGCTAGGTCCGAGACAGGGGAGGCGGCGACCGTCGGCGGCGACTAGCGGCGGCGGAAAACGATCGGCGGACGGGAAGATCGAGATGCCCTCGCGTGGAACAGTTCCGGTCGGCTGTTCTCGTTTAAAATCGCGAAAAGATTAAGTCTCATATGTAAACCTAAAATCGCATGCCCTTTTATACTAAATCGCATAAATCAGGCTATCCGCGGACCCAGGGAAAAAGAACAGTTCTGTCAAGGTTTACACATTAGCCGAATCGACTAATCAGATTAACCGAATCGACTAAACACTTTAGCCGATTCGACTATATAAATTCGACTATATCATTTCGTCGAAACCATTTCGTCGAACTGACATATTTCGGCTAAACCCTTTAATCTAAACTCATTAGTCGAAAACAACATAATTCGGTTAATCACATTAGCCAAATCTCATTAGTCGAAAACAACATAATTCCGTTAATCACATTAGCCGAATCTCATTAGTCGAAAACAACATAATTCGGTTAATCACATTAGCCATATTTGACACAATTCGGTTAAACACTTTAGCCGAATTTGTCTAGTATAAACCCATTCGTTTAAACCCTTTAAACGATTTCCCTTTGAGACATTCTCAACTTGATTCCAAGCAGTCACAGGATTGGTCCTTCACTCATATCCAATATGAGTAAGGCCAACACAATCCTTTCTCCAACTTCTCCAAACGCTTTTATGTGCGACCTTATAGGCTCATATTGCGTTGGCAGTAAGACTAACTGTTGATTGCTTTGAGATCACCTCAGAAACTCCAACATTATAGCGACTTTATTTGATCTATGACGTATGTAATGATATTTATCCGAGAGATTTGACATGAATCCCAGATTCTTTACACTATAGTCAAACTTCTCATGCCATAATTTTGGTGCTTGTTTTAGTCTATATAAGGACTTAAGTAATTTACAGACCTTTGTTTCATGACCTTCTACAATTAAACCTTCAGGTTGATTCATGTAGATCTCTTCGGTCAGATCTTCGTTCAAGAACGCAGTCTCAACATCCATTTGATGAACAATAAAGTTCTCAATAGATGCCATAGCAAGGAGGGTCCTAGTGGTTATTAGGTGACACACGGGTGAATAGACATCAAAGTAGTCTACTCCGCTTACTTGAGTGAAACCTTTAGCCACCAGGCGTGCTTTGCACTTAGCTACGCTACCATCAGGATTCAATTTCTTTTTCAGAATCCATTTACACCCTATGGTTTTATCCCATTTTGGCTTATCAACCAACGTCTAGGTGTTATTCTGAAGTAGAGAGTTTATCTCTTCATCAATTGCTTCTTTCCAGAGTAGTGAATCCCTTGATCTCATCGCTGGATCAGCCTCAACGTGGCAAGTGACAGAATCACTACCGAAGGTTCTGGGAGTTCTCTTTCTTACATAAGTTCTCCTAGACTCTAGGCCAGAGTTGTCTACATGAACGGAATAGGAGGTGCTCGATACTGATTCGGGATCTTCTTCAGTAACCGTTGCTTGCATACCTGGGAGTGACAGGTTCTCATCTTTAAGAAATTTATCTTCAAAGAACGCTGCATCCCTAGATTCTATAATGACATTATTAGAAATATCTAAGAATCTATCTACAACACTTTCTTCAGCACAACTTAGGTAGACACATGTATTGGTCCTAGGTCCAATCTTAGACCGTCTAGGGTTAGGAACGCTGACATTGGTTATACAGCCCCAGGTCTTTAAGTCTAGTAAAGGTTGGGGGTCTCTTAAACCAATGCTCGTAGGGTGTCACCTCTAATTTAGCATGAGGAACCTTATTTAGAATGTGGTTTGCAGTTAAGACTGCTTCTCCCCAATAAGCAGAAGGCACGTCTGCAGTCAAGAGCATAGAGTTTAACATTTCTGTTAACGCCTGATTTTTACGCTCAGCTATGTCATTAGATTGGGGTGAGTAAGGAGTTGTGGTTTCTGCTATGATTTCATGTTGGGCAAGAAACATTTGAACTCACTGGACAAATATTCTCCTCTTCTATGACTTCTAAAACATTTTATTTTCATGTCAAGTTGGTTTTCTACCCTGGTTTTGAAAATACAAAATTTTTCAAACACTTCATCTTTAGTTTTAAGAATATAAATGTGACAAAATCTTGAACAGTCATCTATAAAGGTGATCAAATACTGCCTACCTCCTCTAGTGACAAAACTTTTGAAGTCACATATGTCGGAATGTATTAGTTCTAAGGGTGTTGTGCTCCTAGTAACCGCACTAAAAGTTTTCCTAGTGATCTTAGTCTGAGCACCCACTCCACATTTATTTGTTTTGTATGTAGTGTCTAAAGCGATCTGGTCATGAGTTCTAGCAATTTGGAACATTTTCCTATAGTTTACGTGTCTTATTCTCTCATGTAAAGTCTTAGGGCTCACTAAGTTTGTCTGAACTTGTTGAACTATTTCGTTTGCTAGACTTAGTCGGTGCATTCTATTTTGGACATAGACACATCCAAAGTAGTGTGAGTTAACTAACGGTGTTAGTCTACCGCTACAGCAAGTAAAAGACATACCAGCATCACATATTAAGCTAATAGAAACTATGTTAGTAGCTAGTGAAGGAATAAACTTAACATTTTTAAGGGTTAAAGTTTTACCTCTGGAGAGCAGTAGTGTCGCATTCCCCACCTTCAAAACATCAGTTGTATCACCGTTCACAACGGTCACCGATTCTCTCGCAGTAGTGAGCCCTGTCATCAGATTAGGATTGTTGCATATGTGGCACGTTGCCCCTGAGTCAAGGTACCACTCAGTACTGGCATTTTCATTTCCAACCATGGTGACAAAGTTAGATGGCTCAGTAAGACTAATCATATTGGCATGGTTGCCTTCTTGTGGTGTTTTGCCCTTTTCCTTCGGAGGAAGGCTGCAATAGGATGCGATGTGTCCCCACTTGTTGTAGTTGAAACACTTGCCCTTGAACTTTTTGATACTTTTACTAGGGCCTGCAACCTGGGAACTACTAGGAGTGGGTTTGGTCTTCTTAGGGTTCGACATGCGTTTAAAGTTTGAAATCATATTAGCAGCAGCTTTTTGCTTGCTAACAACTTCTAAAGCATGTCGTGTCCTGTTTTTGTCCTCAATGCGTATAAAACGCTTGAGGTCATTTAGACCAACCTGCATCTTCTTGCGATACATTTCAGTTTTGAAATTGTACCATGTGAAAGGCAATTTAATAAATATTGTGACAGCAACAAAACTATCTGGTAATGAAATGTTCTCACAATGCAAGGAATCTACTAAATTTTCAAATTCTGATACCTGAGGGAGAATGACTTTCTCCTCGTCGAACATGAATGAATGGAATTTGTCCACCAAGTGTGCTTTGAACAGATCCTCCTCTTGCCTGAAGTGCTCCTCTAGTGCTTCCCAGATCTCCTTAGCAGTTTTCATCTTCAGGTTGGACTTTACCAGACTGGAGCAAAGGCAGTTCAGCAAGTAGTCATGGTAGAAGTCCTCATCAGCAACCCACTGAGCTTTGTCATCAGTCCCGACGAACCCAACACGATCAGACTGAACTGTGTAGAACACGTTCAAATACTTCATCCCGAATTGAGTATTCATCTTCCAGTGGTTGAACTCAGTCGCCGTGAACTTCTCCAACTTGATCATCGGAACGAGGGACGAGAAATTATTCACCTTCATCATTGTGCGCCCAGCAACAGAGATCCGACCATGAAACAAAGAATTTAGATTTATGTCGCTAGCGTCGGCGATAGCCTGGGTGGTAGCTCTGCGCGGTAGTGGATTAGGGTTGCAGTGATGAACTTGTACGACGGCGGGGGCTGGATGTCGGACAGCGGCGGCTGGGAGGGCTCTAGGACAAAAGAGGTGCTCCGGGTAAGAAGAAGGAGAGGCCCGACGCTAAATCTGGCAGTTGCGGCTACTTCTGGATCCGGGCGGAGCGACGTCGCTGGATCACGACGAACAGTGGCTCTGGATCCGTTGGGCGAGAGATCACCGGGCAATGGAAGGCTGTCGGGGGCTGCGAGGCGCGGAGGCGATAGTGGGAGGGGATCCGATGGCTTCGGCGAAGTCTCACACCAGCGGCGGCGGTAGCGCACGGGAGCGGGAGGGCCGAATGGGAGGAGGCGATTGGCGATTACGGGAGGGATTTCCCCAAACGTGCGAACTGAGAGAGAATGAGCAACTGTTGGGCTAAACTACGAGATTGAGAGTGGTTGCTCGAAGCATCCGGGTTCTGATCAAGGTGGAATCGAATACCTATTGCCCCTAGCATCAACACTTTCTTCCATTCTTCTGACCCTTCTTATCATCAACACTTTCTTCAGCTAGACTGATCATTGTATCCCACATTTCTTTTGCAGACTGGCATTCAGCCACTTCCTGAAATATGTCATCTTCCAGAGTGGAAAATAGTATGTTCATAGCCTTAACATTACAGGTGTTGAGGATCCACTGGTATCTTGTCTGAGTGGAGCTGAGGAACCTGAAATCAAAACATCAAAGATGTCTTCATCAATAGAGATCATGTAAATCTTTATTCTGGCCTTCCAGAGTGTAAACCCTTTTAGGTTAAACACTGGTGAGCTTTTTGAGACATAATCATTAGAACTCATTTTCTTTATAAAATAGATTTATTGTAAAGAAATATGAGTAGGAGGTCTTTTTGATCAAAGTGTTAACCTTTTAATGATCAACCTCCCTCTGATACCAATTGAAAGCGCACAGTGTGCCTCTGAGTATACTCTAGAGGGGGGGGGGTGAGTAGAGAATTAAAAATATTTCAATCCTATTTGTGCACACACAATAAAAACACTAAGTGTTATGCTTCAACAATACCTAACACAGAATAAAATTAATGTTGTTAAAGTAAAGCAGAAAAGTTGTAAGTTATATGGGACATAACAGAAAATTAACACACACAGAAGACACAAGATTTTATAGAGGTTCCCCAAAATGTGGGTAGTCCTCTCTTCTACCACCTGGTAGGAATGCACAATATGTGCCTGAGTTTTTTGATAAGGAGACTCTTAGAACCAAAGATCTTTTAATAAGGAGATCTTGAACCACTCAGATCTTTTGATAAGAAGATCTTGAACCACTCAGATCTTTTGATAAGGAGATCTTGACCCACTCAGATCTTTTGATAAGGAGATCTTGAACCACTGAATCCTTTGGAAGAGGGATTCCTAAAACTCTGTACAGTTGAGGAAATTGAAAGAAGAAAGAAGATGGAAAAGAAGAATTCTGTTCTCAGAATTCTGTAGAAGCTTACAACTTCTATTTTTCCCTTCAATGGATCTGCTAATGATGAACCCTTGCTTATGATTGTGATGATTTGCAAGGGTTATATTCTTCAGATCCTTTTATATATCTTTTGCTCGTTATCTGGCTGTTATATGATGTTGATGAAGAAGCGGCTCTATTTTCTGTTCTGAGAGAGAGCACTTGTTTTCTCTATTGTCTTGTTCGGGTTCCAGGAGGAAGAAGAAGAAGTGACCCTAATCGACAAGCTGTAGCAGATCGTAATGAATGCTATGTGTTTTCCTATATTCTCATCCTATTTATTGTCCATGATTAATTTTGAATTAGTTTCCTCTTTTGGGTTGTCCTGAAAAGGCATAGTGTGGGACAATTAATCTTTCTTTCTTCTTTTGTTCACGACCCGTCTGCCAACTATTTGAATACATTCCAAGAAAGCTTTTCCTGTCTTCTTTAATGCTCCTCTCCATTCTTGGCAATAAACAAGCCGTTGTAGAACGGTCGTTAGTATTGTGGGCCTTCAGAGAGAGTTCTAAAAGGACAACTGAAAAGGTTTCTGAAAGGGGCAATTGATATCCTCTGATGAGGGTGATTGATAAAATCAACCTGCTTTGATACCAATTGAAAGGAGAGTTTAGTTCTTAATTATCTGTTAAAACTCTTGTTTAAGTTTTACTTCCAAAATAATGATATATATATGTGTGATGTATGAGTAATTAGAGCAAACACTAAGTAGGCATAAATAAACACAGCACAACAAATACAGAAATAAAACAAACAAGCAAACCAAGCAATCCAGATGACACAAAGAAATATTGTAGTTCCCCAAAACCCGGGTACATCTACTCTTCTACCCACTGGTAGAAATCCACTAAGAGAGTTGATCAGGTGCCCTCACACCAAGGTGATTTTGATAAGGTGTCCACACACCAATGAGAGTTTTGATCAGGTGCCCAATTCACCTATAAGCTTTTGACAAGGTGCTTATAAACCAAGCTGCAGGTTTTTGCTAAGGTGGCCTGTCACCGGGAGTAAACTTTTGAATGGAGTTTTAACCCTTTACAAGATGGGAGGAATAAATAAAGAAAACAGAAAATAGATGTTGTTCTTCTCTTTTGCTGAGAAGACACTTGAAGATCCTGATGAGATGTTCAATTGGATCTTGATGATGATGTTGTTGAAGAGAGCTTCCCCTGTCTGATTATGTTTGATGACATCTTGTGGAGGCTCCTTCTCTTGGTTGCAAATCCTCTGTTCTTCTTCTTGCAGTTTGAGATCCTGAGCAAGTAATATTGGTTTGGTGTCTCAGGATGAAGATGATCTGCAAGAAAGAAGTTAGGCAAAAAGAAGATATAATAATATATTTGATCTGATCTTCTTTTTGCTCCTCTGTTTCTCTTCTTCTTCCTTTTCCTGTACAGTAAGTGTTAATGTATTCTGTCTATTTATGTTGGATCTGTACAGCAATATATATTATGTATATATATATGTTAAGAGAGAACAACTGTATATATTTTGATATATATTCTGTTGTAATATATTCTGTTTTAAAATCCTTGCCGACCCAAGAGGAATATAATAAATATATCTTTCATTTCCTAGATCCTTGAGCAGATAACTTGCCGTGTTTGACTTGCTGCAATGGGTATATTAATTAATGCTTTTGTCAAACGGCTACAGCATTAAATGCTTGCATGTTGTAATGTCAGAACTGCAATATATATAGCAATATATAAAATAGAATAAAGAAATATTGCTTTAATAAAGTCTGACAGCATATTAAATAAGAAAAATAATTCTGCATAAATTTCGTCGAGCTGAGCTCTACTTTCGTCGGGCTTAAACATTTGATTCGTCGACCTCATTATTAAGTTTACTGTTTCTAAACATCTGTTGGAATTCGTCGACCGCTGTTTGTCATTCGCCGACCGTTGTTCCACGTTCATCGACCGCAGCTTCCTTGCTGTAATTTGTCGAGCGCTGCTGTAATACAATCTTTTCGCCGATCGTCGTCCGACGAATGCCGAGCGTCGTTCGACGTTTGTTGAACGCAACTAATATATGAAATATATTATTTCTCTTATATTATCTTATATTAATTTCTCTTATAATATTTTCTCTTATATTATTTTCTCTTATATTAATTAGCCTATTATTATATATTTTTTTTCTTAGTACATTATTTATATATACATATTATTTTCAGCCTTTTATTTATATGTCTATTTGCAGTCTTCTTTCTTAATGATAATTAATCTAAGTTATAATATGAGTTTTGATATAAACTTAGATACTTAAGGTGGATCCTAACTCAAATCAAAACTAAGGTTCCAATAATCTCCCCTTATTTGAGTTGGGATCCTAATCCAAATTAACTAGGTTCTAACAATCTCCCCCTATTTGGTTTAGGATTCCTGAGCATAAAAAGTCTTTAAAGTTTAAGGGTTAGTGATTATTTTTAAATTTCTTTTATAACTAAGCAATTTCTGATTTCCTAAATCTTGATTAAAGTAGGAATTTAAATGAAAATGAATTGGTAGCTGTTAACAGATTCTAAGAATTTTTATAATCATAAATACAAAGTCTGATAGCTTCTTTCTATAGAATCCTCTTTAATCAGAAGAGACTCGCACTCAGAGCTCTGATCATTTCTGATCTATGCTACTTGAGTAGAATGCTCAAACTGATTTTGGAGAAAAAAATCTGTAAGAGAGTGCAGTTATCTGACATTGCTTTTAAAATAGAAAAATTCCAAAGAATCATTAAAACTGCTGCTTAATTTAATTATAATTTAAGTAAAAACATTAAAAGTTTAAAATTTTGCCTTATAGATAAATATTTTGGCCTTTTTTATTTCATTAAAGTACAAATTTGAAAGTTTTTTATTTTGGTGAACATAAGAATTTTTTTTTCTTTAAAAGTTTATTTAAACTTATCAGCTTTAATAATTTTATTTTTTTAACAGATAGTTTGTTCTACAGAAATTTTGAAAGGAGTAAAATTAATTATTTTGTTAACTCTTCTCTAATGTTATTTTCAGAATTATAATTTCCAGATGTTATTAAATCTGTACATAATGAACTAAAAACCGATTTAAAAATAGATTTTATTAAATCTGGGCATGATGATGTGAAAACAGATTTATCATCAGAGGTAGAAATAAAATGTGAAGATACCTCTTTTACCTTTTCTGAACCAGATTCAGAATTTATTAAATCTGATATGTAATCTGAACCATATATAGCCAACATACAAAAAGCTTTGGCTTTTTGTTCTTCCTTGTTTTCTTCTTCAGTTAGAGTAACTGATGGTTCTGCATCAAAAATGATGTTAGCGGAAGAGGAAGAAAATGGTTCATTTACCATCCTAGAGAGGGAGTTCTAAATGCTCCTTGCTGAAGTGCAATCAGCCACTTTTTGAAGAATGTCATCAGACATTGATTTAGCCATATTTCCATGGCTATGGCATAAGCACTTTCAGCCTTTCCTGATCATCAGATGAAGAAGTTGAAGATGTAGTTCCTGTCAAAACAGATTTATATATATCTTCATCTATGGCATTCATAAATAATTTAATTCTAATTTGCCATAAATCAAAACTATCTAAATTACATAAAGGTGGATCTGAAATAGAAAAATCTGATAGTGCCCTCAAATTTTTGAAATACCTTTTTACAGCAAAACAAAATAAGAACTAAGTGATCTTTGTGATTTCAGGTGTTAGCCTGTGTGAAAAATCAACTTCCTCTGATACCAATTGAAAGGGCCAATTGATATCCTCTGATGAGGGTGATTGATAAAATCAACCTGCTTTGATACCAATTGAAAGGAGAGTTTAGTTCTTAATTATCTGTTAAAACTCTTGTTTAAGTTTTACTTCCAAAATAATGATATATATATATATATATAGGTGTGTTGTATGAGTAATTAGAGGAAACACTAAGTAGGCATAAATAAACACAGCACAGCAAATACAGAAATAAAACAAACAAGCAAACCAAGCAATCCAGATGACATAAAGAAATATAGTAGTTCCCCCAAACCCGGGTACATCTACTCTTCTACCCACTGGTAGGAATCCACTAGGAGAGTTGATCAGGTGCCCTCACACCAAGGTGATTTTGATAAGGTGTCCACACACCAATGGGAGTTTTGATCGGGTGCCCAATTCACCTATAAGCTTTTGATAAGGTGCTTATAAACCAAGCTGCAGGTTTTTGCTAAGGTGGTCTGTCACTGGGAGTAAACTTTTGAAGGGAGTTTTAACCCTTTACAAGATGGGAGGAATAAATAAAGAAAACAGAAAACAGATGTTGTTCTTCTCTTTTGCTGAGAAGACACTTGAAGATCCTGATGAGATGTTCAGTTGGATCTTGATGATGTTGTTGTTGAAGAGAGCTCCCCCTGTCTGATTATGTTTGATGACAGCTTGTGGAGGCTCCTTTTCTTGGTTGCAAATCATCTGTTCTTCTTCTTGTAGTTTGAGATCCTGAGCAAGTAATATTGGTTTGGTGTCTCAGGATGAAGATGATCTGCAAGAAAGAAGTTAGGCAAAAAGAAGATATAATAATATATTTGATCTGATCTTCTTTTTGCTCCTCTGTTTCTCTTCTTCTTCCTTTTCCTGTACAGCAAGTGTTAATGTATTCTGTCTATCTATGTTGGATCTGTACAGCAATATATATTCTGTATATATATATGTTAAGAGAGAACAGCTGTATATATTCTGATATATATTCTAGTGTAGTTTATTCTGTTTTAAAATCCTTGCCGACCCAAGAGGAATATAATAAATATATCTTTCATTTCCTAGATCCTTGAGCAGATAACTTGCCGTGTTTGACTTGCTGCAATGGCTATATTAATTAATGCTTTTGCCAAACGGCTACAACATTAAATGCTTGCACGCTGTAATGTCAGAACTACAATATATATAGCAATATATAAAATAGAATAAAGAAATATTGCTTTAATAAAGTCTGACAGCATATTAAATAAGAAATATAATTCTGCATAAATTTCGTCGAGCTGAGCTCTACTTTTGTCGGGCTCAAACATTTGATTCGTCGACCTCATTATTAAGTTTACTGTTTCTGAACATCTATTGGAATTCGTCGACCGATGTTCGTCATTCATCGACCGCTGTTCCACGTTCGTCGACCGCAGCTTCCTTGCTGTAATTTGTCGAGCGCTGCTGTAATACAATCTTTTCGCCGATCGCCGTCCGACGAATGCCGAGCGTCGTTCGACGTTTGTCGAACGCAACTAATATATGAAATATATTATTTCTCTTATATTATCTTATATTAATTTCTCTTATAATATTTTCTCTTTTATTATTTTCTCCTATTGTAATTAGCCTATTATTATATATATATTTTTCTTAGTATATTATTTATATATATATATTATTTTCAGCCTTTTATTTATATGTCTTATTGTAGTCTTCTTTCTTAATGATAATTAATCTAAGTTATAATACGAGTTATGATATAAACTTAGATACTTAAGGTGGATTCTAACTCAAATCAAAACTAAGGTTCCAACAGTTTCCTTTTTCAGATTGTATTTGACGTTGCGTCGACTTCATTCTCTCTTATCGACGCACCATCGAGTTCTTGTAAGAGCACCTTCAAATTCCTTCTAGCTCTGGTTGAACCCTGTTGTCGATGTTACGTCGATTACTTATCGACGTAACCGTCGAGTTGAAGACTTCTTTTTGAACTTCATTGTCTGTGTCAAATTGTAGTCGATGTTGCGTCGACTTCAGATGGCTTCGACAGACACTTCCTTCTGCGTTGAATTGAAGTCGAGGTTCCGTTGACTTTTAAGATAACTTCGACATGCTCCTTTATCTAGTCGACTCCTATTCGACGTAGCTTCGACTTGATATACTTCGACAGAGATATTGAGTTTCTTGGACTTCTAGTCTGAGTTGCATCGGCATCAAGTCGAACTTGCGTCAAATTATATTCGACGCAAGTATTAATTCAACTCATATTGTGTTTGTACTGACCTGATCTTGACACTCTAAGTTGAGTGAGACATCCTAAGACATCTAATGATCAAATTACCCTTACTATACAATGGGTAATAAACCTAAGAAGTAAAATCACTTGTATTTAATTTGTTAAGTTAAATCAAAAGGGGTTTTTCCCAACAATCTCCCCTTATTTATCTTAACAAATTTTACAGATTGTTTTAAAGTGATTTTACACATTCTTTTACATAAACATAAATACATACAAGACAGTATATGCAATAAAATATGACAGAATGAAATCACGGACTATTTCATACATTGTCAAGTAAATTATATTGTTCTTAATAATTATATCCACTAAAGACTAGAAAAGTATTGAACTCATCTCAAAATTAGAGTTCCTGGACCTCACTGCCCTCTATCAGGAGTTTTCCTTTTTCTGGAAAAGACCTTTGGAACTACCTTCCTTGGGGCAAATGAAAGTGGTTCTTTTTCTTCTTGAAGATTCCTATCAGCTTCTTCATTGACTTCATCATCTTTGGGAAGCTTCTTCTGAGATTGTGCAATTTCTTCAGCATTCTGAGCAGCTTCCTGAGCAATTTCTTATAACAGAGAGTCTAAAGGAGGATTATCAACTAGGATCTCCTCCTGAGTTGATGGAAGCTCCTCCTGATTTTCTGCTGGTAATTCTCCAACTGGTTCCTGAGATGTTATAGGAAGCTCCACCTGATTTGGTACAGTATTATCTTGAGGGATTGAGAGAGGCTCCCCCTGGTTCAGTGCTGCATCCTCAACCATCACTTCCTCTTCAAGATTCCCTTGGGGATTCTCTTGAGGCTCCCCCCTGGACATTTGCAATTTGAAAGATAGTTACTTTATTAGAAACTTCAACATCCTTGCCCTTTTCATGGTCACTCATCTCTAGAGTAGGTCTTTCCTCCTCCTGAATTTTCTCCCCCTTCTTAACCTTGCTGGCAAGTGAGATTAAGAAATCCTTTGTCACCAAGGAGGAAGACATGAATTCTTTGAGGCCCTGAAGAGACCTCTTTGAGTCTATGAGTTCAGACTCTAATTGGGAGTACTTCTTTTCAAATCTTCTGGCTTGGCTGGCCAGTAGGTTAGCAACTGTGTTGGAGGCTAGCCCTACTGCTTTTTAGATTGCTTGCTCAATGTCAAAGGTGTTGGATCTGTAGGAGCCCTCAGAGGGGGGTGAATAAGGGTTTTAAAAACTTTAATATAAAACTTTTGAAATTTTTGTCGCAGTTAAATCAAAGTGAAGAGATAATGAAATTAGAAATGAAATCAATTTTATTAAACAAGAAAAGACATGATTAACATTTATAAAATTGATTACAAAATCTGATTTCGATGACGCTAGAAATCGAAGTGAATAATATGAAAACCCTTTTTGTTTTCTATACCGACTCGTATCCCCACGAACCGGTTGGCTTTAGCCGATCTCTCCCCAGATACGGCCTCAAGCCGCTCTAGCCAATCTATCACCAGAAAGGCCTCGAGCACCCCCTAGATCTATTCCCTAGACCCAGGCGTCGTGTGGCGAATTCCTCCCTAAGTCCTTCCTAGACCTAGTCGCCGTGTGGCGAATTCCCCCTAGTCCCCGCAAGGCCTTAGTCGTCGTATGGCGAGTTCCTCTACCGAACAAAAGATATAAAGGTTACAATTTGAAAGTAAAACAAGATAAGAACTAAGACTCCCTCAAATGAAGAACTTGATGTCGATGTAGATGCGATCGGATCGGTCTTCAAGTTCTTTTGCGTTCGTGATCGTTGATGGAGTTCTTTGGGCTGCTTGGGAAGGCTCTCACGAGTGCTCTGAAAATAGGGCTTCAAATCATTCAGCAACAGCCAGCAGCAACAGAGGCGGCGCACGTCTTTTTATAGATTCAGCCACTACCGCATGCGGTAGTACTACCGCCCCGCGGTATCCACATAAGGCAATGAAGCACGCGGATCGTGGTAGTTTAGGCAATATTCTGAGCGCCAAACACTAGCGTGCCGCGGTACCACTAACACCCCGCATTAGCGAGATTTCCATCCTTCAGCCAATATCATCTTCCAAATCTGCTCCTCAATCAATTGCTGGCGGGATGTTTCCAAAAAGCTACCACCGGGCGTTAGACCTAACACGCCGCGATAGTACATGCCAAATAAAGCGACCCATCAACATTCCTTTTTCTTCACTGTTTCCTTTCTGTTAATAGTTTCCATATATGCTAACGCCAGCGTCAGTGCTAGCGCTCCGCGGTAGATCATTTTGTCGGGCGCATCTTCGTCGAGCTGGCCTCACATTTCGTCGAGCGCAGCATTCATTTTGTCGAACGAAACTAGCGCGAGCGGTAGTTGTAACGCACCGCGGTAGAGCACTTCGTCGGGCGCATCTTAGTCGAACGTTGCCTTCATTTCGTCGACCTCCATTTCGTCGATCGCTAGCGCCAGTGGTAGTTCTAGCGCACTGCGGTAAAGCATGCATTTCGTCAAGCGTCGTGGTAGAGCATGCAGTTCGTCGAACACAGGTTTTATTTCGTCGAGCTCTAGTTCATCGAACGCAGCATCCATTTCGTCGAACGCAGGTTCCCTTCTCAGCGGTTTCTTCTCAGCGGTTGTTAGCGCCAGCGATAGTCTTAACGCTGCGCGGTAGTAACAAAAACATATTTCCATGGAGTTTTGAAAGCACAGAATCCTGCATACTATAAACACAAAATAAGTATGATCAAATACAATAGGATTTTGTTATTGTCAAACCAAGAGATGCGGAAAGAATGTTCCAATAAACTCCCTCTTTTGATAATAACAAATCCTCTTAGAAAGAAATAATTCAATTGATAGGAATTTGTGTTTATAATAGATAGCTAACATAGATAGCATGAAAATTAGGCAAGTTCAAATGCTCCCCCTAAATGAATTCTCCCCCTAAGTGAATGCTCCCCCTACAACAAAACTTCCTATGAACTTGACTCCCCAAAATATGTTAATTTCTTTCAAAGTTATTCTCCCCCTTTTGGTATTATCAAAAGAGGGTGGAGAGGTAGTCCAACAAAAAGTGTGCAATAACTGTGTAGAGAGGGAATGATCATGATAAAGAGTGAAACGCTTAAGAAAAAATACAATAGATATGAGAGAGAAAGCAAGGAATGTGAAGAAATAGTCATAAAGAAACCACTTGTTGGGAAAACGTATTCATGATCGAGCGTACAAGTAGTAAAGATGTGGAAAGCATGACGAAATAATGTTTTTGTTAAGTGAACATCTATATAGGAATTGTGAAACATAGTAAATGATTAAGAATTTTAGACATAATAAAATAAATGTTGTAGGATTTTAAGTACACAAAATAATTTCAGTTGTAACATAGCCATATACTAGTTTTGAAAGATATGCAATACAGAGTTCTCATGGCGTATCGGAAAAAAAATGTAAGCATGATACAAGATATCAAGTCAAGATGGAAGGATACAATGTTCTAAATTGAGAAAACAAGTACACTTATACATTGTATTGATCATGCAAGGCTATCTAGTGCATTTACTTAAGAATTTAGAGAATACATGTAGATATGCAATAGACTCCAATTCTCATGAGTAGAAGGCTTACAAGTGAAAATGAAGTGTACAAAATAGTGTTTTTGATAAAAGTATACATATGAGTTAATCAAAACACATAATAATATGATAAAAGTATACATGTATAATGGAATAAACATAATAATATTGAACAAGCGTTTTTAGAGTTACCTTGTCCCACAAAGCTATATAAAATTTTCAATGCACATAGAAAAAATAGTACAACTACTAAGGTGCTCTGCACACACAATGCTTATTAAGACTTATCAGGGTGCAAAGTAGTGCTTGGGGAATCACAATTATTATTTTGAATTTTAAATTTTTTTGTGATTCGGTGTACAAGAAGAAGTAGTGTAAAAGGAAAAATGTTTGCAACAAGGCACTTTACAATTATCTCCAAAGTGCTCAACCTCACAATGCTCATTAAGACTTATCAGGAGGGTGAGTAGTGCTTGGTGGAGTTATCTTTGTCAATTATTTATTTGAACTTTTGCTTAACGACAAAGGTCTCTGAATTCACTTGTATGTGCAAACAAAAGATTTTTTTTTTGAAAAGACACTTCTTCAAAAATAGGTGCATGAAAAGAAATTTTTACTTGTGGTGTAGGTAAAACTAAGCATGCCAAACAATAATATTAAGTTGTTACACTACACAATCATGAAGCAGAAGATTAAATTCATATGTAGTATATCAAAAAGTGTGAGTGAAAAAATCATTTGCAAATATAAGTCATTTACTCATACATAGAGGCATGCTATGCAATACTACACATGATTTCTATAATCAATTTCAAAGCACACATAAGATAATGATCAAGGCATGATACAAAAAACAATGTTATTAAGGTACTTGAAATAGAGAACGAAATATTGTATACAAAACTTGGCAAGATAAACCATATCATCCTTGAAACATAGAAAATTACATAAGTTTTTATAAATTCTAAGTTTTTTTCAAAAAAAAATGAAACAAATAAAAAGCAAGTTTTTGTTGTTTTGATTAGTTTTTCAAATTTTGTAGTGGGTTTTGATATAAAAAAAGACAACAAAATTTTAGTTTATAGAAATAAAACAAAGCATGTTTATGGTTGGATTTTGATTTGTTTTATAGTTTTTTTTAGATTCTTAGAAGAAAATAACAGGAACCAAAAAAATGAAAGAAAAAAGAAAAAGAAAATTCAGAAATTACCCACTACCGCGAGTGGTACTCAGCTGCCGCTGAGCGGTAGTGACAGAACTCAAATTTTTGAAAAGTGTAAACCTTTTGAAAAGCGTAAACTTTCAATTTTTCTTTTGTGCAGAATAGTGGCAGTGTTGTTCAATACAGAAATCAGATATGTTTGGTCATGAAAATACGAATTTTGGTCGAAAAATAAACACTCATAAAAAAAGGTGCGCTACCGCCAGCGATAGAGGTACCGCTCCGCGGTAGCCGCGTGAAATAAAAGGATTTGACCCGGTCAGATCTCATTTGGTCAAGGGTTTTGGATCTCATATTTTCCTTCGACTTCCGCCGATGATAGAAGTAGGTAAGGATTTTCTTTTGTTATTTTACTTTCTTTTATGGTTCATGTTAGTGATTCAAGCTAGGATCTAGTGGATTTGAAGAAATTTCATGGCAATGTAGTCATAGGAGGATTTTTGACAAATGTTTTAAGTAATTTTGGTAGATCTATGAGTTATTGTTTGAGTATTCATGTTAGATTAGTTGAAATATCTCAGATCTGAAATTTTTGAGTCTTTTCAGAAATGATTAGGAGAATTTTCGGTGGATTCGAAGGAGGAAGATGAACAGTAGTTTCGTCAGTTACCGGGCAGCGGTAGAATTTACCGCGCCGCGGTAACTCTCCTGTACCAATTTTGATGTAATCTCCTGTCCAGATTATGATGTTTTTCCTTCAATTTTATTTTGGTTCAGATTTGATAATGGCTTCCTCCAGTTGTCGCGCTCGACGATCAAACATAGATCAGAATCGAGAGGGTGGAACTATATTTCCCAGTATTGAGGATGTTACCATCGGAGTGGCAATGACGGTGGGGGTAGAATTACCCGTTCATGCACATATATATGAATATTTAGCTGATGCAGGTATTCTCTCAGTGATCATAGATGATAACTTTTCTTCAGTTTTAGTGAGGTAATTTTATATGAGATTGGAGGATCCGGATCGGACTGATCTCCAAGGAGGAATACGTTCCTATGTACAGGGTCATGAGGTAGTAATAACTCATGATGATTTACGTGAGGAGTTTGGTCTAGAGTTGAGTGATAATCTCTTGGATATTGTAGAGAGGTTCCGAACACTTCGGAACTGGACTCGAATAAATGAAGTGTTGCATGGTCAAGAAGGTGTGGAGGACTTGATTTCATCGGTTACAACATTAACTCCCGACGGATACATTATCCAAGAGTTCCTATGGCGTACGATCATGATAAAGGGGGAGATACAAGGATGATCACATCGCAATTGAGTATGGTCACGCAGCATTTTTAGAAAAAATTCAGTTTGATATGGTTGATCTCCTATTATCAATGATCTGATATACATATAAATTGAAAGATACACGACGACAGCGATTGAATACTCTTCCGTTGGGAGGAATAATTCAACAAGTTGTATGCAAGAAGTGTCGGTCTCTCAATATGGAAGTTTATCATATTGACTGTCGTCCGGCCAGATTATCTACCCTATCTATTCATCCTCCTCGACAAGAAAGGGATCCATCTCCACAACCTCAAGTTCGATGAGCTGGGTCAATGAGAGAGACCCAGCGAGAACTACAAGAGCTAAGGGAGCAGGGAGTGGACATACATAGAAAAGTGACACGAATTTCGAAGAAGATATCCGGTGTTGAGAAGATGGTACGGAAGATAATGGTGGCACTTAAGCTAACACCATCACCGATAAGAGAGGAGAGTCCTGAAGAGGAGCACCCACGACGATTGGTTCATCGGAGATGTCGTGGAGGTGATGAAGGAGAAAGAAGCAGTATGGGGGCTGGAGAGTAGGAGAATGAAGTTTATTTTTATTTTTGTAATTAATGCAGGTTTTCAGAGACACCAAAAACAGACTGCTGTTACTACCGCGTGGCGCTAGTTCTAGCGTTGGCGTTAGTATCAGCATACTTTTTGGGTTTATTTATTTCAGTTTGGACTAATTTTTGGCTTTGTTTAAGTATTCTTTTATGCTTATCTTGCTAAAATATTTTAAGGATCTCCTGCATGGTTATGAAATTTTTACTCCATAGTTTGATAATTATTCTTATTTGTCTTGAAAAGTTAAATTATCATGTGGCATTATCTTAGCTATTTCAATTTACTGTTAATGAATTTTGATTAAAAAAATGTTACAAGTTATATAAAATGATTTTATCATGACGACTCAAAGAAACAAAAGACCCAAAAAAAAGGAAGTATAGCATGTCATGAAGTAGAAAATTGATAATTCATTTTAATTGATTTCTACTTCACGCAAATGATAGGATACTATTGAATGAGAGATTTAGGTATCCAAAGAGGATCGGGTGTGGCGGTTCCTTTGGGTACCCAAATATATAGTGTTTGTTTTTGGGGAGATATGATTGGATGTGCTCTTTTGATTTGAGTTTGTGTTTCATCTTTAGCTTTGGGTCTCCATTCAAATCTTGGTTTAATATTATTTTTATTTTTCAAATTTCCATGATGATTTTGTAAAACATTGTTTATAGGAAATTTGTGAACATTTAATTTTATGTTGGGAGAAACATGATTTTGTAAATGATAATGATTTGGTATTTCATTTTCAAGCATTTGATATTTTTCATTTCTTTTGTTAGGCTTAGACATATTATGAAAATTCACATTTAACTTGCTTTTGGAATTTGTTTGAAATTATTGATTTATGTGTTGAGAATTTTTCTTTATAATTTCCTTAAGCAAGTTGACTTTAGTTTCCAATTCATAATTCTTAACTTTAAGATTATGTCTAGCTTTATTATAGACTATTATGCTATTTTTAAGAGTGGATACAATAGAATCAATATGATTTTGATAATTATTTCTATATTCATCAAATGTTTCATCCATCTCTTCAATTTCAATTTTATAGTCCTTACACTTAGCACAGTCATTTTTCAAGGATGAATTTTCTAAACATAATCTTTCGTTTTGTTCTTTTATAAAAAGAAATTCCTTTTCAAGTTCCTTGTGTTTTTCTTTTAATTCATTATATTCTACACTAGGTGTATTGTTTTCAACTAAGGAACCATGGATAGAACTAGATAAATTTCTATTTGATTGTTCATTAATTTTTGCCTTTAAATTTTTATTTTCTAAGCGCAAATGTTTATTAGCATCTTTTAATTTCTTAATTTTACGCTTTGTAGTTTGAAGCAATTGTAATGAAGAGATAGAAGTACAAACAATGGGATTTGATTTCCTTACGTTGCTTTCGGGAGAGGCACGATTTGAACACAGTTTCTTTGACATCTTTTTGGCACTCCTCTTCCGAAGACAGTACTTCTTCTTCTCTTTCATTTGATGTGTGCTCCATTGATCTGTCATGAGAGGAGCATTCTTGAAGACTTGAGCAAGCTTGCATATTCTCCGATTCTTGTGATTGTTCCATACCTGTAGAAGGAGAATCATACATTTCTTCAAGAAATTTCCATACTTTGTATGCACTAGAAAAACAATATATTAATTGGAAGATATCTTGAGATAAAGCACAGAAAATATAGTTCATAGCTTTTGCATTTAGGTGACGCTCTTGTTTATTTGATTCGTCCGCTGGTCTTATTATCGATATATCCCATGCGTTGATATCTAATGTTTTAATAAACCTTTCTATTAACAATTTCTACCCTTTATAATTTCTTCCTTCGAATAAAGGTGGTGCAAGAGATTTTTCTTCTTCATAAAAATTCCCCCCACTAACAGAAGCGAGATCATGAGACGTTATTATTCCCGGTTGTTAAGCCAATTTGGAATAACCTACCTCTGATACCACTTGTTGGATCTGTAGGCGACCTTAGAGGGGTGGGTGAATAAGGGTTTTAAAAACTTTAAACTTTAATAGAAAACTCTTGATATTTTGGTCGCAGTTAAATCAAAAGTGAAGAGATAATGAAATTAGAAATGAAATCAATTTTATTAAATAAGAAAAGACATGATTAACATTTATAAAATTGATTACAAAATCTGATTTCGATGACGCTAGAAATCGAAGCGAATAATATGCAAATCCTTTTTGTTTTCTATACCGACTCGTATCCCCACGAACCGGTTGCCTTTAGCCGATCTCTCCCCAGATACAGCCTCAAGCCGCTCTAGCCAATATATCATCAGAAAGGCCTCGAGCACCCCCTAGATCTACTCCCTAGACCCAGTCGCCGTGTGGCGAATTTCTCCCTAAGTCCTTCCTAGACCTAGTCGTCGTGCGGCGAATTCCCCCTAGTCCCCGCAAGGCCCTAGTCGCCGTGTGGCGAGTTCCTCTACCGAACAAAAGATATAAAGGTTACAATTTGAAAGTAAAACAAGATAAGAACTAAGACTCCCTCAAATGAAGAACTTGATGTCGATGTAGATGCGATTAGATCGGTCTTCAAGTTCTTTTGCGTTCACGATCGTTGACGGAGTTCTTTGGGCTGCTTGGGAAGGCTCTCACGAGTGCTCTGAAAATATGGATTCAAATCATTCAGCAGCAACGGAGGCGGCACGCGTCTTTTTATAGATTCAGCCACTACCACCTGCGGTAGTACTACCGCCCCACGGTATCCACATAAGGCAATGAAGCACACGGATCGTGGTAGTTTAGGCAATATTATGAGCGCCAAACACTAGCACGCCGCGGTACCACTAACGCCCCGCGTTAGCGAGATTTCCTTCCTTCAGCCAATATCTTCTTCGAAATCTGCTCCTCAATCAATTGCTGACGGGATGTTTCCAAAAAGCTACTGTCGGGCGTTAGACCTAACGCGCCGCGATAGTATATGCCAAACATAGCGACCCATCAACATTCCTTTTTCTCCACTATTTCCTTTCTGTCAATAGTTTCCATATATGCTAACGCCAGCATAAGTGCTAGCGCTCTGCGGTAGATCATTTCGTCGGGCGCATTTTCGTCGAGCTGGCCTCACATTTCGTCGAGCGCAGCATTCATTTCGTCGAACGAAACTAGCGCGAACGGTAGTTGTAACGCACCGCGGTAGAGCACTTCGTCGGGCGCATCTTCGTCGAACGCTGCCTTCATTTCGTCGACCTCCATTTCGTCGATCGCTAGCGCCAGCAGTCTAGCGTGCCGCGGTAAAGCATGCATTTCGTCGAGCGTCATGGTAGAACATGTAGTTCGTCGAACGCAGGTTTCATTTTGTCGAGCTCTAGTTCGTCGAACGCAGCATCCATTTCGTCGAACGCAGGTTCCCTTCTCAGCGGTTTCTTCTCAGCAGTTTCTTCTCAGCGGTTGTTAGCGCCAGCGGTAGTCTTAATGTTGCGCGGTAGTAACAAACATATTTCCATGGAGTTTTGAAAGCACGGAATCCTGCATACTATAAACACAAAACAAGTATGATCAAATACAATAGGATTTGTTATTGTCAAACCAAGAGATGCGGAAAGCATGTTCCAACAAAAGGAGGGTGTAGGATGGGAGGTAGAGGCAGATGAAGGTGGAGGTGTGAGGTTCTCATTCAGATCAGCAGGATCTTGGTAGGCAGAGGAAAGGGTTTGGTAGGTTTCTGGAGAAATATAAGTTGGTGGCGGAAATGGAATAGACTGATTGTCTGGAAGTGGGGTGGATGGATGTTGATGTGGTTGGGGAGGAGACTGTGGTGTAGGTTTAGGAGCTGGTGTGGATGGGATGGATTGGAGGTTTTGCTCTATAATGACACCTTGTTGTGCTGGTGGATTATTTTGGGCTGGAAGATCTTGTACAGTTGTCTCCATATCTTGTGGTGCTGGAGAGAGGAGGTGAAGGTGTAGCTTGACCAGGCTTGAGGATCTGCCTGGTCCATTTGGAGAAGAGTCCAATGTTGATCCTTTTTCTAGGAGGAATGGGCACTCTCTTGGACTTGCACAAAATGGTGGAAGAGACCTGGCTCATGATCCTCATGAAGTAATTTTCTTTATGGGAATACTTGTGGTCAATCAACTTCAGGAGGCATCTCCCCCAGTTTATATTCTTCTGATGGACTAGAAGGCCCATGATTTGCAGCTGCTGCTTTGGAATGGCATCATGATCTGAGATTTTGCAAAGGAGCACCTTCCCTATAATGTCTGCCAGAAATCTGTATTCCTCTCCAAGATCAATCTTCTTTAGATTGATAGACTTTTCTTTCTAGAACTGCAATATCTCTAGGACCCTTTTGATTTCTGCAGCTGTCAGTTGAGTCATTTCCAATTGTAAGATCAAATGTCTGATTTAGCAGCTCTTCTATGATGTGTATATCTGTTTCAAAAACTTTCCCATTAAAGGAACCAGCATCTCCTATCTGCACACTCTCATTGAACTCTGTCAGCTCTATATCAAGTATCTTGCTCCTTGTGGAAATCACCTTTGTTAGCCCAGCTGCCTGAAATAAGCCAAGAATGGCTTTGAAACTATCTGCAGCCACATTGAAGGAGTCTACATCCACATCAAAGCATGAATTAATCTTTGGAGGAGCCATTGATTTCGAGGTGCCTGCAAATAGATGAGAGAAGAGAGAGAGAGAGAGAGAGAGAGAGAGAGAGAGAGAGAAAGAGAGAAGGATGTAAGAGAGCTGGAGAAGAGAGAAGCAAGAGAGCAGGGAGAGGAAAATTCGAAAACATAAATGATTCGACGCAAAAGTTGCTTAAAAGAAGATGATTCTTCGCAACTTATGGTTTAAGTCGAAGCACCATCGATATATATTAATATTCAGCGCGCCAAAATATGTCAGGACAGCTTCTAGAAGCAATCCTGCGCGCGTTGGCATCTCGACGTTACTTCGATTACTATTCAACGTAACTTTGGGATTGTTTAGGAACAAATAAGTCGACGTAGTCATGTCGACGTTGCGTCGAGTTATAATCGACGCGACCTCGAATTTAATCGGCGACTATTAAGTCGACGCATGCGTCGATATGAACTTGACGTTGCGTCGAATAACATTCATATTATCCGCTCCAATTGGCTCTCGACGCTTGCGTCGAGTAGAACCTAACGATACGTCGAATTCTATTCGACGCAACTTTGAATGAATTGTTCTATTTTCTTAGAAAATTCTTGCTGTTTTTCTCAGCAATGATGCTTATTGAAAATACTGTTTATGCTATTAATTTTATGAACTATAAGGATGACAAAGGAATTTAAAGAAAAAGTCACTCCCTTGGTTTCATTTAGTTCTTCATTCATGTCCTAGATCTTTCTTCCCACTCCATTCTCTCTTAGGCGGGATCCTACCTAATCCTAGACAAATAATTCAAACATTAGAAGGAACCCAGGTTACCTTGGGCCCTTTGCTTTTACCATTATAGGGTTCAATGAAAGAATAGAAGGGTCTTTCATGATACCCTTTTGGATGATAATGAATGAGTTTCCCAAACCTATGCTTATTACCTTGGTACTGAAAATGTGCATATAATGAATCTAAATATAAAAGATCAGCAGAGTGTATAATGATTCATCTTCTGGTTTTAGTTCTGATTGAGATTCACAGGTTTTCCTAAATTGTTTTTCCTTAGAGTTTTCTTTTCATTAGTTTGATTAACTCTACTGAATGTAGTGATTCTATCTGGATGATTGTTGTTTATGGATTTTTCTACAAGATGTTTGCTTAGTATTCCTTGTTGATTATTAACATTCACCCTATTTAATATTGTAACTTTATTAGGATGATCATGTACTTCTTCACAAATTTCACTATTTTTACTTATTTGATTCTCACTAGATCCAACAAAAATTATTGGATTTTTCCAAGCAGGTCTCCTAGGGACTTCTGTGTCGGTGGATGGTTCTGCTCCTAAACCAAGATGTTTAAATCTCATGTTGAGATTTTGTGTGATGTCTTTGAGTATTTGACTCCTCCCATTGAGCGAGACTTCAAAGGCTTTTGCCTTTATAAGCTCTTCCTTGAGTTTTAGATTTTCATCCTTTATTTCATCTACTTGTTTTCTTAACTCTCTTACCTCAATCCTGAGTTGATTATCATAGGAGTGATTTTCATCTATCCTTTTACATTTCAGTTCTTTTAACTCTTTCCTAAGTATTTTTATTTGATTTTCTGCTTCTAATTGATCTTGGCAGAACTCTTTAAAGCAAGTTTTAAAATCATTGGAAGAGAAATCAAAATCTTCAAAATATGATACATGATCTTCTTCATTATCTAAGGAGGCCCCCAAAGCCATCAGACAAATTTCTTCAACAGTATCTTCCTATTTACTTCCAGATGAGGAGCATGACTCAGATTCTGAGTCACACCAAGTTTTAGTTAGGAAACTTCTTCCATTTTTCTGACCCTTCTTATCATCAGCACTTTCTTCAGCTAGACTGATCATTGTATCCCACATTTCTTTTGCAGACTAGCATTCAGCCACTTCCTGAAATATGTCATCTGACAGAGTGGATAATAGTATGTTCATTGCCTTAACATTATAGGCTTCTTCATTCTTTTCAGCCTGTATCTACTCATTCCTTGGGATAGCTTCCAGTGTTGAGGATCCACTGGTATCTTGTCTAAGTGGAGCTGGGGGACCTGAAATCATAACATCAATGATATCTTCATCAATAGAGATCATGTAAATCTTTATTCTGGCCTTCCAGAGTGTAAACCCTTTTAGGTTACACACTGGTGGGCTTATTGAGGCATAATCATTAGAACTCATTTTCTTTATAAAATAGATTTATTGTAAAGAAATATGAGTAGGAGGTCTTTTTGATCAAGGTGTTAACCTTTTAATGATCAACCTCCCTCTGATACCAATTGAAAGCGCACGGTGTGCCTCTGAGTATACTCTAGAGGGGTGGTGAATAGAGATTTAAAAATATTTATATCATATTTGTGCACACACAATAAGAACACTAAGTGTTATGCTTCAACAATACCTAACACAGAATAAAATTAATGTTGTTAAAGTAAAGCAGAAAAGTTGTAAGCTATATGGGAAAACACAGAAAATTAACACACACAGAAGACACAAGATTTTATAGAGGTTCCCCAAAATGTGGGTTGTCCTCTCTTCTACCACCTGGTAGAAATACACAACCTGTGCCTGAGTCTTTTGATAAGGAGACTCTTTGAACCAAAGATCTTTTGATAAGGAGATCTTGAACCACTCAGTTCTTTTGATAAGGAGATCTTGAACCACTCAGATCTTTTGATAAGGAGATCTTGAACCACTGAATCCTTTGGAAGAGGGATTCTTAAAACTCTGTGCAGTTGAGGAAGTTGAAAGAAGAAAGAAGATGCAGAAGAAAAATTAAGTTCTCAGAATTCTGTAGAAGCTTTCAGCTTCTATTTTTTCCTTCAATGGATCTGCTAATGAGGAACCCTTGCTTATGATTGTGATGATTTGCAAGGGTTATATTCTTCAGATCCTTTGGTATATCTTCTGCTTGCTAACTGGCTGTTATATGATGTTGATGAAGAAGCAGCTCTATTTTTTGTTCTGAGAGAGAATTGTCTTGTTAGGGTTCCAGAAGGAAGAAGAAGAAGAAGAAGTGGGAACCCTAATCGACAAGCTGTAGCAGATTGTAATGAATGCTCTGTGTTTTCCTCTATTCTCATCCTATTTATTGTTTATGATTAATTTTGAATTAGTTTCCTCTTTTGGGTTGTCTTGAAAAGGCATTGTCTTGGATAATTAATCTTTCTTTCTTCTTTTGTTCATGACCCGTCTGCCAACTGTTTGAATACATTCCAAGAAAGCTTTTCCTGTCTTCTTTAATGCTCATCTCCATTCTAGGCAATAAATAAGTCATTGTAGAACAGTCTTTAGTGATGTGGGCCTTCAGAGAGAGTTCTAAAAGGACAGTTGAAAAGGTTTCCTTTTTCAGACTATATTCGACGTTGTGTCGACTTCATTCTCTCTCTTATCGATGCAACTTTGAGTTCTTGTAAGAGCAGCTTCGAATTCCTTCTAGCTCTGGTTAAACTCTGTTGTCGACGTTACGTCGATTACTTATCGACGTAACCGTCGAGTTGAAGACTTCTTTTTGAACTTCATTGTCTGCGTGGAATTCATATGGTTTTGACAGACACTTCCTTCTGCGTTGACTTCTAACATAACTTCGACATGCTCCTTTATCTACGATGACTCTTATTCAACGTAGAGTCATCTTGATATACTTCGACAGAGAGATTGAGTTGCTTGGACTTCTAGTTTGAGTTGTGTTGACATCAAGTCGAAGTTGCGTCGAATTATATTCGACGCAAGTATTAATTCAACTCAGATAGTGCTTGTCCTGACCTGATCTTGACACTTTAAGTTGAGTGAGACATCATAAGAAAGCTAATGACCAAATTACCCTTACTATATACAATGGATAATAAATCTAAGAAGTAAAATCACTTATATTTAATTTGTTAAGTTAAATCAAAAGGGGTTTTTCCCAACATAGGATTTGAGCGGGTAACAGATATCCCGGTATCCGTACTAGACCCGTTAAGCCTCCGAACCTGATATTTATCCAAATATACACTTACAATAAGATATTGGGGACTAAATTAAAAAAACATGATAATTTTTGGGAGTAAAATCTTAAAGTTTCACGATTTAGGACTAAAATCTTATAGTAGTTAAAGTAGAGGGATTGAAATCCTAAAATTAAAACATTTATGACTTAAATCTTAAAGTAGTAAAAATATCGGGACTGAAGTATGAATTATGCCTTATTTTATTACTATCAGCTGGGTTGTCACACTGTATCATGTTGGCATGCCCATATCAATTTGTATATGTGATTGATATAAGTATATTTTAATTGGATATGCATAGTCATTTAGTATACGGAGCCCTAAACTGAAATTTGTATAGTATTTTTGTTGGAACCGGGATTCAGCCCAACGGCGAGTTCAGACCCCAAAAAGGGGGGAAGCTCGCACTTATTGATCCCGCAGAGGAACCTGACCGAAGACTTAGAACTAAACACTGAACCTTTGCTACAGCATGGAGGACCCACCACACACCCGGAAGATCTTAAAGCGTTTTCCCTCCCTCCTAAGCCAAAGCTGAAGTTGGGCACCTTGGAGAGCCCGAGGAGCTAACCAAAGATGTCCTAAGGAGGAAAAAGACAAAGCAATGCCTCTCTCCAAAGGTGCCCTTCAAGGTATATATATAGTTTTTCTATTCTGGTCTGCTAATAGCACAACTCCGTCTTTTAGTTTTACTAATCGCACCCAAATTGGTTTGCTAACAGCCAAACTCCGTTGTACTGAAGAGCTATTGGCAGCCCACAAAGGGTATATGGGTCAATTCACTTCCGGACCCCACTGGTCGAGCGGTCCATGAAGGCATCGCTCGCCAGCCTTCCGGCGAGTCGGGCACGCGAGGTCTCAATATGCGAGTGGCCCGTGAAGGCACCACCCGTTAGGGCGAGTGGGGTTCCGCCCCTCCTTCGCCTGATGGCCCGCACATTCTAAAGCCCGGGCGGACGAGTGCTTGATGAGGAATGCGCTCGCTCCCCCTTCTGCCCGACTTGGATCGGGTACGCTGAGCGGCGACCCCTGTTTGCCTAACTATTGCTAAACACACCCCACAGGGCGAGCGAACGCTAGTCTCGCCCCCGTGCTCTACTTCTTGCGAGGAGGTTGGTATGGCTCGCCCTGCACTCGTGACTCGCCCATCGCGAGGCGGTGTGCCCTCGTTTACTTCATCTCCATTTTACCCCACGGGAAATACTAGGTTGTACACAATCTCCGCACTTTGCGAGGTTACCATGGGCTCTCAAAGAAATGTCCAACCCTTGGTGTTCGCCAACAATTGCTGACCTGGAAGGAATCTTTTGGCGGGCCCCATTCCTAGTGCTATAAATACCACCAATCATGGGTTATGGGACTCCCTTCGACCCTTTAGTCTTCTTTCGCCTTCCACTATTGTAGCTACCAAGATGCCTCTTTCAAAAGAAGCCCGAGCTCGCCTGGACGCATCACGAGCGACTAAGCGGTCTTTCACTGTCGAGCTCGCGCTATGGGCCGACCGGCGGGCCCCTGCGTCTCTCCTGAATCCCAAGAGGGCCAAGACGGTTAGGCGACCTCCTGGGGGAGATGGGCCCTCACTCTCAGACCCGTCATCCGACGTCGGGCTCGCCCAACAGGTATCCGAGCTGGTAGGTCTTGTCCTCTTGCGACGAGAGGCTAACATCAATCTACTGCTCGCGGGACGTGCTTATCGAGGGGGTCATCGCGGGCGAGGTTATGATGGGCTCTCGTCCTCCAACCCCTGGGAGGGCCGGTTCGCCGGCCCTGGACGTCGTCGACCTACTTGATTCCTCGTCGCGACCTGGTGAGTTGTCTGCTTTCGTCCTTGCCCACTGGATTCTATCAGCCATAAATTTTTCAACGATGTCGCCTCTTGCAGAGACCCTTCTTGCGACCCCTAGAAAGTGCGCCACTCCAGCAGGTTTGCCGGCTCCGCCAGTAGAGACCATCCCCGCCCTAGGATTTGGTCCCTTGGGCCAGAAGAGCCCTGGCAGCTCGTTACCCACCGTCGTCGGGATCACCAGCAGCGCGCCACGTCCCCTGGTCTGGGCAAATATGTAGCGCTGACCTATACTGAGGTCTTTCGCGGACAACTGAGCTCCTCCCGTAAGCGGCCCGGTAAAGCAATCTTGGCTTTGCCAGGTTGGTTGACATTAGTGATTATTGGTACCTTGCTTTCGCCGCTGACTTTTTCTTTGCAAGCTTCCGCGAGAGCTCCCCCGCAGATCTTGACCTCGGGGAAGAGAAGATGCCCCCCCTCCCCCCCCCCCCCCCTCGCCGGATAAGATAGCTGACTTCCTGGGCGATCCCAGAGACCCTGACGTGCTGAAGACGTAGGCCACCGAGGTGCTCCAGAAGTATGGGCACATGATGCGCGACCTGTACAACCAGGAACGGGAGGATAGGACAACCTCTGAGGAGCGGCTTGCGGTCATCGAGGATGACTACGCGCGGCTCCTTGTCGAGCTGCAGCTGGATGCTCGCAGCGATTTCACTTCTCCGGGTGTGCACATCTCACGAGCAGAAGACCAGGTGCGCTTGCTACAGCAGGAGCTCCATGTCATTTGCGCCTACCATTATCACTGGGTGTCGCCGAGCTCGGGGGTGCGAGGCCGAGGTCGATGAAGATGGATTCAGTATTGATCCCCCTCACGCTCGCACCCACTCGGCGAACCCTGTATTGTAACCTTTATTTATCCTGAACAATCTGCAAACTTTATTGTTATTATTAGTTTGGTACTTCTCGCCCGCCATTGGGCTTTCTTTTTTTTGCTCGCGCTATGATATTATTTCTCGTGCCGCACTCGCTAGCTTTTATTTTTTGATTTCTTTGTTTTTGCACGCGACTTATATTAGACTCGCCTCCCCCGTCGCGAGCTGATCTTGCTACTAGCGTGCTCACACTTCCTTATTGTTGTGAGTGGGTGAGGAGGAGGGGCTAGCTCGAGGATCGAGGCATATCGCAGTGAGATTCTGCTAACTGCACCCCTCACCGCTTCGACTCCTTCCCGCGTTTTCTGTTTTTCTATAAATAGGTCTGGCTGATATGCCCAACTACCGCATTTATCATCTTAGCCCTCTAATCCCTTCGTTCTCGAGATCTTGCCCCTTCTTTCTCGTGTTCTCTTCCCCAGCTCTCCGATGACTCAGAATGGGCGGTGACGGTGGCGATGCCGACGGCCAGGCCAAGTGCTCCTGGACCTTTTGCGACCATTCCTTCTTCAACTGATCTCTCACCGAGAGCGAGTACCATGTCGTGGTCGCACACTATATCTCGTTCGGGTTCTCCACTCGGCAGCCAGCGATGACTGAGGCCATCAATGACGTCTCACAAGACGAGCTCGCTAGTCCTGCGACTCACTTCGATGTTGGCCTGCGGTTGCCCCGATGGCAAGAAGTCTGTCATGTACTTATTCGATTTGTGATGTTTTCTCGCTTTCGTGTATGGCTTCTAATTTCACGGTCGTGGGTTCGCCAGATACTGAAATCCTATGGGGTGATTCCGGGCATGATGGCCCCCAACTCAATCGTTGTCATCGTCGCCTTTGCCTGTTATCTCAGGGAAGAGCGAATCGAGTTCAGTATGTCGGTCTTCCGCAAGTTGTTCTCCTTCCGGGCCTACAAGGACGGGACCGCCTACTTTGCGAGTCAGCACGCCAAGGTCAGCGAGACAGTCAACAAGATCCACCACTGGCTCCAGAAGTTTGTTTTTATGAAGGGTCCTTTCGGCAACATCCCCTTCTCGCCCATCGAGCATGATGAGATGACCTACCACCCTCCCACGCTCGACGGTCATGAAGTAGAGCTCTTCAAGTACTTGGCGACCAAAAGTTTCGAGGTCGTCAACCTTCGACGAAACGTCGACTCGCTACTCCCCGTGCCGCACGGAGCAGGTTCGACTCGCGTTCGCTCCCTATTTTTGTATTCCGCTTTTCTTTCGCTAGCTAACCTATTCGTTGTATCATTCGTTGTATCTTCCACTCCACCCCCTTACGCGAGGACCGGGAATATCCTCCCTGGTCTCGCGCTCGCTACCTCCGCTGTCGCAGCGTGTCGAGAGATTCCAGCACTTCCGCATATTCTGACAAGAATCGGCCCGCACCTGCGAGCCGCGGGACGCCTCCCTTGTCGTCACCGCCAAAAAAGAAGAAAGCTTCGACCCCAATTAATGGGAAAGGGGTCCTCGGGTACCTACCAGGAGCAGACCCTTCGGCGAGCCTACCGACGCTAAGGAGACCATCGAGGTCGCTGGTGAGGTCGTCGGTACCTCAGGCGTGCCCGCACTGGCGAGACACCGGAATTTCAGCCTCGACACGAAGCACCAGGATGGGGCCAGCGAGCCCCTGCTGGATTGGGATCCGGAGGCCAACGGGGCTTCCGTGTCAACCCTCCTCCCCTCCTGGGTGGAGCAGGAGACCATTGGAGGCCAGGCCTTCGCCATCTCCTTTAGGATTTACGGCTGGGAGGATGCCGCCGACTTCGACGAGCTAACCTTCCGGGCGCTTGCCCATGAGATCGCGCGAGCCCAGCTCCGCACCTTGGAGATCGCCAACATGACGGGCCGGCGATGCCTCCAGATGGATAGGAATTCTGAAGAGCTGAAGCACGATCGAAAGGCCGCTTCGGAAGAGATCGCGAGCCTTAAAGAGAATGAGGAGGTTTTCGAAGGCCTCCTCGCCAGCCTCCCGGGCGGGATGGTAAGTCGTTGAAGAATTTCCCCCTATCCTTGCTATGCCCTCTGACCAATTTGCCTTTTCCTTTGCAGGATGCTGAGACCACTGATCAGCTTCTCGCCTGCACCTCCGAGATGGACAAGGAGATCCTCGGTCTGAAGGCCCAGAACAGTGAGCTGACCCGGGCCATCCTCCCTCCGCATCCTCGCTATGGAAATACTCAGACATATTCCGAGCGCGAGATGGAGGAGCTGATGCAGAAGTACATGATCGCGGTGGCGAAGCACATCTTCCTTACCTTGCAGGGAGCGGGCCTTCTATCTGACGAGACGGCGCAGCCGACTGTCGAGGAGCTAGTTTCGGAGCTGTTCTTACCACTGTCGGATCCTGGTGACAGCGGGAGTGAGCAGTCTGAGGACCACCCTTAAGTTCTGATGTAATTTGATTTCTAATCTTTTGGCTGGCGAGATCGCCGCGACATATGTAATAGAGCCCTTTTTATGAAATGAAATGTTTGTTTAGCTCTTTTTCTTGTCTCTCTTATTTTTATCTCGTCGTAACGTATTCGCGCAGCCTTCCCGCATCACTCGGTCACCCTCAAGCAGAAGCACTCGCGCGCGCACCTTTTATTCGCAGCACTCGCGTGCCTTTTGGCTGAAGCACTCGCGCACCTTTTATTCCCAGCACTCGCGTGCCTGTAGGCTGAAGCACTCACGCACCATTCATTCGTGGCATGGTCGTTGAACATGTGTTCGCTTACCTCCGTCCGGAAGCTCGTGAGCATCGATGCTCCGCCTTGCATAACCTTATGACGGCAATTTCCTCGCCCATCTGACGCACCTCGCTTTCGCGTTAGACCCGACTCGCTCTCCCACGGGTACCACGAGCGAGGCTCCCCCCTCGCTATTTCGTGTGCGCCACTTACCTCGACCGATTCATTTCAATCTTCCTTATCATTTGTACCTGCAAGCCAATGACTCGCTCACCTGGGTGTACTGCCATTTTCCCTTGTTGGGGTACCTGCGAGCGAGGCCTTCCCTCGCGGGAGGCCTTGTGTCGCTGGTTACTATTGCCGACCTCTCGCTGGGCGAGCCATGTCCGACTTCTTCCTCTGAGCTGCTTGTCGACCATGCCGGCTAGTGGGGGCTCCGTAGGGGAATTCCCGGGTCATGTCGCAACCTTTTCTTTGTCATCCTCTCCAGAGATCAACCTGACCCACCGTCTAATGAGAGCCCGACAGCGGAATCGATCTGGGGCACTCCAACACAACTTTCCTTGCCAGCCTCTCCAGAGATCAACCTGGCCCACTGTCTAATGAGAGCCCAGCAGCAGAATCGATCTGGGGCACTCTAGCACAACTTTCCTTTCCATCCTCTCTGAAGATCAACCTGACCTATCATATTGTTGGGTATTATAGCCACAATTACCTTGATTTGAAGAAGTGTTCCTTTGAACTAAGTTGAATTGAGTTGTATTTGATTATGCGCTTTAGCTATGTTGTGACAGGTCATTCCACTCTAGGTACAAACCAATGTCAGGTTTCAATGAGTCGTCAAACACAGGCTTGTGCAATGTAATCCCTCATTGTATAGACCAAAGTGTTGGCTCATGTGAAATCTCTCTATTGGGATGTACCTCATTTCCTAAGTGCAAGAGAAGGAGGACTGGAGCTGATGGTGGAATCTTTTAAGAAAGGAATTTTTCTTAAGTAAAATTCGGTTATATCATTTAGGACATATAGTCGAATTCGACTATATGGTCTGAATGGATATAACCGAATTCGGTTAATCTAAGATCGAAATTTCTTCAAAGTAATAGAATAACCGAATTCGGTTATTGAAATTCGGTTATTGTTTTTTAGGTGAATGTGTTTAACCGAATGTTGAAATCTGTAGAATTCAGTTATATCATTTAACCGAATTCGAATCGGTTATTGCCATTCGGTTATTCCATTTAGTCGAATCGGTCTGCGTATCTCCGGTTCAGTTCTTCCGGCCTGATCTTTTAGGGATTTCTCTTTAACGATTCGCGAGGTGTCTTTCTCGATGCTCTCAGATATAGCCGTTGGAGTGAAGAAGCTATAAATAGCTAAGGGTTAATTCCGTTTAACCCTAATCGTGAATCCAAGAAGAAAAACATCGTTCTCTCCGTCCGTCGGCTGACTGTTATCGCAAATCTTCTGCTGTTGCCGACAATGTTTTTGAACGATTCTTCTTGAAGAAAAGGGTCAACTAGATCTCTGATTTTAGATCTCTTCAAGTTCCTTTTAGATCTAGTTGTCTCCTAAGTGTTCAGATCAAGTTCTCTCAAGGCAAGTTTTCTTCTTCCTTCTTTCAAGATCCAGATTTCCGATTCAATCAAGGAAGAAGAAGATCTTTTATTTTCAGATTTGATAAAGTTAAAATCTCAAGGAGATTTAAAGTAGATTGTTTCTCAATCTAAAGTTGTGTAAGATTTTATTACATTATTCTTGTAGGAAGCTTGCTTCCGAGTTGTAGGAGCGTTGTCTCCGAGTTTGTAGGAAGTTTCCCTTCCGAGCTTGTAGGAGTTTTGACTCCGAGTTGTAGGATTATTCTTAATCCGAGATCAGTGAAGTAGCCTAGTCTAGCCGGTCGTGCTAGATAGGTGAGGTGGAAAGTGGACTACCCAAGATCGGGGAACCACTATAATTTTCTGTGTTGTGCTGTGCTCTTTTGGATTCTGTATGCTTTTATTTATAAGTTTTTAATTCCGCGTAAAGACATAGAATCCACCTATTCACCCCCCTCTAGGTGATTTAGGCCGCAACTAGATACTTTCAATTGGTATCAGAGGTAGGTTGTTCGCTATAAGGTTAACACCTTGAACAAGATCTTTAAATCTAGTTGCAAGAGCAAGTTTGTCTGAAATGGAAAAATCCAAGGATTCTCTCAAGATGCTCGTCTGTTCTAAGGAGAACTTCCCTATGTGGAAGGAAAGAATGAAGTTCTACATGGAAGCCACTGACCCAAGAATTTTTCAGATAGTAGAGGAAGGTCCCCATGTTCCTATGAAGCCATCGTCTATAAATTCAGCTATTATGATTCCCAAGAAAATGTTGGAGCTAGACAAAGATGAGATTGCCCTTGTCATCTTGGACAAGAAGGCAAAGAACATTATTGCTGGTGCAGTGGACGATTCAATGCTACAAAATCTTATACACTGCAAGTCTGCCAAGGAAATGTGGGACTCCATAGTTGTTCTTATGGAAGGAACCGAAGAAGTAAGGGATGATCGAAGATCATTGCTGAATCAAGAATATGAAGCATTCAAGCAAGATCCAAGAGACTCCATTTCTGATACTTATGAGAAGTTCTTTAAGATCGTCAATGGTCTTAAGAACTATGATCGGGAATTCACCGTTGGAGAACTAAATGACAAGTTCTTGAGATCCCTAACGAAAGAATGGGATACCAAGGCTATTGCTATCCGGGAATTCGGAAAGTTGGCTACGATGGAGCCACAAATTCTGTTTGGCAAGCTCTTATCACATGAGCTCAAGCTGAGTATTAGAAAAGCTGAAGAAGAGGGATGCTCCACCTCTGGAAGAGAGAAGACCGTGGCACTGAAGGCCAAAGAATCAAGAAGACATAAGGCCTCGTCTTCTGTCAGAAGAAAATCCTCAGATGAAGATGATGAATCAGATGCTTGCCCCTCAAGCTCTGATATGTCTGATGGAGAGTTCTCTTCTCTCTCCAAGCAATTCAAGAGATTGCTCAGAAAAAGAAGCCAGAGGAAAAGTCAATCCTCATCAGATCATAGAAGATCAAGGGGTGATGATGAACATCACAAGAAGGAACACAACAACGACAGGTATAAATCTAAACCAAATAAATATATTTCGACTGATATTATTTGTTTTTGTTGTAATAAGCCAGGACATTTAAGCACGGAATGTCCGTACAAGAAGAAATCCTTCAAGAATAAGAGGAAAGAAGAAAAGAGCTTCTTGGCAAAGGAGTCCAAGACTCTTAGTGACAGTGACTCAGGGAAGTCAAGCTCAGATGAAGAAGCCTATTTTGGGCTTATGGCACATTCAGATGAGGAAGGAAGTGTCTCCTCATACAAAGGGAAGGTAAACTCGCACACTCCTCTTTCTGCATCTGAAACTGATTCCGTTGAAAATGAAGGCTATTCTTCAGAGGAAGACTTAGATCTAATGGTTCAGTATAAAGCTATGTTGGAGGGATTTGACAAATGCCGCAAGGTAGTCAAATCTCAAGCACATGAGATTGCATCTCTCAAGATGGTGGAATCAGCTTTGAGGGAGGAAATTAAACAATTGACTCCTCTCAAAGATGAAATCCAACCCTTGAAAGATGAAATTAAAAGCTCCGCTGAATTATTAAATCTTAAGGAGAAGTTTATCAATGATTTAGAAGAAAAGTTAGTGGTGGAAAGGAAGATAGTTGAAAGCTTCTCCAAACCAAAAACTATCCTTCCAATCATTGAAAGAATTTCTGCTCCTGCGAAGGTTAGTGGTCTTGGTCATAAGGCCGAAAGTAGTAAGGCTGCTAAGAAAAGAGTTGTTAAAGGTAAGGGCAAGGTTGACCAAAATCAAACCCGTCCCCGATGCTTCGAAACAACTGCTTTCAAGGGACCTTATGAAAAAGTAATCCCCAAGGATTATGGTTCATTTGTACATGGATCAGTTATTAAGAAAGCACCAAAGATTAAATCAATTGTTGCTAAATCTCATGAAGAGAAGAAGGAGTCATGTGTGTGTTGCAACCACGAGACTTCTACTTCTAAGAATATTGCTCCTGCTAAACTCCCCGTTCAAAAGTTAAAACAGGAAAACAAGAGAAGATACAATCGATTTGATTGTTGGTGTTGTGGCAAGATTGGTCACTTCGCCATAGATTGTTGGTTTAACCCCAGAAATGTCAAGACTCCACGGGTTAACAATGTAAGAATGACCCCTTGCAATGTTAACACTCCGAGTGGTGTTAATCCAACCAGAAACCTAGGACCCAAATCCTTTTGGGTTCCTAAGGGAAATTAATCTGTGATTGCTGGTATGTCCAAAGGCCAACCAAAACTCTAATCAGGCACTTGGACAAGTGAATGTTCATGGTACATGACCAGAACATAGAAGTATATAGTAAGGTTGTTGAAAAGCTTAGGAAATCAGTCCAGGCACTGAATTTCTAAGGGGGAGATAAGTCTAAGGGGGAGAAAAGATTGAGGGGGAGCTTTGAGCTCTCATGCTTTTTCTTCCCTATCTGAAGTAGTCAGAAAGGGGGAGAGAAGTTGTATTTGCAAGAGAATTTGAAGTTGGGAGGGTTTGGCAAAGTTGAAAGAGAAAGTTGAAAGGGAGAGAAAGTTGAAAAAGTTAAGTTTTTAACTCTCCTTATCTATTTGATATATATTTATTTAAGTGCAATTCAACTCAGTACATAGGTTCTGACTTCTTCAAATAGGGGGAGATTGTTGGGTATTATAGCCACAATTACCTTGATTTGAAGAAGTGTTCCTTTGAACTAAGTTGAATTGAGTTGTATTTGATTATGCGCTTTAGCTATGTTGTGACAGGTCATTCCACTCTAGGTACAAACCAATGTCAGGTTTCAATGAGTCGTCAAACACAGGCTTGTGCAATGTAATCCCTCATTGTATAGACCAAAGTGTTGGCTCATGTGAAATCTCTCTATTGGGATGTACCTCATTTCCTAAGTGCAAGAGAAGGAGGACTGGAGCTGATGGTGGAATCTTTTAAGAAAGGAATTTTTCTTAAGTAAAATTCGGTTATATCATTTAGGACATATAGTCGAATTCGACTATATGGTCTGAATGGATATAACCGAATTCGGTTAATCTAAGATCGAAATTTCTTCAAAGTAATAGAATAACCGAATTCGGTTATTGAAATTCGGTTATTGTTTTTTAGGTGAATGTGTTTAACCGAATGTTGAAATCTGTAGAATTCAGTTATATCATTTAACCGAATTCGAATCGGTTATTGCCATTCGGTTATTCCATTTAGTCGAATCGGTCTGCGTATCTCCGGTTCAGTTCTTCCGGCCTGATCTTTTAGGGATTTCTCTTTAACGATTCGCGAGGTGTCTTTCTCGATGCTCTCAGATATAGCCGTTGGAGTGAAGAAGCTATAAATAGCTAAGGGTTAATTCCGTTTAACCCTAATCGTGAATCCAAGAAGAAAAACATCGTTCTCTCCGTCCGTCGGCTGACTGTTATCGCAAATCTTCTGCTGTTGCCGACAATGTTTTTGAACGATTCTTCTTGAAGAAAAGGGTCAACTAGATCTCTGATTTTAGATCTCTTCAAGTTCCTTTTAGATCTAGTTGTCTCCTAAGTGTTCAGATCAAGTTCTCTCAAGGCAAGTTTTCTTCTTCCTTCTTTCAAGATCCAGATTTCCGATTCAATCAAGGAAGAAGAAGATCTTTTATTTTCAGATTTGATAAAGTTAAAATCTCAAGGAGATTTAAAGTAGATTGTTTCTCAATCTAAAGTTGTGTAAGATTTTATTACATTATTCTTGTAGGAAGCTTGCTTCCGAGTTGTAGGAGCGTTGTCTCCGAGTTTGTAGGAAGTTTCCCTTCCGAGCTTGTAGGAGTTTTGACTCCGAGTTGTAGGATTATTCTTAATCCGAGATCAGTGAAGTAGCCTAGTCTAGCCGGTCGTGCTAGATAGGTGAGGTGGAAAGTGGACTACCCAAGATCGGGGAACCACTATAATTTTCTGTGTTGTGCTGTGCTCTTTTGGATTCTGTATGCTTTTATTTATAAGTTTTTAATTCCGCGTAAAGACATAGAATCCACCTATTCACCCCCCTCTAGGTGATTTAGGCCGCAACTAGATACTTTCACATATAATGAGAGCCCAGCAGTGAAATTGATCTGGGGCACTCCAGAACAACTTTCCTTTCCAGCCTCTCCAGAGATCAACCTGACCCACCGTCTAGTGAGAGCCCAGCAATAAAATCGATCTGGGACATTCCAGCACAACTCTCCTTGCCAGCCTCTTTAGAAATCAACCTGACCAACCGTCTAATGAGAGCCCGGCAGTGGAGTTGATCTGGGGCACTCCAGCACAACTTTCCTGGCCAGCCTCTCCAGAGATCAACCTGACCCACCGTCTAATGAGAGCATGACAGCTGAATCAATTAGGGGCACTCCAGCAAAACTTTCCTTGTCATCCTGTCCAGAGATCAACTTGACCCACCGTCTAATGAGAGCCCGGCAGCGGAATCGATCTAGGGCACTCCAGCATAACTTTCCTTGCCAGCCTCTCCAGAGATCAACCTGACCCACCGTCTAATGAGAGCCCGACACCGGAATCGATCTGGGGCACTCCAGCATGCATGCACACCCTGCGGACATATGTTGGGAAAGAATAATATCCACTTATACCAAATTAAAATAACATAACAGCTTACAGGTAGAAACGCTTCAAGTCATCCCCGCTCCAAGGTCGGCTGAGGGGTACCCCTTCCACATCCCGGAGGTGATACGCCTGCCCCCCCCCCCCCCCCTCCCGCCATTGCCACCGACTTGAGTGCCTCATTTACAATATAAGGACCATGCCAATTGGGATTGAGTTTTCCTACCTCGGCTCCCCTCCCCGCTGCGTCAACTTTTTTCAGGACCAAGTCCCCTTTCTCGAACTATTTTACTCGGATGTGCTTGTCAATGTATTGAACTATCCGCCGCTTGACCTCTTCTTGTCTAATGGTATCCAGGTCCTGGAGCTATCCTACCAGGTCCATAGATAGGCTCTTCTTCATTCTCCATTCTCCACTCCTTCTCCCCTTCGCCTGCTGCGACCACCCTGGGTGATTTTACCTCGAACTCGATCGGGAGCACAACTTTGGATCCGTGGGAGAGTTTTAATGGGGTCTCCCCTGTGGCTGTGTTTGGCGTGGTTCTCAGGGCCCACAGGACTGAAGGGAGTTGGTCTACCCAGCTACATCTCAGGTTCTCAACCTTCTTTTTAGCAAGTTTACAATTATTTTATTGGCCGCCTCCACCTGACCATTGCTCCTAGGGTGGTGGACCGATGCAAAGTGAAGATCTATGCCCAACCGGCCGAAGAAGCCGACGAACACATTGCTGACAAACTGCGGCCCATTGTTTATGACGATGGATAATGGGAGCCCAGGTCGACAAATTATTTCCCTCCAAACAAAGTTCTTTACAATTTGAGATGTTACCCTAGCCACGCCTTCACCTCCAGCCACTTGGAGAAATTATCGATCATTACCAGCAGGAACTTCCTTTGGCCACTAGCTTGAGGAAAAGGACCCACCAAGTCCAGCCCCCATATCGCGAACGGGCATGGAGCAGTGATGGTCTGAAGTCTCTGGGCCGGTAGGAGTTGAAGGGAAGCATATAGCTGGCATTTGGAACACTTCTTCGTGAACTCTGTCGCATCCTTACTGAGGGTAAGCCAGAAGTGGCCTTGCCTCAGCACTCTTCCTTCCAGGGTTCTGCTCCTCGAGTGGCTACCACACTCTCCCGAGTGGATCTCCTCCAGGACCCTTGGGCTTCCTCCTCTGACACGCAATAGGATAGGAGCCCCGAGAGGGTCTTTCAGTACAATCCTCCCTCATGCAAAGAATAGTACGCCGACTTGTACCAAAACCGCTGCTCATCCACGTCTCCTCCTGGGAACTGCCCTGACGTCAGGAGGGTGATGAAGGGGTCCATACATGATGCTCATTGGTCCACCTCCATCAACTTTCCTTCATCAATAGATGGTCGGAAGAGTTCCGACACTATCCCCCTGCCCGGGGACTGAACTTGGCTAGGATGTCCGCCGAGGAGCTCTCCTCCCTCGGCATATGCCGAATTGAGAAGGTGGGAACTACCGGATGAGTCCCTTGACCTTCTCCAGGTATCGCTGGAGAGTCGGCTCCCTCGCCTCGAACTCCCCCTTGATTTGACAAGACACAACAATGGAATCCGTTAAGACTTGCATATCCTGCACCCCCAGTTTCCTGGCTAGGCGGAGCCTCGCAATCACGGCTTCGTACTCGGCCTGGTTGTTGGTGAGTGGAAAGTGTATGTTGGTCGCTTGCTCGATCCTTGTTCCCTGGGGGCTCACCAGGATCACTCCTCCCCAAAGGAATGCTTCTTCGATGCACCGTCAACCAACATCTTCTATGCCACGGAGCAGTGTGGTTCGGGCTTTTCTTCCTCGGTCACATAATCAGCCAAGAAGTCCGTCACCGCTTGTGCCTTTATTGATAGCCTGGGAATAAATGAGATGTCAAACTCGCTTAGCTCCACTGACCATTTGGCCAACCTCCCTGAGTGCTCCATCCCCTCCATGATGTTGCGGAGGGGATGGTCGGTCACCACCTTGATAGAATGTGCTTGAAAGTAAGGTCGGAGCTTTTGGGAGTTGCTTTTTTCCCTCCTCGCGGACCAAAACAGAACTCACCGCCTCGGCCCATACCACCTAATATAGGGATAGGTCCTCCCCCTGTCTTGGTCCCTGGAGCAGCGGGGCCCAGGTTAATTGTTCTTTTAGTGCTCGGAATGCCCCTTTTCACTCAGGGGTCCATTTAAATTTTGGGTTCCCTCGTAGCACCATGAAGAAGGACGAGCATTTCTCTCCTGCCCTGGAGAGAAATCTGCTTAGCCCGGCCAGCTTCCCAGTGAGGCGCTGGACCTCCTTTGCGTTTCTTGGCGATCCTAGATCCATGATTGCTCTAACCTTGTCGGGGTTAGGTTCTACCCCGGCAGGGGTGAGCAGATGGCCCAAGAATTTTTCCCTGCTGGCCCCAAAGACACACTTCTGGGGGTTCAGCCTCATCTTGAATTTTCTCAAGGTGTCGAAGGTATCTTCAAGATCCCTGAGGTGGTACTCGAGATCCCGGCTCTTGATCATGAGGTCATCCACATAGACTTCCAGGTTCCTCCCCTTCTGCTCACGAAAGACCATGTCCATCATCTGTTGGTACGTTGCTCCTGCATTTTTCAGCCCAAAGGAATCATCTTGTAGCAATAGCACTCATCTCCAGTAATGAACGAGATGTCCTTAACGTTGGGAGGGTGCATGTGAATCTGATGATAACTTGAAAAGGCCTCTAGAAAACTCATTAGAGAAAAATCGACGGTTGAATCAACCAGCGCGTCGATTCGAGGAAAGGGGTAGCAATCCTTAGGGCATGATTTATTTAATAAAGAGAAATCGACACACATCCTCCACTTTTCGTCTCCCTTCTTTACCATCACTACGTTGGAGACCCATCCTGGATACTGGATCTCTGATACAAATCTTGCTTGGAGGAGCTTGTTTACCTCCTCTCGGATGGGCTCCACTAGCTTGTCAGCGATGGACCTCTTCATCTGCCGTATGGGGCGAGTGTCGGGGTCAAGATTGAGACGGTGGCAAGCCACATCCGCATCGATCCCCAGCATTTCAAGCAAAGATGTCCATGTTCTCTTGGACGCATGCTAGGATCTTCCTCTGGTCCTCGGGGTTGAGCTCCACGCTGATCTTCACTTTCTCGATCGCCCCGCATGGGAGACGACCTCCATCTCCATGGCCTCCATCCTAGATTGCTCCCCTAATCACCTTTCTTCTCTCCTCTGCAAGCAAGTGCTTCGATCCCTTCTTCATCCATCCTCTCCTCCCGAATTTCCAGCAGCACCTATGCCCCTTCCTCCTGGGCCTCACCCTCTTCTCCCCTTCCTTCTTTCGTCTCCTCCGCCTCGGGCCCTTCGACAACCCCTTCCACCACCCCCTGCCTTTCCATCTCCCAGTCCATCTCCTCCGCCTCTGCTTGCCGGTGATAGCGTTGACCACGATAACGTAGTATTTCCTTGCTACCTTTGGGTCTCCCCTCACCCGGATCTGGACTCCGCCCACACTGAACTTGAGGCACTGGTGGAATGAGGAGGGACACACCGAAATGCACTGATGAGGGGCCGCCTGAAGATGGTGTTGTAGCTGCTCAGAGCATCGACGATGACGAATCGACAGTTTCAGGACTGTCCCCCCAAGATGACATGGAGCCCTACTCCTCCTTCCACCTCCTTCCTTTCCCCTGAGAACCCAAACAGCGGGCCGTCCAAAGCCAACACCCTCCTTGCCTCCACCTTCATCTCGTCGAATGCCTTCTTGAAGATGACATTGACCGAGCTCCCATTGTCGGCGAGGATTCACCAGACTATGAAGATCTCGATGGCCACCTAGATTACAAGCGCATCACAGAATGGGTCTTCATGGTTGGGCATATCCTTCTGGGAGAAGGTAATCTTCTCGTCTGGGGGCGGGGTCTGCGAAGTTGAAGCCACGCTCGATGGTACATGGTATGGAGGCTCTCCTTTCGGATCGCCTCGATTCCCATCCCTCCGTGGATCACCCTGATCCCTCCTCGTCTCCCCGCAGCTTCCCTATCCATGCACTTATCCTCCTCCTCCGCCACTCCGGTCACTTTCTCTATTCTCACTGGTGGTTGCTGCTCCCTAGGTCCTCTCGCCCTTCTGATCTTCAGGAACTCTGGGCAGGTGGTCGTTGCGTGGCCTTCCTCCTGGTGGAAGTCACAATATGGCAATGCCATACTCCCTCCTTCGGTCTCCACGGCTCGGTTCCTTCTCCTTCCTCCCGCTCCTCCTCCTGCTCCTACTCTCCTTCCTCTTCCTCGGCTGATTGTCATAGCTTGTTGAGGCGAGGGAGGGAGCGGTCCGGGCCCTGCCTCCACCCTGGGTGGTGGAGTCTTCCTTGACCTCCTTGAAAGTTGCCCCCTCCTTGGGTGAAACATCTCCCTGGGCCCTACATCCCCCTCCTTGCTACCTCCACCCAAACTCTGGGGCCCTCGGCTCTTCTCTTCTCCTAAATTCCTGTTGCCTGACCTCCGGCTCACTCAGCTTTGCCAGCCTTTTTGCAAACTCCGGGTTGGCTGCTTCCCCTTGAATTTCCTCTACCGCCCTCTCCATCAGCTCTTCGAAGGATAGGGGGGCTTCCGCTTCAGGTTCATCTTGAAGAAATCCTCCTGCATCCCCAACGTGAAGGCAAGATGGAGAGTGAACCCGGGCACCTCCTTGATGAGCAGGACCTCCTCTTGGAATCGATCCATGTAGTGGGTCAGCGACTCCCCTGGCCCCTGCTTTATCTTGAAGAGCGCCTCTGCATCCTTCTTCCTCTTCTTCGAGGTCGAGAAGCGTAGTTGAAAGCTATGACACAGATCCTCGAACGTGTAGATCGACCCCACCAAGAGCTGGTGAAACCAGTCCCGCGCTTTCTCCTTCAGGGTGATGGAAAAAAGTCAGCATTTGAAAGCATCCAACATAAGCCGAATGGATACTGTGTCCTCAAACCATTGCAGGTGTTGGACGGGGTCATCCTTGCCGGTGTAGTAGACCATATCCGGCTACTACACTGGGCGAAAGCACCAGTTCGTAGAATGGGCTTCCCCCACTCGCCGTGCTCGCGTGCCCCACTTGCCCCACGAGCTCTCCCATCGGGCTCGCCCTCGCCGGACTAGGGAACAACTCTCTCCCCGCCAGGTCTCGCCCTGGCGCCTCGCCGACCTGCTCCTTGTCGGGCCTCTGCCACGGCGCGTTCTCCCCAACCCCCGACAGCTGGATGACCTAGGTCGTTGGGGCCACGAACTCGCCTCGTGCCGCGGCGAAGGCGGGGTTAATCGTCTCGAGCACCTCCCTTCAATAATCTGTCAGCATCCCTACCATTGTTGGCGAACCAGATGATGGCGAACCGCCACGGCCGGCATTTCTCTCATCCTCTCCAGCCATGTTGCCTCCTTGGGAATTTCTTGTACTATATGTGGTCCACACTCACTGCACCAAAAATATTGGAACCGAAATTCGGCCCAATGAGGATTTCGGACCCCAAAAGGGGGCAGCTCGCACTTACTGATTCTGCAGAGGAACCTGACCGAAGACTTAGAACTAAACACTGACCTTTGGCTACAGCGTGGAGGTCCCACCACACACCCGGAAGATCTTAGAGTGTTTCCCCTCCTAAGCCAAAGCTGAAGTTGGGCACCTTGGAGAGCCTGAGGAGCTAACCAAAGATGTCCTAAAGAGGAATAAGCCAAAGCAATGCCTCTCTCCAAAGGTCCCCTTCAGGGTATATATATAGTTTTTCTCTTCTGATCTGCTAATAGCGCAACTCCGTCTTTTAGTTTTTCTAACCGCACCCCAAATTGGTCGGCTAACAGCTAAACTCCGTTGTTCTGAAGAGCTATTGGCAACCCACAAAGGGTATCTAGGTCAATTCACCTCTGGACCCCACTGGACGAGCGGTCCATGAAGGCATCGCTCGTCAGCCTTCCGGCGAGCCGGGCTCGCGAGGTCTCAATATGCGAGTGGCCCGTGAAGGCACCACCCGTCAAGGCGAGCAGGGTTCCGCCCCTCCTTCGCCTGATGGCCCGCACATCCTGAAGCCTGGGCGGACGAGTGCTTGATGCGGAATGCGCTCGCTCCTCCTTCTGCCCGATCAGGATCGCTTACGCTGAGCGGGGACCCCCGTTTGCCTAACTATTGCTAAACGCACCCCACAGGGCGAGCGAACGCTATTCTCGCCCCTGTGCTCTGCTTCTTGTGAGGAGGTTGGTCTGGCTCGCCCTGCCCTCGCGGCTCACCCGTCGCGAGGCGGCGAGCCCTCGTTTACTTCACCTATGCCCGATTCTCCATTTTATCCCTCGGCGAACACTGGGTTGTACAATTTTGATATTCGTATCCCTAAAAAAATAACATTCAGATCTCTAAAAATGTTTTAGGTGTAGAAAATTAATTCTTTTTACAAACAAATAACATTGACGCCATAACATTTTTGATATAAACCTTATATCTCAAAATAGCTACTACATATTACGTTCCTTCAATAATATAGCACATTAGTAACACAAAGTTCATTTTTAACATAACATAACACAACCAAATAAAACCAATTACACATGCTTATACTAAAGGCTTCGTTTGGGGGGACTTATTTTCACCGGTCAAGCGGTTACGACCGCATAAACCCGACCTTAATTAAGGTCCGATTCATGCGGTCGTAACCGCTTGACCGGTTAAAATAAGTCCCCCCAAATAAATCTCATTAAAATTCGTTTAACCCGCAAAAAAGTTTATCAAAACGTCACATTAATGTTTTGTAGTAACAAATTAAGTTAGTTAAAATTCATACTATCAAGAGTCAAATAGTTGTAAAAACTGCACCCAAAAAAGTATCACCTATTAAAAAAATCATATCCAAGAAGTATCACCTACAACAATAAAGTCAAATTAATTAGATTGTGTTCTGAAATTAATCGAAAATAAAAGCACTATATAAACATATTTGTTACACCAAAAATTCCGCTCTATAACATGAAGATCTGCAAGCTGCATAAAAAGTAGTTAAATTAAATGACATAAATTATTTTTTCCCAAATGAATCTAAGTTGAGCAAATTCTAAATCAATATACCTTGTCATTAACCTTCAAGTCATGTTATGTACATAATTTCTCACTTTTCGGCCACTTCTTCGTGCTATCTTGTCCAAATAGAAAACATCGATAGTAATGGGCAAGCAACTTCAGTCATCCTCAATAAAATGTAATGTTTTATCATTTATAAAGGCAATGTAAATAACCCTTCGGGTTTCTGGAGGCGTTGGATGTAGTGCGAGAAACGTGTGGGATTGCTCGCACGATAAATGTACAAGCTGAACATTGTAGTAAGATGCAACTACTAGACTCATGTCGGGCATAGTCATCCATTTATCAATTGGCGTCGGAACCACACAACAATCAAGAGAGCTATGTAACTTGGATCTTCTACATTAACCAAAAATATCATTGTATAATTTTTCATACTAGTGTAGCTCCTGTGATAGATCCTGACAAACTTTCATCCAATCAACATTCATGTTCAATACCTTACAGATAACCATGTATCCACAATGGACATCACCCATAACATCAATTGTAAGATCCCCTCCTACGAATTAGGCACGACTGAGAGAAAATCTTATATGCCTAGAGTAGTTACCCTACAGTAGTGCTAGGTCACGGGATAACCCTTGTCGTATGACACGTATCATGTAAGACAATTAATCGTCATAGTTCATGACAAAGTATAAAAGAATGTAGAAGTAAATAGAAGGACAATAACCAACATATCACATAATAATAAAAAGGGCTAATTACCGGGACCTCCCCTGTAAGTTTGTATAATTACAGGTTGCACCCCTCTTAGTTTCAAAATTACATTTACCTCCCCTCATAATTTATAAAGCTAACAAAGAGGCCCAAACAGCCAAATTTTGGACGGAAACTGTAAAAACTGACGGAACTTATTTTTTAATTCCTATTTTGCCCTTGTTAGTAATCCATTAGTTTAAGGGGTGTGTTTGTAATGTTTTACTTTGTGAAAGTATGATTTTGTAATGTTCTATATAAAGATGATAAAAAACAAAATTTGAGCTAAGATTTTTCATATCATAATCAATTCTCATTCGTCCATCCTTCATTTTATTCGCCCATCCTTCATTTTATTTGACCGTTTTATGAGCCAGTGATGTGTATAGTTTCATAAAATATTTTCTTCAGCCGAATTCTGGATGTCCATCCTTCATTTTATTTGACGTTCCTTAATTTGAGCTTGGAACTCTCCCTAAATATGAACCAAATATGAACCGTTCACCCAAAACATTTCATTTACAAAATATAAACCGTTAAACAAAATAAAATGCATTGTAAATTGCATTGTTAATTTCATTCCCAAACTATGAACCGCTCATCAAAAATTATCCGTTTACAAAATATTAACGTTTAACAAAATAAGTTGCATTGCAAATACTAGTATTTCAAATACTAGTCTCCCAAAATATGAAAGGTTCACAAAATATTAATTCTTCACAAAATAAAGCTTGGCTTTTTCATTCATCATTGATCTCCATTTTAACTTGGTGCTATCATGCTTCATGATTTTCCTCTTGAGCTTGTCGTGGCCTTTTCCTACGGTCAACAAATGTAGCCAGTGGTGTTTCATCATCCAACTGCAAAAGAGTACAAAATTAGAGCCAATATATAACTAGAAAAGAATGTAATAACAAATTTAGAGCGCAATGTATTATATAGAACCTGCAAGCCTCCAATTTTGCATGTCCGTTTGTTATGACCACCACCTCCACAGTTGCCACATTTAGTGACCGCAGTCTTCCTCTTTCTACTTATTTTACTTTGCTCACCGGGTTCCTTTTTCCTATTCTTTTTGGGTCTTCCGGGCAACCTTTTAATGCGTGGTGGTAGAATGGTAGATGGATTAACATCAACTGATGGCCAAAACATTGAATCCGGAATGCCTTTAATCTTGTGATTGTATGCTTTGAGGTAATTTCCCTTGTAATAACATGAATGCGTGTATGCTTGAATGTTTTGTCTCTTGCTAGCTATAGCCAATGTAGCGTGTTTGCATGGAATTCCAGTTAAATCCCAAACTTTGCAATCACAGGTCCAATGCATTAAGTTGACAATGTAATGAGTGTGGTCTTCTCTTACTTGAAATTCATATTGACTTCCTACAAGTAATGTACACTTCACCGCCTCATCCTTTGTCGCATTCAACTTAGAAATGATACTCTCACAAACTTGACTTTTCCAAGTTATGCCCTTTTGATATCTGGATTCTATTCGACCCATTAACTTAGACCGAATACCATCAAGCAAAATCAAAATTGGTTTGGTTCTAAGTTCACCAATCCAATTATTAAAAGATTCAGTTATGTTGTTCGTAACATGCTCATTCTTTAATTGCATTGGAAATGCATGCCTAGCCCACAAACTTACTTCAATTTTCTTCAACCATTCATATGCACCTGGACTGATTGTTCTTAGGTTGTCCAATGCTTTTGTGAATACCGCTTTACAATATGCCTTCAATGCAGCCCAAAAGAGCTTCTTCACTAGCAAACCAGGATAAGATAGCCTCAGATTGGCATATATGTGCCTACAACACTTTCTATTTTTTGCATTTGGAACAGTTTCATTGATGGTTTCCACTAGTCCCTGCATATAACAGCAATGTCAAGATTATAGAACGCTACTAGAAATAAGTTGATAAATGTCAAAAAATAGCACAGTAATAATGTTACCTTCTGTCTATCAGTCATGAATTTCCAAGGCTTCTCATCCCCAAATCCTCCTAACATGTCTTCAAGACAGCTGAAGAAGAATCCCCAACTATCTTTGCTCTCTACCTCTACAACAGCAAATGCAAGTGGGTAGAGTCCCATATTCCCATCCAAGCCAACAGCAGATAGCAACACACCACCAAATGGACCTTTCAAATGACAACCATCAAACCCAATGAATGGTTGACATCCATCCAAAAATCCATCTCTCAGAGCACGTAATCCCATAAACATTCTATTGAAAGTTGGTGCTACTGGATTGTTTCACTTTCATCACCATACTGAAACTTAACAACACTCATGGGATTGGTTTTGAAAATCATTTCAGCAAATGTTGGAAGCTTACTAAAAGATTCAGTATGACTACCCTCAACCTTCTCTAAGGCCTTCCTTTTGGCCCTATATAACTGCATGTACTCTGGTGCAACCCCATGCTTCGATAGCTCGTGTCTCATACCCTTAGGTTTTATTTCTGGGTTCTCCTTTATCAAGTCTATTAATTTATCTGCCATCCACATTGAACTCGCCTCCTTTGTCCCGTCTATCCTAACACAGTTATGAGAAGTGAAGCATGATTTGATTTGATAAGTCGTTCCATCAGCCATAGGAGATGCATGCATTCTCCACTTGCAATCTGAAATTGCACAACGAAGTGTAATTCTCGCCTTCTCATTTTTCACTCTATCTAACTTGCAGCCCTCTCTAATGGAATATTCAACTAATGCATTCCTAAAGGCATGCACATCAGCAAAAACCATGCCATCTTGAAAGGTTATAGACTCACTTAGATTTGACGGCATTTCGAATTCAAGCATATTAGGATTATATAACTTTCTCACATCTACTTCAATCCCAGAATTGTTGACCTCTCCATCTGATAATTCAAGATCACACTGATCATTTGAATCGAAGTTTGATAACACATCACTATCACTCACATGAAACATATCACAACTAACAAATGCTTCCAACTCATCATCCACATTAGCGTTCCTCATGACTACCAAAGAAAAAATAACAACATTAATGTTAACAAAAGAGAAAAGTAAAGGATGAGCAAACAAAAAAACTGAATGTGCAAACAAAAGAGAAAATCCAAGAGAAAATCCACATTCACTGGAAGGTAATCAAAACAAAAAAACTGGATCCCTAAACCATAAAACTGTAGCTCGCTGGAAGAAAGAGGCTCACCCAAATAAGCGGCTGGAGAGCTGCGCAAGGCACCGAAGGAGAGCTGCGCAAGGCACCGAAGGAGAGTAGCGCGCGGCGGAAATGTCGAAGTCGCAAGCTACTACAGTGGCGGGCGCAAACAAGCAGCTGGAGCTGCGCAAGGCACCGAAGGAAGAGGCCGATAGAAGGAGAGTAGCGCGCGGCGGAAATGTCGAGGACGCAACTCGCAAGGAAGAAACTGAAAAGGCAGAGCTATTTTATTAAACCTAAGGGTAGTTTGGTCTTTTAAACACAAAAGTTATAGGGTTTGGACGGTTTGGGCCTCTTTGTTAGCTTTATAAATTATGAGGGGAGGTAAATGTAATTTTGAAACTAAGAGGGGTGCAACCTGTAATTATACAAACTTACAGGGGAGGTCCCGGTAATTAACCCTAATAAAAATTCTATGGGGGAGACAAGTGCATAAATGTAAACGGGCTAAGAACAAATGCCCTACAAAATCTGTCATAAATATGTTAAGACTAGACTCTCACATCTTTCACTAGATCCTCCAGGGTGATGGTCAAAGTGGAGCTAAAGGGAGGTGGTGGATTCATAGTCTCTGAATCGTTGCGGTCATCTGAGTGGTGGTCATGCTGCTGTTGCTGGGTCTGAGGTGGTATCAACTAAACAGTTAATCATAAAAATGACTAAGTGGTCTCCCTCCCTCCCACCCTGTGCATTCTAAAGCTCCAGGCGGAAAGAAGGATATATGAAAGAGCTGCAAGTGTTAGCAATAATCACAAGAAATAGATGGCAAACTATGTAAGTACCATAACCTACTACAAGCTCTAATAGGAGCAGTACGTAAAGTAAAATGCGGTATGTACAAAATTGTAAAGTAAAGCTGAGCAATATAACCTAACATAGAAAGATGCACATACAATTTATATGTTAAAGATCCAGGTATATATTAAAAAAGTACAAATAACTCATCATAGAAGACATCTCATACTGACTTATATGACGATGATTGATAAACGCCATGTAATATGGTGAATGATATGATTATGCAATGATTACACACCCCACTCCTATATCGACTTAGACCAGACCAATTGTTAAGTGGGTAGCTATCACCGCATGCATCATCGTCATGGAAAAATGATAACAACGGGATAGTCATCCCCTCTTCTAGGACTCACTACAAACCTAGGCCTTCATAGTACAGTCATAAACCTACACTCTTTTGGAGCAACTACCGCCCTACCAGTTGTACCCTCTCTAAAATCAGCTAGATGGTGTGGCCTAACCGAGGGGAAACACTAGGAAGCTAACCTAGATACCAACTAGGTAGACACTCTCCACTATGTGTCTATCTCTCAACTCCCCATCACCGGGCTCTGTTCAGAACAGATGGTAGACCCTCCATAATAACTATCTACTCTCCATTAACACATAGTGGGTGAATACAATTCCAGTGTGACATCTCGACTTTTAATTGGGTCACTAGGACCATAGCTGACCGAATTATGATCACCCGACCACCCACAAGGTACCCTAGAAGCTAGGAGGTGACTCAAAATATCATTTTGAGCAAACGAGCTCATAGTTGACTTCTATTAGTTACATTAAACTTGTATAATCAATACGAGTGCAACGGAACTCATTTCATTCAAATCCGAGTTCATTTATAGGAAATGACCAGTTTTAGTAGTGTTGTGCTATACAACCACTCCAAAAAATGTTAAATTGAGCAAAGGAGTTCTGAATTGACTTCCGTCAATTGCATTAGACTCGTATAGTAAATACGAGTGCAACGGAACACATTTCGTTCCGATCCAAATTCATTTGATAAAAATGACCACTCTGAGTAACGTTGTGCGTTGCAACGATGCCGAAATGTCATTCTGAGCGAACAAACTCAGAATTGATTTCTGTTAGTTGCATTAGACTTGTATGTCCCATACAAGTGCAACGCAACTCGTTTCGCCTGAATCCGAGGTCATTCAGTAAAAATGATAATTTTAAGTAACATTGTTCGACACGACCCCGAAATGATAAATTGAGCGAAAAGAGGTTGATGTTGTCTTAAAGATAATGAACTACTATGGGAGCAAGCCATCAATTCTGAAGAAGGCTGAGGTTTCTGTTGAGTTATTGAGATGAAAAATAGAGAAGTGAAGAGAGAAAAACGTAAGAACATTTTGGGGGAAAAGAGGGATTCATTCCATTTCATTACATTGAACGGCAGGTGAATTCATCAGATTATATAGCTGCTTGATTTAGCAGATTACAATGCAGAATATTAAATAGCACAATTAAAAAAAAAAGCTTGCAGGTATGCTTCGACTTCTTCACTTCCAGATTGCTTCGTCTTCCAGGTAATTACTGCTCCTTAATGCTCTCTTCCTCTTCCTCTTGCTGACTCTTTGTATTCTGTGTATTGATGAATGCAGCATTATCTCCAACACTCCCCCATAATGCTGAGACCAAAATGCGACGAATCGAAAGGAAAATGTGTCTTGCTAGCGGCTTTGTCATGATGTCTGCCAACTGTTTGTTGGTTGGACAGAAGGCTAACTCCACTTGTTTCGACTCCACCAGATCCTTCAAGAAATGGTATTTCAAATCGATGTGCTTAGTTCGATTATGAAATATAGGGTTCTTTCCAATGCCTATAGCTGCAATATTGTCACACCATATCCTGATTGGAGTGATTTCTCTCTGAGGTCTGAGATCCTTCAAGAGTCTCTACAGCCAAATCCCTTCACATGCAGCTGCACAGGCTGCAACATATTCAGCCTCCGCCGTCGACAAAGCTACTATTTTCTGCTTTCTGGATGCCCAGGAAATAATATTGTTGCCGATCATGAAAATAAAGCCACTTGTGCTCTTTCTATCCTCCTTATCTCCCCCCCCCCCCCCCCAGTCACTATCAGTGTAGCCGGATAGCTCAGTGTCCCTTCCTTTCTCATATAGCAGCCCCAGGTCCCTTGTGCCCTTTAAATATCGAAGAACCCGCTTAGCTGTGATGAGATTTTCTGAGCTAGGCTTTGTCATGTACCTGGACAGAATGCTTACTGCATTTTCTATGTCTGGTCTTGAGTTTGTGAGATAGATAAGGGACCCTACAAGACTTCTGTAGTCCCCTTCTGGAATTGCTTTGTGTGTGGTTGAAGAATCGGGTGAAAATGATGAATTTGTGGCCATTGGTGTAGATACTGGATTTGACTCTCTCAGCCCAAACTTTTCCAGGAGTTTGTTTATGTAGCTCTCTTGGTTCATAAAGATTCTTCCGGGCTCTTGCTTAACTTGAAAACCCAAAAAGAATTTCATGAGACCAAGATCACTCATCTCATACTCTTCCTTCATGATTCTCTTGAAATTTTCTACAATTTCTGTGGAGGATCCTACAAAAATCAGATCATCTACATAAAGGCACAAAAGCAAATATTGATTGTTGTTGTACACTCTAGTGTAGAGGGATGGATCATTCTTGCTTTTGGTGAAATTGTTTGCACAAAGATAAGCATCTATTTTATGGTTCCAGGCCCTGGGTGCCTGTTTTAAACCGTAAAGGGCCTTTTTTAGTTTGTAAACCTTCTCTTCTTCTCCTCTTCTTATGAAACCTTCTGGCTGGCTTACATACACTTCTTCCTCTATAGATTCGTTCAAAAATGCAGATTTCACATCAAGTTGATGCACCAGTTTGTTGTCCTGTGCTGCAACAGCAAGAAGAGCTCGAATTGTCTCCATTCTGACGACTGGGGCAAATGTCTCTGTGTAGTCTATTCCATGCTGTTGGGTGTAGCCCTTGGCGACAATTCTGGCCTTGAATTTGACTGGATTCCCCTCTTCATCTTGTTTTATTTTGTACACCCATTTGAGGTTAATGAGCTTTTTATTTCTTGGTTTGGGGACAAGCTCCCAGATTTGGTTTTTCTCTACCATCTTTATTTCTTCTTCCATGGCTTTGACCCATCTTGGGTCCTTTGCAGCAGCTAGGTAGTTCTCTGGTTCTTCATTAATAAGAGCAGCAACATTAGCATATTGATATATTTCAGATAGAGATTTATACCTCTTGGGAAGTGATGAGTCCTCCTCATCTGAGTCATCTTCACTGATTGTGTCTTGCCTCAGTGGGTCTTCAGCAGCAGGAAAGGATGACTGATCTTCAGTAACCGCCTCTGCAGTGGAGAAATCTTCAATTGGGTTGGATGGCTGTTCTTCAACAGCAACCACTTCAGTTGAAGAAGGAAAGAGTGCCTGATCCCAATCCCAGGTGATGTTCTCATCAAACACTACATCCCTGGAAATGCTTAGCTGTTGGGTTTCTGGATTATAGATTCTGTAGGCTTTTGAATGGTGGCTATATCCAACAAATACCCCTTTTTCTGCCCTCATTTCCAACTTATTTCTTTTCTCTTTTGGAATGTGTTTGTATGCCACACAGCCAAAAGTTCTCAAGTGTTGAATGTTTGGCTTCTTCCCTTTCCAAACTTCATAGGGTGTAGCCTCTTCAATACTTTTAGTGGGACTTCTGTTAAGAACATATGTAGCTGTGTGAACAGCTTCTGCCCATAGTCTTTGTGGAAGATTGAAATGTTGAAGCATGGCTCTCATCCTCTCTGCAATGCTCCTGTTCTTCCTCTCCACCAGACCATTTTGCTCAGGTGAGTGTGGAGCTGTGAGTTCCCGGGTGATGCCCTTATCCTTGCAGAAATTCATGAATTCTGTGCTGGTGAACTCACCTCCACGATCTGTCCCGAGCCTCCTGATTTTCTTCCCAGCTTCTGCCTCAGCTAGAGCCTTGTATTCTTTGAATTTGTTGAATGTTTCTGACTTCTGTTCAAGAAAAAATACCCAGGCATACCTAGAAAAATCATCAATAATACACATATAGTACCTCATTCCTCCAAGAGATGGAGTAGGAGCAGGACCTCAGAGGTCTGCATGCACCAGCTCCAATGGCTCACTTGCTCTCCATGTTGAGGATGTTGGAAATGGTTGTCGATGGCTCTTGGCTAATATGCAATCCTCACAGTTAGCTTCATCTGGTTTGATTTCTGGGAGGCCATACACCATTCCCTTTTGTTTTAGTAGACTTAAACACTTGTGATTGAGATGGCCCAGCCTATTGTGCCATAAATTGGATGTGGTTAAACATTTGAAAGCTTGCTCATGAGGTGATTCCAGATATAAAGGGAACATTCTGTTTCCTGTCATTGTTACAGATGCAATGCATATGTTTTTCTCTTGTTGCCATATGTTGCAGTGTGAGCCTTCAAATGTGATTGTGTACCCTTTACTCATGAGTTGTCCTACACTCAACAAGCTTTGAGTGAGGAGGGGTACATAGTGAACATCCTCAATATATCTAATATGTCCATCTTTTGATTTTACTGCCACAACACCTGTACCTTCTATTGGTAATTTTTTCCCATCCCCAAGTATTACATGGGTCTTAATGGTGTTGTCGATTTTGACAAAGGCTTGTTTGCACGATGACATATGGTTGGAACACCCACTATCTATAAACCATACTTCATTAACACTATTTTCAGTATTAATTTCTGTTAGCAGTAGTTTTTCAGTGGTGTTTATGAATTTGGCTTCTTCTTTCTTTTCTTCCTTATCCTTGGACCAGCAGTCTTTCTGCATGTGGGTGGGCTTCTTACACCTCTTACATTTGTAAAAGCAATCCATTGCATTGTGATTACTTCTCTTACATAATGTGCAGAACAATTGAGAATGTTGGGGATTTTTAAAATCTGTATTTCTGAAATCATTTGTTCTTATTTCATCACTTCTTCCTCTCCACCTACCTCTTGTATTTCCTCTGAAATTTCTTTGAGCAGTTTTTTCAGTTGAAGATATTTTAATTTTTGTTTGGAAAGCTTGCTCAAGCTCACTGTTGAAACCAGTAACCCAGTTTCGACGTTCGCAAGGGGGATGCAGCTAACCCTTACTTGACCTGAGCGAGACCCTTGACCAGTCACTAAAAACCAAAGAACCTTGCCCTTAAAGAACACCTAAGTCCACGAACGGACCCCTTAAGCTGCAGCGTGGAGGTCCCACCACATACCCGGAAGATCTTAGAGCGCTTCCCCTCCCAAGCCAATGCTGAGCCTGGGCACCTTGGAGGGCACTAAAGAACACCTCACCGGCCACCTTCAACGTCAAGGGGAGGGGAGGGATAGTGCTTGCTCACGCGTGAGGGAGGGGGTAGGATCCAACCCTTCCCAAGGTGCCCATGGGGGTCTATTTATAGACTTTCCCAAAAATGGACTGCGAATAGCCAAAATTGGACTGCGAATAGCCAAAATTCTGTTATCCGCAGTCCGATCATGACCATGAACAGTCAAAGCAGAAGGAGGGGCGAGTGGGGTTCGAGGTGCCCACTCCCCCCCTCACGGGAGGTCCTGCTTACCTCCCCTAAGGGTGCCGGGCGAGTGGGAGGGTCTCCCCCACCCGCCCAAAGGGGGCGGCGAGTGGGAGAGCCTCTCCCACTCGCCCCCAAAGGGGGCCGACGAGTGGGAGGGCCTCTCCCACTCGCCCGGCGAGTGGGAGGACCTCTCCCACTCGCCCGGCGAGTGGGAGGGCTCCTCCCACTCGCCCAAAGGGGCCGGCGAGTGGGAGGGCCTCTCCCACTCGCCCGGCGGGTGGGAGGGCCTCTCCCACTCGCCCGGCGGGTGGGAGGGCCTCTCCCACTCGCCCGGCGAGTGGGAGGGCTCCTCCCACTCGCCCAAGGGGGCCGGCGAGTGGGAGAGCCCCTCCCACTCGCCCGAAAGGAGTGGGGGGAGCGGGTGCTCCCTCCGCTTCCTCCTGCCTCTTTTTGCCTTAACCGGTCTCGACCGTCTCGGCTACCGTCACTGTCTTGGTCTCATCCGGGTCGGGTCACACCAACTCGGGAAATATGAGGGTTGTACACAATCCCCGCTCCTTGCGAGCTTGCCCCAAGCTCGGAAGGAAAGTCCAACCCACCTATTTGACGAGTGGGTGGGACCTTAGGGAAATCCACGAAAGGATCCGTTATCGGGGAACCTCTGCCAAGCTTTTCAGCTGAAATCACTTTGAGACGAAGGGAAAACCCTTCTCCTATACACACCCCTCCTTTGAGTCGAGCTTAACTGGAGGTGGAGAAAGCTCAACACCTGAGGTCGGACTAAGCTCGACCGAAGGTGGAGGGAGACTCGACACCTCTGGTCGAGCTGAACTCGACCCGAGGTGGGGAACGAACCTTTCTCCACTAAACACCCCTCCGGTGAGCCGAGCTCAACAGGAGGTGGAGAAAGCTCAACACCTGAGGTCGGACCAAGCTCGACCGAAGGTGGAGGGAGACTCGACACCTCTAGTCGAGCTGAACTCGACCCGAGGTGGGGAACGAACCTTTCTCCACTAAACACCCCTCCGGTGAGCCGAGCTCAACAGGAGGTGGAGAAAGCTCAACACCTGAGGTCGGACTAAGCTCGACCGAAGGTGGAGGGAGACTCGACACCTCTAGTCGAGCTGAACTCGACTCGAGGTGGGGAACGAACCTTTCTCCACTAAACACCCCTCCGGTGAGCCGAGCTCAACAGGAGGTGGAGAAAGCTCAACACCTGAGGTCGGACTAAGCTCGACCGAAGGTGGAGGGAGACTCGACACCTCTAGTCGAGCTGAACTCGACCCGTGGTGGGGAACGAACCTTTCTCCACTAAACACCCCTCCGGTGAGCCGAGCTCAACAGGAGGTGGAGAAAGCTCAACACCTGAGGTTGGACTAAGCTCGACCGAAGGTGGAGGGAGACTCGACACCTCTAGTCGAGCTGAACTCGACCCAAGGTGGGGAACGAACCTTTCTCCACTAAACACCCCTCCGGTGAGCCGAGCACAACAGGAGGTGGAGAAAGATCAACACCTGAGGTCGGACTAAGCTCGACCGAAGGTGGAGGGAGACTCGACACCTTTAGTCGAGCTGAACTCGACCCGAGGTGGGGAACGAACCTTTCTCCACTAAACACCCCTCCGGTGAGCCGAGCACAACAGGAGGTGGAGAAAGATCAACACCTGAGGTCGGACTAAGCTCGACCGAAGGTGGAGGGAGACTCGACACCTCTAGTCGAGCTGAACTCGACCCGAGGTGGGGAACGAACCTTTCTCCGCTAAACACCCCTCCGGTGAGCCGAGCACAACAGGAGGTGGAGAAAGATCAACACCTGAGGTCGGACTAAGCTCGACCGAAGGTGGAGGGAGACTCGACACCTCTAGTCGAGCTGAACTCGACCCGAGGTGGGGAACGAACCTTTCTCCACTAAACACCCCTCCGGTGAGCCGAGCTCAACAGGAGGTGGAGAAAGCTCAACACCTGAGGTCGGACTAAGCTCGACCGAAGGTGGAGGGAGACTCGACACCTCTAGTCGAGCTGAACTCGACCCGAGGTGGGGAACGAACCTTTCTCCACTAAACACCCCTCCGGTGAGCCGAGCACAACAGGAGGTGGAGAAAGATCAACACCTGAGGTCGGACTAAGCTCGACCGAAGGTGGAGGGAGACTCGACACCTCTAGTCGAGCTGAACTCGACCCGAGGTGGGGAACGAACCTTTCTCCACTAAACACCCCTCCGGTGAGCCGAGCTCCACAGGAGGTGGAGAAAGCTCAACACCTGAGGTCGGACTAAGCTCGACCGAAGGTGGAGGGAGACTCGACACCTCTAGTCGAGCTAAACTCGACCCGAGGTGGGGAACGAACCTTTCTCCACTAAACACCCCTCCGGTGAGCCGAGCTCAACAGGAGGTGGAGAAAGCTCAACACCTGAGGTCGGACTAAGCTCGACCGAAGGTGGAGGGAGACTCGACACCTCTAGTCGAGCTGAACTCGACCCGAGGTGGGGAACGAACCTTTCTCCACTAAACACCCCTCCGGTGAGCCGAGCACAACAGGAGGTGGAGAAAGATCAACACCTGAGGTCGGACTAAGCTCGACCGAAGGTGGAGGGAGACTCGACACCTCTAGTCGAGCTGAACTCGACCCGAGGTGGGGAACGAACCTTTCTCCACTAAACACCCCTCCGGTGAGCCGAGCTCCACAGGAGGTGGAGAAAGCTCAACACCTGAGGTCGGACTAAGCTCGACCGAAGGTGGAGGGAGACTCGACACCTCTAGTCGAGCTGAACTCGGCCTGAGGTGGAAGGTGGGAAGTTCACACCTACCAGGGAGCCGAGCTCACCTGGATGGGGAGGGGACTCCACACCTACCAGGGAGCCGAGCTCACCTGGAGGGGGAGGGAACTCCACACCTACCAGGGAGCCGAGCTCACCTGGAGGGGGAGGAAACTCCACACCTACCAGGGAGCCGAGCTCACCTGGAGGGGGAGGAAACTCCACACCTACCAGGGAGCGAGCTCACCTGGAGGGGGAGGAAACTCCACACCTACCAGGGAGCCGAGCTCACCTGGAGGGGGAGGAAACTCCACACCTACCAGGGAGCCGAGCTCACCTGGAGGGGGAGGGAACTCCACACCTACCAGGGAGCCGAGCTCACCTGGAGGGGGAGGAAACTCCACACCTACCAGGGAGCCGAGCTCACCTGGAGGGGGAGGAAACTCCACACCTACCAGGGAGCCGAGCTCACCTGGAGGGGGAGGAAACTCCACACCTACCAGGGAGCCGAGCTCACCTGGAGGGGGAGGAAACTCCACACCTACTGGGGAGTCAAGCTCACCTGGAGGGGGAGGGAACTCCACACCTACCAGGGAGCCGAGCTCACCTGGAGGGGGAGGAAACTCCACACCTACCAGGGAGCCGAGCTCACCTGGAGGGGGAGGGAACTCCACACCTACCAGGGAGCCGAGCTCACCTGGAGGGGGAGGAAACTCCACACCTACCAGGGAGCCGAGCTCACCTGGAGGGGGAGGAAACTCCACACCTACCAGGGAGCCGAGCTCACCTGGAGGGGGAGGAAACTCTGCACCTACCAGGGAGCCGAGCTCACCTGGAGGGGGAGGGAACTCCACACTTACCAGGGAGCCGAGCTCACCTGGAGGGGGAGGGAAATCAACACTTTCTCGAACTACCGGGGGTAGAGGACCATTTCACATCCCAGGTGCTTACCTTCACTGAGGGGCGGAGGGATTCAACCATCTTACCAAACTGATCGTCCTTCTTGAAATCTTACCTGCCGCGAGTCAACCTGATGAACCTCCCATCTGTCGGCATGACTGAGCCTGGAGAATAGTCTATAGTCAGGGATCTTACCGATTGGAGGCGGAAGTACCCGTCCGCGTCCTAGGTGCTTACCTTCACCTGGAGGCAGAGGAACTCAACGCCTTCCCAACCTGACTGGAGGTGGAAGTACCCATCCACGTCCTAGGGGCTTAGCTCACCTGGATGCAGAGGAACTCAACGCCTTCCCAATTCACTTGGAGGCGGAAGTACCCATCCGCGTCCTAGGGGCCTAGCCTACCTGGAGGTAGAGGAACTCAACGCCTTCCCAGTCCAGCTACCCAGTAGCGAGTCGACCCGATGAGCCTCCCATCTGCCGGCATGAGTGAGCCCGGAGAATGGTCTCTAGTCGGGGATCTTACCGATTGGAGGCGGAAGTACCCGTCCGCGTCCTAGGTGCTTACCTTCACCTGGAGGCAGAGGAACTCAACGCCTTCCCAACCTGACTGGAGGTGGAAGTACCCATCCACGTCCTAGGGGCTTAGCTCACCTGGATGCAGAGGAACTCAACGCCTTCCCAATTCACTTGGAGGCGGAAGTACCCATCCACGTCCTAGGGGCCCAGCTTACCTGGAGGTAGAGGAACTCAACGCCTTCCCAGTCCAGCTACCAAGTAGCGAGTCGACCCGATGAGCCTCCCATCTGCCGGCATGACTGAGCCCGGAGAATGGTCTCTAGTCGGGGATACTACCAAATGGGAGCGGAGTACCCACCCACGTTCTAGGTGCTTACCTTCACCTGGAGGCAGAGGAACTCAACACTTATCCCAAGACACTTAGTCAAGGCGTTACCTGAAACCTCTTCATTCATCGTCGGGGAGCTACCTGCTTATTACAACGCGCCCCTCTGGGCCTACTTGGTCACATGCACCTTGACCATCTCTTTCATCATCTCCTCCACTTTCTCTGTCTTCTTATTCCTTTCCTTTCTCCTGGTCCTTCCTGCTTCCTTGGTCAACCTGCAGGTGGGAGACTTGCCTCTGGAACCGATCTGCGTAGCTTCGTGGCGTCTCCCCGTGTTTTTGTTGAATGAGGGACAGGGACTACGCCCCCTTCCTGTTGAGACGGAGGCATCCTCCCTGCCCCCTCACTCGGGGCAGCCGGCCCCAGGAGAGCTGTTGAAGAGTGCTTGCGCTTGAAGGCTCAAGCCTTCCTCCGAGGCTGGCCCCTTCCCTTGCCAACACGCTTGCTCTATCTCCATCAAAGACGGCGAGGCGAGCACAGGTGTTGGCGATGCCGTGTACTCGCCCTGAGGGGGGAGTGCAAACCGCAAGACTTCCCGGATTGACTTCCTGAACTCCTCGAAGTCACCTTTCTTCATGCACTCCCTGACAGGGGTAAGTCCCTCAGCTCATCGCTTCCAGCCATGAGACTTGCCCAGAGCTTTCCGAACTAGCTGCTTCCACGCTCACCGCACCATAATGTTGAAACCAGTAACCCAGTTTCGACGTTCGCAAGGGGGATGCAGCTAACCCTTACTTGACCTGAGCGAGACCCTTGACCAGTCACTAAAAACCAAAGAACCTTGCCCTTAAAGAACACCTAAGTCCACGAACGGACCCCTTAAGCTGCAGCGTGGAGGTCCCACCACATACCCGGAAGATCTTAGAGCGCTTCCCCTCCCAAGCCAATGCTGAGCCTGGGCACCTTGGAGGGCACTAAAGAACACCTCACCGGCCACCTTCAACGTCAAGGGGAGGGGAGGGATAGTGCTTGCTCACACGTGAGGGAGGGGGTAGGATCCAACCCTTCCCAAGGTGCCCATGGGGGTCTATTTATAGACTTTCCCAAAAATGGACTGCGAATAGCCAAAATTGGACTGCGAATAGCCAAAATTCTGTTATCCGCAGTCCGATCATGACCATGAACAGTCAAAGCAGAAGGAGGGGCGAGTGGGGTTCGAGGTGCCCACTCCCCCCCTCACGGGAGGTCCTGCTTACCTCCCCTAAGGGTGCCGGGCGAGTGGGAGGGTCTCCCCCACCCGCCCAAAGGGGGCGGCGAGTGGGAGAGCCTCTCCCACTCGCCCCCAAAGGGGGCCGACGAGTGGGAGGGCCTCTCCCACTCGCCCGGCGAGTGGGAGGACCTCTCCCACTCGCCCGGCGAGTGGGAGGGCTCCTCCCACTCGCCCAAAGGGGCCGGCGAGTGGGAGGGCCTCTCCCACTCGCCCGGCGGGTGGGAGGGCCTCTCCCACTCGCCCGGCGGGTGGGAGGGCCTCTCCCACTCGCCCGGCGGGTGGGAGGGCCTCTCCCACTCGCCCGGCGAGTGGGAGGGCTCCTCCCACTCGCCCAAGGGGGCCGGCGAGTGGGAGAGCCCCTCCCACTCGCCCGAAAGGAGTGGGGGGAGCGGGTGCTCCCTCCGCTTCCTCCTGCCTCTTTTTGCCTTAACCGGTCTCGACCGTCTCGGCTACCGTCACTGTCTTGGTCTCATCCGGGTCGGGTCACACCAACTCGGGAAATATGAGGGTTGTACACTCACCACTGGATCTCTTTATCCTTTCCTCATGGGCTTGGAGGGAGCCCATTAGCTCAGTGATGAAAAGTGTTTTGATGTCCTTAGTTTCTTCTATTGTAGTTACAATAGCATCAAATTTAGAAGGGAGGCACCTCAAAATTTTTGGTGCAATCTTCTTGTCTTTGAGCTTATCCCCCAAACTCCTAATTTGATTAACTATCCCCATGATCCGGGATACAAAATCCTTAATGGATTCAGTTTCTTTCATGCTAATGTTCTCCCAAAGTTTCCATTGACGTTGGAGTTTGATAGATATTACCTTTTCTGAACCTTGGAACTCATTGAAGAGGTTGTCCCATGCTTCTTTGGATGTGGCAGCCCCCATTATTCGAGGGTAGATGTCCTTGCTTACACCTTGGTGCAATATGAGGAGAGCTTTTGCATCTTGCTTTGCTTCTTCTGCTTTTGCCTTGAGTGTAGCTGCATCTGTCTCTGCCGCCTTACCTTTGGATGGTTCTGTTGCTTGTGCTTCCTTCCCATTATGTACCAGCTGCCATAATCCCTGTGACTGGAAAAGCAGTCGGATGTGGGTGGACCAGAAGTCATAGTGCTCTCCCTCAAAGATGGGAACACCTGACTGGGTGAATTGGAACATATGGGCCGTACTCGAGGCAGCCATGTGATGAGAAGGCAAGGGTGAAGATATGAAGTTTTGAATCTTCAAATGCTCAAGCACCCTGCCCCTGATGGCTCGTCAACAACAAAAAGACACGCTCTGATACCATGTTGAGTTATTGAGATGAAAAATAGAGAAGTGAAGAGAGAAAAACGTAAGAACATTTTGGGGGAAAAGAGGGATTCATTCCATTTCATTACATTGAACGGCAGGTGAATTCATCAGATTATATAGCTGCTTGATTTAGCAGATTACAATGCAGAATATTAAATAGCACAATTAAAAAAAAAAGCTTGCAGGTATGCTTCGACTTCTTCACTTCCAGATTGCTTCGTCTTCCAGGTAATTACTGCTCCTTAATGCTCTCTTCCTCTTCCTCTTGCTGACTCTTTGTATTCTGTGTATTGATGAATGCAGCATTATCTCCAACAGTTTCTGCTGAATATGGTTTCTTTGTTGACCTAGTTGGTACGAGCATGATATGCAAGATTTCTGCTCATGATGTAATTCCAAGAGCACAACTACAGATCATGGGGCTACTGATTCTATAGAAGAAGATTGATTGCGGTGATTGCTTATTCAATCTTATCAAATACAATTTGAAGCAAGGAGATATCTTCTTTGGAAGAATTATGAGTCAAGTGCTCTTTCATTCGTTCCCATCTTTGTGCACCTTTGAGGGTGTACATATTCCTCCAGGGAAGAGGCTTTCCATTAAGCTCTTTGTTAAATGGACAAGGCATATTCCAAACTCTATAGCTTTTTCTTCCTCTCAAGCTTTAGGTTCCTCTTCTCCAATTAATGGTTGCTCCAGATGATAATCCACCTCCACCTCAGTCATCTTCCCCAATTCAAATTTATGCTTCTTTACTTCTACTTCTTTTTCGACTGTTGTTTCTTCTATTCCCTTGCTTTCTCTTCACTTCAAGAAATTGCCACCTTTATTTATTTTGGTCTAATTTTTTCTGAAATTTTTAAAACAAAATTAAGCATTGTATATGTGATTATTCTTTTTACAAATTTACAGATATAAAAGCTGTTTTTTCAATTTCAAATGATTAAAAAGAACTAAAAATTTAAATAGAAAGTCAAACGGGTCGTTTTGAAAGGGATAAATGAGTACCCATTGTCAATTTCAAAACGGAGGGAAAAATCAGTTTCAAATCGGTCATTTTAAAACGGTGGCGGTTTTGATTGTTGAGAGAACAGAATGGAGGCAAAAGAGAGTCTCAAAAGCAGCTTTATTCTTTCAAAAGATCTTTATTCTCGGCATACAGCTTAGTCTTATAACAACTGAAGCTATCCTTCTAACCACCAATGCTGCCACATCAGTTATATCTGTTCTCTCAAATGCTTGTTTCACCACCTTCTGATGCTTCCACTTTCACCATGCCATATTTCAGTTTTACTTTTCCTGAAAAAAGCAGTTGCGCATTGCTTGATTCAACTAGCTAGACATGGGCAACCAATCCGTGATTAAAGGTTCTCAGATTCTTGTAACAGAAAGGACTAATGCCTTTCTTGTTTGATATAACAAACCCAATTCTTTTCCAAAGCTACCTGTGTTCGAAGATCGAGCAATCTGTGTTTTCTTTGGAGAGGCTGAGAAACTACATCTAAAGAAACTGCAATCATCCACAAAGAAGAAAGTCTGGCATTCACGGACCTCTTTATGAGATGTCTCCTCTCCTCTGTAGCAGAGAAGAAAGTCCCGCCATTCCCTATCGATGCCTGGAACTTTCTCGCCCCGCCGTTCCCGGCTGTCAACACCCCCGCCGCCGACGATTCGCCGGAGGACATAGAGAGGAGTCGCGGGAGGTCGAGGATCTCGCGGAAGGTCGGGGAGCTCACGCGACCTTCTGTTCCAAAACCGAGCAAAACAGACCACGTGAGGTCTAATTTGGCAGAGATGTTTTTCTGAAGGAATGAAAATGTCTCTTTTCGAGCCAAAATCAAAACGGGCGAAAAAATAGTCAAACCAACGCTTGTTTTCGTATTTTAAGTTAATAAAACGAAAACGAAATGCCAAAATAGAGCAAACGAATGGTGCCTAACAGAAACTCGGAAATTCACATTTTCCAGTAAATAAAAGAGGCAGAATTATCTGGAGACTGGAGAGGAGGAGAATGAATGCATGTACTTACCATCCGAACTTTGGTATCCTCCATGCAATTGCTTTGACAAGTAACCTGGAGGAAACACAATGATGCAGGGTAGCCTACATAAACAAGCTAGCATATACAATGAAAAGGATTTACTCTTGAATTTGAGGAGGCGAGCGGAAGTGCCGGCCACGAAACTGCTCGATGGTAACAGTGGAATGCGGATGGGCGAACTTGCATACGGTCTCGGCTCGCCAGCAAACGTCGCGGATGAAGTCTTTACGGATCTCAAGAGGTGGTCATGACGAATTAAGGAGTGCGACAAATATAAGACTCCACTTTACCTGTGCTTCCATTAGTACGTACATATATATATGAATCTTACAACTCTGTTATATTTTATAAAAAACAATGGAGATGCGGGGTATCGAACCCCGTGCCTCTCGCATGCAAAGCGAGCGCTCTACCAATTGAGCTACATCCCCTTCTCCACTTTGTTTTAAAATTCATTGATAGGTAACTAGCTATTTTGGCATTGCAATCACACACACACATATATATATATATATACTAGCAGCTCCGCACGGGCTTAGCCCGTGCTCGCTGCTCCTCGACGGCCTTCGGCCGCCGCGACGGCGGCCTTCGGCCGCTTCCGCACAAGCAACGCCAAGCAGTAGAAGCTCCGCACGGGCTTCGCCCACCGCTGAGACCCAACCACGTCTCAGCCGTCCAGTCCCAACCGCTGAGACCCAACCACGTCTCAGCCGTTCGTCGAACGCAGGAGGGCCGCCGTTCGTCGAACGCAGGAGTGTCGCCGTTCGTCGAACGCAGGAGTGATTCGTCGTTCGTCGAACGGCGGCACTCCTGCGTTCGACGAACGGCGGCACTCCTGCGGTCGACGAACAGCGGCACTCCTGCGGTCGACGAACGGTCAGGCTGGGTGCGGATAGGGGACATCGTTCGTTGAACGCAGGAGTGCCGCCGTTCGTCGAACGCAGGAGTGATTCGTCGTTTGTCGAACGGCGGCACTCCTGCGTTCGACGAACGGCGGCACTCCTGCGTTCGACGAACGGCGGCACTCCTGCGTTCGACGAACGGTCAGGCTGGGGTGCGGATAGGCTTCGTCGGTTGGACTGGCAGGGTGGGGTGCGGATAGGCTTCGTCTCAGCCGGCTGCGCCCACAACATATACATATGAGTACTCAAAATGACGGTAAAAATTTACTAATTACTATTTTATAATTTTTTTTTCAAAAAAAAATATATATTTTAACAAAAAATCATTTTAAAGTAGATTTTAGTAGGTCTAATGATAAGCTATCATAGTAGGTTTAGGAGATCTAGTAAAAAATTTTGGATTTTATGAATTTTCATAATTATTTTTATTATTGGGATATAGTGTTATTGCACAAATAACCCTTATATTTTATAAATTTCCATTTTTTCATCATATATGTTAAGTCATTGGAGTAAAAGAATGAGGTTATATTTGGGCAATTTTGAATGTTGCACCAAAGACAACTTCTTGCATTTAGTAGTTAAAGATACACAGAGAGAGAGAGACACACACACAAGTGACAGACACGAAGCATCGCCCTTACGGCCAATCGCGACAGTACCTCGACTACGATAAGTTTGGGGCTCCGCCCTCTAGCAATTATTTAATATTGGTTTAATGGTAGCTCCTCGAAAATATCGGCGATATGTCTATTGACTGATAATACATTATTTATAGTTATTTTTATATAATATTTTATTAATAATTAATTTATTTTTATTTAGTTTTAATTTAATTTATCACTAAATTACCTTATTTTTGTATTTTCAGGTAATTGGGCTACCGATAGCAATTTCAAGCTAATATAAGTAATCGGGAGAAGATTTGGAGCATTTCTACCGAAATCGCAAAGTACATGCCCTTGGTCACGGGCGTGACCAAGGGCGTGACTCTAAGTCACGGCCGTGAACCAGCGCAGTCGTCTTCCAGCTGCCAGAAAACGCTGCCACGTCGGATTAAAATTACACGCCCTCTGTCACGAACGTGACAGAGGGCGTGACCTCAAGGTCACGGGCATGAATCGCCCTTCAAAGCATTCAATTCAGGCAGTTCTTCACTCGCGCGGTTTCAGCTTATACGCCCTCGGTCACGGGCGTGATCGAGGTCGTGGCCCTTCTAACAACCGCCAGATTAACTCGTGATCGCGATATTTCCCGCCGTTTCCAGACTCGGTCAAGACACGCCCTAAGTCACGGGCGTGACCTAGGCCGTGACCCGCCATGCAATTAATTTCTGGCAGTTTCTCTCCCCCAACGTTCCCGGGCTTTCAAGATCGCAATTACGCAGCTTACACGCCCTTGGTCACAGGCGTGACCAAAAGCGTGACTCCTCTATTTTTCTACTATAAAAGACAGCAATCTCCAGAAGTATGGGAGTTCGATTTTGGAGTTTATTTTCAGCTTTAGTTAACTATTTTTGTTGTTCTAGCTAGTTTTCCTACAAGTTGTAAGTTTTCTATTATTGCAATTTTAATTCAAGTATTGTAGTTTTTTATCATGTCTTTTTCCTCTTCTACTTGTATTCTCATCATTATGATGAGTAGCTAAATTTTCTTTAGCACTTGGTCATGATGAACTTTGGAATGAAATAAAATATGTTTTGAATATTTCGAATTGGCAAGCTCTCTTTTGATTATCTTCGATTTATCTTTGAATTAAATTGCGTCGAATTCATATGTCACGAATATGTTTTTCGATCTAAGATCTGTATTCTAGTTGATCGAGAGATCCGTGCGTACGAGGAGATCACTCAAAGATAAAAGGAGTTGCATGCACTCCTCAAGAGAGGACGATATAAATCTTCCGGATTTGAGTCAAATCTAATAGTGGGGTTCACCGCTTAAAGTAAGCTTAGGGGTTTCAACTAGTCGAGGGGTCTTAATCGATCAACCTAAGGTTAGTTGGTAGTATTCCTCGAGAGAGGTGCTATCATGTTTTGGGAACCTCCACAGTCGAAGTTATTTCAATAAAAGCTTGCGGATTATTCTTTTGTAAAATTCTATTTTATTCCAAAGGGATTCTAGATCAAGTGCTAATCTTTTAATCATAATCTTTCTTCGTAGTTGAATTTCTCCAAATCGTTTTCCAAAATAAACCCAACTTTCGTTCGATAAAATAATAGCTCTTCTTTGTGAGTAGAAGTACTCAACAAACCCCTGAAAAATACGACACTTGATTTTCTAAATCCTATACTATAAAGCGATAGGTACACTTGCATTATCGAATTATACGTGGATCACACTCTAATTTCACGCAACACAATTTTATCTATCAAGTTTTTGGCGTCGTTGCTGGGGAAATTTGTTGATATTTTGAAAGCTTAGTTCTATTTATTTTATCATTTTTTTGTTTTTCTTAATGGTGCAATTAAATTCTTAGAAAGGGAGATTTATGTTATCATCTCATCTTATCTCCTAGTACCGCTGCGAACCCTTCACGGGGTAGTCCAAAAAATTATATCTCTTATTATTTATTATTTCTCTTTTCCTATGTTTTTCTTTTTCTTTTTGGTGTATGACCCGAAGGAATCTGTCGGATCTTCTTGAATTGGATCCGAAAATTGAGCAAACAATTCGGCGACGCTTAAGATTCCAAAGGCCAAATTTTAAAGATCCAATTGAGGATTCCGTAGGCGACACTTCTTTTCTGAATACTTTTTCTTCTTCTTCTTCTCCCTCCTCTTCTTCTTCTTCTAATATGGGTGATCCAAGTCCGGAACCGGCCGCGCAATGGACTATGTCCTATTATGCCCGACCTAACCTAGACGATGCCCCTTCTAGTATTGTTCGGCATGCTATTGCTAACATTAATTTTGAGTTGAAGTCAAGCATCATTCAGATGGTACAACAATATGTACAATTTGATGGGCTACAAGACGAGGATCCCAACACGCATATTTTTAGTTTTCTAGAAATATGCGATACTTTCAAAATTAATGGGGTATCCGATGACGCATTAAGGCTTCGACTTTTTTCTTTCACCATACGCAATAAGGCTAAACAGTGGCTAAATTCTCTTCTAAGAGGATCTGAAAGTGAGGTATTAGATCTTAGATTTACTCTAGAGGGGAGGTGAATAGAGTATTAAAAGTTTTTAACTTATTTTATAGCGGAATTAAAATACTATATATATATGTGTAATAGAGTGAGTAGAAAGACAAAATAATAAACACAGCACAACACAGTACAGAACATAACACAAACACAGCAAGACACAAGGATCTATAGTAGTTCCCCAATCAACCTGGGTACATCTACTCTTCTACCACCCTTGGTAGGAATCCACTAGATTTTTGATCAGGTGCCCTATCACCACTGGGATTTTTGATCAGGTGCCCAAACACCACTGAGCTTTTGATCAGGTGCTCAAACCAAATCACAGGTTTTTGATCAGGTGCCCTGCCACCAAAGGTTAACTTTTGAAGAGAGTTAAAACCCTATACATGATGGGGTCAAAAGAATAAACAAAAAGAGTTTATGAAGTTCTTCTCTCTCAATAAGATCTGAGAGAAGACTAATGGAATGTTGTTGTTGTAAAGCTCCCCCAGTATGATAGATTTGTTGACAGTTGGTGAAGCTTTCTCTTGGATGAAGAAGACTGAGAATCAACAGATGTTTCTGAGAGAAGATTTCAGTTGTTCTCAGAAAATGAAGATGATGTTGTAGAAGATGAAGATTTCTGTATCTCTGAGTATTTTACAAGTATCTTCTATATCTTTTTTTATTCTGTATTGTATCCACTGGTATATCTCTTTTGAATCTCTTGTATTCTGATTCTAAAAGTCAAATCTTCTTATAAGGAATAGAATAATCTGAGATAAGTATTCCTTGGAACTGCAATAACAAACTTTCTGATTCTGCAGAGACTTTAATTCCTTTTTAATGAAAGTTTCCTTTTCCAAAATATGTCAACGACTAGATTCTCGAAAAAAGAGAATAGAATGAATATATAAAAAAAGGAAAGATGAAATCTTGTCTTATCTGATAATGAATAAGTCCAAATACTTGAATAGATTCGTTGATGAATAGTCGATCTGAGTTCAGAGAAAACAGATAACTGATTCTTCAGAAATTGTCAAACTCAAAAGGAATTTCGTCGAACAGAAAGATGAATTCGTCGAACTCAATCAAGAGTTCGCCGAACTGAATACTGAGTTACTAATTCGTTGAACAGAACACTGAGTTCGTCGATCTCAATCAGGAGTTCGTCGAACTGAAAGATAGAAACTGCAGAACTGCTTGAAAGACTGATTTCGTCGAGATGAGGATAAAATTCATCGAACTGATACACGACGTTCGTCGAACTTAGGAAGGAGTTCGTCGAACGCAGAGAACTTAGAATTTCCTAAGTTTCAGCTAACTTAAACAGCCTAGACATTGACCCTAAGACTATACATTAGGGTCAACTTGAGTCCTAGTCATAGATAGTGATCCTAGCCCAAATTAGTAATAGGGTTGTTCCAACAATCTCCCCCTATTTGGGTTAGGATACTATTTGACAAATATAAATAAAACAAACAACAAAACACATAGCATATATATCTGACAGAATTTAAATTTCATTTCAGCATTGTATCCACTGGTATATCTCTTTTGAATCTCTTGTATTCTGATTCTAAAACTCAAATCTTCTTATAAGGAATAGAATAATCTGAGATAAGTATTCCTTGGAACTGCAATAACAAACTTTCTGATTCTGCATAGACTTTAATTCCTTTTTAATGAAAGTTTCCTTTTCCAAAATATGTCAACGACTAGATTCTCGAAAAAAGAGAATAGAATGAATATATAAAAAAAGGAAAGATGAAATCTTGTCTTATCTGATAATGAATAAGTCCAAATACTTGAATAGATTCGTTGATGAATAGTCGATCTGAGTTCAGAGAAAACAGATAACTGATTCTTCAGAAATTGTCAAACTCAAAAGGAATTTCGTCGAACAGAAAGCTGAATTCGTCGAACTCAATCAAGAGTTCGTCGAACTGAATACTGAGTTACTAATTCGTTGAACAGAACACTGAGTTCGTCGATCTCAATCAGGAGTTCGTCGAACTGAAAGATAGAAACTGCAGAACTGCTTGAAAGACTGATTTCGTCGAGATGAGGATAAAATTCATCGAACTGATACACGACGTTCGTCGAACTTAGGAAGGAGTTCGTCGAACGCAGAGAACTTAGAATTTCCTAAGTTTCAGCTAACTTAAACAGCCTAGACATTGACCCTAAGACTATACATTAGGGTCAACTTGAGTCCTAGTCATAGATAGTGATCCTAGCCCAAATTAGTAATAGGGTTGTTCCAACAATCTCCCCCTATTTGGGTTAGGATACTATTTGACAAATATAAATAAAACAAACAACAAAACACATAGCATATATATCTGACATAATTTAAATTTCATTTCAGCAGATAGAAAAATATAGTGCTCTGAGTTTAGGAAGTGTACACTGGAAGCAGAACTTAGCAAAACCAAACAATCAAGAGCTTTTCTTTAAAGAGGGTTTGAATATGATTTCTCTGTTAGGGTTCTCAGATTCTCTTTTTCTCATATAGAGGTCATTAGCTCCCAGCAGGGTTTGAGATGAAGCATGAGGAACCACTGCAGCTGGGTGCAACCTTAGGTAGTCTTCAACATTGAAGAGATGCCTTGAGCTGTATCTTTCAAATTCTTGTCTTCTGAATTCAGACATGGTTATAAATTGGGAAAAGTCTTTTCCTTCTGCTTTGGCTTTATTAATCTGAGTAGTAGCAATTGATATTCTGTATCTATCCATGTGAGCATTCTTTTCTGAATCTGGATTAATGGGAGATGGAGGCCTTTCATCAAGATCACCAGACTGATATGAAGATTGAAGATCTTGAGCATTTCTTTTCCTGTGGAAGGAGCCATCAGAAACATGATATTTGTAAATTGAGGAAGGAGCTTTGGGAGATCCTGAGGGAGGAGCTCTGTCTGATCTTGAGCTGTAAGAGCCACTTGAGCTACCATGACTTTCCCTTGATCTTCTTGAGAGCTGAGGGAATTAAGGATTTCTGAGAAGAAGAGGACATTCCTGCTGATCCAGTTGCTGGAGGAGGAGGAGGATTAAACTTGACAGGCTTGTCAGAGTATAATCCTGTTTTATTCAATTTATTTCTCCTGTTATTCTCATTTATGGAGAATCTCATCCATGCTGGAGAATCCTTGGTGAGAGTGATATTATTCAAAATGTAATAAGGAATGTCATTGGTGGAAGAAGGTTTAGGAGCAGCCTTTGCTTTGCTTCTGGATTTCCTTTTCTTTGAGGATGAATCATCAGAATCATTATCATCTTCATCAGAATCAGAAGGCTGAGCAGGGTTGTCATACAAATCATCAATATCTTTAAGAGCCTTCTCAACATATTGCTCAATATCATCTGGTAGAGGAGAATCATCATACACAAAAGTTGGAGGAGATAGGGGGGAATCATCAAAAACAAATGTTGGAGGTGAATTCACCAAGCCAACTTCTTCTGTAACTGCAATTGGAACTTGAACTTGAACTGGAATACTTTTGATGATTTTCTTTAGCAAAACTGAGTCTATTGGAGCTGAATAAGGAACTATAGTCTTTGAACTATCTTGAGGCTTAGGCAGACAATTAAAAAGCAAATTGAATTTTGATAATAAGGAAAGAATATCTACGGGAGGATTAATATAAATATTATTTATTGAATCTATTACTGGAATAAGTAACTTGAAGCTGCAACTGAATCTATCATATCTGTATCAATAACTATATCTGATAGCCAAACTGAATCTGCATCAGCTGGAGCTTCTTCATTAAGCATCTCCCCCTGCCTAGGTTCAGGGAGACCTGAATCTAGGCCCCTAGAAGAAGGGTCAAGTGAAGAGGAGGTAGGGAAGGATGCAAGCTTGGAAGAAAGATCAGAGATAGCTTTGAGAACAGGAGCTAGCTTCTCATCTAGAAGAGATGTTAGCTTAGGAGAGATATGGTTGAAAATCTTATCAGCAATGGAAGAGAAATCAACATACACAAAGTCAGATGTATGCTGAGAAGATGAGGGTGTTGGGATGGAAGAAGAGGGAATAGAGGAGGGTAGGAAGATGTTAGTGGCATCTGAGATGGGTGGAAGATTATCCACATGGATAGGATATTGAGGTGGAGTATGTTGAGGAGACAAGAGGTCAAATGAAGGAGGGGGAATGAAGGGGGAAGATAGTCTTCATCTGCATTAAATGAGGATGGAAGCTCTGCAGACTGATTTGTCTGGAGAGGAGGAGAAGAAGGCAATGAGGAAGGAGTGGCTATGGGAGAATTGGAGGGAAGAACTTCTTCAGTAGTGGTGTTCTGAAGAGGTTGAGATGGGATGGGAGAGGAAGATTCATAGAGAGGAACTTCTGGAAGGGTTGAGGGAGTGATTGTATCAGTCCTTGTGCTTTCAGAAATACTCCTGGAAGTTTCTGCCCTTGGAGTCCTCTTGGGAATCACTCTCTCCCGTTTACCAAAGAGAGCTGAAGTCAGCCTCTTGCTTGCATTGATAAAGATTATTGGTGACACCAACAGCTCTGGGCATTTTGCTTGAAGAAAAATGCCTAAAACTCTGCCAAAGCAAACACTCATTTTGCTTTGCTTCTTCTTGATGGATTCAAAAAGAATCAATCCCCAATTGACCTGCTTCTTTTCCACCAAGGCACCATCAAAAGAAATTGGTGTCTAGTAATATAGTCATGAGCAGAGGTTTTTCCCAGTAAAACCTTGCCAACAATATCAGCTAAAAATTTGTATTGAATAGACAAATTCTTTTTCAGAAGATGATTAGGGTTTCCACTAGAGTGACCCATTTTATCCAATTCAACATTAAACTCATCAGAAGTAATATCCAAATCATCATTACCATTTATCTGTTGGAGTTTCTGAGGTGATCTCATAGCAATCAACAGTTAGTCTTACTGCCAACGCAATATGAGCCTACAGGGTCGCACATAAAAGTGCTTGGAGAAATTGGAAAATGAATTGAATTGGCCTTGCTTATATTGGATATGAGTGGAGGACCAATCATGTGACTGTTTGGAATTAAGTTGAGAATGTCTCAATGGGAAATCGTTTAAAAGGTTTAAATGAATGGATCTATACTTGACAAATTCGGCTAAAGTGTTTAGACGAACTGTGTCGAATTCGGCTGAAGTGTTTAGACGAATTCAGCTAAGTCAAAATTCGGCTAAAGGGTTTAGTCGAACTGGAGGCATTCGTCGACCGCTGAGACGGCTAGTATACGACGTTCGTCGACCGCTGAGATGGATAGTATATATCGTTCGTCGACCGCTGAAAGGGCTAGTGTAGCGCCTTCGTCGACCGCTGAGACGGATAGTATACGGCGTTCGTCAACCGCTGAGACGGGCTAGTGTAGCGCGTTCGTCGACCGCTGAGATGGAAGGGTAGTGTAGCGCCTTCGTCGACCGCTGAGATGGTAGAGGGCTAGTGTAGCGCGTTCCTCGAACGCAGATCTCTTGAGTTCGTCGAACGCAGATCTCTTGAGTTCGTCGAACGCAGATCTCCTTGAGTTCGTCGAACGCAGATCTCTTGAGTTCGTCGAACGCAGATCTCTTGAGTTCGTCGAACGCAGATCTCCTTGAGTTCGTCGAACGCAGATCTCTTGAGTTCGTCGAACGCAGATCTCCTTGAGTTCGTCGAACGCAGATCTCTTGAGTTCGTCGAAAGCAGATCTCCTTGAGTTCTTCAAACGCAGATCTCCTTGAGTTCATCGAACGCAGATCTCTTGAGTTCGTCGAACGCAGATCTCCTTGAGTTCGTCGAACTCAAGGAGATCGAACGCAGATCTCCTTGAGTTCGTCGAACGCAGATCTCATGAGTTTGTCGAACGCAGATCTCCTTGAGTTCGTCGAACGCAGCCTTTGGTATATAAACAGATCACGATCTTAGGATTGGTTGTGCGAGACAGATTTTGTAACCGACCCGTTTTGTGGTTTGAGAGAGCAGCGCCGGAAGTGTTCCGCTAGGGCTTCTCTCCTCTTCCGACAGTCGCCGCCTCCCCTGTCTCGGATCTAGCAGTCCATGGGGACGCTGAGAACTTCTCTTCTCCGACTCATTCCTTGTTCGATAAGGCATCGAGGTTCTCCAGCACTTGTGTGTATCTCTGTAGAGGGGCCAATCTATTTCGGTTCTTGCAAATCAAGATTGGTTCTACCAGACTCAGTGAGGAGCATCTTGGTTTGAGTATCGACTCAAATTCCCTTCAGGTATAATTTCTGCATTGTGATGTGGATGTTATTTTATTTCTTGAATCAGTAAATTCGCAAGTTCCTTAACTCTTTGGGTTGTTCTAGTTATTTATTCCGCTGTGCATATATGATATGCTGTATTATCATTTTTGAAATGGTATTAGAAAACCCAACAGTGGTATCAGAGGGAGGTTTGCAATCTAATGCATGTAAATCAGAAATTTAGAAGTGTTCTAAATGTCTGGATTTCTTCCTGGATGTTTGAATTTCGAAGAAATGTTCTAGATTGGAAAAACTCCCAGGAATGCATGTGATTGCGTTGCGATTTCATTATTTCAGAAATTGTTTCTCCTTTGCAGTAACCGTCCCTCTAATTGGTTTGTGAAACCAAATGTCTTAGATTTTGAATCTAACATTGAGAGACGAGCTTGTCTACTGCATAAGTGGAGTTGTTTTGCCTGCGTCAAATGCATGTAAATCTGAAGTTTTAGAAGTGTTCTAAATGCTCAGATTTAGCCCTTTTTATTAAGCGTTGATAATTTTGTTTTGTGCACTTCTGGGATGTATTTGGTTGTGAATGCTGTATTTTAAAGTGCACGTTGATTAATTGTTAATCAATTTTATAAATAAAAATCTCTTATCCAATATTGAGTATACGGATGCCTTCCGATGGATGACACTCTTCCTGCCTTGATCGATGAAGTGTGGGCTTGCCAAAGCAAGGTGCATTAATCTATCTTGGTAAGGGTGCGAGCGGATAATTGTGATATCCCACTATCGACATCGGGTCTAACTTAACTGGATGACCTCAATAGTTGAGTGCCTAGAGGCATTGGGTTGGCATGCACCATATGATGGATGTGAATAAAGATTTATTCACCAACCATACAAGAGTTGCATAGTGATGCAATTGGCAAGTGTTGCCTACCTAAATAACCGCATTATGAGAGGAACGCCAAAGCAGACTCATTGTGTTGGTGAAATACAGATTTTGTCCACTAAGAGAGTAGCTCACATTAACTCTCCGAATTGATATGAAGGGTTATCAATTTGAATAAAATAGTGGGAGTATTTAATTAAAGTCCTTATTAAATTAATAAAATGTATTTTGAAATATAGTACTAAATAAACTTTGCATAATTTTGTAGAATTTTCATGGAAAATACTTCACACTCCGCGTTGTCCCTGAGAGCCATCCTTGAGAAGGATAAGCTCAATGGGACGAATTTCCTAGACTGGTTCAGGAACCTGAGAATTGTTCTCAGGCAAGAGCGTAAGCTCTATGTCCTTGAAGAAGATCCCCCCGAGGAGCCATCCTCTACTGCACCTCGTGCAGATAAAGATGCTTATAAGAAGTTTGGAGATGACTCCTTGGATGTAGAATGTCTCATGCTCGCAACCATAAACTCTGAGCTTCAGAAGCAACATGAGAACATGAGCTGTTATGAGATAGTGGAGCACCTGAAGAAAATGTTTCAAGGGCAAGCTCGCCAAGAGAGATTTGATATATCCAGGGCGTTGTTTTAGTGTAAGATGGGAGCTCGGGACTCAGTAGGAACTCACGTACTCAAGATGATTGGGTATATAGAGAACCTTGAAAGATTGTGGTTCCCGTTGGGCCAAGAGTTGACCACTGATCTGATCCTGCAATCGTTGTCGGACAGTTATGAGCAGTTTTTCTTAAATTACAATATGAATGAAATTGACAAGACACTGCCCGAGCTCCTAGGCATGTTGAGAACTGCCGAGATCAATATGAAGAAGGCCAAGCCTGCCATCCCCATACTGATGGTGTATAAGAGCAAGGTCAAGGCCAAGGGATTCACGAAGACGAAGATTGGATCTAAGTCTCCTCTTGATCCCAAGTCTTCTGCACTGAAAAAGAAAGGTCTGGCCAAGGAAGGGAAGTGCCACCATTGTGGTATGGCAGGGCACTGGAGGCGGAACTGTCCCCTCTACATTGAGGATCTGCAAAAGAAGAAGGGAAGTATGACTTCCACTTCAGGTATATTGTTATAGAAATAAACCTTTCTGCTCCTTCATCTTGGGTATTGGATACCGGATGTGGTTCTCACATTTGTACGAATGTGCAGGAACTGACAAGGAGAAGAATGCTGGGTAAAGGAGAGATAGACCTGCATGTTGGAAATGGAGCAAGTGTTGCTGTCGTTGTCGTTGGTGTTTATCATCTTTCTTTGCCCACTAGGCTTGTAATAAAATTAGATAACTGTTATTTTGTTCGAGCCATAACTCGAAACATTATATCTGTGTCATGTTTAAACATGAAAGGATTTTCTTTCATTATTAAGAACAATAGTTGTTCTATATTTATGAATGATGTTTGTTATGGTGTAGCCCAACTGTATAATGGTCTATATGTTTTGAACTTATAGACCATCCGATCTATAACATAGAAAATACTAAAAGACTAAAAACAAATGACTTGAATCCTACGTATCTCTGGCATTGTCGTTTGGGCCATATAAATGAGAAACACATATCTAAGCTCCATAAAGATGAATTATTAGACTCATTTGATTATAAATCATTTGAGAGATGCGAGACTTGCTTATTGGGCAAAATGACTAAAGTCCCTTTCACTGGTCATACTGAGAGGGTTGATGATCTTTTGGGTGTAATACATAGTGATGTATGCGGACCCATGAGTTTTAAGGATAAAGGTGGGTACTACTACTTCGTTATATTTACTGATGATTTCAGTAGATTCGGATACGTGTTTCTTATGAAGAAAAAATCCGAAACCTTTGAAAATTTCAAAGAGTTTAAAAATGAAGTAGAGAACCAACTGGCAAAAAGGATAAAAGCACTCCGATCTGATCGAGGTGGCGAATATCTAAGTCATGAGTTTTGTGATCATCTGAGAGAGTGTGGTATTGTATCACAGCTCACTCCGCCCAGAACACCACAACATAATAGTGTGTCTGAGAGGAGGAATCGTACTTTGTTAGACATGGTACGGTCAATGATGAGTCATGCAAATTTGCCCGTTTCCTTTTGGGGATTTGCTTTAGAGACTGCTGCTTTCACATTAAATCGTGCTCCAACGAAAACGGTTCTAAGGACACCATATGAGATATGGACTGGGAAGCGTCCTAGTATGTCTTTTATTAAGATTTGGGGTAGTGAGGCATACGTGTGACGTCAAATGCCTAACAAGTTGAAACCCAATTCGGATAAGTGTTATCTTGTGGGATATCCTAGGGAAACCAAAGGATATTACTTCTACCTACCGTCCGAGGGCAAAGTGTTTGTCGCAAGGACTGACGTCTTTTTGGAGAAAGAGTTCTTATCCAGAAAGACTGCAAAGGTGGAACTTTAAGAAGTTCAAGAACCACAAACAATAAGTGAACCGATTTTAGAACCTGAGCAAGGACTACACGTGGTTGTAGCTAGAGAGCCTGCTCAAGAAACATAAGTCTTGCGTAGATCTGATAGACCAAGATTTGAGCCTGAGAGATATGGATTTCTCGTGTCTCAAATAGGTAACGTGTTGCTTATGGATCATGATGGTGAGCCTGCAACCTATCAAGAGGCTATGTGTGGACCTGACTCCGAGAAGTGGCTTGAGGCCATGAAATCTGAAATGGACTCCATGTATGCAAACCAAGTTTAGACCTTGGTGGAACCACCTGAAGGGGTACGACCCATAGGGTGCAAGAGGGTCTTCAAGAAGAAGACCGACATGGATGGGAATGTACAGACATTCAAAGGCCGGCTGGTGGCTAAAGGTTTCAGGCAAATTCATGGTGTTGACTATGATCAGACCTTTTCCCCTGTAGCCATGGTCAAGTCCATCAGAATTCTACTTGATATTGCTGCGTATTATGACTACGAGATCTGACAAATGGATGTCAAAACGGCTTTCCTTAATGGAAAACTTCTTGAGGAAGTGTATATGACACAACCCGAGGGTTTTGAATCTCCAAATGAAGCCACTAAAATATGCAAGTTGAATTGATCCATTTATGGATTGAAACAAGCTTCTCGAAGTTGGAATCTTTGTTTTGATGAGAAAATCAAAGAGTTTGGTTTTATCAAGAATGAGGATGAACCTTGTGTTTACAAGAGGATTAGTGGGAGCATTGTTGTTTTCCTGATTTTGTATGTGGATGACATACTATTAATCGGAAATGTCATTCCGACCCTGCAAGCTGTTAAGAACAGGCTAGGGGACTGCTTTTCTATGAAGGACTTGGGTGAAGCGACTTATATACTTGGTATTAAGATCTATAGAGATAGATCGAAGAAGTTGCTGGGTTTGACCCAAAGTACATACATTGAGAAGGTGTTGAAACGGTTCAACATGTTTGAGTCCAAGAAAGGATTCTTACCCATGTCAAATGGTGTGAGTCTCTCTAAGGACCAGTGTCCAAAATCTTTGGAAGATAAGGACCACATGAAGTTGATTCCATATGCTTCGGCAATTGGATCAATCATGTACGCAATGTTATGTACTTGACCCGATGTTTCTTATGCTTTCAGCATGACTAGCAGATATCAGTCTGATCCTGGTGAGAGTCACTAGATTCCAGTCAAGAATATCTTAAAGTACTTGAGAAGGACTAAAGATGAATTCTTGGTGTATGGTGTAGAGGAAGAGCTCATCGTAAAGGGTTACACAAATGCTAGCTTCCAGACTGATAGGGATGACTCAAAGTACCAATCAGGTTTTGTATTTTGGCTTAATGGAGGAGCTGTAAGCTGGAAGAGTTCCAAGCAAGAGACAGTTACTGATTCTACAACTGAGGCCGAGTATATCGCTGCAGTAAATGCGGCGAAGGAGGCTGTATGGATTAGGAAATTCATCGGCGAGCTGGATGTAGTTCCTAGCATTGTTGATCCCGTAGTTCTCTACTATGACAACAATGGTTCTATTGCACAAGCTAAGGAACCTAGATCTCATCAGCGCTCCAAGCACATACTTCGGCGGTTCCATCTTATTCGAGAGATTGTCGATCGAGGAGATGTGAGCATTTGTAGAGTATCGATTGAAGATAACATAGCGGATCCACTGACAAAGCCTCTTGCACAAAAGAAGCATGATGGTCATGTTAGATCAATGGGTATGAGATACCTGAATGATCATCTTTAGTGGGAGCCTGGTGAATTGCATGTTAGTTGGTTGTTTATTCATTTGATGAATTGTGATATGTACTATATGCTTCATTTTACATTTATGGCATGTTCTTTTATTATGACAATTGTTTCTATATGATAGACTAATTAACATAATGAATGCCCTTAGAATGTTTGCTTCCATAAGAATTCAAGTACGTGACTTGAATGTGAGGGCCTATGTTTAAATGAAGCTTCATTCTTAAATGGTCCCTGGTCGAGGCATCATCCTAGAAATTAGGGCGAGGATGAGACCATAAGACTAGCATGTGCGTTGACTGATGAACGGTTCTCACAGGTCATGATATTGTGATATCAAGTCATCACATGGGTACTTGTTAGGAACAAGTTGTACTGGACAGACCCACCGTGAGACTACTTTGTGGATTGTTATATGAACGTGTCATAAGTAGGTCTCAAGTGACAATGGTGTTTGTGGTCCTTTGACCTGAAGTCACAACATACATCAGGTGAGGAAGAGCGTACTTTGATGCCATCTAAAGTCTTCTCTTAAGAAAGGTTGACGATAAGGGTGGTTTTTGGGTATGTTACGGATCATTTGAATGTTTGTGTGTGAGCAGAAATGGGATTTGTCCTCCTTTATGACAGGAGTTACATCCATGGGGCCCCTGATGGAATGAGACTGAGAAATGCATGTCCATGCTTGGTTGAGTCAATATGTGATATTGAGCTCACCATTTTTTGTCAGTCTATTCTAGATCGGGAAACTAGGATTGAACAATTATGAGAGTGACACGCTCCATGCCTCTAGTTCTATCCGAATGTAAGGGACAAAGGGACATGACAACACTGATACATTGGTCATAACAGGCTTGTTGAGTTATGAACTCTTATTGCTTGGGTAGCAATGATGTATTGCTAGATGCCGCTCATTGTTTGTGAGACTTTTGTTGACACTTTGTGATCAAGTGGGAGACTGTTGGAGTTTCTGAGGTGATCTCAAAGCAATCAACAGTTAGTCTTACTGCCAACGCAATATGAGCCTATAGGTTCGCACATAAAAGTGCTTGGAGAAATTGGAGAATGAATTGAATTGGCCTTGCTTATATTGGATATGAGTGGAGGACCAATCATGTGACTGTTTGGAATTAAGTTGAGAATGTCTCAATGGGAAATCGTTTAAAAGGTTTAAACGAATGGATCTATACTTGACAAATTCGGCTAAAGTGTTTAGACAAACTGTGTAGAATTCGGCTAAAGTGTTTAGACGAATTCGGCTAAGTCAAAATTCGGCTAAAGGGTTTAGTCGAACTAGAGGCGTTCATCGACCGCTGAGACGGCTAGTATACGGCGTTCGTCGACCGCTGAGACGGATAGTATACGACGTTCGTCGACCGCTGAAAGGGCTAGTGTAGCGCCTTCGTCGACCACTGAGACGGATAGTATACGGCGTTCGTCGACCGCTGAAACGGGCTAGTGCAGCATGTTCGTCGAGCGCTGAGACAAAAGGGCTACTGTAGCGCCTTCGTCGACCGCTGAGACGGCAAAGGGCTAGTGTAGCGCATTCGTCGAATGCAGATCTCTTTAGTTCGTCGAACGCAAATCTCTTGAGTTCGTCGATTGCAGATCTCCTTGAGTTCGTCGAACGCAGATCTCTTGAGTTCGTCGAACGCAGATCTCCCTTGAGTTCGTCGAACACAGATCTCTTGAGTTCATCGAAAGCAGATCTCCTTGAGTTCGTCGAACGCATATCTCTTGAGTTCGTCGAACGCAGATCTCCTTGAGTTCGTCGAACGCAGATCTCCTTGAGTTCGTCGAACGCAGATCTCTTGAGTTCGTCGAACGCAGATCTCCTTGAGTTCATTGAACGCAGATCTCCTTGAGTTCGTCGAACGCAGATCTCTTGAGTTTGTCGAACGCAGATCTCCTTGAGTTCGTCGAACACAACATTTGGTATATAAACAGATCACAATCTTAGGGTTGGTTGTGCGAGACAGATTTTGTAACCGACCTGTTCCGTGGTTTGAGAGAGCAGCGCCGGAAGTGTTCCGCTAGGGCTTCTCTCCTCTTCCGACAGTCGTCGCCTCCCCTGTCTCGGATCTAGCAGTCCGTGGGGATGCTGAGAACTTCTCTTCTCTGACTCATTCCTTGTTCGACAAGGCATCGAGGTTCTCCAGCACTTGTGTGGATCTCTGTAGAGGGGCCGATCTATTTCGGTTCTTGCAACTCAAGATTGGTTCTACCAGACTCAGTGAGGAGAATCTTGGTTTGAGTATCGACTCAAATCCCCTTCAGGTATAATTTCTGCACAGTGATGTGGATGTTATTTTATTTCTTGAATCAGTAAAATCGCAAGTTCCTTAACTCTTTGGATTGTTCTAGTTATTTATTCCACTGTGCATATATGATATGTTGTATTATCATTTTTGAAATTGTATTAGAAAACCCAACATTATCAAACCAAAAACTTCTGTTAAAATTTCTGGAGAAAAAGAGACATGGGTTCCTAAAATGGTTCCTGATATGGTTGTTGCATTTAGTGACTGAATAGTGTGTACCCATTCCTTTATCTCTGCAACTGGTAGCTTTATCCTTGTAGTCATAAACTTCCTTAACTATTGTTCTTCAAAGAGTTGAAGAATGTCCTGGAAAATCTGGTCAGTATGAGCAAAGGATTCCATATCTATATCAAAACCTGCGTTGAACTTCATGGAAGAGATCACTGCCTGAGAGATTGTCATGAATACCTGCAAGAGAAAAAGATAAGTGCAAAGGAACTGGAGGGAGTCAAGAGCAAGTTCTGTAGGCGCAAAGACGAAATGGAATCAAAATTTGATTATAAAGAATGAGATCGGAGAAGGCGCACACTTTCGTAGAACGGGGTTCGGCTAACCCTAATAAAAATAGAAGTCGAAGAGCCTGGGGCTTCGTCAGAGTGCGTTCGACAAAAAATAAATTTTCGTAAATCTCAGTTCGACGAACGAGCTGGCTTCGCCGATCTCTAGATCTAATAGGTTTCGTTGATCTCCGTTCGACGAACGACTAATTTTCGTCGTTCTCCGTTCGACGAAAAGAGGGGACAAGTAAAAAAAAAAATTTTTACTTATTGAATCTCCATCTATCATTCCTAACTGATTTATAAAGAAGATGTGCTTCTTTTCATCCAAAGGTTTGGTGAAAATATCAGCCCTTTGTAAGTCAGTAGGAATAAATTGTAGGCAAATTTTATTTTTATCCACATTATCTCTGATAAAATGGTGCCTAATTTGTATGTGTTTAGTCCTACTATGGAGTACTGGATTTTGTGCTATAGATATTGCACTAGTATTGTCACAAAATATAATTGATTTATTTAAATTGATACCATAATCTAGAAGTTGATTTTGTATCCACGGAATCTATGAGCAACAATTGCCAGCAGCGATATATTCTTCTTCAGCTGTTGATGTAGACACAGATGTTTGTTTCTTACAAAACCAAGACACAAGCTTATCACCAAGGAACTGGCAAGTTCCTGGAGTGCTTTTCCTGTCTGCTATTGTAACAACCCGTGTTTTAGACATACACCAAAATAAGAGTGATAAAACAAAATTTATCCTCTCTTATTATCTATCCGCACCCCGGCCCCCTCCCTGATTAAATCCCGAGCAGCTCCCCCCTGTTAATTCCCGTCCCGCTCGGCTAGGGCAAGCCGCACCCCGTTTCCCGCTCCCGTCTCCCACAAGTGCGCAGCCCGACACCTCCCTCCTGCTAGCCGCCGCCGCTCGCCGCCTCCTCTAGGGCTGATGTCTCCTCCTCCAACCGTGGCCGCCGCCCCCTTTGCTCTCCCTCAAGCCGACGGGATCTCCCTCCCCAAGATGGCAGCCGCCCACCATTTTCTGCTCCTCTTCTTCTTCGATCAGCAAGGGCAACATCAGTTCTCCAAGTGCCGCCAACCTTCTCCTCTCCCTCCGGCAGCCACCTCCTCTCCCTCCAGCAGCCCCTTCCTGTCCGTTTGGGCCGAGTTTTTGCGTGAGGAACGACTAGGGTTTTCTACCCTCTCCTCCTTGGGCTCGGATTCGGTGAATATTGGTAAGAAATTCCTCCTTCCCCTCCTATTTCAGATTTTTGCTCTCCTATAATCGTCTAACCATGGTTTGTTCGTGATTTCCGGTGTCGCCCCTCGATTTAATTGGTGGGATCACGCAAAACCCTCTCCGATTTAGGGTTTCCGTAGCCTAAAGCGCCGCCAAATCGTTGACTCCTTCGTGGTATCTCTTCTCCCCTCTTTCTGAGGGAGGTAAAATCCGCTAAACTCCCGTTGTTTAATTTCCGTGTCGTAGGATGCATTGTAGCGTAGTGAATTATGCTACATCGCTTTCGTTTTCCCTGAATAGGTTCGAAAATATGATTTGTGACTTTTGCTTGCGCCGCTTCGCCGCCGCCGTCAGCTTCAGCCTCATTTAAGGCAAGTAGAGATCATCCTCTCTTGCAAACATTGATCGTAGATTACCTTGTCTGCTCTTATGAATTTATGACTTCACTTTTGAATGCTTGTTTCATCATATAAGCTTAGATCTCGAACGTTGAAATGACTTGTTAGTAGTTTGAGGTTTTACGCATTTGAGATGATACGAATCTGTGAACATGAATGATTTTATTTGGATAGACCTAGATGAATAAATTTCTTATTTGATGAATAATTCGAGAAATGATAGATTGTTGAACATGAGTATTAAGCATCATGATAATAATAGTAATGGTTTATGGCTAGCAAATATATGATCGATGTCTCTCTATCATACTTATATCGTACACTCCTTATTTGGAAGTTGATCGTGCCATAAAGTGGCTTAATGTAAATGAGTACTTGTTATCCCAGAATCGATGCATGTCAAACTTGCTCCTGCACTTCTTTTTACTTGAAGAATCTTCTTGTTATTGGAATCTTATTATCTCGAACACGCAAAGTTCAAAACTCACTTCCTAGTTTTCGGTGTCATCGAGTCTTGTCTCTTACGTCTGTCTGGTTCTAAGATTGGGGTATATTCTACTCCCTAGCTCGATTCCCCTTTTTCCGTGTCTATGGACTCTCCTCTCGTGTATATAGGACGACTAATTAGTAACCTGCCTTGATATGCTAGGAATCACCAAAAATATGAATCTTGTAATCTCGTAAATAACACAAGTAAACATTGAAAGGTAGGGTTTAACTAGCGCATCTCCTTGACTTGGGTTCCCTCTTGAATCCCTAATGGGAACAAAGGACCGGTCATAGCGAGCTTAAATTTCTGAATATCCTGAATCCGTACTTGAATCTGTCTGAATCATGAATCCTGCGCGTCAAACAAAAACCCTACACTTTCACTTGTTACAACTTATGTTATTACATGATCATCTTTGTATGCTTTACTCCTGAATCTCTGACAAGTCTTGAATCTGAATTTGAATCCTTTTGAATCATGAATCCTTCAGTTCATTAATGTGATAAGCAATCATTGAAAGGTAGTGTTACATTGATGTGACGCTTTGAATCAAGTTTCTGCTTACCTTGTAACGGGAACCAATAATTTCATAGCAAGCCCAATTACTTTGATAAGCCTTGCACTAGACTCCTGTTAGAATCTCGTGCATCAGAAAGAAACACTTGCACCTTTCAATGATTACAACTAATGACATTACATGACTGAATCTTTGTTGTGTTTCGGAATAGCCTAATAATTCTGAGTATTTCTACTCGTCTTGCTTACTGTCTGCCTTGCTAGTTTTGCTTATGATAAAACTGGTACTTATACATTGTTGTTTCCCTTGCTAGTTTGTAATTTTCCTTGCTTATGTTATCAATGTTCTGAGGCTTTTCCTTCTTGTTTTGGATTTGCCTTAGTGTTTGCGCATGCGCCGCCTGCTTGCTGAGGCCGATCTGCGTCAAGTTTCAAGTTTTGTGTTTATGTTTTATTTCTTTTACTGTCAGATATTTCTTTCATGTAATAATTATAATCAGCCATTTTCTCCTGTTTCATGGACAACTGCTAGGCTAAATATTATATGTACTAGAATTTATCATGTTTTGCACGTTCATTCATTTGCGATGTTCACTGCATAAGTTTCTGTTCCAAAACTTGTATCTTGAGATTTTACTAAAATGCATGTGCACATGTTTCAACTTATCGTGTTTTAAAGCTTCCGCAACAAAACAACCTGTTTTTACTCAAAAGTAATATCTCTTAAAGCTATTTATTAGTATCTCTGCTTGCGCCTTAGCAGGCATGGTTTTCCTTCCGCCCATGCCAGTGGCATCACGGCCCGCCCGAAGCACACTCTGACTCTTGTCGAGACGGGTCGTGACAACTATGCATCCAGCATAATCAGAATCTGAGAATCCAGTTAATTCAAATTCTGATGAAGTTGGATACCAAAGTCCTAGATTTGGACAACCCTTTATATATCTCAAAGTTCTTTTTAATAAAATAAGGTTAGATTCTTTGGGGTTAACTTGGAACCTAGCATAAATGCATGTAGCAAACATTATGGCTGGTCTACTAGCTGTTAAGTAAAGTAAAGAGCTAACAATTGTTCTATACACTTTTTGATCAACAGGTTTCCCTGATTCATCATTGTCTACAACATCATTGGAGGGCATGAGTGTTTTCATAGAAGAGGAATCAAACATACCAAATCTTTTCACTAATTCCTTAGCATACTTGGATTGTGATATGAATATTCCATTAGGAGTTTGCTTCACTTGAAGGCCAAGGAAGTCAGATAACTCACCCAGACTACTCATTTCAAATTTGGATTGCATTAGGTCAGAAAACCTTTTGCATAAATTTGAATCAGTAGAGCCAAAAATAATATCATCTACATAAATTTAAACTAGTAAAGTTTGATTTTCATGTATCCTGAAAAATAAAGTTTTATCAACATTGCCTCTACAGAATTTGTTCTCTAAAAGAAAATTAGTTAGGGTCTCATACCATGCTCTGGGATCTTGCTTGAGACCATAGAGAGCTTTATTAAGCTTAAAAACATAGGAAGAGTAAGTTGGAGAGATAAAACCTGGTGGTTGTTCCACATATACTTCTTCTTTGATATCTCCATTTAAAAATGCACTCTTCACATCCATCTGATAGACTTTAAACTTCTTGTAGGCAGCAAATGCAAGAAATATCCTGATAGCTTCAAGTATTGCAACAGGAGCAAAGGTTTGATCATAATCAATTCCTTCTTCCTGAGAGTATCCTTGGGCTACTAATCGTGCTTTATTTCTGATTATTAAGCCTTGATCATCTAGCATGTTCCTAAAGACCCATTTGGTGCCAATAACTGGATGGCGCTTTGGTCTTGGAACGAAATCCCAGACTTTGTTTCTTTCAAATTGATTGAGTTCCTCTTGTATTGCAAGAATTCAGTTTGGATCTTGTTCTGCATCTTTTATGGATTGAGGTTCAAATTGTGATAGGAAACAAGTATGCATCTGATATTGGTTGAGTTGATGCCTTGTTTGAACACCTGCTGAGACGTCTCCAATAACTTGAGATATTGGATGATCTCTAACTGTGATGTGATCAGCAGTTGGAATGGGTTCAGTAAGAGTGTCCTCTTGAGGGATTTGATCAGCTGTCACTTGATTGGAATTATCATCAAGATCAACTGGATTATCTTCTTCTTCACTGTCTTCAATAATTTGAGTTGATGGGAGTAGAGAGTCTTTATTATGTAGATCCAATCCATTAAGCTCTTCACATAGAGCTGGTGCCTGCAAAATATCTTTGGTAGAGGTGGTATTCCTCTCCTCATTTAACATGTTAGTTTCATCAAAAGAAACATGCATGGACTCTTCTATCTTAGGAGTTGATTTATTATAAATTCTATATGCTTTACTAGAAAGAGAGTATCCAAGGAATATACCTTCATCAGCCTTTGCTTCAAATTTCCTTAGATATTTCTTATCATTGTTATGCACATAGCATTTACAACCAAAAATCTTAAAATAGTTAACCTTAGGCTTTTTATTCTTAAGCAATTCATAGGGTGTTTTACCCTTAAGTTTGTGTATCAGACTCCTGTTCAACACATAATTTGTTGTGTTCACTGCCTCTGCCCAAAAAGAGATTGGCAAGTGAGCATCATCAAGCAATGTAGTTGCTGATTCAAGTAATGTTCTATTTTCCCTTTCAGCTACCACATTTTGTTGAGGAGTTCTAGGAGCAGAGAAACATTGCATGATCCCTTCTTTTCCACAGAATTCTCTCATCAGAAGAGATTCAAACTCAGTGCCATGATCACTTCTGATCAATGCAACTAGAGTAGAGTACTCAATCTTGATGGACCTGAGAAAGTCTGTCAGAACACTAAAGTTGTCAGACTTGTTCCTAAGAAAGAACACCCAAGTGAATCTAGAGAAGTCATCTACAATAACTAAAGTGTAATGTTTCCCTCCTAGACTCTGTATTGCAGTGGGTCCAAAGAGATCCAAATGCAGTAAGTACAGAATCCTAGGTGAATCACTCTTGGATACAGATTTGAAACTACTCTTGGTCTGCTTTCCTAGTTGACAAGCCCTGCAGAGTCCTTCCTTCTTGTATGAACCAGAAGGCAGTCCTTTTACTAGATTGTCTTGGAGAGCTTAGAGATAGTTCTAAGGTTAATATGTCCTATCCTTTTATGTTATAACTCATTTGTTTTACTTATTGAATTAAATAAACAAATGTCTGAATTGGCAGAATCAAAATTGACTAAATATATATTTCCTTATCTTAATACCAGATAACACATTGATGTTCTTATTATTGGTAATAAGACATGAGGAATGATTAAAAGTTACCTGATAGCCTTCATCACATAGCTGGCTTATGTTGATGAGGTTGTGCTTGAGACCCTTGACATAGACTACCTCTTTGACGGTAACTGCTCCAACTCTGATTTTTCCATATCCTTTAGTCTGTCCACAGTTGGAGTCTCCAAAAATCACTTTGGGTCCAAGCTTTGTCTTGTAATTGCATAGATTGGCCTTATTTCCTATCATGTGCTTAGAGCAGCCACTATCCAAATACCAATGTTGCTCTATGTTTGGATAGCTTTGTACCTGCAAAATAGAAAATGCACTAGTTGTTCTTGACCCAGACTATCTTGGGTCCTTTTGTCTTACCACAAAATTCTGAAATGTAAGAAATCTCAGGCTGATCCTTATAGCCTTGTGGATGATATCTCCTAGGAGGAATAGTCCACTCAGTAAAGGGATTCTTAGTATGTTGAGAATGAGAATTCTTCAGAAATGCAGTATATTTTTTGTTTGACGAACTTGGCTGGATTCGTCGATCGTCGTTCGACGAATTAAAGTAATTTCGTCGAGCGCCGCTTGAAGGATAGATATACTGAAAGTCTGTATTCAGCGTTCGTCGACCACCGTTCGACGAATTCATGTGAGTTCGTCGAGCGCCATTCGATGAATTCTTTTGAATTCCTTTGTTCTTAACATCCTTGCTTGAGATGTTCTTACCTACTTCTACGAATTCATGTGAGTTCGTCGAGCGCCATTCGATGAATTCTTTTGAATTCCTTTGTTCTTAACATCCTTGCTTGAGATGTTCTTACCTACTTCTACTGCCTCTTTGCCTTTGGCAGAAATGAATTTTACTGGAGTAGATAGAATGTCTTTCTTAAGAAAATATGGTTGACTTGATGATGCACCCAAGCCCAGTTTGTCATTGAGTGTGGCATTTACAGTGCTTGTGATGTCCATCAGTTTGATGCTTCTCCCATTGAGGGATTCTTCAAATTTTTTAGCCTCAGATAATTTGTTCTCAATGAGAACAATATGTTCTTTGGAGGCAGCCAGTTCTTTCTTAAGATTGGCATTATCTTCAGTCAGTTGGTTCATTTCAACCAACTTACTTCTGAGGGAGATTATCTCCTTCTCAGATTTAATTAAATCTAAACAAAGAGTTTTAAATTCATTGTTAAAATCATTTGAAGTAAAATCAAAGGTAGAAATTACCTGATTACTATCAGTGTCAGATTCTGATTCATCAGAATTATTTGATAAGGCATTGATAGCCATCATGCAAAAGCTTCTTTCATCTGCATAATCTTCATCATCACTTGAGCTGGATGATGATGCATGTTCTGAATCACTGCTTGAGTCATAGACAACCATCATGCATAAATCCTTTTCATTTGAATCTTTATCTTCAGAGGAGCTGGATGATGACTATGATTCAGTCTCACTCCATGTCTCAGCTACAAAGCCCCTTCCCTTGTGTTTATGTTTGTGGAAGGATGGCTTGCTGGAGTGTTTCTTTTCTTCCTTATCTTTTCTTTTGTCCTTCTTTTGATTTTCTGGACACTCAAGTAGAATGTGTCCAGGCTTACTGCAACCAAAACAAATAATTTCTTTAGGATGAGTTTTGTCATACCTTGGTTTCTCCTTTGATCTGAAGCCCTTCTTTCTGAGGTCCTTTCTAGCCATTTTGTAGAATCTTTTGGCTAGGAGGCTCATGAATTCCATTTCTCCTGGAGTTTTATCTTCCTCTTTTGTTGCCTAGAAAGCAATACTTCTTTCCTTTTTGGTGGCTGGAGAGGAGGTAGACTGTTCAGCTTCTCTAGATTTGATAAGTTGCTCATAGGATTTTAGTTTGCCTAATAAGGTCTCAGTATAGATCTCATTTAGGATTCTGGCTTCTTTGATTGGCCAGATCCTTGAGTCCCATGTGCTGGGGAAGCACATTAGGATCTTATCATTTACTTCAGTGATTGTGATCACTTTGTCCAAAGACTTTAGCTCATTGATGATGAGACTGAGTCTGTTATACATATCTGCAACTGTTTCAGTATCTCCCTTCTTGAAGTTCAAATATTGGGAGATGAGATGGGATCTCCTATCCTTTCTCTCATCTGCAGATCCATCAACCATGTTGTTGAGAGAGTTCCAGATGTCCATGGCTGAGGTAAAGTCCACAACCTTCTGGAATATGTCATCAGACATGGTCTGTGCCAAGATGTTCATAGCTTTGGCATCAGCATTTCTTTGTTTCTTCTGAGCATCTGTCCACTCAGGAGGTGGAACAGCATTAGTGTTGGTTGATGTTTCATTACTTGTTGTTGTTGAAGGAGTAGGAGGTCCTGTCAAAATAGAATTAAAAATATCTTCATCAATAGCGTTCATATAAAGTTTGATCCTTGCCCTCCATAATGCAAACTTCATAAGATTGCACATAGGAGGTCTTGTGCTTGAGTAATCTTTGTTCTGTGCCATGAGTTTTTAGAAAAAGAAAACTCTAGAATAAGTTAAGATCTAATTGATTTTTGGATTCAGGTGTTAGCCTGTGTAATCAATCAAGCAACCTTTGATACCAATTGAAAGTGAGGTATTAGATCTTAGATTTACTCTAGAGGGGGTGGGGGTGAATAGAGTATTAAAAGTTTTTAACTTATTTTATAGCGGAATTAAAATATTGATATATATTTATGTGTGTAATAGAGTGAGTAGAAAGACAAAATAATAAACACAACACATCACAGTACAGAACATAACACAAACATAGCAAGACACAAGGATCTATAGTAGTTCCCCAATCAACCTGGGTATATCTACTCTTCTACCACCCTTGGTAGGAATCCACTAGGTTTTTGATCAGGTGCCCTATCACCACTGGGATTTTTGATCAGGTGCCCAAACACAACTGAGCATTTGATCAGGTGCTCAAACCAAACCACAAGTTTTTTATCAGGTGCCCTGCCACCAAAAGTTAACTTTTGAAGGGAGTTAAAACCTTGTACAAGATGGGGTAAAAAGAATAAACAAAAAGAGTTTATGAAGTTCTTCTCTCTCAATAAGATCTGAGAGAAGACTAGTGGAATGCTGTTGTTGTAAAGCTCCACCTGTCTGATAGATTTGTTAACAGTTGGTGAAGCTTTCTCTTGGATGAAGAAGACTGAGAATCAACAGATGTTTCTGAGAGAAGATTTCAGATGTTCTCATAAAATGAAGATGCTGCTGTAGAAGATGAAGATTTCTGTATCTCTGAGTATTTTACAAGTATCTTCTATATCTTTTTTTATTCTGTATTGTATCCACTGGTATATCTCTTTTTGTATCTCTTATATTCTGATTCTAAAATTCAAATCTTCTGATAAGGAATAGAATAATCTGAGATAAATATTTCTTGGAACTGCAATATCAAACTTTCTGATTCTGCAGAGACTTTAATTCCTTTTTAATGAAAGTTTCCTTTTCCAAAGTATGTCAACGGCTAGATTCTCGAAAAAAGAGAATAGAATGAATATATAATAAAAGGAAAGATGAAATCTTATCTTATCTGATAATGAATAAGTCCAAATACTTGAATAGATCCGTTGCTGGATAGTCGATCTGAGTTCAGAGAGAACAGATAACTGATTCTTCAGAAATTGTCAAACTCAAAAGGAATTTCGTCGAACAGAAAGCTGAATTCGTCGAACTCAATCAGGAGTTCGTCGAACTGAATACTGAGTTACTAATTTGTCGAACAGAACACTAAGTTCATCGATCTCGATCAGGAGTTCGTTGAACTGAAAGATAGAAACTGCAGAACTGCTTGAAAGACTGGTTTCATCGAGCTGAGGATCAAATTCGTCGAACTGATACACGACGTTCGTCGAACTTGGGAAGGAGTTTGTCGAACGCAGAGAACTTGGAATTTCGTAAGTTTCAGCTAACTTAAACAGCCTAGACATTGAACCTAAGACTATACATTGGGGTCAACTTGAGTCCTAATCACAGATAGTGATCCTAGCCCAAATTAGTAATAGGGTTGTTCCAACAGGATCCATCACCACATGGGCTCAAATGACAGAATAATTTCTTACGAAATATTTTCTGCCCGCTAAATCGGCCAAATTGCTTAAGGATATTATTTCCTTCTCTCAAATTGAATCGGAAACGCTTTATGATACTTGGGAGCGCTTTAAGGAATATTTGTGTCGATGCCTCCATCATGCAATCCCCGATTGGTTGCAGATCCAAACTTTTTATAATGGCCTAAATCTCCAAATGAGTCAAATGATTGACACCGCTGCTGGCGGTACCTTAAATAATAAAACATCGGCGGTCGCACAAGAGCTTTTAGAGGGGATGACTATGAACACTTATCAATGAAGTACACATAGGTCTCTCCAGAATAAACCGGTCAGGATGTATGAAATTGATTCTATTTCTAATTTGTCTCTACAGGTCGAGCTTTTAAATAAAAAAATAGAAGAGATGATTGTTTCCTCTTCTACATCTACCTAGGAGCCTACTTCAGTCACGGCGAAACAAGTGGATTACATGGGTAATCCAAACCGCCTGCCTTTCAAGTCGAACAACAACCCTTACAACAACACTTATAATACGGGTTAGAGGAATCACCCCAACTTCTCATGGAATAATCCAGGGAATGCGGTGCGTCGCCCAAACGCAAATCCACCCAGATTTCCACCACCGCAAGCGCCAAAACCTCATTCTATCGAGGTGTTTTCCAAATATGCGGCTAGCAATGACACAAGGATCCGAAATCTCACTAGATCCATCCGCAATTTGGAGAACCAAATTAGGCAACTCGCAAAAATGCTCTCCGATAGCCAACAAGGAGCATTACCGGGCAATACGGAGTCCAACCCAAAGGAGCAAGCAAAAGCTATCACGCTACGGAGCGGGAAGGAGGTAACTACTCCTACCGAAAATGTTGATGCGTGGGTAACTATTCCTACCACACTATTGATTCTGAGGTAATCATTTCTTCTCAACCTCCGTGGCAAAATAAAATTAAAGAATTTCAACCTTCTCTTCCTTACCCCTCCAAATTAAAAGCAGAAAGAATGGACGTGCACTATGGTTAATTCTTGGAATTATTTAAGCAAATTCATATCAATTTACCATTTTGCGAAGCCATCGCGCAAATGGCGAAATACGCAAAGTACATCAAGGATCTTTTATCCAATAAAAGAAAACTTTAGGATATCTCAACCGTTCAATTAAATGCGGAATGTTCGGCAGTTTTACTAAATAACTTGCCAAAGAAATTAACCGATCCGGGTAGTTTCTCTATCCCTTGTCTTTTTAGCGATTTATTAGTCAAACATGCGTTGGCCAATCTCGGCCCTAGTATTAATATGATGCCTTATTCCTTGCTTAAGAAATTAGGATTAGGGGAACCTAATCCTACTAGAATGAGCATACAATTAGCGGATCGGTTCATCAAATGCCCAATGGGTGTTATTGAGGATGTGCTTGTCAAAGTTGACAAATTTATCTTTCCAGTAGATTTTGTCATCCTTGACATAGAAGAGGATGTTAATGTACCACTAATTCTCGGCCGCCCCTTCCTTGCCACCTCTCGCGCTATTATTGACGTTAGTAATGGTAAACTTCTCCTCAGAGTCGGAGCTGATGAAGTTACCTTTACTATAAATTCTTCGATGAGAAATACTTTATCTAATGATGACTCATATTTTTTTTGGAGGCTTCACACGATGAAGACTCAATTTTATTTTCTGATTTTATTTCACCATCTTGTCTTCATGATGAGGATTTTGAATCAATTAATATTTTATCTCATGAACACAATGACGATACGATCACTCGTGCTCCGCTATTTGAAATTTTAGAATTATGGAGTGATCGTTTAAAAACATCTTATGAAGAACCTCCTCTTTTAGATTTAAAGCAATTACCCGATCATCTTGAATACCTATTTTTGGAGGAAGGTTCTAAACTCCCTGTAATTATTTCGACATTTCTTTCGGATTCTGAAAAATCTAAATTATTAATTGTTTTAAAAAATCATCGCCGCGCAATTGCGTGGAAAATTTCTGATATCAAATGGATTAATCCTTCCTTTTGTACGCATAAAATTCTTTTAGAAGAACATTCCCGCAAAACCATTCAACCTCAATGCCGACTAAATCCTAACCTGAAGGAAGTAGTCAAGGAGGAGGTAATTAAATAATTGGATGTGGGCATCATCTATTCGATTTCGGATAGTTCTTGGGTGAGACCTGTCCAAGTTGTGCCAAAGAAAGGAGGATTAACGATAGTGCTGAATGATAAAAATGAGTTAATCCCTACTAGAACTGTTACCGGATGTCGGGTTTGTATTGACTATCGCAAATTAAATGATGCGACCCGTAAGGATCATTTTCCTTTGTCGTTCATCGATCAAATCCTTGAACGACTATTCGGGCACTCATTTTATTGTTTTCTCGATGGTCTGTTTGGATATTTCCAAATCCCAATTGTGCCTTAAGATCAAGAGAAAACAACATTCACTTGTCCGTTTGGCACCTTCGCCTATCGTAGGATATCGTTTGGGTCCTGAAATGCACCAGCTAAATTCCAGAGGTGTATGCTAGCAATTTTTGACGAACTAGCGGAGGATATTATGGAAATTTTTATGGATGACTTCTTCATTTTCGGAGATTCATTTGATTTGTGTTTGACAAACCTTTCCCGCGTTCTCCAAAGATGTGAGGACACAAATTTAGTGTTAAATTGGGAAAAGTGTCACTTTATGGTACAGAAAGGTTTAGTTCTAGGCCATAAACTTTCGAATAAAGGAATAGAGGTAGATAAAACTAAAATTGAAATGATAGAAAAACTACCTCCTCCTTCAAATATTAAGGCCATAAGAAGATTTTTGGGGCATGTCGGTTTCTATCGCCGATTTATTAAAGATTTTTCCAAAATCACTAAGCCCCTCACTCACTTGCTAGAAAAAGATACGTCGTTTATTTTTGATGATAATTGTCTACAATCTTTTTCTATAATTAAAGAAAAACTTATTAATGCGCCCATTATGATAGCGCCCAATTGGGATCTCCCTTTTGAGATTATGTGCGACGCGAGTAGTTTTGTCGTGGGTGCGGTCTTAGGACAACGCCTCAGTAAAAAATTTCATCCTATCTATTACGCAAGCAAAACTCTCACTACCGCACAGGAAAATTACACCACCACCGAGAAGGAACTCTTAGCCGTTATTTTTGCTTTTGATAAATTTGGTTCCTATATTACTTTATCAAAGGTAATTTTTTTACCGATCACTCAGCTTTACGTTATCTACTAACTAAAACTGATGACAAGCCTAGGTTGATCAAGTGGATCTTGCTTCTTCAAGAATTTGATTTGGAGATCCGGGACAAAAAAGGAGCGGGAAATCTAGGGGCAGATCACCTCTCTCGGTTAGAGAATCCCAATTGTGAAGCACTTTTGGAGGGGGAGATTGATGATACATTCCCCGAAGAACGTCTTCTCTCCCTTAATAAGGTAATCGCTCTCGCTACCCTTGGTTCGCTGATTTCGCAAATTATCTCATTGCAAGGGTTCTCCCGAAAGATTTTTCTTATCAAAAAAAGAAGAATTTCTTTTCTATTTTGAAATTTTATTTTTAGGAGGATCCCTTCCTCTTTTGAGTTTGTGCGGACCAAGTGGTAAGGAGATGTGTCTCTCATGAGGAAGGCGCGCATATACTAAAACATTGCCATGAGGGACCCGCTGGTGGGCATTACAAGGCAAATCGGACTGCGCAGAAGGTTCTTAAAGCAGGATTCTATTGGTCGAGCATCTTTAAGGATGCTCATTTGCATGTAAGTCATTGTGATCAATGTCAACGCTCAGGTAATATTTCTTGCAGGGATGAAATGCCCCTTAATTATTTCCTTGAATGCGAAGTTTTTGATTTATGGGGAATCGACTTTGTCGGCCCGCTACCTCCTTCTTTTAGAAATCGTTATATTTTGGTAGCGGTTGACTATGTGTCTCGGTGGGCGGAAGCATAAGCCCTTCCCACCAATGATGCCCGGGTCGTCACCCTGTTTTTGAAAAAATTATTTTTCGCGTTTTGGAACACCGAGGGCAATCGTTAGTGATAGGGGTACACATTTTTGTAACACATAATTTTCAAAATTTCTCTCTAAATACGTTGTTACACACAGATTATCTACCCCCTACTATAACGCCCCTGATTTTTTCGTAAATTATTTTGCATAGCCGCTGTGACGTAATTTTGGCGTAAGGGCGTTACGTCAGCTCGTCAGGTTTAGTTTGGGGCATTAGCTTAGTTAAAGTATGTAATTTAGATCGAGCATGCAAAATTTCGCGACATTTCGAGTTAAAGGGATTATTTTGGGTAGTTATCAATATTTTAGCTTCGGGAAGCTTTATCCTGAGATTGGCTTGTCGGAATTCAATTCTGACTTCGTCGTTGGATTCGTAGCGCCGTTTTCTGTTAGGGTGCGAGTTTCATGGAAATCTGAGGTGACCTAGTCGCCCTCGCAGTTTAAGTAAGAGGGAGCATTATTTAATTAATTAATTATGGAAATTAGGGTTTATATATATACCTAAAATCCCTAACCCTATTCATCTTCTTCCCCATTCGGCCGACCACGAGTTCTATCGGGCGAGAGAGCGGGAGCGGCGTGTCGTGGAGCTTCCGGCCGGCGATTCGAAGGCTGTAGTAGTCGAAATCGTGTTTGGAGAGTAGATTCGGAAAGCTCTCGGCGAGATCATCGTTCTAGTGGTAAGAGTTTCCTATTTCTTAGGATTTTTGGAGTCAAGGTAGTGACCTAACTCCTCTTTTTGGCCCAAAATGTTTTAGGTTTTCGTGCTTGAGTGTTTTCTTAGCCGATCCATAGCTTTTGGACCGGAGATCTTCGAGTTTGCAAGGTTTAAGGCAAGTGGCAGTTTCTCCTTCTCTTTTGTTGTAGAAGTTTTGTTTTCTTGCTTGAGTTCTTATCGCATTGTTTAACTCTTGATATTGGAGTGTTACTTGGCTAATTTAACTCTTGAACTCTCTTTTGAGATCACCCTAAATGTCTACATTTTCCCCCTAGAAGAATTAGTTGCAGCCTAGAATTTTTGGCCAATACTCGAAAAATTTGTGTATTTCTCGAGAGATCCTTGTTTGCCTCGAGAAATCCATGTATTTCTCGAGAGATCCCTGTGTTCTCTTCCCGAGAAGTCCCTCTTTCTCTCGAGAAAACTCTTTGATTTCTCGAGAAATCTCCTTGTCTCTCGAGAACTCCTATTTTTTCGCTTTGCCTTTTGCTTCTCGAGAAATCCAGCCACCTCTCGAGAAAACTCCTCTTTTCTCGAGAAATCCCTGCAGAAATCCTATTTTGTTTCTCGAGAAATCTTCCTTATTTCTCGAGAAAACCCTGAAGACCTTTGCCTAAACTTTGTTCTGCTTCTCGAGAAATGCCCTCTATTTCTCGAGAGCTGCCCTCTATTTCTCGAGAGCTGCCCTCTATTTCTCGAGAGCTGCCCTCTACTTCTCGAGAAATGCCAGTGCATTTCTAAGTCCTTGAGCTATGCCCCAGGCTTCCTCTCTCTCTTGGGATCTGGTGTCTTCTAAATTGTATAGGGAGGTGTCCAATGTCTGTACTGTGCCCTTGATCATGATTACCTCTTGTGAGTTCTTATGCATGTTGTGGTTATGCAAATTTCTGGGTTTTCTTTATTAATTGTCTTGAGCGGTGTTTACTTCAATTGTGACCCTATCCTTAGGGTTTCCTGGTGATTGTTTTCTCGGGCTTCGTCCTGTGCCATAATTACAGAAATTAATTAAAAATGAACCATTGCCTTTAGCCTTGCACGGTGGGCCGTGTTTGGGGCAGTGGGGATTTTGTTGTAGCCTTGCACGGTGGCCATTTTAGAGGTGAACCGTGGGATTGGCCTGTGGTCCCGAGGGCCGTGTTTGGGTGGTTGGGGATAGGGAAACCCCCACCCGTTTTAGGCTTTTGATGGCAGAGGATAAAGGACCGCCACCCTCTTAACCTGAGCTGATCAGTCTCTTTAAATAGAAATTACAAGATAAATGAACCATGCTTGTTCCTCTTTATGATATTTGGTGCACTCGGTGCTTTGCTTAGTTCTTTGCTTTGGAGTTCTCCTTTTTTGTAAGCTTGGCATGGGTTGGTACCTCTTATGCCTTATTTACTTTACTTCTTGTTTTTCTGCCACTTGTAAATCCCTTGCTGAGGCGTTCTTTGTTTTATTGAATGCCTCAGGTTCTGAGCCATAGCGGCTAGTGGATTAGCTCGGAGTCTTCGGGAGTTTTAGTTGCTATTTTACCCCGCTGCTGCGAGGTAGTTGTTGTTAGTGTTGTTCTTGTGTTCAGACATGCTAGATTATAGCCAATGGGTTAGTGTCAGGTTGTTGATGCCCATTGTGCCCTTTTGATACTTTATAGCTTACTTGTCAGTTAAATGCCGCTACTTTTAGATCTCGTGTATCTTGCTCTCTGGGAATAATTTATGTCTAGGTGCATTATAGTTTTAAAATGGCTTTTCTTTCATCCTCATTGCATTCCTTTTTACTGAAATCCTTATCTTTAAAGTCGCCTAAAGGTATTTTCTATACTTATACTACGCCTAGATATGTGCATACCATTTACTTTATGTCCTGTCATCACGTGCATTTAGGATCTTAAGTGAACTAAACCAAGTATTTTCCGCTGTAATTACATATATTTTCTCGGTGGACTAGTTGATCCACGAACTGAGAGACACTATTCTTACTTCAAACCCCAATAAATGATTTCAAATGACGAATTGTCACGTAATCATGTTTGATTCAAATAAGTATTAAGTTCTCGCCTGAGCGTCTGCAGTTGTCTCCTGCATGACGTGGCATCATGACGCATATTTTCTCTAACTCCAATATTCCTAAATTTGGAGAAAATGCGGGTTGTGACAGTTGGTATCAGAGCTAGGTTGTCTCGACAAGTTGGTCTAGCAACTAATTCTGATATAGGATAGTGGTTTGGTTCCATTGCATACACACACTGATGTGTCATCAGTACGTCTTCGCTGAAGCATGAACACTACACTCATAGCATGATAAAAAGTATACGAGGCATATTATGTAGTATGGGATGCATAAATGTGTTTGTATATGGATCCACCATAGGTGGCAACATGCGACGGTGATGTAGTATGTGATGCATAACCATCATCACATGGATGCCCATTAACACGTTTTTCCTTTTCGTTACATGCAATATTATGTAGTATGGGATGTATAATATTTCATGTGTACACCGCTCATAACATGTATTAAGGCCTTTATTAGAATGCATAGCACAACATACATTACATAGCATTGCATAAGCACACGTGCGAAGCTAAAGACTTATATGATGACACACGTACACCCATGATTTCAGAAACGAACACAAGAAAATTCATGCATTCATGAACCTTGCACATGAGTCAAGAGGGATGATGTAGTATCATCCCCAAATTTAGCATAGCATCATGAAAATCCCAGAGCAAGGTGGTAGCAATAGCAAGTATCTGTACATGTATGTTCTAAACCAAGCAGAGTAGTCTTAGTGTAAGGTTAAGTTTTGATTGTAGGTTTGTGTGTAAGCGAATCGCGACTAGATCGACTCCTCAATCGAAGGGCGAGTCGTCCGGAGCGCAGAGTGAACTTTGATTGAGAGTCTGCGCCAGAGCAATGAGGCTCTGACGAGGCAAATGGTTGTGATGCAGTAGCAAGTTGAGGCGTTGTCTGCCGGTGCAAGGCAGCAAGCCACGGTGCAGGCCCCCATAGTAGAGCAGACCTTACCTACCCCTCATACTCCCCTGGTACCCCCAGTAGCGATACCATCGGAAATGAACTTAATTTCACACTTTCAGAGATTGGGACCTCCATCGTATGACGGCGAGCTGACTTCGTGGCCTTGGACGATTGGCTTATAACCATTGAGGAGATGTTCTCGTATTCAGGGATCGCCGCAGACCAAAGTGTGATGATTGTCGCGTACCAGCTAAAGGGCCTCGCAAAGAGCTGGTGGTTGAGAGAGAAGGAAGACCTTACTGGAGGATGTACGTGGGAAACCTTCAAAGGGATGCTGATAAGGAAGTTCCTGCCGTCGGTGGAACAAGACCGGTTAATGAATGATTTCCTGCATCTGAAGCAGAGGCAGCTCTCGGTGAGTGAGTATGAAATAGAGTTTTGCAAGTTGTGCAGGTTTGCTCCAGCCTTGGTAGCCTCGAAAGAAGGTAGGGTGAAGAGATTTCTGGGTGGTCTCCGCAGCGACATCCAGCAGCTGACCAGTGCGTACAGATCGGAGAAGTACGCCGAGCTAGTTGAGGCAGCGCTGAAGGTGGAGGCGATTGATAATGCCAAGAATCGAGGATCAATAATGAAGAAGGGAAAGAGAAAGGCCGGAGAAGAAGGGAATTCTAGTGCACCTGGCTCAGTCTTGAAGAAAGGAGGTGGTGAGGTCTGCAGTTTCTGTGGCCGCTCTGGCCATCCGTTTGAAAAGTGTTTCAAGAGGAAAGGAGTTCAAAAGAAGCAACGAGTGTTGTCAATTCAGGGTGCTCCGAAGGGAGAGGTGCTCTACCCGCTGTGCAAGCAGAAGGGGCATGATGTGGCCCAGTGTTGGACCAAGGAGAAAGTCTGCTTCCAGTGCAGACAGAAAGGGCACATGAAGTTTCAATGCCCGCGAGTTCAACCCCCATTGCAGCCAGTTCCGCTTTGAGCCTTACCTCCGCCGCAACATCAGGATAAAGGAAGAGGAAAGTTGAACGTGTTAACCCAGGAGCAAGCGCAGTCTTCTACCCAAGTGATCGCAGGTTAGACCTTAAGCCAACTATTAAGTCTTGATTCCTTTTAGTTTTGTTGTATTAGACTAGTTTCTTTTTCGCGCTTATAGGGAGATTTAATGTGAAGAATCGTTTGGCGTGTGTTCTTTTTTATTCGGGCGCTACCCATTCGTTCGTGGCTAGGACTTTCGTCGAGCACCACCGTTTGACCCCTGAGCTGGGCAAGGATTCGTTCCTCGTTAAGTTTCCTTCTAGTGATTTGGTATCCTCGAACCAGTGCGTCCGAAGTTGCCCTGTCCTCTTAGGAGATTTCTTGGCGTTTGCTGATCTCAAGGTGTTGGACCTAGAAGACTTTGACGTGATTTTGGGTATGGATTGGTTGTCCAGTTATGATGTTGTCATCCAATTCAAGGAAAAATGTCTGGACTTTGTGATGGAAGACGTTCATCCCTTGAGTATTTTTGGATCTCCATGCCAGAGTTCCCGGATAATTTCTGCGGTATGTGTTCGGAAACTATTAAATTCTGGTTGCTTGGCTTACCTTGTTTCGGTGTTAGAAACTATTAGTGGTTCGCCGTGTATCGAGGGTGTTCCGGTGGTGCGAGAGTTTCCTGATGTCTTCCATGTCAGTCTTCCTGGTCTTCCGCCTGATAGAGATGTCGAGTTCGTTATTGATCTTGAGTCTGGTACTTGTCCTATCGTTAAGGCGTCATACTGTATGGCCTCGTGTGAGCTAGAAGAGTTGCGGACTCAGTTGGATGAGCTGTTGCAGTGTGGATTCATTAGACCAAGTTCTTTGCCCTGGGGTGCTCCAGTGTTGTTTATGAAAAAGAAGGATGGTTCTATGAGGTTGTGCATAGACTATAGGGAGTTAAACAAAGTGACCATCAAGAACAGGTATCCGTTGCCGAGGATAGATGATCTGTTTGATCAATTACGTGGTAGTTCGGTGTTTTCGAAGATTGACCTTCGATCAGGCTACCATCAGTTGAGGGTCCGTGAGTCGGACGTCCCTCAAACTTCCTTTCGTTCTCGTTATGGTCATTTTGAGTTTCTAGTTATGTCTTTTGGTTTGATGAATGCACCCTCTGCGTTTATGGACTTGATGAACCGAGTGTTCAAAGATTTTCTGGATCATTTTGTAGTGGTATTCATTGATGATGTGTTGGTATATTCCAAAAGTGCTGAGGAGCATGCTAGGCATTTACGCTTAGTATTATCTACTCTTAGAGAGCACAAGTTGTATGCAAAGCTGAGTAAGTGCGAGTTCTGGCTTCCTTGGGTGTCCTTTCTGGGTCATGTAGTGATCAAGGACAAAATTACTGTAGACCCATCAAAGATTTCTGCCATGTTGGATTGGAAGACGCCTACAACGCCTAAGGAGATAAGGAGTTTCTTAGGGTTGGCATGTTACTATAAGTGGTTTGTTCAAGGATTCCCAGTGCTATCAGCACCTCTGACTAAGCTTACCCAGAAGAACGCATCTTTTGTTTGGAGTGATTCCCGTGAAGCGGCCTTCCAGGAATTAAAGAGGCGTTTGTGCAGTGCTCCTGTCTTGGCTTTGCCGATCGATGGAGTAGAGTATGCAGTTTATGTAGACGCATCTCACTTTGGACTAGGGTGTGTTTTGATGCAAGAAGGAAAGGTGGTTGCTTATGGGTCTAGACAACTTAAAGTTCATGAAATGAATTACCCTACGCATGACTTAGAATTTGCTGCAGTAATTTATGCCTTAAAGCTTTGGAGACATCTGTTATATGGAGTGTCATGCAAGATTTTCACGGATCATAAGAGACTGAAGTACGTCTTCACCCAGAAGGAGTTGAATTTGCGCCAGCGCAGGTGGTTGGAGTATGTTGCGGATTATGAAGTTGATATCCTTTATCATCCGGGTAAGGCCAATGTGGTGGCCGATGCCCTGAGTAGAAAGACCGCGCATGTCTTCAATCTCTCTGTGCAGTCCTTAGTGGAGGAGTTTATGCTGATGGATATCTCAGTTGGTAGTAATACCGAACCTTCGAGTCTTGAAGCTGAAGAGCCTTCTTGGATTACCCTTACAAGACTGCGTCAGAAGGAAGATCCTGACTTGCAGCACCTTCAGAGTAGGACTGAGAAAGGGGAACTGGTAGACTTTTCAGTTGATGATAGTGATACTTTGAAGTACCGAGATAGGTATTGTATTCCCGCGTTGGAAGATATTCGGGCAAAGATCTGTAGTGAAGCGCATGACTCTAGTGTTTCCTATCATCTTGGTTCCACAAAGATGTATAAGGACCTGAAGTAGATTGTTTGGTGGTCAGGTATGAAAAGCAATATAGCAAAGTATGTTTCAGAATGTTTAACTTGTCAGCGCGTCAAGGCAGATCATAAGAGGCCTGGAGGTAAGTTGAACCTGTTGGATATTCCAAGCTGGAAGTGGGAGATTATTTCAATGGACTTCATTACTGGTTTACCTAGATCTCCCGGAGGACACGATTCAGTGTGGGTCATAGTCGACCGTTTCACAAAGTGTGCTCACTTTGTGCCTTTTAAGATCGGCTACTCTATGGAGAAAATAGCAGAACTTTATTTGAATGAAGTCATTAGATTGCATGGTGTGCCCGTGAGCATTGTGTTGGATCGGGATTCCAAATATATGTCTCGCTTATGGAGGAGTTCACAGGGAGCTTTGGGTACTGACCTTAGATACTCTACCATTTACCACCCTCAGACCAATGGTCAAATGGAGAGAGTGAATCAAAGTTTGGAAGATATGATCAGGTGCTATATTTTGGATCATGGAGGAGCTTGGGATAAGCGTCTTGGGTTGATGAAATTTGCCTACAATAACAGTTATCAGGAAAGCCTGCAGATGGCCCCCTTTCAGGCTTTATATGGGAGGCGTTGCCGAACTCCATTATTTTGGGCCGAGGTTGGTGAGAGTCCGTTGTTAGGCCCAAAGGATTTGGAAGAAATGAATGTTGTCGTGACTCATATCCGCGAGAAGCTTCGTATTGCCCAGGAGCGGTATGAGAAGTATACAAATAGGAGAAGGGTGGACCTGGAGTTCGTTGTGGGGGACTTGGTGTTCTTGAAAGTTTCTCCGATGTCGGGCGTCAAGAGATTTGGAAGGAACCATAAGTTGGACCCCCGGCATGTGGGACCGTTCCAGGTTGTGGAGCGCATCGGAGCGTCAGCTTATAGGCTAGACTAGCCTGCTTCATTCCCTGATGTTCATGATGTGTTTCACGTGAGCCAGTTGAGGAAGTGTTTGCGTAGTAACCGGCTTATTATCGAGTCGGTGCCGCAATTGCAGCCCAACCTTTCTTATGTATAAGAGCCTATCCGAATCTTGGAGACTCAGGAGCTTGTGTTGCGGAAGAAGACGATCCCGATGGTTAAAGTTCTTTGGAAGAATCTGGGCATCGAGAGCGCAACTTGGGAGCTGGAGTCTGCCATGAGAAAGACCTATCCTAGCCTCCTCTCTTAGAGTCCAGGTAAATATTCGTTCAAATAACCTTTGCATTTGATTATGTATCTTTCTTGATCTTTGGATTTCAAGTTTCGGGACGAAAATTCTTTTTAGGGGGAGTGACTATAACGCCCCTGATTTTTTCGTAAATTATTTTGCGTAGCCGCTGTGACGTAATTTTGGCGTAAGGGTGTTACGTCAGCTCGTCAGGTTTAGTTTTGGGCCTTAGCTTAGTTAAAGTATGTAATTTAGATCGAGCGTGCAAAATTTCGCGACATTTCGAGTTAAAGGGATTTTTTGTGTAGTTATCAAGATTTTAGCTTTGGGAAGCTTTATCCCAAGTTTAGCTCGTCGGAATTGAATTCTGACTTCGCCGTTGGATTCGTAGCGCCGTTTTTCTGTTAGGGTGCGAGTTTCGTGGAAATCTGAGGTGACCTAGTCGCCCTCGCAGTTTAAGTAAAAGGGAGTATTATTTAATTAATTAATTATGGAAATTAGGGTTTATATAATACCTAAAATCCCTAACCCTATTCATCTTCTTCACCATTCGGCCGACCAAGAGTTCTATCAGGCGAGAGAGCGGGAGCGGCGTGTCGTGGAGCTTCCGGCCGGCGATTTGAAGGTTGTAGTAGTCGGAATCGTGTTTGGAGAGTGGATTCGGAAAGCTCTCGGCGAGATCTTCGTTCTAGTGGTAAGAGTTTCCTATTTCTGGGGATTTTTGGAGTCAAGGTAGTGACCTAACTCCTCTTTTTTGCCCGAAAAGTTTCAGGTTTTCGTGCTTGAGTGTTTTCTTAGCCGATCCATAACTTTTGGAGCGGAGATCTTCGAGTTTGCGAGGTTTAAGGAAAGTGGCAGTTTCTCCTTCACTTTTGTTGTTGAAGTTTTGTTTTCTTGCTTGAGTATTTATCGCATTGTTTAACTCTTGATCTTTGAGTGTTACTTGGCTAATTTAACTCTTGAACTCTCTTTTGAGATCACCCTAAATGTCTAAATTTTCCCCCTAGAAGAATTAGTTGCAGACTTGCAGCCTAGAATTTTCAGCCAATACTCGAAAAATTTGTGTATTTCTCGAGAGATCCTTGTTTGCCTCGAGAAATCCATGTATTTCTCGTGAGATCCATGTGTTCTCTTCCCGAGAAGTCCCTCTTTCTCCAGAGAAAACTCTTTGATTTCTCGAGTGATCTCCTTGTCTCTCGAGAACTCCTATTTTTTTCGCTTTGCCTTTTGCTTCTCGAGAAATCCAGCCACCTCTCGCGAAAACTCCTCTTTTCTCAGGAAATCCCTGCAGAAATACTATTTTGTTTCTCGGGAAATCTTCCTTATTTCTCGAGAAAACCCTGAAGACCTTTGCCTAAACTTCCTTCTGCTTCTCGAGAAATGCCCTCTATTTCTCGAGAGCTGCCTTCTGCTTCTCGAGAAATGCCCTCTATTTCTCGAGAGTTGCCCTCTACTTCTCGAGAAATGCCAGTCCGTTTCTAAGTCCTTGAGCTATGCCCCAGGCTTCCTCTCTCTCTTGGGATCGGGTGTCTTCTAAATTGTATAGGGAGGTGGCCAATGTCTGTATTGTGCCCTTGATCATGATTACCTCCTGTCTGAGTTCTTATACCTGCTATGGTTATGCAAATTTCTAGGTTTTCTTTATGAATCGTCTTGAGCGGTGTATACTTCAATTGTGACCCTATCCTTAGGGTATCCTGGTGATTGTTTTCTCGGGCTTCGTCCCGTGCCATAATTAAAGAAATTAATTAAAAATGAACCATTGCCTTTAGCCTTGCACGGTGGGCCGTGTGTTGGATCTTGTGGCGCCCTTAGAGGGGGGTGAATAATGGCCTTTTAGAAATTTTGATTTTTACTTAAAAATTTTAAAACAAATTTTACTTTTCTAAAAATTACTTATAAAAATTTCAAACTAATGTAATTTTTAGAATAAATTCAAACACAAATTTCTAAGTTAAAGATTAAACAACCATATTTGCAATTAAAGAAAAAAAAAACATAATTTTATAATCATGAAAATCACATACAAATAATATGATCTTAACAATGCTTAAGATCAAGGCACAAATATGATAATAACCCTTTTACAATTTGTGTTTACCAATCCTTCTCCCAAGGATCGGAAGGCTATCACTTCTCTCTCTAGACCAAGCCCAAGCCTATCCTCTAGATCTTCCCAAGATCTAGACGTAGCACACAAGGCCACGATTTCCCACCAAGCCACGCAAGGACTTGGACGCTCCGCACAAGGAAGCGATTTTCCCCTAAGCCATGCAAGGACTTAGACGTCACGCACAAGGAGACGATTTTCCTACCAATATAAAATGAAATGTATATAAATGAAAATACAATATGAAAAGAACAACTCCCTAGAAATTCAGATCTCTGAAAGGAAGGTTGAAGCCGCGAGATGATCGTTGATGTAGAAGCGCGCCCGATATCCTCTTCAATCTCAAACCTTCTAAGCACAAATGGGAGTTGATGAGGTTCTGGAGCTCTCTGGTTCGTATGCACTCAGGAAGGGACTTAGAATTCTCAATGCTTGGAATGCACGAACAAAAAGGAGCCAATATATAGAAATTCGTTGTCGCCTGGGCGACATCAGCTGTCGGAATTTCCGACAGCGCTAAACTGTCGCTCGTAGTGCTGTCGCGCAGGCAGATGCTGTAACCTCCGAGCTGTCGCCTGGGCGACATCGATGTCAGATTTCCGACAATGCAAAACTGCCGCTCGTAGTGCTGTCGTGCGGGCAGTTGCTGTAACCTCCGAGCTGTCGCCTGGGCGACATCGTTGTCGGATTTCCGACAGCGCAAAATTGTTGTTCGTCGTGTTGCCGTGGGGGAAGTTGTTGTAACTTCTCAGCTGTCGTCTGGGCGACATCAGCTGTCGGAAAATTCCGACAGTGAAATTTTCATACACTCAAATTGAGCTCCAGCAGAATTGTGAACATCTCATACCTGTTACCAGCACACCAGTAATAAAAATAGCATCAAATACAAACGGGACTTTGTTATTATCAAACCGGAAGAGTGCGAAACGCATGCTCCAACAATCTCCCCCTTTTGATAATAACAAATCCGTATAAAAAGAAATCATGTCTATTTAGGTTGTTGATTTTAACATATGGTGTGTGCACAAAAATAACATGATATATTCCTCTTAAAAAAATAATCTCCCCCTAGATGAATGCTCCACCTAAATGAATGCTCCACCTAAATGAATGCTCCCCCTAAATTAATGCTCCCCCTAAATGTTAAAGTAAGTTGAAATGATGTATTGTTTAGGTGGAATATTTAGGTGTAATAGTTTTTTGATTTCTTGAATATACTTATAATTCTCCCCCTTTTGGTATTAGCAAAAGATAATATAAGATAAATGAGTAGTTCTTAAGGGAAGAGATAGGATGTAGAAAATAAGAGTAAGCGGAAGAACTTACTGGGAAAATGATTGAAGGTCTTGAAGTAATAGTAATGTGTCATAGTATTGAATAAACTCATGAAGAGATGGTATAGCCATGTGAAGTAATAAAATAAAATAACTTAAATATGATTTAGGTCATTTTAAAGTATCATAGAAAGACACAATTGTGTATAGAAATTTGGAATATTTTCGGTCCAATTCTCATGAGATGAATGTTTATATAACATAATGATTTGTGCATGTGATACTTAGATCAAACATATGAAGTTATTTAATGTACATGATCATTGGAAAAGAGAACATAATATAAGCATATAAAGACAACTTTGACCTTGAAGATATAGCATAATAAGAATAGAATACCATTTTTCCTTTGCACAAGACACTTTACAATTCTTTCCAAGGTGCTTAACCTCACAATGTTTATTAAGACTTATCAGGAGGGTAAGTAGTGCTTGGTGGAGTATCCTTGTCTTTAATTTAAACTCTTTTTTATCACATATTTTGTGATATCTTAATTTCGAGATATTTATAATTTTTTAATTGACCAAGGATCTCCGAATTCACTTGAATCGCAAAAGATGGTGTATATTCTGTTGTGCTAACAAATCAAGGTTGAAAGTAGTATTTATGAAGTGCTATTGTATTATGTTAAAGCAAATATGATTCATGTATATATTAAATAGAAAGACATATGTATGGATCAAAAGAAGTGAACGTGATAGTTCATTATTATATATAAACAATTTCTCATACTTAGAGGCATGCGAAAACAATTTCCAATAGTCTAAACAACTAAGTAGGAGTGTCAATACGATGATAGATTGGAAATGAAATCATATAATCATGTAAGAGCTATTTTTTAAATAAAAAGCACATGGTTTGGCATCAATTCATGAGTTGTAGCATTAATAAAGACATATAACTATTGGAAAACATCAAAGGGACCAAAAACTGAAGATTAAGCAAATCGGGAGCTGTCAGAAATTTCCGACAGTAACTGTCGCCTGGGCGACAACTAAAAATATAAATGCGGCTTAAAATCGAGTCAAACCCTATTGTGCATCATTTTCTGGACAGAAGGGCGAGAGGAAGCTGTCGGAGTTCGATGACAACCCTAGATTTGAGGTATGGGGTTTTTTTATTTTGAAGTTTTTGACTCAAAACTTTTAGAGATTTGTGATTTTGGAAAGGAGAGAAGATGAAAAATGTGTTTTTCATTTTACCTTTGATGAATGGTGTAGATCTTTGAAGTTTTGTGTATAAAAGGTGTAGATCTAGTGGAAATCAAGTGGATCTTGGTGGATCTTGGTGAAATATGTTTGTATTTGTGATTTTTGTGGTTTAAGTGTTGTATTTTTTACATGGTTTAATTTCAAAAATGGAAGATTTTTCTTTTGTAGAAGGTTGAAGAAGATGAATAGTAAGGATATGTGAGAAGATGTAGTTTTGTTCTAGAAAGAAAAAAAACATTTTAACAGAAATATAGCTTGATTTTGAGTAGATCTGGAAATGTAGTTGAAAAATTTAAAGAAAAGTTCACTGGAGTACTGTCGGAATTTTCCGACAGTCAATGTCGCCTGGGCGACATCGTTCCAGTGCACAGAACTTTTTTAATTCATTTTTGTTATGTTATGTTTGCAGAATGGCTTCCAGTTCTAAGGCACGAAGGAGTACGTCTGAAGATGCGCATAGTTCGTATCAAGTTTACCCTGGGATTGAGAAAGCATTAATTGGAGTATCAAAATATGTAGAATTTGACTCTCTGAAGCACGATCATATCTATGATCGTCTTGCGAATGCAGGTATAATTTCAGTAATCACAGCAGATACGTTCTCATCCTTTTTGATTCGAGAATTTTATAATCATTTGGAAAACCCGAGTTACACTAAATTGGATGGGGGAGTGAGATCTAGAATCCAAGGTCAACAAGTGGAAATAACACATGTTGATCTTAGAGAGGAATTCGGTCTTCTTATGAGTGAACATATGCCGGATATAGTAAAGAGCTATAGAAAGGATAGAGATTGGACCCTTGTAAACATGAGTTTACATGGAAGTCAAAAGAAGACTCTAATCACTGAAGTTTCTTCACTCACTCTGGATGCATATTTAGTCCAAGATATATTAAGGAACAAAGTTATGTTAAAAAGTGGAGATACAAGGAGTATCACAGCACAGTTGACGCGGATTACATACTTTATTAGGGAGGAGGAGCCTTTTGATGTAGCGGACTTCATCCTTTCCCAGATTCGGTATGTTTTTAGATTAAAACATCCAAAATGGGTGAAGATTCATACTTTTCCAATGGGGGCTATAATTCAACGTATACTATATAAGAAGTATGGATGGATAGTTCAAGATTCGTACTTTGATGATTGTTTTCCTGAGATATACTATACGGGTACTATGAAAGTGAAGAAGACGCATAAAAAGCCTCATCCTGGAATAGAGATTAGAGAGCCTACAATTCCTAGGGGAGGATCACTACGAGAGTCTATAGATGATTTGTGTGATTCCTTTGAGGAGCACAAAAAAGAAGTGAAGAAGGATCGCAGTAGAATGCAGAAGTTTATGAAATTTCTGGTGAAAGGTCTGAAGTTAAAGCCTACTCCAGAAGAAGCGGCCGAATGGCAAATTCCAGATGAAGAACTGCCACGCCAATCGGTGAGGCGGACTCGACGTGGTAAGGCCGTAAGACGTGGACCTCCAGAAGACTGTCCAGAGAGCAGCGGGGCTGGATATGAGGATTCTGAGTAGTTTTCAGCAGGGTGCTGCTTCTGACTGATGTCGGAATTTTCTGACATCCACTGTCGCCTGGGCGACAGTGAACTTTGCCCAGATTTCATTTTCTGTTATCTGAACTTGATCCTATGTTGATTTCTACTGTTTTTGTGGAACAATTTTCTGTAATATTAATTATGTGAGAATTTTTCTTAAGTCATTCAAATTCTATGGTTTGATTTAAAATTTAGTTTTTCTTTTTAAAATGTATAGGTTTTGTGATATTTTTTTTAAATTTTATAGGTTATAAGTAGTGATATAATCATTGTGAAATGTCTAGGATTCCCAATTCTAGCCTAAGCATAGAAAAATGGGAATCCGGTAACAGTTTAGTGAATATATCCGCTAGTTGATTATCCGTGCCTATAAATGAAATTTTAATCTGATTATTTTTAATGTGGTATCTTATAAAATGATGTCTAACGTCAATGTGCTTAGATCTTGAGTGATGGACCGGGTTGTATGTTAAATCAATTGCACTTTTGTTATCACACCATAATTCAATAGTTTGTTGTTTAATATTAAAGTCTTCTAAAGTTTGTTTCATCCAAAGAGCTTGTGCACAACAACTACCAAGTGCGATGTATTCGGCCTCGGTGGTTGAGAGGGCAACAGAATTTTGTTTCCTACTCGACCATGAAATGAGTGAAGGGCCTAAAAAGTGACAAGTGCCACTAGTGCTTTTCCTATCTAGTGAACAACCGGCATAATCAGAATCAGAATAGCCAAAATGCGTAAAATCATCGCTATGAGGATACCACAAACCAAGTTTAGATGTGCCAATTAAATATCTAAAAATTCTTTTTACCGCTTTTAAATGTGATTCTTTGGGATCGGCTTGAAATCTAGCACATAAACATACTGAAAACATAATATCCGGTCTAGAAGCAGTTAAATATAAAAGTGAACTTATCATGCCTCTATATAAAGTTTGATCTATTGATATTCCATTTTCATCTTTTCCTAATTTTAAAGATACACTCATAGGAGTATTTGCTTGTTTGAGATTTTCAAATCCAAATCGTTTTAAAACATCATGAATATATTTTGATTGGTTTATAAAAACTCCATCATGTTTTTGAACAATTTGAAAACCTAAGAAATATTTTAATTCTCCTACCATACTCATCTCAAATTCACTTTCCATCATTTTTACAACATAATTACACAACTCTTCATTAGTGGCTCCAAAAATAATATCATCAACATAAATTTGTAAAACAATTAAATCATCATCTACTTGCTTAATGAAGAGTGTACAATCAACACCACCCATTTTAAAACCATTTTGTAATAAATATATAGTCAATCTATCATACCATGCTCGTGGTGCTTGTTTTAAACCATACAAAGCTTTTAACAATCTATATACGCGATTAGGAAATTTTTCATTTATAAATCCTGGGGGTTGTTCAACATAAACTTCTTCTTTAATCAACCCGTTTAAAATGCAGTTTTAATATCCATTTGCAATAATTTAAATCTTTTATGACTAGCAAATGCAACAAAAATTCTAACTGCTTCCAATCGTGCTACGGGTGCAAATGTTTCATCAAAATCTACCCCTTTAATTTGATTATATCCCTTCGCTACAAGCCTAGCTTTGTTTCTAGTGACCCTAGAGTCACTATCTAATTTGTTTTTGAAAATCCATTTGACTCCTACCACAGGATGATCACTAGGTCTATCTACAAGAATCCAAACTTTATTTCTTTCAAATTGGTTAAGTTCTTCATTCATAGCTAGAAACCAAGATTCATCATTTAAAGCGGTGGCAACATCTTTTGGTTCTATATTTGAGACAAAACATAAATTTGAAAAACTTTCATGTAAACTAGAACGTGTACGTACCCCACTTAATGGTTCTCCAATAACAAGTTCTTGCGGATGATCTTTTGAGAACCTTAGCTCGGTTGGAGGTACATATCCTTGTTCTTCTTCTTCTTCACCATCTTTTTCGTCTACTTTCTCCACTTTTTCTTTATCATCATTATCATCATCATTTTTCTTCTCATTTTGTTCCACATCTTCTTCATTGTTCTCATTACCTGCAGCTTTAGAATTCTCTACACAAGAAATGCCTTCATCAAATTTTACATGAATAGATTCTTCAACCACTTTAGTACGTTTATTATAAACTCTATAGGCCTTGCTAGTTGAAGAATAACCAATGAAAATTCCTTCATCACATTTTTCATCAAATTTGCCTAAGTTATCTTTTGTATTCAAAATAAAATATTTACAACCAAAAACTTTAAAGTAAGATACATTTGGTTTTCTTTGAAAATAAATTTCATAAGGAGTTAATTGTAATGTAGGACGAATCATAACACGATTAGTAATATAACATGTAGTACTAACGGCTTCGGCCCAAAAATATTTTGGCAATTTAAATTCACAAAGCATAGTACGTCCTAATTCTTGAAGTGTTCTATTTTTCCTCTCCACTACACCATTTTGCTGTGGTGTGCGTGGAGCGGAAAATTCGTGTTTTATCCCAAATTCATTACAATATAAAATAAATTTTTCATTATCAAATTCTCCTCCATGATCTGATCTAATGCATTTTACTTTTAAATCAAGTTCATTTTGAATACGTGAAATTAGTTTTACAAATTCATCAAAAGCATCAGATTTTGAATTTAAAAACAACGTCCAACAAAATCTAGAATAATCATCAATAATAACAAACGTCTATTTTCTACCTCCTAGACTTTGTGTAGAAATTGGACCAAACAAGTCCATATGTAATAAATGTAAAGGTCTAGTAGTAGAAATAACATTTTTGCTTTTAAAAGATGATTTTGTAAACTTTCCTTTTTGACATGGTGAACATAATGAAGAAAGCTTTCCATTCAAATTTGGCAAACCTTTTATAATTTTATTTTTAGAAAGCTTTACTATACGTTTCGTACTAGAATGTCCTAGTCTCCTATGCCATAATTCAAGTTCATGATTCTTTGAAATAAAACATTTAAGTGTAGAATGAGATAAATCATGAAAAGTGATTGTATAGACATTGTTTATTCTTGGTGCAGTAAGTACGATTTCGTTTGTTTTAGAATCAATAATTTTGCAAAGGTTTGAGCTAGAGTCAAATAAAACATTTAGATTTTTATCACATAGTTGACTAATAGAAATTAAATTATGTTTCAAACCTTTAACATATAAAACATTTGAAATTTTAAATTCTTCGTTACCTACTACTCCAATGCCTTTGACTTTACCCTTGCCATTATCTCCAAATGTCACTGTTCCACCTTTCTTCATCTCCAGGCTAAGAAACTTTGATTTATCGCCCGTCATGTGTTTTGAACATCCAGAGTCCAAATACTACACGTCTTCCTTGTTCCTAGCCTGCTCGCACACCTAAAAAGATGATGAGAGTAAAGATCTGGTTACCCAAGTGGTTGATCCCATTGTATAGGTGGACGCCTTAGGTACCCAGATTTGTTTAACATTAACTTTTCCTTTCTTCCAACATGAGCCCGAGATGTGACCAAATCAATGACATTTGGCACATGCAATGAATGGTGAGGAACCCTTTTTTAATGGTTTCTCTGGACTCTTGCTGGAGGAAACCATCTTTATGTGTGGATTTAGAAAAAATTCATTATGAAAAATGGGTTTTCTGAACCTGGAGCTGTCGCTGGTTCCGACAGCAGCTGTCGGAAATTTCCGACAGCTTCCAGAGCTTCCAGAAACGTATCCTAGCCCAAATTTTGCTGTCTCATGGCATTGGTTGGCTAAAAGCATATCCAGAGTTTTTTTTCCAACACCAAATTTTCCAATTGGCATGTTCAACTAATTTACTTTGGACTTTAAAATTGAATTTTCTTTTACTATCATGTCACATCTATTTGCAACACTTTTCTTATAATTCTCTAATTGAGAATGAGAGGTTTTAACAACTTTTTCTAAGTCCTTTTTCTCTTTTAGAAGTTGATCAATTTTTTGATTGGACTTAGAAATTGTGTTTTCAAGTTCTTTTATCCTTGTCGAAGAGTGATCACAATCTTGACAAATTTCCTTCTCGTTCCCAATAGATTTCAAATCATTTGATATCTTTTTATTTACTTTCAAAAGAACTTTGTTTTCACATTTTAAGAAATCGATTTCCTTTAGACTTTTATCCAAAAATTTGCAAGTTTTCATAAATTCAGAATATAAATCATCATAAGATGGAGGAGTTACCTCAGTGTCGCTTTGGACACTGCAATCGTCGTCAGATGACGCATTTTCTTTCCCCATCAAGCAGACATTTGCCTCCTCTTCCTCCTGTGTTGAGGAATCACTTTCTTCACCAGACGAAGAATCATCCCAAGTCTCTGCCTTTAACACTTTCTTCTTGTAACTTTTATCGTGCCTCTTTGCTTTTTGCTCTTTCAGATACTTTGGGCACTTGCTTCTGATATGACCAATCTTCTTGCAATGGTAGCACTCCGGTAGCGGACGCTCCTCTTCATTCTCCATTTTTCCTTTGCCTTTTTGGTAGGCAAAATCATTCTTTTTGAAAAAACTCTTAAATGAATTTCTCCTCTCTGGATTTTTCATAAACTTCTTAAAGTTCCTCACAAACAGTCCTTCCTCATCTTCCTCACTTTCTTCAGATTCAGTTTCAACTTCCTTTTTAGATTTCAACGCCAAGCTTTTCTTTTTGGGCTCCAAATTGTACTCTTGGCTTTGAATCTTCAACTCCACTTCATGGGTTTTTAGATTCTCAATGAGACCCTCCAATTGTAAGGTCTTAAGATCATGTGACTCATAAATTGCAGTCACTTTAGGATTGAATTTCGGGGGAAGTGATCTTAAGATTTTCCTCACTAAATCTCCATTGGAGAAAACCTTACCCAACACCTTTGAATCGTTCACCATTTTAGTAAATCGTGTGTACATTGTATCAATTTCTTCATCCACCTCCATTTTAAATCTTTCGAATTCTGACTCCAGTTGAAATAGCTTTGAATCCTTTACCTGCGAAGTACCTTCATGAGTGATTTCTAAAAGATTCCAAATTTCATATGCAGTATCACAAGAACAAACTCTATTAAATTCAGTGCGATCTAGCGCGCAAAATAAAGCATTCATGGCTTTTGCATTGTTTTTACATTTTAATTTATCATTGTCATCTCACTTGTCTTTTGGTTTGACCATAGTTACATATCCTACAACAATTGTTGGGGAAGAATAACTCATCTCGACCATATTCCAAACTTCCATGTCGAGAGCTATTAGAAAACACCGCATTCGGGTTTTCCAATAGTTATAGTCCGTCCCCGTAAAAAGTGGTGGCCTACTAATTCTTTGCCCCTCAACGAACGCGTGATCGTTGTGCGCCATTACTCCCGGTGGTAAAACCGTTTTGGAGTAATCTGGCTCTGATACCACGTGTTGGATCTTGTGGCGCCCTTAGAGGGGGGGTGAATAAGGGCCTTTTAGAAATTTTGATTTTTACTTAAGAATTTTAAAACAAATTTTACTTTTCTAAAAATTACTTATAAAAATTTCAAACTAATGTAATTTTTAGAATAAATTCAAACACAAATTTCTAAGTTAAAGATTAAACAACCATATTTGCAATTAAAGAAAAAAACATAATTTTATAATCATGAAAATCACATACAAATAATTTGATCTTAACAATGCTTAAGATCAAGGCACAAATATGATAATAACCCTTTTACAATTTGTGTTTACCAATCCTTCTCCCAAGGATCGGAAGGCTATCACTTGTCTCTCTCTAGACCAAGCCCAAGCCTATCCTCTAGATCTTCCCAAGATCTAGACGTAGCACACAAGGCCACGATTTCCCACCAAGCCACGCAAGGACTTGGACGCTCCGCACAAGGAAGCGATTTTCCCCTAAGCCATGCAAGGACTTAGACGTCACGCACAAGGAGACGATTTCCCTACCAATACAAAATGAAATGTATATAAATGAAAATACAATATGAAAAGAACAACTCCCTAGAAATTCAGATCTCTGAAAGGAAGGTTGAAGCCTCAAGATGATCGTTGATGTAGAAGCGCGCCCGATCTCATCTTCAATCTCAAACCTTCTAAGCACAAATGGGAGTTGATGAGGTTCTGGAGCTCTCTGGTTCGTATGCACTCAGGAAGGGACTTAGAATTCTCAATGCTTGGAATGCACGAACAAAAAGGAGCCAATATATAGAAATTCGTTGTCGCCTGGGCGACATCAGCTGTCGGAATTTCCGACAGCGCTAAACTACTGCTCATAGTGCTGTCGTGCGGGCAGTTGCTGTAACCTCCGAGCTGTCGCCTGGGCGACATCGATGTCAGATTTCTGACAGCGCAAAACTATCGCTCGTAGTGCTGTCGTGCGGGCAGTTGTTGTAACCTCTGAGGTGTCGCCTAGGCGACATCGTTGTCGGATTTCCGACAGCGCAAAACTGCCGTTCGTCGTGTTGCCATGGGGGAAGTTGTTGTAACTTCTCAGCTGTCGCTTGGGCGACATCAGCTGTCGGAAAATTCCGACAGTGAAATTTTCATACACTCAAATTGAGCTCCAGCAGAATTGTGAACATCTCATACCTGTTACCTGCACACCATTAATAAAAATAGAATCAAATACAAACGGGACTTTGTTATTATCAAATCGGAAGAGTGTGAAACGCATGCTCCAACACCGTGTTTGGAGGCAGTGGGGATTTTGTTGGAGCCTTGCACGGTGGACATTTTAGAGGTGAACCGCGGGCTTGGCCTGTGGTCCCGAGGGCTGTGTTTGGGTGGTTGGGGATAGGGAAACCCCCACCTGTTTTAGGCTTTAGATGGTAGAGGATAAAGGACCGCCACCCTCTTAACCTGAGCTGATCAGTCTCATTAAATAGAATTTACAAGATAAATGAACCATGCTTGTTCCTCTTTATGATATTTGGTGCACTCGGTGCTTTGCTTAGTTCTTTGCTTTGGAGTTCTCCTTTTTCTGTAAGCTTGGCCTGGGTTGGTACCCCTTATGCCCTATTAACTTTACTTCTTGTTTTTCTGCCACTTGTAAATCCCTTGCTGAGGTGTTCTTTGTTTTATTGAATGCCTCAGGTTCTGAGCCATAGCGGCTAGTGGATTAGCCCGGATTCTTCGGGAGTTTTAGTTGTTGTTTTACCCCGCTGCTGCGAGGTAGTTGTTGTTAGTGTTGTTCTTGTGTTCAGACATGCTAGATTGGAGCCAATGGGTTAGTGTCAGGTTGTTGACGCTCATTGTGCCCTTTTGATACTTTATAGCTTACTTGTCAGTTAAATGCCACTACTTTTAGATCTCGTGTATCTTGCTCTCTGGGAATGATTTATGTCTAGGTGCATTATAGTTATAAAATAGCTTTTCTTTCATCCTCATTGCATTCCTTTTTACTGAAATCCTTATCTTTAAAGTCGCCTAAAGGTATTTTCTATACTTATACTACGCCTAGATATGTGCATACCATTTACTTTATGTCCTGTCATCACGTGCATTTAGGATTTTAAGTGAACTAAATCAAGTATTTTCCGCTTCAATTACATATATTTTCTCGGTGGACTAGTTGATCCACGGACTGAGAGGCACTGTTCTTACTTCAAACCCCAATAAATGATTTGAAATGACGAATTATCTCGTAATCATGTTTGATTCAAATAAGTAATAGGTTCCCGCCTGAGCGTCTGCAGTTGTCTCCTGGATGATGTGGCATCATGACACGTATTTTCTCTTACTCTGATATTCCTAAATTCGGAGAAAATGCGGGTTGTGACACCTACCACCCTCAAACAAATGGTCAAGTGGAAGTAGTAAATTGGGAATTAAAACGAATTTCGGAAAAAAACTATTTCTACCCACGAAAAGATTGGTCAAATAAATTAGATGATGTGATATGGGCCTATCGGACGACATACAAGACCGCTATCGGTTGTACACTGTATCGATTGGTTTATTTAAAAGCATGTCATTTACCGGTTGAACTTGAGCATCGTGCTTTTTGGGCACTTAAACTTCCTAATCTTGTTTCTAGTTTAGCGGCCGATCATCGTAAAATCCAAATCAACGAGCTCGATGAATGGCGTTCCAACGCATATGAAAGTAACAAATTCTATAAAGAGCGCTTTAAACTCTATCATGATAAGAGAATTAAGCACCCAAAATTATTTAAACTCGGAGACCAAGTTCTCCTCTATAATTCCCGTCTGCGACTTTTTCTGGGCAAGCTTAAGTCTCGTTGGTTTGGACACTTTATTGTCAAGGAGGTTTGGCCCTATGGGACCGTGGTTATTTTGCACCCGGAAAAAAGGTACTTTCAAGGTGAATGGGCACCAATTAAAACATTTTTTTTCTAGGGATGATTTAAACGATCACAAGGAGGAATTTCTTCTTCCTCATCCGTAATCCGACACACCACCATGGTCGAGCTCAACGACCGTAACCAAAGCGCTCTTGGGAGGCAACCCATGTTTATATTTTTCGTTATTTTTCGTTTTTCTTTCGTATAAAAAAATTTTACTAAAAAAACTTTCTATTTAAATATTTTTTTGTTTTTCAAAAAATTATCATATAAAAATGAAAAAAGAAAAAAAACACAAACAAAAAAAATAATGTTATTGTTTTTTATTATTGTTATTTTGCTAAAAAGGTTTTGCAGGTTCGGAGGAGATTTGTGAGATAACGGTCGCTCGCACGTACGCATGAAACTCCGCTCTCCAAGTCGGTATTTTATTATTTTTTTCTTTTTATTTTACTATCTTTTCTTTATTTCTATTTTTGTTTTCTTTTCAAAAAAAGATAGCAAAAATCATAAAACAACAAAAACAAAAACAAAAATTCTGAAATTTTTGTGTTACACAGCCTAGGTCACGACCGTGACCTAGGCGTGACACGCACCGTACACATTTTCTGTCGCGTTGTATCTGTGCACCGAGTGCCATCCCGCCGTTCGTGGAAGTCACGGGCGTGACCCACCATGGTCGCAGGCGTGGCTATCATGTAACCACAATTTCACCTGAATCCGCGCACCCGGCTTCATTTCGGGCTATCACGCCCGTGACTACTCAAGTCACGCACGTGACATTAGAATGCCACGGTCGTGACATAGCCCGCTGGCGCCTTTACTCCACCGAACCCGGTCAAAGATTCCTCTTGACGGTCACGCCCGTGACAGTCAAGTCACGCCCATGGTCACGGGCGTGACCCTGGGCCGTGACATCTCGGGAATCTCCTTTTTGATCGGTCTGCATTGGATTCCCTGGCCGATTGAATTTCGCCAGTTACACGCCCTCGGTCACGGGCGTGACAAAGGGCGTGACTCGCCAAAATCCAAGATTTTGACCGGTCCTCCCTCAGATTCCTCCCACACGCCAGAATTCATGTGTCACCCATTTCACGCCCTCGGTCACGGGCGTGGCCGAGGGCGTGACCCCTAAAATTTCCACTATTTAAGCATCATCTCCCCCTCTCTTTTCTCCACACCTTCTCCTACTCTTCTCCCCTCTTTTCTCTCTTCTTTTAGCCAATTTCTTCATTCTTCTTTCGTTTCTAATGGCCCCCCGCCGCCACCATACCATTGGCGAGTCCTCCTCTTCACTCCCCGATGAGTCACTCACTGTCGATGCCATGGTCAATTTTCCTTCCCGCGCTCACCAAGACTGGAGTGACCACCTCCGTGGGAAGGAATTTGGAGTCTTCCGCGTCATCGACTGGAGCGTCATCACAACCTTCGGGCAGGCCGAAGCGGTGCAGAATTTTCTTACTACTCCGGGATGGGCTCCCTTGTTCTCCATTTCGGAGTCAATATACTACAAGCTGACGGTGGCGTTTTTCTCCTCATTCGATTTCAGCTGGGTCGGGGCCGACAACGTGCTCCAATTCAGGATGGGCGGACTTTCGCAAACCCTTACTTTGCGTCAGTTCAACATTCTCATGAGATTCTGTGACGAGGCTTTCACCCTTACGGAGGCCTACACCGCCCTCGCCCTCGATTTCCCCCGTGATTACAACATTCATGGATTTGGGGAAGAAATCAGTAATGACCCCAATCCATATTCGCCAAAAAAATCCAAGGGCAGTCATCTCCTCTCCCCCGCCTTACGTTATCTCCACTACCTCCTCACTTTCCGCTCGCGGCGATAGCCATGGAGTGGTGACCCACGGACCTGCTATATTTATATAGTATGCACGAACGGGTCCCCCTCAATCATGGTTTGGCACTTGCGATGTTTTTCCGGCATTAGGCCAAAAATCGGAGGCTTAGTGCGCTGCATGGAGGCCCCTTTGTCACTTATCTGGCCAAGCGTATGGGATTTTGGGATGCACTTTCTCCCATGACTCCACTCCAAGCGCTCGTGCCTATCATGTTCCAAAACTTCCGGGCCCTTGGTTTGATGCGTCGGCGTGGACAAGAATTCGAGGTGATTCCCGGCGAGGTTGGTGGCGACCCGATCAACGTTGAATTTGAGGCAGATTTCGAAGGCGTTCCTCCAGCTCCGCAATTTCCGCAGCAGCATTTTCCTCCTGCGACCGACTCGTATACTTATTTCGATCAACAGTTTGGGTGGATCCACACTCGTCTGGATCAGATTCAGACCTAGCAGCTGTCCATGCACGCTCACTTCGACACACATTTTGATACACTCGAGCAGCGCCATGCTTCCCTTATAGAGCATCTGCAGCTGGAATTTGCTGATCTGCGTGCTTACTATCAGTAGGAGGACGACGACGATGACATTTAGAGTTTTTTTATTTTTGGTCGTTTGTATCTTTTCTTTTATGTACCACATCTTTTGTATTTGTTTTTATTTCTCTTTTATTAATGCAAAATTAAAAAAAAATGTTTTGCTTTCACATTATGTTTTCTTCAGGTTGGCTCGGTGATGATTTGTTCTTCATAAGGGAAGCGTTCTCTCCTTTGCTTGCACTTTTATTTTTTTTTATAAAACATTGGGGACAATGTTTATTTTAAGTATGTGGTGTCTTCTCTTATTTTTGTCAATCGTTCACAAGTTAATTACAAATATAAAAAATTAATAAAAAGTGTTTTTCTTTTCAGTTTTTCTTTATCTTGTTTTTATTTCCCTAATGAAAAATACAAAAAAAAATTAAATATATAATTTCTTGCGAAAGATCCGTGATGGCTTTCATCCCACAAAATCGCCTATTACCCTGAGAGCCCGTTATTGGGTATTTCTTGGGAAATCCAAGAACCAAAAAATTTTATTTTTGTTTTGTTTTTCTTTTTCAAGCAAATATTAAAAATATAAAAAAATTTAAGAAACCTTCAAAAAAAAATCAAAAACATGTTTTTATAAATTTTGTAATATTAGATGATTCCTTACTTTTTATTTGAGTTCAACCAATTTTAATTATAAGCTTTTGTTTATATGACTTTTACAAAAACAAAAAGTTTATTTTTATGTTTTTTTAAATTTTTTATGTCTCGTCATAATTTGTTAGATTTAATTTTTAGATAAAATTGAATTAATGAATTTTTCATCATTTTGGTGTATTTAGAATATTTCTTAGTTTTGTTTTCTCTTCTTAAAATATCATGAATTGATTTTGTAGCAATTGTGTTAAAAGATCTTTAGATTTTACTTATATTAACTTTAACTCGTAGATTCTTAAGATTTCTTAATTAATTTTCTATGCTCTCAAAATAGTGATCTTGAAAATTTTATAGTCTTTAAACTCTAGCCCCTCATTTTACTTTACCCTTTTGATTGACAAATAAAAAAAGTATAAAAGATCATATGTCATGAAATGAGAGGATAAAATTCTTCATTTCTAAACATATGCACCCAAATTTGTAAAAGATTATGTCATGGAGATGAGAGGATAAAATTCATCACTCTTAAACATATACATTTGGGATATTAAAAAGAAGAGTATTTAAAAAAATAGAAATGAGAAGATAAAATTCATCATTTCCTAATTAAAAATCTCTTCTATTCCAATGTTTACCCAAACTTAATCAATATCATTTCATATTCAAGATATTTATTAGAGAGCTTAATTAAAATTTTAGGTTTTCTAAAAAGTTTCAAATGATATCAAAAGCTTATATAATTCTAATCTTAGATTATTTTGCTTATTTCAATACAATCATATTTATGAAATTTTGATTAGAGACTTTTTGAAACTAATTTTTATTCTACGCATATCAATTTATGAATCATGATTTATTTTTTATGAATCTAAATTTTATTTCAAAAATTATTTTTGTATGTGTCATGTATAATTTTAAAATGCATAATTAGGAGTAAATTCTTTTTCTTTCTGAAATTTCATATAAACATTTCTCACACTTATGATGGTTTTGCTCTAGAATAGCAAAAGCTTAAGTGTGGGGGTATTTGATAATACATTATTTATAGTTATTTTATATAATATTTTATTAATAATAATTTATTTTCATTTAGTTTTAATTAAATTTATCACTAATTTACCTTATTGTTTTTATTTTCTGGTAATTTGGGCTGCCAATTAAAATTTCAAGCTAATAGAAGTAATCAGGAGAAGATTTGGAGCATTTCTACCGAAATCGCAAAGCACATGCCCTTGGTCACGGGCGTGACCAAGGGTGTGACTCTAAGTCATGGTCGTGAACCAGCCCAGCCGTCTTCCAGCTGGCAGAACACGATGCCACGTCGGATTAAAATTACACGCCCTCTGTCACGGGCGTGACAGAGGGCGTGACCTCAAGGTCACGGTGTTGGGAACAGTGCCCAGCAGTGTTCCTGATTTGAAGAAGTGCTCAGCTCAATGATAAGTACAAGTTGTATTTAATGCTATATTTAGTTTATGCTTGTAGAGATTAGACAATATGTCCAGTACTTTAATAATTTGCCTAAGTACAATATCGTCGAAAAGGACTAGACATATCATCGAAAAAGTGTACGCATGTCGTTGAAATGATGTGCAGAGCAAAGCAGTATGATCATATTGGTTATCGTCGAGACAACATGCGTATGATGATATAGTTGTGACATCAACACTACAACACCTCACAATGATATCAGAAAGCCGATATGAAGAAGAAGACTCAAGCACAAAAAATAAGATAGAATATCGACGGTATCGTCGTAAAGAAGCCATATCGTCGATAAGGCCAAGTAAGATTGATGTCGACGATATCTTTGTAAAGAAGGCTTGACGTCGAGAAGACTAAGGAAGGTCTCATGAAGACAGGCAGTCGCTGAAGAATAGTCTGTCGACATGATATCGATTATGTCGTCGACAAGATAAGTGCAAGGGCAGAAGGGATGTCCCGTATCACCGAGATATCACTATCTGAAGAAGAAGGAAGAAGACTTGAAGAACTGCCATAGTCCAAATCAACGACAATTCCTATCTCGAGATATTGTCCATATCGTCGTAACAATGGAAATATCGTCGAGACAGATTCAAAAGTTGTCAGACGCACTATCAGCATTTAATGTCGTCGCTTGATTGTCCAATCAGCGCGTGCTCTTAAGGTACGGGCGTCTGTCAGTGAAAGACATCATAGGCGACCGTTAAGCGGCTCCTCCATCCTATAAAACAGAACAGTGGTTGCCTTAAAGAAAAAAGAGAAGTGAAAGAGACTGACGAGAATGAAGAATCGAAAAAGAATCCTGCCGAGCAATACAACAGTAAAAAAGCTGCGGAGAAGAATCGACATTAAGAAGAGGAGAACAAAAACGCACATCCAGTGTTCTCCAAGTTGCAGTCAAGCCACATCGACTGATAAGAATCGTTCTCGTCAAGAAGCCAATCAACATCAGGCAAAAGAAGAAGGCTTAAAGATGATCTGTACCTTCAAGATTCAAATCAGAGGCATCTTCTTCAAGGCCAGAAGTCGATCTCCACCAGGCAGAAGAATCCTTATTTTATTTCTCCTTGTAAGGCTTGCGGGCCAAAACTGTAAGATTTGTTTTCGGATCTAAGTGTCAAGCTTAAGGGCTTGAGATCTATAAGGCTTGAGGGCCAGGGCAGAGGACTTGCGGGTCCACCGTGTCGAGCTTGCGGGCTTGGGTGTAGTGCAGGGGCTTGCGGTCCTAGGCTGCAGAGACTTGCAGGTCCAAGGGGCAAGACTTGCGGGTCTGTGTTGTGTAGGGCTTGAGTGTCAAGCTTGCGGGCTTGGGTGCAGTGAAGGGGCTTTCGGAATGGAGACATTGGCGGAGTTTGCTGAGCCTAGCACACTGCTAGGTAGGCGCAGAGGGACAGAGGACTACTCAAGACACCCTGTCTTGAGGAACCTCTATAAATTCTTGTGTGTTTTCTGTGTAGTGCTCTTAAACTCTAAATCTGTTTACCATAAATCAAGAATACCAAAAGGGGAACAAAACAATTTGAAATACCTATTCACCCCCCCCCCCCCCCCCCCCCCCCCGCTCCCCCTCTAGGTGATAAGTCGACACCCAATAACTAACAAGTGGTATCAGAGAGAGGTTGTTCAAAGAAAGCTTAATAGCTTGAACAGATCTGCTACTGGGTGTGTCAAATCATCAGCTCAGGAACTTAAAAGCTCCATGGAGAAAGTCAGAAGATCTGACATCAGGAAATTCAAATCACTAAGTGAAACATTTATTGCTGACAAATAGATAAAGTCAAGAAGAAATAATTATACAAGAGCAGCCAGTCAGCCCTTAGCTGAGAGAGATAGGAAGAATGTTGTTGCCTTCTCTACTGAACATAAGCATTGTGATTCTCCACCCACCTCAAAAATTGTTCAGAAAAGAAGGTACAACATCCACGAATGTTGGTGTTGTGGTAAAGTGGGACACTTTGCCATTGACTGTTGGCACAACCTTAGTGTGCCTAGTGCAAAGGAGAGCCCTCCTGGAAAGGCTGAGGTGAGTAGAAGAATTCCTTACTATGCTAACAAGAACCTAGGACCCAAATCACCTTGGCTTCCTAAGGGATATTAAATTTGTCTTGCAGGGTAGTCCATGTAGCCAATCAAAAGCAAACAAGGCTAATGGCCAATAAGTGATCCAGGCATAACTCTGGACTAAGAAACATCCCATTACAAGCCAAGATACACTAGTCAAGGGGGAGCAAAAAGGAAAACTAAAAGAGAAATCACATCAAGGGGGAGCGACTAGCTCAAGAAGAGGCCAAAGCTAAGGTGAAGGTAACTGTGTTAAATATTCACTGCATAACCTTATCTTTATAGATATGTAAGAGTAATTTTTGACTTGAGTAAGCAAAAGTTGTCACTCAAAGAGCACATATATATGGCACAACTAAAGCACAACACTGATCATTCAAAAGAATGAACAAGCCCAATATCATTTTGTATACAAAATGATATCGTCGAATAATGATTGGTATCGTCGAAATGATTTCTCGACATCTAAGTAGGATCACGACGATACCTAAGTGTCGATCTAACACATAAGGGATCTGAAATTAACCGATCGCAACCGCTCAATCTAAGTTAATCAGACTTTTATCAAATGACACTTCGCCTTCCAATCCCGAAACTATAAATAAGGTCAGATGTCTTAAGGTTAAAACACATTCTATATTTGCCCTAAAATGTTGTCATGTTCTCTACGTATTCGGAGAGTGAACGAGTCGACAACGTTAAAATCCTCTCTGACCAAGTAAGAGATGGCGCCAAAGAAGGAAGGATTTCTCTATGAAGGAAGTGAAGTGGTGAGGAATGGTTTCTCAGAAGGGTCAGATGAGATTCAAGGAACTATTAAGATGTTGGACGTCGTCAGCCTGGAGTTTGCTCTCTCTGAGCCAACAGTAATATTAAAAAGAGAAGTGATGGAGCTCTACTCGAATGCCAAGGGTGGCTCAAAAGGAACATCCGTGAAAAGCTTGATCAACGGGATGAAAGTCAAGGTGAATCCCAAGAGATTGGCCAGGGTTCTTCAACTGCCGACCTGCGCCAAGGGGGAGGAAAATGAGGAGGTCACCTAGGAAGACCTAAACAAAGCTATGGCATGGTGTGGGCACTCCAGCAAGATCTATGGGTCTCTGTAAAGGAAAAGTCTCAATCAACAAGGAAAATTGATGGCGGATATTGTGGGAAAACCATCCTCTGCAAGGTAGGGTCACATGACAGGATATCCAAGCCCATGTTCGAGATAATGGCAAGGATAATCCTAAGTAAGAAAACCAATTAGGGTCATATTATCTTCAAGAGGATTCAAGAAAGTTTCCCAAGTTCCCAATCTGGGAAGAATTCTGTCTCTCTTTTTACTACGATCTTATCCTGAGACTTTCAACAAGAAGTATGGTGTAAAAATCCATCACATGAGAAGGATGGATATCAAAATACTTGAGAGATGGGAGAAAGATCTGACTAAGTCTCCCAAGAAGCTGAAGACGACAGAGGATGTGAAGAGGAAGGGAGAAAGCTCATCTGAAGGAAGTGGGTCAGGCAACAGCTCAGACCCGTTTGACTCTGAAGCGCCTGTAGAGAAAAGGAATGTCTCCCTCCAGGCCTCTGCTCTAAATCTGGGACCCAGGACAGTTGTAACAGCAGGAACAGAACAAGAGGATGTCGAAACTGAGGGGGAGAAGAATAGTGAGATCCCTGCTCAAGTGGTAGATGTGATCAATAAGATCATTGGGGCAGAGGATGTTGTTCATTCTGGACCAGTAGTCCAAGAGGACCCAAGTGAAGATCCCCAAGAAGACAACCAAGAGAATCCTGCTGATGAGACTAGCAGAGATCTGCCAATTCTTGAAGAGGAAAATAAATCAAACCAGTCACCCATCAGAGGACCTCCATCTCCCATGGTTGATGGGAATGAAGAGGAGGAACCAGGACAAGCTAGTTCACCTCCAGAAAATAGGACAGTGGAGTTATCACTATTGCATCAAATAAAAATGCTCCTGGAAGAGCAAAGGCTAAAAATTGAAAGTCATGTTAACTCCGCTGTCAATGAGCTAAGGAGGGAACTATCTGCTGAGACTACAAGCCTAAGAAATGATGTGAAGAATCTGTAAGAATACACTGCCAAAGAGATATCACTTACTCACAAGGGTCTATCTGATGTAGAGGATAATCAGATAATGATCACCAACAACATAGAGAAGGCCTACATAGCAACCACCAGATGGATGGTTGAACACAAAACTAATCTCCAAGAAAGTCTAGATCACCACAATAAGGATCTAGACAGTCATCTGCTTGAGACCAAGAACCATCTAGAAGCAGGAATTCACATGCTTAAAAGCAAGATAGTGGTCCTTCAGGAGAACCTCCAAAGGGGGATATCTGATGAAGTCATAAAGGGGGAGAGATCAATGATAAAGGCCAGTGGTGAGCATGCCATATGGACCACCAATACCATCAGGGAAGCAATGAATCTCCCTCCTCTACATTTTGATGAGCCTGCTGAAGAGTACCCTACTGAAGATCAACATGTTGATCTTTCTGATGCTGCTGCTAATTAGAACAAAGAGAAGGAAATATTGGAAGAAGATGAAGCCAAGACGAGAAAGAGAAAATACAGGGAGGAATGGGGAAAAAGGATAACTATGAGAGGTGGAGCCCCAAGTCCAGAGCCATCATATTAAAAGCATGGGAGCTGGTGAAAGTAAATAAAGGTGAGAGGTGCAAAGTGTACAGTCCTCAAGAATGGGCTAAGTATGAAGATCAAGAAGAAGCAAGGAGAGAATACAACAGGGACAAGCAAGCAGGCAGAATCCCTGCAGACACTCTTGAGCCTCTCAAGTAACACCCTAAGCCATTTGAATACTTCACCAGACAAGCTGAGAAGGAGCAGGAAGCCAGTGTCAAGAAAGCAAAGAGTGAAGCAGTTATGAAGGAACCAGAGAAATAGATGGCTGAATCATTAGGGGATAATGTAGAAATGTTCAAAATCTTAAAACATCAGTCACTATTTATAAATTATCAATGAAGTGATATTGGTCAAATTCTGTGTTCACTCAAACTTAACTGCAATGTCATTATTATATGCTAATTTGCTTAAGATGTACTTTATCATTGAGTGGGTTATGACTTCTTCAAATCGGGGGAGATTGTTGGGAACAGTGCCCAGCAGTGTTCCTAATTTGAAGAAGTGCTCAGCTCAATGATAAGTACAAGTTGTATTTGATGATATATTTAGTTCATGCATGCAGAGATCAGACAAAATGTCCAGTACTTTAATAATTTGCTTAAGTACAATATCGTCGAAAAGGACTGGACATATCGTCGAAAAAGTGTACGCATATCGTTGAAATGATGTGCAGAGCAAAGCAGAATGATCATATCGGCTATCATCGAGACAACATGTGTATGATGATATCGTTGTGACATCAACACTACAACACCTCACAACGATATCAGAAAGCTGATATGAAGAATAAGACTCAAGCACAAAAAACAAGATAGAATGTCGATGATATTGTCGTAAAGAAGCTATGTCGTCGATAAGGCCAAGTAAGATTGATGTCGATGATATCGTCGTAAAGAAGGCTTGACGTCGAGAAGACTAAGGAAGGTCTCATGAAGACAGGCAGTCGCTGAAGAATAGTCTGTCGACATGATATCGATTATGTCGTCGACAAGATAAATGCAAGGGCAGAAGGGATGTCCCGTATCGTCGAGATATCACTATCTGAAGAAGAAGGAAGAAGACTTGAAGAACTGCCCTAGTCCAAATCAACGACAAGTCATGTCGTCGAGATATTGTCCATATCATCGTAACAATCGAAATATCATCGAGACAGATTCAAAAGTTGTCAGACGCACTATCAGCATTTAATGCCGCCGCCTGATTGTCCAATCAGTGCGTGCTCTTAAGGTATGGGCGTCTGTCAGTGAAGGACATCATAGGCGACTACTAAGCAGCTCCTCTGTCCTATAAAAGGGAACAGTGGCTGCCCTAAAGAAAACGATATGCGAATGAGACAGGCAAGAATGAAGAATCGAAAAAGAATCCCGCCGAGTAATACAACAGTAAAAAAGCTGCGGAGAAGAATCGACATTAAGAAGAGGAGAACAAAAACGCACATCCAGTGTTCACCAAGTTGTAGTCAAGCAACATCGACTGATAAGAATCGTTCTCATCAAGAAGCCAATCAACATCAGGCAAAAGAAGAAGGCTTGAAGAAGATCTGTACCTTCAAGATTCAAATCAGAGGCATCTTCTTCAAGGCCAGAAGCCGATCTCCACCAGGCAGAAGAATCCTTATTTTATTTCTCCTTGTAAGGCTTGCGGGCCAAAACTTTAAGATCTGTTTTCAGATCTAAGTGTCGAGCTTGAGGGATTGAGATCTGTGAGGCTTGAGGGCCAGGGCAGAGGACTTGCGGGTCCACCGTGTCGAGCTTGCGGGCTTGGGTGTAGTGCAGGGGCTTGCGGTCCTAGGCTGCAGAGACTTGCAGGTCCAAGGGGCAAGACTTGCGGGTCTGTGTTGTGTAGGGCTTGAGTGTCAAGCTTGCGGGCTTGGGTGCAGTGAAGGGGCTTTCGGAATGGAGACATTGGCGGAGTTTGCTGAGCCTAGCACACTGCTAGGTAGGCGCAGAGGGACAGAGGACTACTCAAGACACCCTGTGTTGAGGAACCTTCTGTAAATTCTTGTGTGTTTTCTGTGTAGTGCTCTTAAACTCTAAATCTGTTTACCATAAATCAAGAATACCAAAAGGGGAACAAAACAATTTGAAATACCTATTCACCCCCCCCCCCCCCCCCCCCCCCCGCTCCCCCTCTAGGTGATAAGTCGACACCCAATAACTAACAAGTGGTATCAGAGAGAGGTTGTTCAAAGAAAGCTTAATAGCTTGAACAGATCTGCTACTGGGTGTGTCAAATCATCAGCTCAGGAACTTAAAAGCTCCATGGAGAAAGTCAGAAGATCTGACATCAGGAAATTCAAATCACTAAGTGAAACATTTATTGCTGACAAATAGATAAAGTCAAGAAGAAATAATTATACAAGAGCAGCCAGTCAGCCCTTAGCTGAGAGAGATAGGAAGAATGTTGTTGCCTTCTCTACTGAACATAAGCATTGTGATTCTCCACCCACCTCAAAAATTGTTCAGAAAAGAAGGTACAACATCCACGAATGTTGGTGTTGTGGTAAAGTGGGACACTTTGCCATTGACTGTTGGCACAACCTTAGTGTGCCTAGTGCAAAGGAGAGCCCTCCTGGAAAGGCTGAGGTGAGTAGAAGAATTCCTTACTATGCTAACAAGAACCTAGGACCCAAATCACCTTGGCTTCCTAAGGGATATTAAATTTGTCTTGCAGGGTAGTCCATGTAGCCAATCAAAAGCAAACAAGGCTAATGGCCAATAAGTGATCCAGGCATAACTCTGGACTAAGAAACATCCCATTACAAGCCAAGATACACTAGTCAAGGGGGAGCAAAAAGGAAAACTAAAAGAGAAATCACATCAAGGGGGAGCGACTAGCTCAAGAAGAGGCCAAAGCTAAGGTGAAGGTAACTGTGTTAAATATTCACTGCATAACCTTATCTTTATAGATATGTAAGAGTAATTTTTGACTTGAGTAAGCAAAAGTTGTCACTCAAAGAGCACATATATATGGCACAACTAAAGCACAACACTGATCATTCAAAAGAATGAACAAGCCCAATATCATTTTGTATACAAAATGATATCGTCGAATAATGATTGGTATCGTCGAAATGATTTCTCGACATCTAAGTAGGATCACGACGATACCTAAGTGTCGATCTAACACATAAGGGATCTGAAATTAACCGATCGCAACCGCTCAATCTAAGTTAATCAGACTTTTATCAAATGACACTTCGCCTTCCAATCCCGAAACTATAAATAAGGTCAGATGTCTTAAGGTTAAAACACATTCTATATTTGCCCTAAAATGTTGTCATGTTCTCTACGTATTCGAAGAGTGAACGAGTCGACAACGTTAAAATCCTCTCTGACCAAGTAAGAGATGGCGCCAAAGAAGGAAGGATTTCTCTATGAAGGAAGTGAAGTGGTGAGGAATGGTTTCTCAGAAGGGTCAGATGAGATTCAAGGAACTATTAAGATGTTGGACGTCGTCAGCCTGGAGTTTGCTCTCTCTGAGCCAACAGTAATATTAAAAAGAGAAGTGATGGAGCTCTACTCGAATGCCAAGGGTGGCTCAAAAGGAACATCCGTGAAAAGCTTGATCAACGGGATGAAAGTCAAGGTGAATCCCAAGAGATTGGCCAGGGTTCTTCAACTGCCGACCTGCGCCAAGGGGGAGGAAAATGAGGAGGTCACCTAGGAAGACCTAAACAAAGCTATGGCATGGTGTGGGCACTCCAGCAAGATCTATGGGTCTCTGTAAAGGAAAAGTCTCAATCAACAAGGAAAATTGATGGCGGATATTGTGGGAAAACCATCCTCTGCAAGGTAGGGTCACATGACAGGATATCCAAGCCCATGTTCGAGATAATGGCAAGGATAATCCTAAGTAAGAAAACCAATTAGGGTCATATTATCTTCAAGAGGATTCAAGAAAGTTTCCCAAGTTCCCAATCTGGGAAGAATTCTGTCTCTCTTTTTACTACGATCTTATCCTGAGACTTTCAACAAGAAGTATGGTGTAAAAATCCATCACATGAGAAGGATGGATATCAAAATACTTGAGAGATGGGAGAAAGATCTGACTAAGTCTCCCAAGAAGCTGAAGACGACAGAGGATGTGAAGAGGAAGGGAGAAAGCTCATCTGAAGGAAGTGGGTCAGGCAACAGCTCAGACCCGTTTGACTCTGAAGCGCCTGTAGAGAAAAGGAATGTCTCCCTCCAGGCCTCTGCTCTAAATCTGGGACCCAGGACAGTTGTAACAGCAGGAACAGAACAAGAGGATGTCGAAACTGAGGGGGAGAAGAATAGTGAGATCCCTGCTCAAGTGGTAGATGTGATCAATAAGATCATTGGGGCAGAGGATGTTGTTCATTCTGGACCAGTAGTCCAAGAGGACCCAAGTGAAGATCCCCAAGAAGACAACCAAGAGAATCCTGCTGATGAGACTAGCAGAGATCTGCCAATTCTTGAAGAGGAAAATAAATCAAACCAGTCACCCATCAGAGGACCTCCATCTCCCATGGTTGATGGGAATGAAGAGGAGGAACCAGGACAAGCTAGTTCACCTCCAGAAAATAGGACAGTGGAGTTATCACTATTGCATCAAATAAAAATGCTCCTGGAAGAGCAAAGGCTAAAAATTGAAAGTCATGTTAACTCTGCTGTCAATGAGCTAAGGAGGGAACTATCTGCTGAGACTACAAGCCTAAGAAATGATGTGAAGAATCTGTAAGAATACACTGCCAAAGAGATATCACTTACTCACAAGGGTCTATCTGATGTAGAGGATAATCAGATAATGATCACCAACAACATAGAGAAGGCCTACATAGCAACCACCAGATGGATGGTTGAACACAAAACTAATCTCCAAGAAAGTCTAGATCACCACAATAAGGATCTAGACAGTCATCTGCTTGAGACCAAGAACCATCTAGAAGCAGGAATTCACATGCTTAAAAGCAAGATAGTGGTCCTTCAGGAGAACCTCCAAAGGGGGATATCTGATGAAGTCATAAAGGGGGAGAGATCAATGATAAAGGCCAGTGGTGAGCATGCCATATGGACCACCAATACCATCAGGGAAGCAATGAATCTCCCTCCTCTACATTTTGATGAGCCTGCTGAAGAGTACCCTACTGAAGATCAACATGTTGATCTTTCTGATGCTGCTGCTAATTAGAACAAAGAGAAGGAAATATTGGAAGAAGATGAAGCCAAGACGAGAAAGAGAAAATACAGGGAGGAATGGGGAAAAAGGATAACTATGAGAGGTGGAGCCCCAAGTCCAGAGCCATCATATTAAAAGCATGGGAGCTGGTGAAAGTAAATAAAGGTGAGAGGTGCAAAGTGTACAGTCCTCAAGAATGGGCTAAGTATGAAGATCAAGAAGAAGCAAGGAGAGAATACAACAGGGACAAGCAAGCAGGCAGAATCCCTGCAGACACTCTTGAGCCTCTCAAGTAACACCCTAAGCCATTTGAATACTTCACCAGACAAGCTGAGAAGGAGCAGGAAGCCAGTGTCAAGAAAGCAAAGAGTGAAGCAGTTATGAAGGAACCAGAGAAATAGATGGCTGAATCATTAGGGGATAATGTAGAAATGTTCAAAATCTTAAAACATCAGTCACTATTTATAAATTATCAATGAAGTGATATTGGTCAAATTCTGTGTTCACTCAAACTTAACTGCAATGTCATTATTATATGCTAATTTGCTTAAGATGTACTTTATCATTGAGTGGGTTATGACTTCTTCAAATCGGGGGAGATTGTTGGGAACAGTGCCCAGCAGTGTTCCTAATTTGAAGAAGTGCTCAGCTCAATGATAAGTACAAGTTGTATTTGATGATATATTTAGTTCATGCATGCAGAGATCAGACAAAATGTCCAGTACTTTAATAATTTGCTTAAGTACAATATCGTCGAAAAGGACTGGACATATCGTCGAAAAAGTGTACGCATATCGTTGAAATGATGTGCAGAGCAAAGCAGAATGATCATATCGGCTATCATCGAGACAACATGTGTATGATGATATCGTTGTGACATCAACACTACAACACCTCACAACGATATCAGAAAGCTGATATGAAGAATAAGACTCAAGCACAAAAAACAAGATAGAATGTCGATGATATTGTCGTAAAGAAGCTATGTCGTCGATAAGGCCAAGTAAGATTGATGTCGATGATATCGTCGTAAAGAAGGCTTGACGTCGAGAAGACTAAGGAAGGTCTCATGAAGACAGGCAGTCGCTGAAGAATAGTCTGTCGACATGATATCGATTATGTCGTCGACAAGATAAATGCAAGGGCAGAAGGGATGTCCCGTATCGTCGAGATATCACTATCTGAAGAAGAAGGAAGAAGACTTGAAGAACTGCCCTAGTCCAAATCAACGACAAGTCATGTCGTCGAGATATTGTCCATATCATCGTAACAATCGAAATATCATCGAGACAGATTCAAAAGTTGTCAGACGCACTATCAGCATTTAATGCCGCCGCCTGATTGTCCAATCAGTGCGTGCTCTTAAGGTATGGGCGTCTGTCAGTGAAGGACATCATAGGCGACTACTAAGCAGCTCCTCTGTCCTATAAAAGGGAACAGTGGCTGCCCTAAAGAAAACGATATGCGAATGAGACAGGCAAGAATGAAGAATCGAAAAAGAATCCCGCCGAGTAATACAACAGTAAAAAAGCTGCGGAGAAGAATCGACATTAAGAAGAGGAGAACAAAAATGCACATCCAGTGTTCACCAAGTTGTAGTCAAGCAACATCGACTGATAAGAATCGTTCTCATCAAGAAGCCAATCAACATCAGGCAAAAGAAGAAGGCTTGAAGAAGATCTGTACCTTCAAGATTCAAATCAGAGGCATCTTCTTCAAGGCCAGAAGCCGATCTCCACCAGGCAGAAGAATCCTTATTTTATTTCTCCTTGTAAGGCTTGCGGGCCAAAACTTTAAGATCTGTTTTCAGATCTAAGTGTCGAGCTTGAGGGATTGAGATCTGTGAGGCTTGAGGGCCAGGGCAGAGGACTTGCGGGTCCAACCGTGTCGAGCTTGCGGGCTTGGGTGTAGTGATGGGGCTTGCGGGCCTAGGTTGCAGGGATTTGCTGGTCCAAGGGGAAAGACTTGCGGGTCTGTGTTGTGTAGGGCATGAGGGCCTGAGTGCCAAGCTTGCGGGGTTGGGTGCAGTGAAGGGGCTTGTGGGCCTACACTGTAGGACTTGAGGGTCCGAGTTGTAAGGCTTACGGGCCAGAGACATTGGCGGAGTTTGCCGAGCCTAGCACACTGCTAGGTAGGCGCAGAGGGACAGAGGACTACTCAAGTCACCCTTTCTTGAGGAACCTCTAGAAATTCTTGTGTGTTTTCTGTGTAGTGCTCTTAAACTCTAAATCTGTTAACCACAAATCAAGAATACCAAAAGGGGAACAAAACAATTTGAAATACCTATTCACCCCCCCCCCCCACCCACCCCTCTAGGTGATAAGTTGACACCCAATAACTAACACACGGGCGTGACTCGCTTGTCAAAGCATTCAATTCAGGCAGTTCTTCACTCGAACGATTTCAGTTTACATGCCCTCGGTCATGGGAGTGACCGAGGTCGTGACCCTTCCAACAACCACCAGATTAACTCGTGATCGCGACATTAGCTGTGGTTTCTAGACTCAGTCAAGACACGCCCTAGCTCACGGGCGTGACCTAGGTCGTGACCCGCCATGCAATTGATTTCTGGCGGTTTCTCTCCCCCAACATTCCCGGGCTTTCAAGATCGCAATTACGCAGCTTACACGCCCTTGGTCATGGGCGTGACCAAGGGCACGACACCTCAATTTTTCAACTATAAAAGGCAGCAATCTCTAGAAATATGGGAGTTTGATTTTGGAGTTTATTTTCAGCTTTATTTTACTATTTTTGTTGTTCTAGCTAGTTTTTCTACAAGTTGTAAGTTTTCTATTATTGCAATTTTAATTCAAGTATTGTAGTTTTATTATCAAGTCTTTTTCCTCTTCTACTTGTATTCTCATCATTATGATGAGTAGCTAAATTTACTTTAGCACTTGGTCATGATGAACTTTTGAATGAAATAAAATATGTTTTGAATATTTCTAATTGGCAAGCTCTCTTTTGATTATCTTCGATTTATCTTTGAATTTAATTGCATCGAATTCATATGTCGCGAATATGTTTTTTGATCTAAGATCTGTATTCTAGTTGATCGAGAGATCTGTGCATACGAGGAGATCACTCAAAGATAAAAGGAGTTGCATGTACTCCTCGAGAGAGGACGACATCGATCTTCCGGATTGGAGTCAAATCCAATAGAGGGGTTCACCGCTTAAAGCAAGCTTAGGGGTTTCGACTGGCCGAGGAGTCTTAATCGATCAACCTAAGGGTAGTTGGTAGTATTCCTTGTGAGAGGTGCTATCATATTTTGGGAACCTCCACGCTCGAAGTTATTTCAATAAGAGCTTGCGGATTATTCTTTTGTAAAATTCTATTTTATTCCAAAGGGATTCTAGATCAAGTGCTAATCATTTAATCATAATCTTTCTTCGTAGTTGAATTTCTCCAAATCATTTTCAAAAACAAACCCAACTTTCAATCGATAAAATAATAGCTCTTCTTTGTGAGTAGAAGTACTCAAGAAGCCCCAGAAAAATACGACACTTGATTTTCTAAATCCTATACTATAAAGCGATAGGCACACTTGCATTATCGAATTATACGTGGATAACACTCTAATTTTACGCAACATGATTTTATCCATCAATGAGAAACTTCCTTGAATAGACTGTTGACATGCCTAATGACAGCCTACAATAATAGGTGTAGGAGTTGTACTAAAAACTTTTTAGATTTTAATGAATTTTCATCATTACTTTTAATTTTAGGATAGTGTAATTACTTGAATGGACATTGTATTTTAATTTTTTTGAAATAGATTATAATATATGTCAAGTCAATAAAATATAAAAATGAGTGGATAATTGACACTTTTTGAATGTTTCACCAAAGGCAACTTTTTTCCTTTTAATATTGTGAATATATATATACTACAAGTGATAGCCATGGATTTTCGCTCCTATCCTTACAGCAATCGTAACATAGCTCTAAACCCTATGAGAGTACGTTTTTTAGAATGATAAAAAAACATAAATTAAAACATTTGGAAATTTCGTAATAGATAAGTAAAACTGGAAAGATGAATGTTGCACATAAAAATATTTTTCCCTTATAATATAGTAATTGTTGTGGATCGCTCGGGTGCTCTGGTAGACCGATCGAATTGAACCGTCATAGCTCGGAAGCGAACCGAGCGAGCAAATAGTCAATGAGTGAGTTAGTAAGTGATACGAAGACTTTTAACGTGGAAAACCCGTAAAGGGTGAAAAACCACGTGGTCGGAGCTATGTCGGCCAACCTCCGCTATCTTCTAGGGGGTTACAATTAGAGATTGAGAACTCGAGCGCGACAGGTTGCTGCTCGTTACAATTGTAGAAGGAGAGAGAGAGAACTCTGAGGGTGACAGGCCACCTCTCGGAAAACTAAGTACTTTTTCTTCTGAGAACGGGGGTGAGAGCAAAAGTGAGAAGGCTGAGTCGCCTTTCGCGACCTTCGAAGGATCGAAGGAGATCTTCGAAGATTCGAAGGAGATCTTCGAGGGCCGAAGGAGATCTTCAAGTGTCGAAGGAGAATTCCAAGGAAATCTTCAAAGGAGCTCTCTCGATCGTAGAAGGCAAGGTGTCTTGAAATGAAGGCTCTTGGCTCCTTTATAGCTTTGGTCAGGGGTAGCCCGGTAATTTTGTCGTCGTAACCACCGTAACCACCTGACGGGCGAATCACGGGGGTCGATTCGGAGCACACAGATCACCATTTTTCATGAATGACCATTTCGCCCTTCGGGCAGTTCGGGCAGCTTCGTTGATGGTGATAAAGGCGACGGACGGGTCCTGCAATCTGAGAAATTAGGAAATGTTAATTGCACGCGTGTTAGGAACGTGGAAATGTTCTGAGCGAGCGATAAAGTGTTCTGAGCGTGCAACGAACGCGGGAGCGCTCTGTGCGCGCAACGAACACGGGAGCGTTCTGAGCGAACGAAGAGGTGTTCTGAGCGCGTAATGAGCGTGGGGGCGTTCTAAGCGCACAATGAGCGTGAGAGCGCTCTTAACGCGCAACGAACACGGGAGCGTTTTAAGCGAATGGAGAGGTGTTTTGAGCACGTAATGAGCGTAGGGGTGTTCTGAGCGCGGGAACGCCCTGAACGCGCAACGAACACGGGAGTGTTCTGAGCGAACGGAGAGGCGTTCTGAGCGCGTAATGAGTGTGGGGGCATTCTGGGCACGCAACGAGCGTGGGAGCGCTGTGAGTGCGCAATGAACACAGGAGCGTTCTGAGCGAACGGAGAGAAGTTCTGAGCGCGTAATGAGCGCGGGGGCATTCTGAGCGCGCAATGAGCGCGGGAGCGCTATGAGCTCGCAACGCACACTGAAGCGTTCTGAGTGAATGGAGGAATGATGAGTCATGCCCCCAAAGGGGAATTGAGTTCTGGTCGCACCCGACGAGGGGCGTGACTTCTGTCAGGCCCTCTACGAGCCCTCCTGTGGAAGGGGGTGGGGGCTTGGCCACACCCCATTGTGAAGAGGGGTGCTGCTTGACCGTGCCCCTTGGGGGTGTGGCCTGGCCGCGCCCCACATGGAGTGCGGCCTGGCCGCACCCCATTAGGGGAATGGGGTTTTGGCCTGGCATCACACCACAAGGGGTGCGGCCTGGCCGCACACCAAAAGGGGTGCGGCCTGGCCGCACACCACAAGGGGTGCGGCCTAGCCGCAAACCACAAGGGGTGCAGCCTGGACGCACCCCAAGGGGGTGCGGATTGTCCGCACCCCCTATAGGGTGTGGCTTGGCCGCACCCACGTGGTGGGGGTGTGGTTAGGCCACACCCCCCGTGATGGGGCATGCGGTTAATCCGAACCCCCCGTGATGGGGGTGAGGTTAGACCGCGCTCTGCCGAGGTGGGGGCGTGGTCTTGGTCGCGCCTGTCGACGCTGGAGCGTGAACTATCCGTAGCGAATTTCTCCGCTCTCACGGTCATGGGTTGGACTTTGACCCCACTAACTCCACTTTCCCTTAGTGGAGCTTTCTTTAAACGCACCCTGTTGCTCTTATAAATCCATGGATGAACGTCATCTTTACGGATACACATCATAAGCCCCCCAAACCCTCGGAGTTCGGGAGGCTGCGCGGAGGAGAGCGAAGGTTTTGACGTTCATCTTTGTGGTGACTTGGATTGGAGTCGTTGTCGAGGGGTAGGTGCGAGGTTGTTTTCACTTCATCTTTTGCAGTCTCTTTTTTATTTGTACAGGATTGTGCTGTCACTTTTTGGCATCTTGTAACTCTATTGCTCTAGTTATTGTCAAAGCATTAATCGGGTGAACGGGCCCCGGTGTACAACCTAGTGTTCGCCGACTCACTGAGAAATCTACAGGCGATTCAGAGAGCACTCGCCGATTCGCGGTGAGTATCCTGCCAGGGGAATCGCAGATTCATGGCGAGCATCCTTCCAGGGCAAGGCGAGGCGGACCAGGTATCTCACTCGCGAGTAGCGAGCGGTGACGGCGTAGCCTATGTTAAGAACCGTTCTGGAGTGCATTTAGCCAGAGCGAGCCGGGGGATGTCTCACAATTCCAGACTGGCGAGACAAGTGGGAGCTGCTTGCCTCCACTCGCAAGAAGAGATCTCGCGGGCCCAGCTCACGGAGAAGCCGGCGAGTGGCGCCCTCACGGGCCACTCGCCCAGCAGGGGTCTATAGGTGAATTTACCCTGATACCCTTGGTGGGATGCCAATAGCCCTCTAGAACATTGGGTTTTGGCTGTTAGCAGACCAATTTTGGGTGTGTATAGCAAAACCAAAAGGAGGAATCCCGCTATTAGCAGACCAGTGCCGAAAAGGCTATAAATAGACCCTGAGGGGCACCTTTGGAGAGCATTCCAGATCTTTGCTTATCCTCAGGACGCCTTTGGTTAGCTCTTTCAGCTCTCCAAGGTGCCAGGCTTCAGTCTTGGCATGGGAGGGGAAGCGCTCAAAAGATCTTTCGGGTGTGTGGTGGGACCTCCACACAATTGTCAAGGGTCGTTTCTTTCGTTCTAAGTCCTCGGTCAGGTTCCTCTATGGGATCAGTAAGTGCTAGCTGCCCCCGCTTTACAAAGGTCTGAACTCCTCGTTGGGCCAAATATTGGTTCCAACATTTTTGGTGCGGTGAGCGTGGAGTGCAGCTGGTGCAAAAAATTCCCTAGGAGGTGACATGTTCGGTGAGAGTGAGCGAGAGGGTGGTTTCGACGGTTCTCCACCACCGGTCCGCCAATGACAGTAGAGATGCTGGCAGATCTCCGCAGGGAGGTGCTCGAGACTATCAACCTCACCTTCGCCGCTGCGTGAAGTGAGTTCGCGACTCCAGCACCTCAGGTCGTCCAGTCGTTGGGGGCAGGAGAGAATTCCCCAGGGCAGAGAGCGGGTAAGGAAGTGGCTGGCGAGGCGCCGGGGTGAGACCTCGCTAGGCGAGAGCTGTTTCCGAGCCCGACGAGGGCGTGTCTGACGAGTACTGCTCCGGGGAGCGCTGTTCTGGCAAACACCGTTCTTGCGAGTATAGGTCCAGTCAGGGAGCTCGTGGGGCGTGTCAAGCAGGAGAGAGCGGCGAGCGGAGGAAGCCCATTCTGTGAGTTGGTGCTCTCGGCACCACTCCCGGAGTGGTTCAGGGAGACAGACATGATGTACTACACCGGCAAGGATGACCCCGTCCCACACCTGCAGTGGTTCGAGGATATGGTCTCCCTCAGGCCCCTGTCGGACGCCTTCAATTGCCGACTCTTTGCAACCACCTTGAAGTAAAAAGCAAGGGACTGGTTTCACCAGATCCCGAGAGGATCGATCTATGCTTTTGAAGATCTGCGCCGCAGCTTTTTGCTTCGCTTCTCGACCTCAAAGAAGAAGAAGAAGGATGATAAGGAACTCTTCAAGATCAGGCAAAGGCCAGGAGAGTCGTTGGCTCATTATGTGGACCGTTTCCAAGAGGAGGTCCTCCTCATCCAGGAGGTGCCAGGATTCACCCTCCAGCTTGTCTTCACGGTGGGGCTGCGGGAGGGATTCTTCAAAATGTGTCTGAAGCGAAAGGTCCCCTTGCCCTTCGAGGAGTTGATGGAGAGAACGGCGGAGGAGATTAAGAGCGAGGCAGCCAACCCGGAGTTCACAAAAAGTCTAGCAAAGCTCATTGAGCCGGAGGTCAAGCAGCAGGAGGTTTAGAGAAGGGAAGATCTGAGGGGCCCGGAGTTGGGGTGGAGGCAGCAGGGAGGTGGCAACTTTCATGGGGGTCAAGGAAGACCTCATCAACTCGGGTGGAGGTCGGGTCCGAGGCCATTGCCTCCCCCACCTCAGCAAGCTATGGCAATCGGACGTGGAAAAGGATGAGGAAGAGGAGCAGGAGCAAGAGGGGAGTAAGGAGCAGGAGGGGGAGTAAGGAGAAGGAATAAGGTCGCGGAGCCCAAGAGAAGGGGGTGGCGTTACCCTACTGTGACTTACACCAAGAGGAAGGTCACGCGGCGGCCACCTGCCCGGAGTTTCTGTATATGAGAGAGGACAGAGTGCCGGCGCAGCAGCTACAGCGGACGGTGAGGATCGAGGAGGTTCTACTCCGAGAGGAGGAGGAAGAAAGTTGTGAGTACAGGGTCGATGTGGGTACCCGAGGGGGATCAGAGTAATCCATGGGGTTGTAGGAATTGAGGCAACCCGAAAGGCGAGCCTCCATGTCATGTACTATCGGAGCGTGGCTTCGACATCTCAAGCCCCACCCCCAACGGAGAACATCACCTTCTCTCAGAAGGATATGATGGGTCGTGAGGACCCATTCTGTGATGCGCTAGTTATCCAGACAGCCATCGAGAACTTCACCGTCTCCCGGATCCTCATGGACAATAGGAGCTCAGTTAATGTCATCTTTAAGAATGCATTTGATGAGATGAAGGTGGAGGCGAGGAGAGTGCTGGCCTCGGATGGCGCTTTGTTCGGATTCTCGTGGGAGAGAAAGGAAGTGGAAGGAGGAGTGGGGCTCCACGTCATCCTGGGGGGGGAGTCCCGTAACTGCCGGTTCGTCATCGTGGATGCTCTAAGCAACTACTTCGCCATATTCGGACGACTCCTCATCAGCGCATTCTGATGCGTCCCCTCCACTTTCCACCAGTGCCTCAAGCTCAACGTAGGAGGAGTCCAGGTCCGGGTGAGGGGTGACCCGAAGGTAGCAAGGCAGTGTTACACCACCGCAGTCAACACCACCTGTCAAGCCGAGGCGGAGGGGATGGACCGGGATATGGAGAGGCAAGAGGAAGCGGAAGGGGTCGTTGGAGGACCCAAGGCAGAGGAGATAGAGGAGAGAAGGGGAGAAGAAGGGGAAGCCCATGCAGGAGGGGCGGAGGAGTTGCTGGAAGTTCAGGAGGAGAGGATGGAGGAAGGAGGGGCCGAAGCGCTTGCTTGCGGCGAAAGGAGGGAGAGCGAGTGGGGGGAGCAGTCCAAGTTGGAGGCCATGGATGAGATCGTGGATCTGGAGGTCACTTCCCAGGCAGGAGTGATAGAAAAGGTGAAGATTAGCGGGGAGCTCAGCCCCAAGGAGCAAAAGAAGATCCAGCCATGTATCCAGGAAAATGTAGATGTCTTCGCTAGAGTGCGGCAGAGATGCCCGATATCGACGCGGATGTGGCATGTCATCGCCTCAACCTCAACCCCGGGACTCGCCCCATTCGTCAGAAGAAGAGGTCCATCGCAGACAAGATGGAGGGACCCATCTGGGAGGTGGTGAATAAACTCCTCAAGGCAGGAATTGTATCGGAGATCCAGTACCCAGGCTGGGTCTCCAATGTGGTAATGGTAAAGAAAGGGGATAGCAGGTGGAGGACGTGTGTAGATTTCTCTTTGCTCAATAAATCATGCCCTAAGGATTGTTACCCCCTGGCTCGAATCAACGCGGTGGTTGACTCAGTCGTCTGTTTTTATCTAATGAGTTTCTTAGATGCTTTTTCAGGTTACCACCAGATCCGCATGCACCCCCCCCCCCCCCCCCCCCCCCCCCGCCAACGTCAAGGACGTCACCTTCATCACTAGGGATGGGTGTTATTGCTACAAGATGATGCCCTTCGGGCTGAAAAATGTAGGGGCAATATACCAGCAGATAATGGATAGGGTCTTCAGAGAGCAGAAGGGAAGGAACCTTTAAGTATACATGGATGATCTCATGGTAAAAGGTCGGGACCTCGGGTCCCACCTTCGGGACCTCGAAGAAACTTTTGGGACCATGTGAAAGTTTAAAATGAAGCTCCACCCCCAGAATTGTGTCTTCGGGGCACGTCGGGGGAAATTCTTATGCCACTTGCTCACCCCGATTGGGGTGGAGCCTAACTGTTGGGAAAATGATTTCTCTTAACCCCTGAAAATGAGTTGAATATGAATTCTAAGAAAGAAAAATCAAGGTTAAATAAATATGCGTCGAATAGCATTCGACGCAACGTCAAAGTGGTGTCAATGTTCCTTTCAGAATGAGTCGAAGTAACTTTAAGAAGAATTCGACGTATCCTATGTCGGCGTAGCTCTGACTTCTAGTCGACGCATCTTGAGAAGTCGACGCACCTTAGTCGACGCACCTGTCTTATTCTTCTCTCGACGTCCAGCCAGGATGAATTCGACGCTTACGTCGAATAGCAATCGACACACGGCGATTTCTATGTTTAATTCAAAAATCGACAGATCTCTTTCCTTCTTTTATAGATCTAATTTATATGGAATCAATTTATTCTTTATAGCCGTTCTGAATCATTCTTTTCCTCTAATAGATTCTTGGCTAATTTGATGAAATCCATTATGGACATTATTTGAAATCAGAATGAATTATTTCCTTCTATAGATATAATAGTTATGGAAATATTTCTCTCTTTCTAATACTCTGTCTACTAATTGATTTCTCTCCTATAGTGTTATCTTAATACACAGAGCTATAAATAAGGAGAAGTTCGACAGAGAATAACAACAAGTGATCCACCATATACATATTGAAAAAGAGGAAAAGCTCCCAAGTGAAAAAGAGAGAGAATTGAGAAATAGTCCTGCAGCAACCATCAAGCTTCCATCTTCTCCTGCTTCTGAAGTCATTCTGCTGCAAACTCTGATAGCTCTCACTAAAAGAGAGAAAAGCTACAAATCTCCTTCTCACTATAGAAGAGATTTCATTCACTACTTCTTGTGCTTCCAATCTTCTTGCTAGGAAGAAGATTCCTTCTTGTCTTTATATTATTTCTCTTTTTTCTTTACATTCATTTCACTCTCAAATACTGTAAAAGAGTTTTTAGAATCTCTCTTCAAAAAATTCAGTTGTACTGGTTCTAAGAGTCTCCTTTTCAAAAGACTCAGTTGGTTCTAAGAGTCTCCTTATCAAAAGACTCAGGGTGGTTCTAAGAGTCTCCTTATCAAAAGACTCAGTGCAAGATAGTGAATTCCTACCAAAGGGGGTAGAAGAGTGGACTACCCAAAGTTTGGGGAACCACTATATTTCCTTGTGTTGTGCTGTGATTTCTTTTCTTGCATTTACTTTCTTTACTTGCTTAATTTTTGTTGGTGTGTGGGAAGCCTTAATTTGTGATCACCACATATATATATATATAATTGCACAAAATATTTTAAATCTCTATTCACCCCCCCCCCCCCCCCCCCCTCTAGAGAATTCTAGTGCGGTTAACTGTTCACTTTCAATTAGTATCAGAGCTAGGTTGATCTAAAAAGGTTAACTCCTTGATCAAAAAGATCCTACCTCTTATTTTTATATATATATATTTCTAAAAATTATTTTTCACATGGCACAAATCAAAGATTATGCATCCACCAGACCACCAATGTGCAATCTTGAAAAGTTTGCAGTTTGGAAAACAAGAATTAGGATTTATATGAATTCTATTGATGAAGAATTATTTAATGTTATCTTAACAGGTCCTCCCAAGCCTTATAGAAAAGACTCAAGTGGTGAAGTGACTCAAACACTTGTCCCAAAGGCTGAGTGGACAGTTGAAGAGAAGAAGGCGGGAACATGTGATGCAAAAGCTGTAAATATTCTGGTCTCAACCCTCTCTGATGAAATCTTTCAAAGGGTTGTTGATTGTGAATCAGCCAAAGAAATTTGGGAGGCTCTCATAAAGATGGTAGAAGGAAGTGCTGATGAAAGGAAAGATAGGAAGGCTCTATTGATCTCTCAATATGAGAACTTCCAAAAGAAGAATGAAGAAAGCATCTTTGAGATGTATGACAGATTCAGTCTGATCATCAATCAACTAAGGGACTTGGATAGAGAAATCTCTCTCACAGAGATCAATGAAAAATTGCTGATGAGTCTCCCAAGTTCATGGGACTCAAGGATATGGGCAATAAGAGACACAAGAGGACAAAGGGAAATTTCAACAGATGCTCTCTTAGGAAAACTCAGATCCTATGAGCAACTGCTGAAAACCAGAGAAGAGAAGAAGAGAAGAGAAAACACCCCAACTTCTTCAAAAGACAGGAACATTGCATTAAAAGCAACAGAAGAAGGAAGCTCTGTCACTGAAGAAGAACTATTCAGTTTCCTGGCTAGAAAATTAAAGAAATGGGTCAGGACAGATGGATCAAGAAGGAGAGAGTCAAAACCAAGGTATGACAAAACTCCTACTAAAGAAATTATTTGTTATTCTTGCAGGAAACCTGGACATATTGCTCCAGAATGTCCAGAAAATGGTGAGACAAAGAAAGATCTGAAAAAGGAAGATCTCAAGAAAAAGGGGAAGAAGAAAGAAAGAGGCTTTATTGCAGAAGCCTGGAGTGAAACAGACTCTTAGGACAGCTCCTCTTCTAAGAGTGACAATGAAGAGCCTAAGCAAGAAGACCTATGCTTAATGGCACTTGAAGGCTCAAAGAAAGATGATGGTGCCAAATCATGGAGTGAGACAGGATTAGAAGAAAGCATGTCCTCTGAAGATGAAAGAGAAAATAGACTTATTCTCATAAAGGAACCTGAGGATAAGGATGAGGTAAGCATTTTTGATGAAATAGATTTTCAAAGTGATAATTTCAGAAATGATTTTATGGGAATGTGTCTAGATCAACTAAAAGCTAAACAAGAAATTAACGATCTAAAAGAACAAATCAATATGGCTAAAAACCAGAGAAATAGAGAAGTTAAATGCTCTAAAAATTATGAATTAAGGGCTAACATCATAGAAAAGGAGGTAGAAAGGGCTAGAATAGAAAACCAGCTCCATAAGGATAAGGTATCCCAAGCAAAAGCTTTTGAAGAATCAATAAAAATGAGAAGCCAAACTCTCAAGGAAATCACTGAACAACAAACAAGGAGACATAAAAATCTTGGTCTAGGGGTTGATCCCTCAACCAGCCAAATTCCATCCAACAAACCTACTTGGATGACCCTGTAAAATTCACCAAACCTATCAAATCAAACCAAGAAAAAGACTCACTAAATAAGGAAGAAGACTCCCTCAAGGAAATAAAACAATTTGATGAAACATCATATTATTCAGCTGATGACTCTCAAACTTCATATGAAGAAGCAACTAAGCCAAAAGAAACAATACATAAAAGAGCCAAATCAGAAAAAGGGAAAAAGAAAATTTATGAAGATACAGTTGCGTCGACTTCATATCGACATATGAATGATAGTGCGTCGAATTCTACTCGACGCAATCTCTCAGATGCCTCGACCTCAACTCGACGCTTGAATAAAAGTACGTCGACATCAAATCGACGCAACTTTGTTCATGCATCGATACCAGATCAACGCTATCTGGAGAAAGCGCCGAATATAAATCAACGCAACTATCAACATACGTCGAATAGATATCGACGCATAAAAACTCAGAGCAACTTAAATGCCTATCCTCCAAAAACCTTCCATCTTAACCCCTATTCAGGACCCATTCATCCTAATCATGATTTCTATCCCAATCAACACCTCTATCCTAACCAAACTTTCTATCCTAACCAAGATTCCCATCTAAATCAAACATTTTATCCTAATCAACACTTCTATCCCTCTCCAAACTCAAATTCTCACAATACTAAGATAATCAAGTGCTACATATGTAACAAAACTGGCCACATTGCCAAACAATGTTGGCACAATCAATCAAACAATCTGTGAAAATTAGTCCAAGACTAACTTAGAAACCTTTAGGATTAGGAAGAGATAAAAAGAAATAAACACCTAGAATTTCTCAGGAAAATTAAAAGTCACGTCGACTTCTAATCGACGCACCGTCGATGACTCAACTCAATAAGTGAAATCGACGCATGCGTCGATTATAATCAACACATACGTCGATACGAAACCCTAGCATCTTAACGCGGGCTATATCGACGCCTACGTCGAATTCCACTCGACGTAACGTCGATTTCATGAAAATGAGCGGCAATACTAAAATATTTTCGGTCACATCCACTGAAGTACCGAATAAGCCTCGAATAGTGTCGCATTTCGACGTTTCACCTGACTTAAAAAGACTCTTCAGTTAGAAACATTCACTACTCTGCATCCTTCATCCTTCTTGCTCCTCAGTCCAGCCGATTTCTTCCTCTCTCTCTCTCTCTCACTGACCTAAAAATGGCTCCCAAGACCAACTCTAGTTTCGACATTGACCTTGAATCTTTCCAAGACGCCGCAGAAAACTACAAGAGCATCATTGCTCTGTTCACTGAAGCTGGACTAGATAAGCTCATCTCCACAAGATGCAAGCTCCTGGAAACAGAGCTCACAGAGCTGATGACTCATGTTCAGATATCTGAACAAGGAGAAATCCAAGGAACAATCCATGAGACACCTGTCTCAATATCTGCAGAACACATTAGGACAACTTTTGATCTTCCATCAGGTACACCCTAATATTATTTTTGTTCAAAGCAAATAGGGAAAGAAAATCAGCTTCTAAAGAATAACTAAATAAGTCTTCATCACTCCCTTATTAGGTGATGAATCTATAGACCTCTACCTGATGAAATCAAGCATCTGCTAACCACCGTGAAGTTTTCAAAAGATAGACCAATCCATCTAAAGAAAATAGACTTTTCTGAGGAGTACAGACTGCTAGCAGATATAGTAGGAAAAATCCTGCTATGCAAGACCTCAGCCCATGATGCAGTGCCCAAGCAGCAACTGAATATCATGGGGGCCCTGGTGCTGAAGAAGAAGGTGGACTGGGCCACATGCTTGCTCAAGATGATAAGCTCTAAATACTCACACAAAGAAAATGCATATATGAGGATTATGAGTCAAGTACTCTTTCACTCCTTCCCTGACCTATGTAGGTCAAAAGGAATCCTTATTCCTCCAAGGAAAAGGATGTCAATAGCTCTATTCTCCAAATGGACCAGGCAAATCCCTAAGCCTGGTTCCATTCCTGAAAAGACTCCATCTCCTCCTAACTCTCCTGTTCATCCATCTCCTCCTCCTCCTCCTCAAAGAAACAATCCTTCTCTACCACCATCATCTACTCCACTAGTCTCTACCACTCTCACAACCCCTCCTCTACCTACATCTTCTCAAACACCTGCTCAAACAGCAGTTTCTCCATCTCTTCCTCCTCATACTTTCTCATCCTCTCCACCTCCTTTATCACCCATACCTCATGTATCAACTAACTTCTCTCCAGCTTCATCACCACCTCCACCACTCTCTCCTCATCACCAACCACAACATAAACCATCTGCATCCACTGAAGCTCTCCTCACTCGGTGAATTGCATCAGCAGCTCAAACATTCCAAGCAATGCTGGATGAGCACTGCTCCCAGATTCATTCCTCTATCCTACACATGCACACCCAAATAGATGGGGTCAGTGCCTCTGTGCAAAGTCTAAAGACCTCTCTCTCTTCCTCTAAAGTAACCAGGTCTTTCTTAACCTCCTTGGCCAAGAAGGTCAAGAAGGGGGAGAAGCTAGATGAAGAGAAGCCCTCCACTCCTAAATCTCTCTCCCACAAGTCACCTCCTACCTCAAAAACTGATAGTCTTGCACTGCTCAAAACAATTGGAAACGAGATAGTACCTGAGCTACATTCTGAAGAACAAATAATAGAGGTACTCAATATAGCAAGAGAAGCTGCAAATCAAGTGGTACTGTTACAAGGGGAGGTAAGCAGAGCAGAAAATGAAGTTGAAAAGGAAGATGTGGCAGATGGTGAGAAAAATAAAGAAGCTGACACTCAGGGGGAGCTAGATACTGTGATAGGTGAAATAGGAGCTCAGGGGCCAGGTACTGTTATGCCTGAAGCTGGAACTAAAAAAGAAACTGAAGAGGCAGAAGTAGAAGCAACCAAGGAAGTTCCATCCCAGGGGGAGCAAACTGATGTAACTCAGGGGGAGCTGAGTGAACTACCTGGTGCTGAGAAGGAGCAACCCCCCTCTCTTAAAACAGTCGTATTCACTAGAAAAAGGAAGACTACTCCTACCCCTCCTGAAATGCCTTAAAAACAATGACTGATATATTTATGGTTGAATACTGATTGATCTGAACATGAAGTTTGTTTATAAGATTTCTTTTTTCTAATTTTTCATTCTACTTGCTTAAATGCTTTGCTATGATTGATCAATATGCTGATACAATTTCTCTCTAAATAGGGTTAAGACAAATAGGGGGAGATTGTTGGGAAAATGATTTCTCTTAACCCCTGAAAATGAGTTGAATATGAATTCTAAGAAAGAAAAATCAAGGTTAAATAAATATGCGTCAAATAGTAATCGACGCAACGTCAAAGTGGTGTCGATGTTCCTTTCAGAATGAGTCGAAGTAACTTTAAGAAGAATTCGACGTATCCTATGTCGACGTAGCTCTGACTTCTAGTCGACGCATCTTGAGAAGTCGACGCACCTTAGTCGACGCACCTGCCTTATTCTTCTCTCGACGTCCAGCCAGGACAAATTCGACTCTTACGTTGAATAGCAATCGACACACGTCGATTTCTATGTTTAATTCAAAAATCACCAGATCTCTTTCCTTCTTTTATAGATCTGATTTATATGAAATCAATTTATTCTTTATAGCCGTTCTGAATCATTCTTTTCCTCTAATAGATTCTTGGCTAATTTGATTAAATCCATTATGGACATTATTTGAAATCAGAATGAATTCTTTCCTTCTATAGATATAATAGTTATGGAAATATTTCTCTCTTTCTAATACTCTGTCTACTAATTGATTTCTCTCATATAGTGTTATCTTAATACAGAGAGCTATAAATAAGGAGAAGTTCGACAGAGAATAACAACAAGTGATCCACCATATACATATTGAAAAAGAGGAAAAGCTCTCAAGTGAAAAAGAGAGAGAATTGAGAAATAGTCCTGCAGCAACCATCAAGCTTCCATCTTCTCCTGCTTCTGAAGTCATTCTGCTGCAAACTCTGATAGCTCTCACTAAAAGAGAGAAAAGCTACAAATCTCCTTCTCACTATAGAAGAGATTTCATTCACTACTTCTTGTGCTTCCAATCTTCTTGCTAGGAAGAAGATTCCTTCTTGTCTTTATATTATTTCTCTTTCTTCTTTACATTCATTTCACTCTCAAATACTGTAAAAGAGTTTTTAGAATCTCTCTTCAAAAAATTCAGTTGTACTGGTTCTAAGAGTCTCCTTTTCAAAAGACTCAGTTGGTTCTAAGAGTCTTCTTATCAAAAGACTCAGGGTCGTTCTAAGAGTCTCCTTATCAAAAGACTCAGTGCAAGATAGTGAATTCCTACCAAAGGGGGTAGAAGAGTGGACTACCCAATGTTTGGGGAACCACTATATTTCCTTGTGTTGTGCTGTGATTTCTTTTCTTGCATTTACTTTCTTTACTTGCTTAATTCTTGTTGGTGTGTGGGAAGCCTTAATCTGTGATCACCACATATATATATATAATTACACAAAATATTTTAAATCTCTATTCACTCACCCCCCCCCCCCCCCCTCTAGAGAATTCTAGTGAGGTTAACTGTTCACTTTCACTAACCCTGACAAATTGAAGGCGATCTCGAAGTTAGGATCGCCAAGGAACGCAAAGGAGGTCCAACGCCTCACCGGGAAGTTGGTCGGGCTAAGTAGGTTTCTTTACAGGGTGGGTGAGAAGTGTGCGTCCTTCTTCAAGGTGCTACGGGGGAACCAGAAGTTCGAGTGGACCGTAGAGTGTGAGAAGGCTTTCCAAAAGAGGCAACTAACTCAGGCTCCGTTGCTCCAGGGGCCAGGGCAAGAAGAGAATATATCCCTGTACCTAGAGGTGGGGTCCAAGGCGGTAAGCTTTGTGCTGGTCCGGGAAGAAGGGAAAAGGAAGCTCCTGATCTATTATGTTAGATGAGTACTGAGGAAGGCAGAGCTCAGGTACCCCATCCTAGAGAAGTTCGCCTTCACCCTAGTGGTGTCGGCCCCGAAGCTCCGACCTTACTTCCGGTGCATTCAATCAAGGTGGTGACCGACCACCCCCTTCAAAACATCATGGAGGTGGTGGAGCACTCCAGAAGGCTAGCCAAATGGTCTGTGGAGCTGAGCAAGTTTAACATCTCGTTTGTGCCTAGGCTATCAATAAAGACGCAAGCAGTGGCCAACTTCTTAGTGGACTATATAACCGAGGTGGAGGAGCCTGAACCACCCCGTCCGATGTCATGGAATATGTTAGTTGACGGAGCATCGGGGAAGCACTCCTATGGAGGAGGAGTCATCCTGATGAGCCCTCAGGGAACAAGGATCGAGCAAGCAATCAGTATACATTTCCCACTTACCAACAACCAGGCCGAGTATGAGGCGGTAATAGCAGGCCTGCGCCTAGCCCGGGAGTTAGGGGTTCAAAGATGTGGAGTTCTCGACGGACTCCATGGTGGTGGCTTGCCAGGTTAAGGGGGAATTTGAGGCAAAAGAACCAACTCTCCAGCGGTATCTGGAGAAGGTCAAGGGACTGATCGGGCAGTTCTGCACCTTTTCTATCCAACATGTGTCGAGGGAGGAGAGCATCCAGGCAGACCTCCTAGCTAAGTTCGGTCTCAGGGCAGGAGGGACGGTGTCGGAGCTCTTCCGACCATCCATCGAGGAAGTGGAATCGATGGAGATAGATCAGCGAGCATCATGGATGGACCCCTTTATAACCATTCTGACCTCGGGGGAGTTCCCAGAAGGGGATGCGGACAAGCGGCGGCTCAGGTATAAGTCGGCATACTACTCCTTACATGCATGTGGACTGTACCGGAAAACACTCTCGGGGATCCTAGCCCATTGTGTATCGGAGGAGGAGGCCCCAAGGGTCCTGGAAGAGATCCACTCTGGAGAGTGCGGTAGCCACTCGGGGAGTCGGACCCTAGAAGGAAGGGTGTTGAGGCAAGGCTACTTCTGGCCTACCCTTAGCAAGGATGCTGCAGAGTTTGCGAAGAAGTGTTCCAAGTGCCAACTATATGCTCCCCTCCAACTGCTTCCGACCCAGAGACTTCAGACCATCACAGCTCTGTGGCCATTCGCAATATGGGGATTGGACTTGGTAGGACCATTTCCTCAGGCCAGTGGTCAGAGGAAGTTCCTGCTAGTTATGATCGACTATTTCTCCAAGTGGCTGTAGGTGAAGGTGTGGGCCAAGGCGACTACCCACGTGATAAGGAATTTCATTTGGGGGGAGATAATTTGTAGACATGGGCTCCCGCTAGCCATCATCACGGACAACGGGCCGCAGTTTGCCAGTAATGAATTTGTTAGTTTCTGCACCCAACTGGGTATCGACCTTCGCTTTGTGTCAGTCCATCACCCAAGGAACAACGGGCAGGTGGAGGCCACGAACAAAGTGATCGTGACTTACTAAAAACGAATGTCGAGAACCTGAGGGGGAGCTGGGTAGAATAGCTGCCCTCGGTCCTATGGGCCCTGAGAACTACACCAAACACGGCCACCGGGGAGACCCCGTTCAAGCTCTCCCATGGGTCCGAGGTTGTGTTTCCCATAAAGTTCAAAGTCAAGTCACCCAGGGTGGTGATGGCAGGGGAAGGAGATGAAGAATGGCGAATGGAGAACGAGGGAGAACATAGACTATCTTTGGATTTGGTAGAAGAGCTCCGGTACATGGCCACCATCCGACAGGAGGAGGTCAAGCGGCGAATGGCCCGGTACTTTGACAAGCATATCTGGGTCAAACAGTTCGAGAAGGGGGACTTGGTCCTGAAGAAGGTTGATGCGGTCGGAAGGGGAGACGCGGTGGACAAGCTCAATCCCAACTAGGAAGCCCATATATTGTAAAAGAAGCGCTCAAGTCAGGGGGGTATCACCTCTAAGATGTGGACGGGGTACCCCTCGGTCGAACTTGGAGCGGGGATGATTTGAAGTGCTTCTACCCCTGAGTTTACATGATTGATTTGTTAAGTTAAAAATCATATTCTTTCTTAATGTTTGACCTGAGCAAGATTTCTTGATGCTGCTGGAGTGCCCCAGATCGATTCTGATGTCGGTCTCTCATTAGCTTGTGGGGTCAGGTTGATCTCTGGAGAGGCTGGCAAGGTGACAATAGGGTGCTGGAGTGCCCCGGATCGATTCCGTTGTCGGGCTCTCATTAGCCGGTGGGGTCAGGTTGCTGGCAATGCAACAACATTCTATTGGAGTGCCATGGATCGATTCCGTTGTCGGTCTCTCATTAGTCGGCGGGGTCAGGTTGATCTCCGGAGAGGCTGGCAAGGTAACAACAGGGTGCTGGAGTGCCCCGAATCGATTCTGCTACCGGGCTCTCATTAGTCAGTGGGGTCAGGTTGATCTCCGGAGAGGCTGGCAAGGTAACCACATGCTGCTGGAATGACCCGGATTGATTTCGTCGTCGGGCTCTCATTAGCCGGTGGTGTCATGTTGATCTCCGGAGAAGCTGGCAAGGTAACAACAGGGTGCTGGAGTGCCCCAGATCGATTCCGCTGTCGGGCTCTCATTAGTCGGTGGGGTCGGGTTGATCTCCGGAGAGGCTGGCAAAGTAACAACATGCTGCTGGAGTGCCCCGAATCGATTCCGCTGTCGGGCTCTCATTAGCCGGTGGGTTTAGGTTGATCTCCAGAGAGGCTGGCAAGGTAACAACAAGGTGTCGAACTGCCCCGTCGACTCCGCTACCGGGATCTCACTAGACGGTGGGTCGGGTTGATTCTTGGAGGGGCAGGCAAGTGAAAGTGTATGGATTGGATCGTCTCAAGCGGGTCCCTCGGCTAGGTTCTCGCTTAGTTGGCAAGGTCGTGAGCTATCTCAGTGGCAAGAAAAGGGATATTCAAGAAGAGGGTCAAATGGCTAGGTTTTGCGAGTGGGTCGACCGAAAAGGGCACTCGCTCGGCAAGAACACTCAGGCAAGAACTATCGAAAAGAAGGCAAGGAAAATTCGGGCGTCGCTCGGTCGAGGCCTGCGAGTAGGGTGGAAAAGCTTTAGCCATCGCCCTAGACTTAACGTCGAGGCTACGCGCTTAGAAGAGGCGCGAGCATGCGGGTGCTCGTGCGCACGGGTGTGCGAGGACGCGAGTGTATGGGATGCGGTGGTGCTCGAGCAAAGCGTGGACATGCGTGTGGTACGTGTCGTCGAAGCGCGAGCGCCCGAGCAAGTGCATAAGGACATGGAGGCGCGAGCATGCAAGCGAGTAGCAACAGGAAAAGCACAACAAAATAAAGGACTTGAAGAAAAGAAATATCTTTCATTATATTCTCAAAAGGTTTACACAAAAGGGTGATTCTCGCCTTACAAAAGTTGGAATAAAAGAAAAGTTCAATTTACATCGGAGACTCACCGGCGGATTACTCGCTCTCGTTGTCTTCGCTGGGGGGGATCGGCTCGAATAGCTCCGGGACCACCTCCTTGACGGTGAGTTGCGCCGCGTCGGTGAAAAGTAGCCCGGGCCCCTTGAGAGTGGTGAAGATGTGCCTCGCCGCACTGATCGCGTTGTCCCGCATCGCCTCCTCCGCACGTTTCTCGCTCCTCTAAGTCTGGGGGCTTCGGGGAGGCGGAGGAAGGGCGGCCCGGACCAGATCTTGGTTCTGGGCCTTCGGCGCCACAACCTCCTTCTCTAGCTCTGTCTTGCGGGCGAGTAGCTGGTGCGCGGTCTCAGTATCCAGCACAATACGAATGGGTTAGAAAGATGTCGCGAAAAATAGTGTGCGAGTTCTCGGCAAACTTACCATCCCATCCTTGAGACTGGCAAGGAGGCCCTCATAGACCACCTGCTTCTCTTTCAAATTGGCCAGCTCCTCAGTTGCCTCCTTCAGCTCGCGCTTTAGGTCCTCGGAGTTCCTCTCCACCTGGAGGCATCGGCGACCGGTTATGTGGGCGAGCTCCAAAGCGCGAAGTTGGGCTCGCGCACTCTCATGCACAATCGCCCAGAAGTTTAGGGCGTCGAAGTCATCAGCATCCTCCCGGCTGTAGAGACCAAAGGACAAGTACAAAGCCTACCCTCCGATGGTCTCCTGCTCCACCCAGGAGGGGAGAAAGGTGGATACCGGAACCCTGTGGGACTCCAAGTCCCAGTCCAACAGGGGCTCGTCGGCCTTGTTGCGGTGCTTGGTGTCGAAACTGAAGTTCCGGTGCTCCAACAGGACGGGTGCGGCTGGCATCTCGCCAGCCCCCTCGGTGACCTCCCCGACTCTCTTGCTGATTGGTGGATCCACTGGGGGCTTTGCCCCGACGAGGCCTTCAGCAAGCCCCTTCCCATTTGCAAGGGGCGAGGGCTTCTTCTTCTTTGGCGGCGGAGGCGGAAGGGATGACCCGCGGCTCGCGGGTGAGGGCCGTTTCTTGGAGGCGATGGAGGTGCTAGGGTTCTCTCAGCACGCAGCAGAAGCGGCGGAGGTGAGCTGGAGGCCTGGGGAGATGGTCCTGACCCTTGTGAAAGGAGGGTGGAGCGGAATATCTCGCTCCCCTGCAAGGGTTAACGATCGAGGTTAGAGAAAAAAAGGGGGGAAAGCGAGTAAGGAAGTAAAAGCGAGTCAAACTTGCACCGGGCGGCACGGGGAGTAGCGAGTCGACGTTCCTTCGGAGGTAGGCAAACTCGAAGTTGGTGGACATGTATTTAAAAAGTGCTGCCTCGTGGCCACCGAGTACCGGAGGGCGGAAAGTGGGCTCGTCGCGCTGGAGAGGCGAGAAGGGGATGTTGCCAAAGGGCCCCCTCACGAGCACGAACTTCTGCGGCCAATAGTGGCTCTTGTTGACCATCTCATGAACTTTGGTGTGTTGGATCGCGAAGAAGGCGGTTCCATCCTTGTTCGCCTGGAAGGAGAACAGCTTGCGGAAGATCGGCAAGCTGAACTCGATCCGCTCCTCGCGCAGGTAGCAGGCGAACTCTACCATGACAGCGATAGAGTTGGGGGTCATCTGACCTGGGATCACACCATAGTATTTGAGCAGATGATGGATTCGCAGAAAGCTGTTAGAAAGAAATCGCCGGCAAATGCGAGAAAGGAGGAGTAACGAGCGAGTACCTGGTTGATATCCGGCTAGAAGGGGAGTCGAAGACCCACCTCGAAGTGGGCCACAGGGATGGCGAGCTCTTCCGGGTGGAGGCTATTGATGGCCTCGGTATTCGACGGGTGGTGATGCGTGAATCTCGCACACCGCTGAAAGCGGTAGCAAGACTGCGGCACGACACGACAGTGTACCGATCGTTCAAATAATATAAAATGTGAGAGTGAATCCCCAAGTATCGATCTCAAAGGAACACAGTAAGGTGGAGTTATCTATCGAGGAAAGACTTGAGATTAAAGTCCTTTAGATCGGATGGATTGCGGAAAAAGGGGATTTGGATTGGCTTGTGGAAAATAAAATAAAACAACTAGCTCAACTACTCCTATGCAGGCCGCTATGCACTGCTTCGCTTGGCGGGATGGAAACTACGCAGGCCGCTATGCACTGCTTTGCTAGGCGGATGGACGAGTAGGCTTGCGGATGGAGTGAGTGTAACTGCAGAATGAGGGTCGCAAGCACCTCGTCACAAAGCATGCCACTAGCATTTGCTAGTGCTGCACAAGAACGTGATGGCGGGACGGAGGATGGAATGGGGCGCTCCTCACTAACATATACCACAAAGATACTTCACATAGACATGAAATATACTAAATAGCATAACACGGTTTAGCATACATTATCCATACACACAAATGATAAAGGAAAACAGTACTACAATATGAAGGGGTGGGATTACAACCAAAGGGGCGGAGACTCATCGGAGGTTCACAGCCGGAATCTAGGGTTGTCAATCCTTGTCTGATCTCGGTCTCCAACTGTCGTCTGGTGTACGGAGAGGAGTTGTCACTTCCTTCTAGTTTACCGGTCTTCTCCGTCAATCAACTTCGCTTCTGACCTCGCCGGAGAACTTCATGTATGCAGCAAGGAATCCCTCAAAATAGAGCTTTGGAGGTGCATCAACAATGGAGGAGGCCAAGAGGATGATCCGGCTAGAGATTTGCAAGAGAATGGCGGCCAGAGCTCCTCCCGAAGGTGGGTGGTGATGGATGGGCGAAATTGGCGGGGTGGAGCGAAAGAAATGGCACTTCCCTAAAAGAAAAAAATTGATCCCAGGTCGACTGAACCTGCGCACTTAAATAGGGGCATTAATTTTAGGAAACGCACAATCAAAATGCACGACTGTGCATTTTGGACCGTGCAAATAGCAGGGATAAACAGCGCCTGGAGTTACAGGAAGGTCGTGCATTTTTGTTCACGCACGAGAGGAATGCTCGTGCACGACCAATAATGCACGGGGTAAGACAGGCTGCCGATTTTTCCTGCTTCCAGGTAGGTCGTGCGTTTTCCTTCACGCATGATTGGATTCAATCGTGCGTTAAGGAAAACGCACGATGAACATCATCACAAACATATCTGATTCAATCGCACGATCGCTTCGATCGTGCATTAACAATAACCGCACAGTCGTGCGATTAACCCAGATTGCAATGCTCAGCTCAAGGGCATAATCCACGTGTACACAATCAAAATATCAGCTCCTACCACATCGAAAATCACATAGCATCCACAAAACAAGCAAGAAGAGGAATGGGGAGCCCCCAAAGGCATACCCCCATCACAGAATGCGCAATTGCATACCCCGATAAGCGAAAAGAGTGCACTATGTGTAAAGTGATGACTCAAGCAGATATGAGCATTTTAATGCTAAAAGGGCAGTGCACGAGTAAGAAAACAGGCCCATATGAGTCCAAAAAACACTATATAATCAGGACTCGTCACACCCCAAGACTTAACCATTTGCGCGTACCGAGCAAACCAATTCCTAAGCAGGCGGGGAAATGGAATAGCTAGCTTAAAATTACAAAATGGAGTACCATGCGAAGTCGCATGCTCAAGTGCATAGAAAAATAGTAGAGAAGATTTCTAATTATACACATAGTTTATAAATTTCTAATATAGTAAATATATATTACTTATACTCAAATTAAGAGTCACGGTGAATCATCTGGTCACGCATAGGGAGAAAGCAAAAATAATCGCTAAGAGACGCATTGCTAAAGAGCAGGACTTGGGACAACCTCCAATGAAATCCATCAATGTCGGTGACCATAAGCTCACCCGGTAACATTCTCTCCACGACACTAGATTAGTTCATTCACGAGTCGGTAGGACTTTAGGTTTTAAATGGGGCTTAGGTTATGGTGAGGTAAACAAAGATAAGCACAAAGGCCTGGTACACCTAAACCCAAATGAGCTTTATTACAACTCCCCGCACACCAACATCGAAAGCAAGTGTACCACACCCCCAGACTTAGACTTTTGCAATATGGGTGTGTGCACCACCTATTCCCAATATTTCAAATAATATTCAATTTAGAATTTTTCTCATTTCAACATTTTTTTCTCAATCAATATATATATTTATTTATTTTTGTTAGGAACAGTGCCCACCAGTGTTCCTGATCTGAAGAAGTGCTCAGCTCAATGATAAATGCAAGTTGTATTTAATGTCGCATCTAGTTCACGCTCGCAGAAATTGCCAATATGATAAGTACTTTAGTTATTTCACTAAGTACTATATTGTCGAGAAGAATAGGAGCTGTCGTCGACAAAGTATGCTCATCGTTGAGATGATGAGCATAGCACACGCTGAGACTTGGGGAGTTCATCGAACGCTGAGACTTGGCGAGTTCGTCGAACGCAGAATGTTGTTCGTCGAACAAAGAATGTTGTTCATCAAACGAAGAATGAAGTTCGTCGAACGTAGAGACGGGACAGAAGAATGAGGTTCGTCGAACGCAGAAACTTCTCTACAGATCGACGAATTCGCTGAGAAGAGGAAGCCATCTCAGCCCAACCGCTGAGTCAAATTCAAGAGGAAGGAATGTTGTCGAGAAGATGCAGTATCGTCAACATCAACAGAGTAGTATTGTCGTCGAGAAGAACAGATATCGTCGTAAAGAAGCCGTGACGTCGAGAAGACTAAAGAAGGTCAGCTGAAGACAAGCAGCTGCTAAAGAAGAGTTTGTCGACATGATATCGCTCATGTCGTCGAAAGAACAAAGTGATTACGATGACAGTCTGCAAGAAAGAAGATCACGACGACACAGTCTGAGATAGCATATCGTCGTATATGCAGAAACACCAGAATATCTCGTATCGTTGAGATATCAATGTCAGAGGCAGAAGCTTGAAGACTTGAAGATCTTCCAAGGTCAAAGGCATCGACAAAGTCCTATCGTCGAGATATTATCCATATCGTCGAGACGCTGTCAGTATCAGAATGAAGCAGGAAATATCGTCAAGACAGAATTCAAATATTGTGGACGCGCTGTCAGCAATTAATGCCGCCGCCTGATTGTCCAATCAGCGCATGCTCTTAAGGTATGGGGCATATGACACTTATGGAACTTTTTCAGAATACCGTTGGGAGGCTCACAGTCTTATAAAAGAGATAAGAGGATTCCCTAAAAAGTAGTAATCTTGGTCAGAAAAGAAAAACGAAAAAGAATCCCGTTGTTGCTGCGGAGAAGAAGAAGAACAAGAAGTAGAGAACAAGATTCAAGCATTCTCAGAAGAATCAGTCATCTCCATCGACTGATAAGAAGCCAATTCTCATCAGGCTAAGTGAAGAGAATGAAGAAGATATGCACTTTCAAGGACTGAATCAGAAACGTCTTCTTCAACCTCAAGAAGTCGATCTCCATCAGGCTAAGTTGTCGATCTCCATCAGGCAGAAGAAGCAGTTGTCATCGCTGTAATTTGTTGTAAGGCTTGCGGGCCAAACGTGTAAGATCTGGTTTTAGATATAAGTGTCTAGCTTGAGGGCTGGAGAGCTGAGGCTTGAGGGCCAGGGCAGTGGACTTGCGGTCCGACACCGTCTAGCTTGAGGGTTGGAGAGTTGTGAGGCTTGAGGGCCAGGGCAGTGGACTTGCCGGTCCGACATCATCGAGCTTGAGGGATTGGGTGCAGTAAGGGCTTGTGGGCCTAGGTTGTAGGCACGGGACTTGCGGGTCTGTGTTGTGTAGGGCTTGAGGGCTTGAGGGCCTGAGTGTCGAGCTTCCGGGCTCGGGTGCAGTAGGGGCTTGCGGGCTTAGGCTGTAGAACTTGCAGGTCCGTGTTGTAAGGCTTGTGGGCCTGAAGATTTGGTGGCGTTTGCCGAGCCTAGCACACTGCTAGGTATGCGCAGAGAGAAAGAGGACTACTCAAGACACCCTGTCTTGAGGAACCTCTATAAATTTTTGCGTGCTTTTCTGTGTTGTGCTTTATAAGTTATAGATATATTAATCATAAATCAAGAATATCTAAAGGGGTTAAAGTAATTTGAAAAACCTATTCACCCCCCCCCCCCCCTCTAGGTGATAAGTTGACACCCAATAAACAACATTTTTCTTTCTTTTCAGCATAAAATCAATGAACACATCCACAATTTCCACCATAGAAATTACCACATCAACACCCCAAGAATGAAAATAAAACAAGACTAAAGCTTAGATTTTGGTGTGCGATTAGGATCAGCATTTAAGCTTTGGTGAGATAAAAGTAGAGTTGAATCAAGAGGAAGGGGTATGCACAAAGGGGCTAGCGAGGGAAGATATCAGGAATGGCACAAAGGCTCAACCGGGCCAAAATGATGGCCTACGTCATTCTCGCGCAACAGAACTATCCTATGCATATGCTTCAAGAATCTCTTGTGACAAGTTCTTAGACCCCGAGAAAGATTATCCTTCCTCCCGGCTCGAGAAATACGCGTCTAACGATACTTTACACACATCCATATGCTACCTTTTGATTCACACCGGATTCACCAATTTGAGTAAAGTAAACAACATTTACACAAATAAAAAAATATAAAACTAAAAGTATAAAGAGAAATCTACTCTACACAGATTTCTATGCAAACCATGAGCACTCAACTAGGAACACTACATGAGTCAACATTTTATTCCACCTCACAATCCTAAGCCAACACAGAGATTTTCTGAATGACACAAAAGAAACGAGTTGAACTTGTAACGCGCCTGGGGCTAAATGCGCTCAAGTGGGTGTTGTGGTGTGCAAAGAAAATGAATAAAACATCTTAAATAAAAGCTTCTAGTATGCAATGCAATAGTGCACGTGAGTGAGTACAACAAATATCTCTCCCTCAGACTTAAACTAAACAAACCAGCATAAAATATCAACATGAAATTTAAATGAGGGCTAGGGGAAGAGAGTACCCAATGCTCAGCAAGTGAGCATACCAGAAGACACTTGTAAACAAATACAAACCATCGCATCCAACATTAGAAAGAGTACCTGCAGGGGTGAGCTCCTCCAAAACAAAAGAAAATAGACAAGCTAAAAAAATACAACTAACTAAACGAACTAGATAAAATAAAAATGCAGGAGAAAGTAAGATAATTACTGGGGTTATTGTCCTCCCAGCACGACTTATTCTAAATTTTAAAAGTTCTAGCTTATGGGACTATGAAAAAGGAGATGAACAGGCAGCTGTTCTAATATCTGTGTCGGTAATGGGTACCGATACGGCAACAGAACAGTAATCCATCTACCTAAATAGTAATACCTGCTCCGCACAGGTAGGGGGAAGAGAATGTAAGAGGAGGAGGAGAGATCCTCACTCATCTCACCAAAAAGATCCTTGCCTAGCAAGGTGTCATCATCAGGGAGGAAACAGGAGGAGGAAACAATGAATAGAGCATCCACTATGGAGGGGGGGAGGTAAACCTCCTCACATATGAAGATACTCACGTCATTGGCTGGAGCGCAGAGCTCCAAGTCCTCCGGAAGTACCTGTGACAAATCCTCTTACACAGGTTCAAATACTGAAAAAGGGTTAGGAAATAAATGAGAAGAAAGACATAAATAATCAAAAATTGGGGGAGTGGTCCGGTCTTACTCCCAGCAGGATCTAAGCATAGATCACTGTAGGTATCATATGAGTCGTAGCGAGGGAAGTATGAAAGCTCGAGGTCCTCGGTGTTGTGTTGGACCTCCTCATCCGATAAGGAAGTGCAAACCTCCTCATCAGAAAGGGTTTCCTTGTCATCCCACCTCGGTGCTTCATAGTGTTCCAAGGAGTCACACTCCCCATCGAAGAGAATAACATCCTCGTCCCACTTTGGCGCATCCTCAGGCTTCGAATGAACTTCCTGCCTAACATCATCAACCAACTCACAAAAAATAGGTGCAGAGAGTTCTTACAGAGAAGGCGGAGGACTCACGGTGCTAACAACATCAAAGAATGTGCGAGCAGGTTCCTCCAGGGGTGAATCTACAAGATGCAATGAATACGTAGGGAGATGCGGTTTCACTATATCGTCACACCGATCAGCAAAGAAACAAATGGGAATATCCGCAGCAGTCCCCCATAGACAAGGTGGTACTACAAATATATCATCAAAATCTACTGGTACACCAGGTGAGAAGGAGATGGGTTGATTATAATATCCAGTTCACCATCACTCTCCATCTGGCGTTTAAATTCCACGCAATCTTTCAATGCGTGGTCGATACTACGACAACACAAACATCGTTTCCCATTTCCTCTCGACCTTTGAGGGGCCGAGCTGAAATGTGGAGACGATGTCTGCTGTGGTGGTGCATATTTATAATAAGAAGGTGCGCCATATGAAGTACTGTAGGTTGCCGGTGCTCCATTAGGTGGGCCATATGAATTATGATTATTATCTACCATTAAACATTTATTAGTTTTATGATCATAAACCACGCACCACCGACATCAAGTATAAATATACGAAAACATGGTGCTACGGAGAATATTTCACCAAATAGAAGAATTCTAAGAAAGAATTAACTACACACACGAAATAAAATTAAAAACCTGCTTTAGACAAATTTCAAATAAAGATTAGAAACAAAGAAATTAAAAGAAGCTACTTAATAAATAAAAATATAGAAAATGGTATAAACAAGGGAAAAATGACTTCTATCTCTTGTCTCCCTCTCCAACAACTCACACGACTGTGTTTCCCAGCAACGGCGCCAAAAACTTGATGCGTGAATCTCGCATACCGCTATAGGCGGTAGCAAGACTGCGGCACGACACGGCAGTGTACCGATCGTTCAAGTAATATAAAATGTGGGAGTGAATCCCAAGGGTATCGATCTCAAAGGAACATAGTAAGGTAGAGTTATCTATCGAGGAAGGACTTGAGATTGAAGTCCTTTAGATCGGATGGATTGCAGAAAAAGGGGATTTGGAATGGTTTGTGGAAAATTAAATAAAACAACTAGCTCAACTACTCCTATGCAGGCTGCTATGCACTGCTTAGCTTGGCGGGATGGAAACTACGCAGGCCACTATGCATTGCTTCGCTAGGCGGATGGACGAGTAGGCTTGCGGATGGAGTGAGTGTAACTGCAGAATGAGGGTCGCAAGCACCATGTCACAAAGCACACCACTAGCAATTGCTAGTGCAGCAAAAGAACGTGATGGCGGGATGGAGGATGGAATAGGGCGCTCCTCACTAACATAGACCATAAAGATACTTCACATAAACATGAAATATTTTAAATAGCATAACACGGTTTAGCATACATTATCGATACACACAAATGATAAAGGAAGACAGTACTACAATATGAAGGGGGTTGATATATAATTTGGTAGGTTTTGAAATTTAGTGAAGGGTTAAGATTTTCTCCAAAACTATATCTGATAAAGGCAAGTGTACCTTATCGTCTATAGTATAGGATATTTAGGAATATCAAGGTCGTATTCCACGGGGCGCGTTGATTACTTCTACTTCGAGGAGAATCACTATTATTTTATCGACGAAAATTTGAGGTGGTTTGTTTTCGCTTAACTAAAATTAAAACTAAATTCAAACTAAATGAAAAGCTTGAACATTGCATGAAAAGAAAGAGAAATTGACATTGCATAAAAAAGAGAACATTACTAAGGAGAGAAAAATTTAACCTTGCATGAAAAGGAAGAAATTACTTAAGGAGAAAAAGAACATGAAAGAGAAAACTAATTTTATTGAAAATCAAAGAACTATTACAAGCCTTAAATTAAGAGTGCAAGGCTAAGGAAAATGAAAGTTGCAAGCTTAAGAAAACTAGTACACGAAAGTTACACTACAACATTGCATGAAAAAGGGAAGGAGGAGAACATGAAAGCCTTAAGAAACATGAACATTAACTTGAAAAACTCACTCTCAGCTCTAACAGCACCTCCCCATCTCCAAATTTCTGAACCCTGGACTCAAGGAGAGCCTCTGAATTTATAGGCAAAATTTTCAAGTTACACGCCCTCGGTCACGGGCGTGTCCAAGGGCGTGTAATCACTGTAACATTGGATCTGGCAGCGGCGTGGGCTTGGCGTGTCGGCGGCAGAAAAGTTGGACATTACACGCCCGTGTAACATGGTCACGGGCGTGACTTTGGACGTGTGCATTAAATGCGGCGTGGGCTGGAATTCGGCGCGGCGGTAGAGCAGGGATCACGCTGGAAAGTCACGGGCGTGACATGTGGGTCACGGGCGTGACTTAGGTTGACTTCTCGACAGCATCTCCTCGTCTCGACGGCGGCTCCACGTGGACGATTCTAAGATTACACGCCCCCGGTCACGGGCGTGACTTTGGGTCACGGGCGTGACTTTGGGTCACGGGCGTGACCTGGGGCGTGACTTGGTGTGGACTGGTTCAAACAGTGCGGCATCGATTCTGGATTGATCTTCAGCTTACACGCCCTTGGTCACGGGCGTGACCGAGGGCGTGACATGCCATTTTTCCCGATTTGTCCCAAAAATCTGCAAATATCGAAATTAAGCTAAGTTAGAATCAAAATTACAAAAAGAACTACTTATAACCTAAATTTGACATAAAATAGAGAATTCATATTAAATATTTACAAGATTTTCTATTAAAAAGCTATAAAAATACTACTTATCAAATACCCCCATACTTGAGGTTTTGCTATTCCAGAGCAAAAGTGTGAGACATTATTTATAAGACATCCTTAAAAAAAATTTAATTTAAAACTAAAATTTCATTTAACCAAAAGTTAAGTTAAGAGTAAATTCAAGGGGGAGTTAAGTCCTAAATTATGATGATGATTTGAAAAGAGGGAAAAATGTTTAGGCAATAACTTCTCAAGAAAATTAAGTAGTTTGACAAAATTGTAGAAATTATAAAACTAAATTAAATTAAAATTATAAGAACTCTATCTTAAAAGAATCTTAAGGAAAAGTAAATTACTAAATATTGCTCTCTCCATAATTTTCAACTAAAACTAGAACAATGATAATTGGCTAAGGGGGATTTCATAAAATTTGGCATAAGAAGAGAAATTTTTGAATGGAGGAAATGGAATTTATCATGAAATTTCCTTCTCTTTTTTTTCTTAATCTTTTGTTTTCTCTTCTAATAAAAACCCAAAATGTATATGGTTTAGGAGTAATGAATTTTATCCTCTTACTCCATGCCATATAATCTTTTCAAATATTTTGGGTGCATATGTTTTAGGGAATAATGAATTTTATCCTCTTATTCCCATGACATATGATCTTTTAATACATTTTTTTATGCCATCAAAGGGGTAGGGTAGGGGAAAAAAAATCTAGCTAGCTTTAAATCATATTGAGAGCAAATTCTAGTAAAATTAAAAATTCCTAAGATCTAAGAAGTTAGAAGAAAATATAATTAAAATCTAAAGAGGTTTAGGAAATTTACTACAAAATGAAGCCATTTAAAAATAAAAAGAGAAGTCATGCTAACAAAATTCTCTAATCAATTTAAAATCATAAGATGATTCTTAAATCAAAATTACCTCAAATTTAAAATTAACAAACTATGATAAGCAAAATTTCAGCCAATTAAAAACTTAAACATGCTTATAAACATTCTCAACTAGATTTCTAAGAAATCACAAAAACAACAAGGAGGGAAATAAGAATTTTTTGGAATTTTTTATATTATCTTTTTTTTTGAATTTTTCTCATTAAAAACTATTTACAAAGAAAGGGAACTAGCTTTAAAACTTTAAAAAAAAAAAATTTGCAAGTCTTGGACTTCCCAAGGGCTACCCGGTGAAGGGTTCGCAAGGTACTAGGAGGTGTGATGGGATAAAATCCCAAACGTCCCTTTCCAAGATTTAAATTTTTCTATTTTTTTTTTTTTGAGTTTTTGGGTTTTACAAGTGCTAAAATAGAAGAAAACATAAGAAAATATATATTTTTTTTTGTTTTGAAAATTTTTTGATTTAACAACTATTTACAAAAAAGCTATTTACACCGCCATACTTAAAGTTAAACATTGTCCCCAATGTTTAAAACTAAGTATGAAGTAAAGGAAAAAAAAAGTGCAAAACAAAATAAAAAGGAAATGCATGATAAAGGAGAAGGAAGAAAGAGAAGGGGCTTCCCTGATTTTTGAAGTTTGCGCGGGGAAGCGACGATTACCTACAAAATATATTAAAGAACAAGAGAAGACAATAAAAAGATAACTTTGGGGTGCCTCCCAAAAGCGCTTTGTTTAAGGTCGCGTAGCTTGACCCACTTGCCGGTCATATTAAAGGTTGAAAAACAATTGAATCACTCTTTTCATTTGGTAACTCTCCCGGAAGATATAATTTAAGGCGGTGCCCGTTAACTTTGAAGGTACCTTTTTCCGGGTGGGAAATTAAAATTGTCCCATAGGACCAAACCTCTTTAACAATAAAGGGTCCGGTCCATCGGGATTTTAGTTTTCCCGGAAAAAGGCGAAGGCGGGAATTATAAAGGAGGACGAGATCGCCCGGCGAAAAAGTTTTTGGAAATTTTATATGCTTATCGTGATAAAACTTTGTTCGCTCCTTATATAATTTGTTACTCTCATACGCATTCGCTCTCCACTCATCTAATTCGTTCATTTGAAATTTTCTTTGTTCGCCGTCTAAAGTAGAATCAAGATTTAAAAATTTAAGCGCCCAAAATGCGCGGTGTTCTAATTCGACGGGAAGGTGGCAAGCCTTGCCATAGACCATTCAATATGGTGTACAACCGATAGCAGTCTTGTACGCCGTTCGATAGGCCCATAGCGCGTCATCGAGCTTTATTGCCCAATCCTTCCGATTAATAGAAACTGTTTTTTCTAAGATTCGTTTTAATTCTCGATTAACGACTTCAACTTGGCCGCTCGTTTGTGGGTGATATGCAGTGGATAATTTGTGCGTGACACCATATTTTGCTAAGATTTTTGTGAATTGAGTATTGCAAAAATGGGTGCCCCGATCACTCACAATAGCGCGCGGAGTGCCAAATCGAGAGAATATTTTTTAAAAAAAGTTAACGACGACTCGCGCATCGTTGGTGGGGAGAGCTTGCGCTTCCGCCCACCTCGACACGTAGTCGACCGCTACTAGAATATACTTATTTGAAAATGAAGGAGGGAGAGGACCAACGAAATCAATGCCCCAAAGATCGAAAATTTCGCATTCTAAGAAAATATTTTGGGGCATCTCATCCCGGCGAGAGATGTTGCCCGACCGCTGGCAGCTGTCGCAAGTACTCACAAGGTTGTGAGCATCTTTGAAGAGCGAGGGCCAATAAAAGCCCGCCTCCAGCGCCTTCCTTGCGGCTCGGTTTGAATGATAATGACCTCCGGTGGGTCCCTCATGACAATGACGTAAAATTTTAAGGCCTTCCTCACTCGAGACGCATCGTCTTACTACCTGGTCTGCGCATACACGGAATAAAAAGGGGTCCTCCCAAAAGTAATTCTTTAAATCAGAAAAGAATTTCTTCTTTTGCTGACTCGAGACTTCTTTTGGCAGGACCCGGGCTACTAAATAGTTAGCCAGATCTGCAAACCAGGGGGTAGACGATGAATTAATATTTTCGAGAGCAAGGAGGCGCTCTTCGGGAAATTTATCATTAATGTCAGATTCTATTAATACGTCCGAGGCGGGGTTTTCTAAACGAGAAAGGTGATCGGCCGCCAAGTTTTCGGCTCCTCTTTTGTCCCGGATCTCTAAGTCAAACTCCTGCAAGAGGAGGATCCATCGCAAAAGACGAGGCTTGGCGTCCGATTTGCTTAAAAGATACCTAAGTGCGGAGTGATCCGTGAAGACGATAACTTTCGAGAGGGTGATATATGACCTAAACTTATCGAAGGCAAAAATGATCGCTAGAAGCTCTTTTTCGGTAGTGGTGTAATTCGCTTGTGCCGACGTGAGTGTTTTGCTCGCATAATAAATAGGGTGGAAATACTTACTCACCCGTTGGCCTAAAACGGCACCAACCGCAATGTCACTCGCGTCGCACATGATTTCAAAAGGGAGTGACCAATCCGGCGCGACTAGAATCGGGGAGTTTATAAGTTTTTCTTTAATAAGTTTAAAAGCCAAATGACATTCATTGCTAAAAATAAATGAGGATTCCTTTTCAAGAAGATGGGTTAACGGCTTTGTGATTTTGGAAAAATTTTGTATAAAGCGCCGATAGAATCCCGCGTGGCCTAGGAAACTCCTAATAGCTTTTACGTTTGTGGGAGGGGGGAGTTTTTCAATTACTTCAATCTTGGCCCTATCGACCTCGATCCCCTTGCCCGAAATTTTATGGCCAAGGACTAGTCCTTCCTTGACCATAAAATGGCATTTTTCCCAATTAAGCGCTAAATTTGTTTCCTCACATCGCTGCAACACGCGCTCGAGATTTTTTAAACAATTTTCAAAAGAACTCCCGTATACGGAAAAATCGTCCATAAATACTTCCATCACCTCCTCCACTAACTCATCAAAAATTGCCAGCATACATCTTTGGAATGTAGCTGGCGCGTTACAAAGACCGAATGGCATCCTTCGATAAGCGAAGGTGCCAAAGGGACAAGTGAAAGTGGTTTTCTCTTGGTCGTCGGGCGAAATCGGAATTTGGAAGTATCCCGACAAACCATCGAGAAAACAGTAGTAGGAGTGACCCGAAAGGCGTTCTAAAATTTGGTCGATAAATGGTAGAGGGAAATGATCCTTACGGGTGGCATCATTTAATTTCCGATAGTCGATGCACATCCGCCAACCCGTAACAGTATGGGTTGGGATCAATTCGTTATTTTCGTTCGCAACTACCGTAACACCACCTTTCTTTGGCACGACTTGTACTGGGCTAACCCAAGTACTGTCCGATATCGGGTAGATGATTCCCGCGTCCAGAAGTTTTATAACTTCGGCCTTAACGACTTCTTTCATGTTAGGGTTTAGCCGTCGTTGAGGCTGGACTGAATTTCGGGAATTATCTTCGAGAAATATTTTATGAGTGCAGAAAGATGGGTTTATACCCTTAATGTCCGATGATTGCCACACAATTGCGTGGCGGTGCTTTCTTAAGACTATAGTCAACTCAGAAATTTCTGAGTTGCTAAGATCGGATGAAATGATGACGGGTAGCTTAGACTCTTTTTCCAAAAACAAGTATTTAAGGTGAGGGGGGAGTTGTTTCAACTCTAATTCGGGTGGTTCTTCATAAGAAGTCTTGATTTTTAATTTTTCTAAAAATAATGGTTCGGGTGGTGTGGGGTGAGAGACTTCTTCTTCATCGCAAAAGAGCTCTACGGGCTCGGAATCACTATTCGCCGATGAAACTAACTCGAGGGATGAATCGAACTCACAACACTCTTCTAAGTAAAAACATGAATCGTCATTTTCTAGCGTGTTCCGCATCGAGGAATTTATGCCGAAAGTAACTTCATCGTCTCCAACCCGTAGGAGGAGCTTTCCGTTACTTACGTCGATAATAGCGCGGGAGGTGGCAAGGAAGGGGCGGCCGAGTATGAGGGGTACTTCGGCATCCTCTTCGATGTCAAGAATGACAAAATCCACCGGGAAGATGAATTTGTCAACCTTGACGAGCACGTCCTCCACTATTCCTATCGGATATTTTAAAGAACGATCCGCTAATTGGATACTCATTCGAGTGGGCCTTGGATTTCCTAGACCTAACTTTTTGAACAAAGAAAACGGCATAAGGTTGATGCTTGCTCCAAGATCCGCTAAGGCGTGTTTTACTAACGAATTGCCAAAAAGACATGGGATGGAAAACCGTCCCGGGTCATTTGCTTTTTTCGGCAATTTGTTGAGTACAACCGCGGAGCATTCTGCGTTTAAAGAAATATGCGAAATATCTTCTAACTTTTTTTTATTGGAGAGCAACTCCTTAAGATATTTCGCATATTTAGGCATTTGTGAGATAGCCTCGCAGAAAGGAACATTAATATGGATTTGTTTTAAAACATCTAAAAACTTTTTATAATTTTTTTCGGCGCTTTCATTTTTAAATTTCGATGGATACGGAATATTAGAAGTAGGAGCGCGCGGATTTAAAATAAAAGAGTGCGGAGCTATCGTAGCGGGCAAATTCGAAGATGAATTAAAAGTAGGAGGAGGAGGAGAGGAAATTACCTTGGGTTCGTCCTGTTTTTGAACCACCTCCTTCCCGCTTCAGAGTGTAATCACGTGCGCGCTCTCCTTTGGATTTTGCTCGGTGTTCCCCGGTAGTGCTCCTTGTTGACGCTCAGAAATCATCTTTGCGAGTTGGCCCACTTGATTCTCTAAATTTTTGATTGATCCGGTAAGGTTCCGGATGTTCGTTTCATTTGTAGCAACATATTTTGCAAAAACCTCTTCAATCGGAGAGAGTTTTTGCTGTTGCGGTGGAAAACCGGGTGGATTATAATTTTGAGAAATCAAATTTTGAGGCGGAGTTAAGTTAAGAAGTTGATTAGGGGGAGGTTGATTTAAATTCATAGGACGCTGAGCATTTCCTTGGTTGCTCCATGAGAAATTTGGATGATTCCTATAACCCGCATTGTAGGTGTTATTATACGGAGCGGTGTTCGGGTTATAGGAAGGCCGAGGTGGATTTCCCATGTAGTCAACATGTTCTTCAATTAAAACGTTATTGGCCCAAGGAGGAGTGGCGGAGGAAACAGACATCTCCGCCACTTGCTTTGTTAAGCGCTCAACTTGTAAAGCCAAATTTGCGTTTGCGTCTATTTCAAAAATTCCGGCCGGCTTATTAGGCCGCGCTCGGGGCATGTTCCATTGATACGCATTTGTGGCCATCTCTTCGAAAAGCTCTTGAGCGGCGATCGGGGTTTTATTATTTAATGTCCCCCCGGCGGCCGCATCAATCATTTGCCTCGTTTGGAGATTTAAGCCATTATAAAAAACTTGCACTTGTTGCCAAGTGGCAAGTGCATGGTGAGGGCATCGACGCAAAAGCTCCTTGAAGCGCTCCCATGTGTCATAGAGAGTCTCCGAGTCGATTTGCATGAACGATGCAATATCCGTGCGCAATTTAGCGGTCTTTGAAGGCGGGAAATATTTATTAAGAAATTTTTCCGCCATTTTGGCCCATGTAGTGATGGATCCCCTAGGTAGGGAGCCCAGCCACTGCTTGGCCTTAGACCGCAAAGAAAAAGGAAAAAGACGTAATCGAATGGCGTCATCGGTGACGCCATTGATCTTAAAAGTGTCGCAAATTTCAAGAAAGTAAGAGATATGTGAACTTGGATCCTCGTCCGATTGACCATCAAAGGTCACCGATTGTTGCACCATTTGTATGATGCTGGACTTGATCTCAAAATTATTGTTCGCCGCCGTGGGGCGAACAATACTCGATTGTGTGCCTTCCAAATTCGGCCGCGCATAATAGGACATGGTCCGTTGCGCGTCCTCATTAGGATTTGGCTCGTTAAGATTAGGAGGATTAAGATTATGATCCATATTTGCTACGTTAGTGTCCCCGATCGACTCTTCGGATTCTATTTGATTTCCCTGATCACGAGAACGGCGGTGCCTCAAAAGGGTTCGCTCGATCTCCGGATCAAAAGGAAGAATCGAAGTGCTACCTCGGGTCATACACTAGAAAGAGAAGAAAGGAAGAAGAAAAACTAAAAATATTTTTTTTTCTTTTTGAAAGTTAGAAAAAGCAAATTAAAATAGAAAGAAGCATGATAAAATTAATAGCTATCCTCTTTTCAAAATATCTACGCAAAGTCCCCGGCAACGGCGCCAAAAACTTGATATATAATTTGGTAGGTTTTGAAATTTAGTGAAGGGTTAAGATTTTCTCCAAAACTATATCCGATAAAGGCAAGTGTACCTTATCGTCTATAGTATAGGATATTTAGGAATATCAAGGTCGTATTCCACGGGGCGCGTTGATTACTTCTACTTCGAGGAGAATCACTATTATTTTATCGACGAAAATTTGAGGTGGTTTGTTTTCGCTTAACTAAAATTAAAACTAAATTCAAACTAAATGAAAAGCTTGAACATTGCATGAAAAGAAAGAGAAATTGACATTGCATAAAAAAGAGAACATTACTAAGGAGAGAAAAATTTAACCTTGCATGAAAAGGAAGAAATTACTTAAGGAGAAAAAGAACATGAAAGAGAAAACTAATTTTATTGAAAATCAAAGAACTATTACAAGCCTTAAATTAAGAGTGCAAGGCTAAGGAAAATGAAAGTTGCAAGCTTAAGAAAACTAGTACACGAAAGTTACACTACAACATTGCATGAAAAAGGGAAGGAGGAGAACATGAAAGCCTTAAGAAACATGAACATTAACTTGAAAAACTCACTCTCAGCTCTAACAGCACCTCCCCATCTCCAAATTTCTGAACCCTGGACTCAAGGAGAGCCTCTGAATTTATAGGCAAAATTTTCAAGTTACACGCCCTCGGTCACGGGCGTGTCCAAGGGCGTGTAATCACTGTAACATTGGATCTGGCAGCGGCGTGGGCTTGGCGTGTCGGCGGCAGAAAAGTTGGACATTACACGCCCGTGTAATATGGTCACGGGCGTGACTTTGGACGTGTGCATTAAATGCGGCGTGGGCTGGAATTCGGCGCGGCGGTAGAGCAGGGATCACGCTGGAAAGTCACGGGCGTGACATGTGGGTCACGGGCGTGACTTAGGTTGACTTCTCGACAGCATCTCCTCGTCTCGACGGCGGCTCCACGTGGACGATTCTAAGATTACACGCCCCCGGTCACGGGCGTGACTTTGGGTCACGGGCGTGACTTTGGGTCACGGGCGTGACCTGGGGCGTGACTTGGTGTGGACTGGTTCAAACAGTGCGGCATCGATTCGGGACTGATCTTCAGCTTACACGCCCTTGGTCACGGGCGTGACCGAGGGCGTGACATGCCATTTTTCCCGATTTGTCCCAAAAATCTGCAAATATCGAAATTAAGCTAAGTTAGAATCAAAATTACAAAAAGAACTACTTATAACCTAAATTTGACATAAAATAGAGAATTTATATTAAATATTTACAAGATTTTCTATTAAAAAGTTATAAAAATACTACTTATCAGGGGTGAGATTACAACCAAAGGGGCGGAGACTCATCCGAGGTTCACGGCCGGAATCTAGGGTTGTCAATCCTTGTCCGAGCTCGGGCTCCAACTGTCGTCCGGGGTACGGAGAGGAGTTGTCACTTCCTTCTGGTTTACTCGTCTTCTCCATCAATCATCTTCGCTTATGACCTCGCCGTAGAACTTCACGTATGCAGCAAGGAATCCCTCAAAATAGATCTTTGGAGGTGCATCAACAATAGAGGGGGCCAGGAGGATGCTCTGGCTAGAGATTTGCAAGAGAATGGCGGCCGGAGCTCCTCCTGAAGGTGGGCGGTGATGGATGGACGAAAGTGGCGGGGTGGAACGGAAGAAACGGCGCTTCCCTAAAAGAAAAAATCGATCCCAGGTCGACTGAACCTGCGCACTTAAATAGGGGCGTTAATTTTAGGAAACGCGTGATCAAAACGCACTACCATGCGTTTTGGAACGCGCCAATTACAGGGATAAACAACGCCTGAAGCTACAGGAAGGTCGTGTGTTTTTGTTCACGCACGAGCGGAATGCTCATGCGCGACCAAAAACGCACGGGGTAAGACATGCTGCCGATTTTTCTTGCTTCCAGGTAGGTCGTGCGTTTTCCTTCATGCGTGATTGGATTCAATCGTGCATTAAGGAAAACACACGATGAACGTCATCACAAACATCTTTGAGTAAATCGCACGTTCGCTTCGATCGTGCGTTAACAATAATCGCATGGTCGTGCGATTTACCCAGATTGCAATGCTCAGCTCAAGGGCATAATCCACCTGTACACAATCAAAATATCAGCTCCTACCACATCGGAAATCACATTGCATCCACAAAACAAGAAAGAAGAGGAATGGGGAGCCCCCAAAGGCATACCCCCGGCACAGAATGCGCAATTGCATGCCCCGATAGGTGAAAAGAGTGCACTATGTGTAAAGTGATGACTCATGCAAATATGAGCGTTTTAATGCTAAAAGGGCAGTGCAAGAGTGAGAAAACAGGCCCAGATGAGTCTGAAAAACCCTATATAATCAGGACTCATCAGGTGGCGAGCTGAGAACCCCAGCGAGATGTAATTGGCTACGGCGGAGTGGTATTCGCTCTCTGTGAGCGGGCAGTTAAAGAAAGAGTGGTCGCAGAATATCCACGCACACTTGGCTCGTCCTTCCGCGTCGCCCATGGTTCTGAAAGATGTTGGAGCGTGAGAACGAGAAACAAAAGAAGGCGAGAGCGAGAAGGAGTAAGGATGAAAGCAGCGGAGGTCGAGAGTGATAAATGCGGTGGTTAGCTTTAGTAACGAGGCCTATTTATAAGAGAACTAAAGGCGGCGGGGAAGAATCGAGGCGTCAGGGATGCGGTTAGCGGAATCTCTGGGCGATGCGCCTCGGTACTTGAACCAACCCACCCCCGGCACACTCACAACAATGCAGCAGAGACAGTTCATTGTCAGGCGAGGCGAGTCCCAGACAAAGCCGCGAGAAAAAGGCATTAAATAAAATAACTAGTGAGTGCATTACAGACAGCAGTTATATAGAGCGAGTAATGACAAAGAGAAAGATCCTGTGATGAGTTGGGTGCCGAATTGCGGCATAATTCGCAGACTGTCAGAAAAAGGAAAAAGGAAATAAATGAAAAATTGTTACAGGGTTCGCCAGGAGGGTGCGAACGCGAGAAGGATCAATATTGGATCCACCTCCATCAGCCTCGCCCTCGCACCCCCGAGCTCGGCGGTATGCGCGGATAATGGTACACATGGACCACGCGGAGCTCGCGCTGCAGCAGGAGGGCTTGGTCCTCCGCCCGCGAGAGGTGCACCCCGGGAGAAGTGACCTCGCGGCTGGCGTCCATCTGCAGCTCGGCGAGGAGTCTCGCTAGCTCGTCATCAATCGCTGCGAACCGCTCCTCGGAAGCCAATCTGTCCTCTCGCGCCTGGTTGTATAGGTCCTGCAGCATATGCTCGTACTTCTGGAGCATCTCGGTGGCCCACCACTTCATCACTTCAGGCTCCCTGGGGTCGCCGAGGAAGTTGGCAATCTTGTCTGGAGAGGGCGAGGGCGGCGTCTCCTCCTCCCCTAGGTCCAGCTCAGCGGGGGACTCGTGAACACCTGCGAGAATGAATTTAGCGAAGAAAGCGAGACGCAATCTATCAAGAATAATTGACCAACCTGGCAGGGCCATTGCCGCTTTACCAGTACGATGGCGAGAGGAACTTGGTTGCTCGTGGAAGGCTTCTATGTTGGTCACCGTAATGGACTTCCCCAAGCCCCGAAGTTTGAACCCAGGGACGGAGAGGGTCGCGTCTAGTGGGGGCTGCGATCCCAGAGGGGTCGAAGAACCCACTGGAGTGGCATGTTGCCCCGACATCACAAGGAGGGTCTCTGCGAGAAGTACCCCGAAGATTTCAATCGGGGATTTAGCGAACGGGAGAACACAGGAATCTTACCAGGCCGCGACGAAGGGCATAGTTCAATGATGCCCAAGTTGGCGGCCTCCGAGTCATCTCTTCTAGGAGAGGTGAGGCGAGCATCATCTAGGTTCCCTCTCGAAAGGGACCCCGTCAGGGACGCGCTCTGAAAAAGGGCATGTTAGCTCAAAAACAGGGGGAATGACCTGCGAATTCAAATACCTGCTCAGCAAGGGCAGAATCGTGCGTCGGGTCTTTGATCGAGGACCCTCCTTCCCTGAGGTGTCACCACACGGTCTTCGCTTTCTTCAATTTGGGGAAGGGCGGAGGAGTCCGCCGGGACGCCCAAGGGGCGAGCCGGGTTGTGATGGATTGCTGGTCCGCACGGGACGCGTCTAGACGGGCTTGAGCTTCTTCCGAGAGGGGAATTTTGGGCGAGCACAGTAGCGAGTAGTAGGGGAAAATGAAGAACGAAAGGGTCACCCATCACCCAAAGATGTTGGTATTTATAGAGTTGGGGATGGGGCCCACCAAAGATTCGTGTCAGCTCATCCTCGTCCGACGAACACGGAGGGTTGGATGTTTCTTCACGAGTTTAGTATAACCTCGCGAAGAGCGGGGATTGTGTACAACCCAGTGTTTGCGGACTTACGGAGAAATCTACAGGCGATTCAGAGAGCACTCATCAATTCGCGGCGAGTATCCTGCCAGGGCACTCGCAGATTCGCGGCGAGCGTCCTGCCAGGGCAAGGCGAGGCGGACCATGTATCTCACTCGCGAGTAGCGAGCGGTGACGGCGTAGCTTGTGTTAAGAACCGTTCTGGGGTGCATTCATCCAGAGCGAGTCGAGGGAGGTCTTAGAGTTCCAGACTGGCGAGACAAGTGGGAGCTCGCTTCCACTCGCAAGAAGAGATCTCATGGGCCCAGCTCGCTGAGAGGCCGGCGAGTGGCGCCCTCACGGGCCACTCGCCCAGCAGGGGTTTACAGGTGAATTTACCCTGATACCCTTGGTGGGCTGCCAATAGCCCTCTAGAACAGCGGGGTTTGGCTGTTAGCAGACCAATTTGGGGTGCGTATAGGAAAACCAAAAGGCGGAATCCCGCTATTAGCACACTAGTGCCGAAAAGTCTATAAATAGACCCTGAGGGGCACCTTTCGAGAGCATTTCAGATCTTTGCTTCTCCTCAGGACACTTTTGGTTAGCTCTTTCTGCTCTCCAAGGTGCCCGGCTTCAGTCTTGGCTTGGGAGGGAAAGCGCTCAAAAGATCTTCCGGGTGTGTGGTGGGACCTCCACATTGTTGTCAAAGGTCATTTCTTTCGTTCTAAGTCCTCGGTCAAGTTCCTCTGTGGGATCAGTAAGCGCTAGCTGCCCCCCCCCCCCCCCCCCCACCTTTACAGGGGTCCGAACTCCTCGTTGGGTCAAATACTGGTTCCAACACCCAGGATGGTCGGTTAAGAGCATATGCATTCAAACCGTGGATGAACATAAGGGGGTCAGACCCTTACGACGTCGGGACCTTACTGCGGTGGAGAAGGGTGAACCTTCAATCGACAGCAATGCGAAGCCACTGGGGCAAGGCCCCAAAGTTAATGATAAAAAGTTTTTGTGACGGTGAGAAAGATGTATGTTATTTTTACTCAAACATAGGTGTCAGTGTTAAAATATATTTTTGCGCGAGTCCGAGCTCGCGACTTTTTACGTAATATAAGATAAGTTTGCGCGAGTCTAAGCTTGCGGCTTTGTACATGATAGAAGATTGAAATTACTGATAAAAGCGGCACAAGTTCTGGGTGTTCCAGGTGTGTGGTAGAGTCTTCCCTTCCGTTGTTTTCCCTTTGTCGCTTGTTATCGATTTTATTTGTGTGCAGCAATGGGCTGATGTGGTTGTATTCCTTTGTCATATATATTGCATTAGTCTTCTTGTGTCTTTGGCGAATTGAGTGTCTTACTTATTTTCAAAGTAATAATTAGGGAGACGGGCCCCATAGTGGTCGGTGAAGAGCGGATCTTCGAGCCCGGGCGACCGTGATGGGGGGCAGGCCCCTTGCAATGTCATGAAGTACTGCGAAGAGAAGGGCGGACCTTCGATCAGCGGCAGTGGGAGGTCGTTTTGAGGCGCTGCCTAGAGGCAGTTGTTGTTAATATAGCGCGCTGCCCAGAGGCAGTTGTTGTTAAGATAGTGCGCTGCCTGGAGGTTGCTGTTAATATAGTGTGCTTCCCGGAGGCAGTTGTTGTTAATATAGTGCGTTGCCCGGAGGCAGTTGCTCTTAATATAGCGCACTGCCCGGAGGCAGTTGCTGTTAATATAGCGCGCTGCCCGGAGGCAATTGCTGTTAATATAGTGTGCTGCCCGGAGGCAGTTGATGTTAATGCAAATAGACTTCCTTTCATTTGGGCGACGTGAGTATGTAGCTTTGGTAGCGCGGACAGTGATTGTCTTACACATGCCTAAAATAACCAACTTTAAAAGATATTAGTCACAGTGGTAATTTACACAAAGTATTTATAGAAAGATAAAGAGTGGTAAAATATTTCAGTGGTGCAGGTATAGCCCCGCTGATAGGTACGAAGCTTCTTCCAGGGATATCTGTCTTAAGGGATGCCCCCATTCCTTCCTGGCGGGCCGCTAGCTGATCTCTTGCTAGCCGAATCGGTGCCTAGCCTCATAGGAATTTCCCTAGTAGGCCTTGTTTGACGAGACGCTCGATTTCATCCTTAAGCTTGGAGCAATTTTTCGTGTCATGGCCTTGTCCATGGTGGAACTCATAGTATTTTGTCTGATCCCCTATGTTTTTAGCGAGGGGCCTGGGCTCGCGGAGCGCCTGGTTGTCTTTGATTGCATAGAGTACATTTATTCTGGAGGTAATGAGGGGCTTGTTTCTCTGATGTTGTCGAGGTTGTGGGTTACCATGACATTCATTGCCCCTCCCAAAGACTAATGAGGCCTCTTGCCCCCTCTATCTTTTCATGCCTCTGTTAAACTATTGTTGATGTGCTTCAATTGCTTCGTCGGCGGTGATCTGGGCGTCGATCCATTGAACGAGATCGGGGTAGCTGGGTATAGTCTCCCATATTAATGTGGAGTGGAAGCCACCAGGGCGGATCCCTTCGAGGAGAAACCCACACAGGAGCTCCGGTTTTATCCCCGGGATTTGTCGTGCCTTAGTGGTGAAACGGCGGAAGAAATCATTAAGGGTTTCTCCTTCACTTTTTCGGATCCTGGACAGGTGGGAGGGGTCTTTGACTATCTGGCAGCTAGCGATGATCTGGTCCGTGAATTGTTGAGTCAGTTCTGTGAAATCCCTGATTTCTTCCTCTTTCAGGGATATAAACCTGGTGTGAGCCTGTCCTATTAAAGTTGTTGAAAATGCCTGGCACAACAGTGGATCTGGGGCATTGCATAGTTGCATAATGATTGTGAAGTGCATGGCGTGCTCCTACGGGTCGCCCGCTCTGCTGTAAGTCTCGATTTTTGGGAGCTTGAAGCCAAGGGGAATTGGATGTGCCAGAACCTTCGGTGTGAATGGTGAGCGACGATGGAGAGGGCGAGGGGCTAAAGTGGCGTGCTACCTGGCTCGTTCGTGCTCTTCGAAAATTATGTCACGAACTTCTTCATGCGTGAGCCTTACACCTACAGGCTCATGGTATGCTGCTTCAGAGCGGTCGCGGTGATACTGAGCTTCAGGTCCTCCTTTAGGACGGGCCTCGCGGTCTTATACATTCGTACTAGAGAGTTCTCCTTCGGGTTTGCTGATAAGCGAGTGGAGGGGAGCTAGATCAGCATGCCCCTCGGGGATTGATCCTTCACTTGTGCAGACGGCTTTTCCTGCCATGGTCTCTAGTCACGAGTACCGTTGTGCAGCGAGTACTGTCTTCAGAGTCTTCTTCATGCTTTGGTGGAACTCGTTCCAACAGATGATGTCAAACTGTTACGAATCGCTCGGGTGCTCTGGTAGACTGGTTGAATTGAACTGCATTAGCTCGGAAGTGAACCGAGCGAGCAAACAGTCAATGAGCGAGTTAGTAAGTGACACGAAGACTTTTAACGTGGAAAACCCGAAAAGGTTGAAAAACTACACAGTCGGAGCTATGCCGGCCAACCTCCACTATCTTTTAGGGGGTTATAATTAAAGATTGAGAACTCGAGCGTGACAAGCCGCTGCTCGTTACAATGGTAGAGGGATAGAGAGAGAACTTCGAGGGTGATAGACCACCTCTCAGAAAACTAAGTACTTTTTCTTCTGAGAACGGGGGTGAGAACAAAAGTGAGAAGGCTGAGTCGCCTTTCATGACCTTCGAAGGCTCAAAGGAGATCTTCGAGGGTCGAAGGAGATCTTCAAGTGCCGAAGGAGAATTCCAAGGAAATCTTCAAAGGTGCTTTCTCAGGTGTAGAAGGCAAGGTTTCTTGAAATGAAGACTCTGGGCTTTGGCCGGGGTAGCCCGGTAATTTTGTTGTCGTAACCACCTGACGGGCGAATCACGGGGGGGGGGGGGGGCGATTCAGAGCACACGGATCGCAATTTTTCATGAATGACCATTTCGCCCTTTGGGAAGTTTGGACAGATTTGTTGATGGTGATAAAGGCGACGGACGGGTCCTGCAATCTAAGAAATTAGGAAATGTTAACTGCACGCGTGTCAGTAACGTGGAAACATTCTGAGCGCGCGATGAAGTGTTCTGAGCATGTAACGAGCGTGGGAGCACTCTGAGCGCGCAACGAACACGGGAGCATTTTGAGCAAACGGAGAGGCATTCTGAGCGTGTAATGAGCGCAGGGGTGCTCTGAGCGCGCAATGAGCGCGGGAGCGCTCTGAGTGCGCAACGAACAAGGGAGCATTCTAAGCGAACGGAGAGGCATTCTGAGCGCGCAACGAGCGCGGGAGCACTCTGAGCGTGCAACAAACACAGGAGCGTTCTGAGCAAACGGAGAGGCATTCAGAGCGTGTAATGAGTGTGGGGGCATTCTGGGCACGCAATGAGTGCGGGAGCGCTCTGAGTGCGCAACGAACACGAGAGTGTTCTGAGAGAACGGGGGAATGAGGAGTTGCACCCCCAAAGGCGAATTGGGCTCCAGTCGCACCCGACGAGGGGCGTGACTTCGGTCGGGCCCTCTGCGAGCCCCCTGCGGAAGGGGGGAGGGGGCTTGGCTGCACCCCATTTCAGAGATGGGTGCGGCTTGACCGTGCCCCTTGGGGGTGCGGATTGGCCGCACCCGAAGGGGGTGCGGATTGGTCGCACCCCCTATGTGGTGCGGCTTGGCCGCACCCCAAGGAAGTGCGGTTAGGCCGCACCCCCCATCATGGGGAGTGCAGTTAGACCGAGCTCTGCCGAGGTGGGGCGTGGTCTTGTTCGCGCCTGGTGATGCCGGAGCGTGAACTGTCCGTAGCGGATTTCTCCGCTCGCGATCGTGGGTTGGACTTTTACCCCACTAACTCCACTTTCCCTTAGTGGAGCATTCTCTAAATGCACCTCGTGGCTCTTATAAATCCATGGATGAATGTCATCTTTACGGATACACATCAGGAATCATGTGTAGAATTGCTTAACTTGCATCTAAGTATAAGTAATGTTTTATATTTGATAATGTTTTACTCACTCACCTCTTTGATAATCTACATATGATTTTAATCTTTACTCTTGCATGATTGTGTAGTGTAATAATTTAACATTATTAGATGTGTGATTAGTTTACCTACACCTCATAAAAATCTTTTTTCATGCAACCATTTTTGAAGAAGTGTGTTTTTAATCCAAAAACTCTGGGTTTGCAAAAAATAAATGAATTCGGAGAATCTTGTCACAAACTAAAATTCAAATGAATACCTGACAAAGATAACTCCACCAAGCACTACTCACCCTCCTGATAAGTCTTAATGAGCATTGTGAGGTTGAGCACCATGGAAAGAATTGTAAAGTGTCTTGTGCAAACTCCTTTATACACTACTTCTTGTACACTGGATCACAATTAAATAAATGATAAAATAATATATGTGATCCCCCAAGCACTACTTTGCACCTTGATAATTCTCAATGAGCATTGTGTGTGTAGAGCACCTTGGGAGTTGTACTATTTCTATGTGCATTGAAATCAAATATAGCCTTGTGGGTGGAAGTAATCCAAAAAACGCATTTCAATAATGTTGTGTTTATTCCATTATACATGTCATGTGTTTTGATTAAACCATTTGTATACTCTTATCAAAATACTACTTGTACACATCATTATCTCTTATAAACCTTCTACTCATGAGTATTGGACTTTAAAGCATATTTACATGTCTTTTCTACAATTTTAGTACATGCACTAGATAACTTTGCATGATCTCTACAATGTATAAGTACACTTGAATTGCGAATTTAGAACAATGTAGTTTTCAATTTTGTCTTGATAAATTAAAATCATGCTTGAATTATATTTTAGCTACCAAAAGCATTTCTTGTATTTCAAAATCACAAACATCTTATTTCAAAAACTATCACTCTTATTTATTTTCTATGATTACAAATTTCAAGAAGGATGTTTATTGTAAGAATGCTTATTATATTTGCACTTATCTTCTGCTACGCCTTGTATGCTCAATCTTGCTTATTTACTCGCTAAACAAGAGCTATTATATTTTGGTAACAAGTGATATTTTGATCTTGGATTATAAATTGATAAAACGTCTATTTTCTACTATATTAAAACTCTTACTATTTTACTATGTTTTCAACTCATATAATGATATTTCTTTACAAAATCTTTCAACATGATTTCCACTATCCTTACTACTTGTACGATCTATCATGAATACATTCTTACCCAACAAGTGGTATTTGTTACTTCACTAATGATACTTCATTCTTACTCCAAACTTCCTACAAAAGGGGGATAATAACTAAGTAATTCAAACTCCACCTAGTATCACTAAGTCATAAATCCTTGTCATGCTCTTTCCCTTCTCTCCACCCTCTTTTGATAATACCGAAGGGGGGAGAATAACTTTGAAAGCAAATCACACTTAAGGTGAGTAAACTACATCGGATGCTTTGATGTTGGGGGAGCACTCATATAAGGAGAGTATCTATATAGGGGGAGTATATTTGTACTATCACGCTTACCCTTGACTATAAACACAAGTCTCAAATTTCTTATATTTGAATGATTTCTTTCTAAGAGGATTTGTTATTATCAAAAGGGGGAGTTTGTTTGAACATGCTTTCCACATCTCTTGGTTTGAGAATAACAAATCTCATTGTATTTGATCATACTTTCCATGTGTTTATAGTGTGCAGGAACTTCTGCTTTCGAGTCCCTATAAGTTCAAAAAAGAAAGATGACAATTCCCTATCAGTTCAGTACTCTGATGCTAGCGCGGCGCACTAATGCTACCGCTGGAGGTAGCTTCTGTATTGTTAGAAATTTCATCGAGAAGGAAACATTCATCGAAAAAGGAATGTCCTCGGGACTAGATATAGCATCTCTTACCGCAGCGCATTAAGACTAATGCCCGGCAGTAAGTTATGGAAGTCCCGCGATCATGATGTTGATTGAGGAGCAGAAAAGGAATGAGATCTGATGGCTAGGAAAGAGACAATTCTAACGCAGCGCGATATCCTTACTGCGGCGCGGTAGGAGGGGATGCCAAATTTGGAGCCAGAATATTGCCAAAAATGACTCAATCCATGTGCCAGCTAGTTGTCTAAAGTGGATACCGCCCGGCGTTAGCACTACTGCAGGCGTTAGGATCCGACTCTATTTAAAGAGCGGTTCGCCTCTATTTTGTTTTGCTAATTTTGACGAGACGTCAAAGCCACAACTCATGTATTTGTGAGAGCCTCCTCTTTGCAGCCAAGAGAACTCTGTCAACGCTTGTGAACGCCAAAGGAATTGAAGAAAGATCAATCACGCATACTTCATCTTCAAGTTTCAACCTTTGAGGGAGTTTCTTATATGTTTTAGTTTTTTGTTTTTTGTAACTCTTTTTGTCAATAGAGAATTTGTCACGTGGTTGGCGACTAGGGCCTTGCGAGTACTAGGGAGAATTCGCCGCATTGGTGTGGAGACTAGGTCTAGGGTTAGATCTAGGGGCGGCTAGAGGCCTCATTTGGGGAGAGATAAGTTAGAGCCAACCGGTCCTTGGGAGAAGGGTCGGTATAGAAAACCAAAAAAGATTTTACACATTCGCCTCAATCTCAAGCGTTATTGAGATAAGTTTGTGTGATGATTCTAAAAGCAATAATATTGTATGTTTTTCACTAATATCATTATGCAATATCTGATCTTTGAAATCTAAATGAAAAGTCATTCTCTGTGGCTAACGTCGAGCGTTAACACTACCGTTGAGGTAGTAACAGAGTTCACATATGTCATGCCAAATACAAAGCACTTTCATAAGAAGCTTACTACAGTGCTCAATCTGAGATATTCTTATAAATATTGTCAACCTATTTGAATAAACTCAATTAACTTAAAAAGTTTTTAAATCCCTTATTCACCCCCCCCCCCCACTCTAAGGGCGCCTACAGATCCAACAAACTCTTCATCTAAAAGCTCAAACGGGTCTACCTCAAGCGACGACGAAGAGGCAAATTTGTGCATCATGGGAAGAAGCCATGAATCATCGGACGATAATGGCAGTGTCCAAAGCGACATTGAGGTGCTTCCTTCTACCTATGAAGGTCTTTATATTGAATATATGAAAACTTGCTAATTTTTCAATAAAAATCTAAAAGATCTTGATCTTTTAAAAACTGAAAATAAAATTCTTTTAAAACAAAATCAGAAGTTAACTAAGGAAGTAAAATCTTTGGGAAAAGAGATGTTGTCTTGTCAATAGAATGACCATTACTTGGCAAGGATAAAAAAACTTGAAAATAATCTTTCTAAGGCTCTCCCAAATATTAAATCTCTTACAAAACAAAAGGGAGACTTAGAAAGAAGCCTTCATTCTAAAATTGAAGATGGAAGGAAAAATTTTGCAAATAGGTGTGGCAATCTAGTTAATGAAAACACGCTCTTACAAACTCGGATCCATGATTTAAACATTGCTATAGAAAAATTCAGGGTTGGCCAAAAGACTCTTGATATGATTTTGGCAAACCAAAGGCATGGAAGTGCTAAATATGGGATTGGGTATCGATCTAGGAGCGACCGCCCGGCGGTAACTCATACCGCTGGCGGTAGTGACAGAGTTAATAAATAGTATAATAAAAAAATCCATAGTGTTTTCTTCTGGTTCCCCACCCTCCAGCAAGAGTCCATAGAAAAAATTGAAAAAGGTCTCAACCCCTTTTGTGCCTTGTGCTAAGTGCTTTCACTTTGGACAAGCCATAGACTCTTGTAGGATGAAGGGACGATGTGCGTTCAAGCAAATCTGGGTGCCTAAGGTTTCCACCTACTCTATGGGAGGAACCTCTTGGATATCCAGATCTTTACTCTCATCTTCTTTTTAGATATGTTGGCAAGCTAAGGAAAAGGAGGACATATGGTACTTGGACTCAGGATGCACCAAACACATGACGGGCGATAAAGCAAAGTTCCTAGGCCTCACAAAGAAGAAAGGAGGAATGGTGACGTTTGGTGACAATGGAAAGGGAAGAATCTTTGGCATCGGTATAGTGGGTAATGACTCTTTCTCCATTACAAATATCTTAAATGTAGAAGGTTTAAAACATAACTTAATCTCTATTGGTCAACTGTGCGATAAAGGTCTTAATGTTTTATTTGAATCTTCTACAAATTTGTGTAAAATTATAGATCCTAAAACTAATGATATTATACTCACTGCACCAAGAACTCACAATGTCTATTTGATTGCTTTTCATGATCTTTCACGTGTTTCACTAAAATGCCTAATATCAAAAAATAAAAAAACTAGAATTATGGCATAGACGTCTTAGTCACTCTAGCACCAAGTTTATTTTAAAATTGTCAAAAAATAAAATAATAAGGGGTTTGTCAATGCTCAATGGAAACCTACCTTCACTTTGCCCGCCTTGCCAAAAAATGTTTTCCCAAAACTTCATTTAAAAATAAAAAAGCAATTTCAACCACTAGACCTTAACAATTAATTCACATGGACCTATTTGGACCAATTAGCACTTGTAGTCTAGGAGGTAGAAAGTACTCTTTTGTGTTGATTGATGATTATTCTAGATTTAGATAGACATTATTTCTTACCTCCAAATCCGATGCGTTTTCTGAATTTACAAAAATATGTAATCGTATTCAAAATGAGTTAGATTTAAAAATTAAATGCATTCACTTGGATCATGGAGGGGAACTTGAAAACGAAAACTTCACTACTTTTTGCAATAATCTAGGCATCAAACATGAATTTTCAGCTCCATGCACCCCCCACCAAAATGGTGTTGTGGAGAGGAAAAATAGAACCCTTCAGGAACTTGCACACACTATGTTATCTGAGTATGGGATGCCTAGATTTTTTTGGTCCGAAGTGGTAAATACTTCTTGCAATGTAATAAATTGAGTCATGCTTTGCCTAATTCTGGAATTAACACCATATGAACTGTATTACCAAAAGAAACCTAATATATCTTACTTTCATGTTTTTTGGTGTAAGTGTTTTATCTTGAATACTAAAGATACCTTAGCAAAATTTGATGAAAATGTGATGAAGGAATTTTTCTTAGATACTCTTCAACTAGAAAAGCATATCGGATATATAATAGAATGTCTAAGAAGGTTGAAGAGTCTATTAATGTTAGATTTGATGAACTTGTTCTGTGTGTAGATTATACTATTGCAGGAAAAGAAGAGGAACCTCTCTCACCCATGGAGCATGAGGATGATAATGAACCACTTGGAGCTGATAAAGAAATAGAGACGGTAAAAGAAGATTTCGTGTCTCCAAGCGTGCTTTGATCTACAAGGGATCATCCAAGGGAGCTTACCATCGGCGAACCATCAAGAGGAGTAACGACACGTTCTTCCATTCATGAATCTTTTTCTAATTTATGCTTTGTTTCAAAAATAGAACCCAAAAACATTTCAACCGCTTTAAATGATGAATTTTGGTTTATAGCTATGAACGAAGAACTAAATCAATTTGAACGAAATAGGGTTTGGAATTTAGTTGAAAGACCATCTAATCACCCGATTATTGGTGTAAAATGGCTATTTAAAAATAAATTAGATGGAGATTCTAGAATCACTAGAAACAAAGCTAGATTAGTAACACAAAGACACTCACAAATCAAGGGGGTAGATTTTGATGAAACGTTTGCACCTGTTGCTCGTCTATAATCTTTCCTGCATTTGCGGGTTATAAGAAGTTTAAATTATTTCAAATTGATGTAAAAAGTGCCTTCTTAAATGGGATAATTAAAGAATAAGTCTATGCTGAACAACCCCCCTATTTTGTAGATGAAAAATTTCCTAATCATGTCTATAGGTTAGAAAAAATGCTTTATGGTTTAAAGTAAGTGCCTCATGCTTGGTATGAACACTTAGCATCTTTTTTATTAAAGCATGGTAATAAAATGGGTAGTGTCGATAACACACTCTCCATTAAGCATATAAATAATGATTTAATCATTTTACAAATTTATGCTGATGACATTATCTTTGGAGCACTAATGAAGAGTTATGTAATGAAGTAGTACAAGTAATGCAAAACGAATTTGAGATGAGCTTAGTTGGAGAACTCATATATTTCTTAGGTTTTCAAATCACACAAAGAAATGATGGAATCTTTATTTGTCCAACCAAGTATGTACATGATATGCTAAAACGTTTTGGATTTGAAAACTTAAAATTAGCTAGTACACCAATGTGCGTGTCACTAAAATTAGGAAAAGATGAAGCCAGATTCTCAATTGATCAAACCTTGTATAAGGGAATGATTGGATCATTATTGTACTTAAGTCCTTCTAGACCCGGCATTACTTTTGTCGTATGTTTGTGCGCTAGATTTCAAGCTAATCGAAAAGAATCACATTTAAAAGCGGTAAAATGAATTTTTAGATATTTAATCGGAACATCTATTTTAGGTTTATGGTATCCGAATAGTGATTATTTTCTCTTACATGGCTTTTCTGATTCTAATTATGCGGGATGTTCATTAGATAGGAAAACACTAGTGGCGCGTGTCATTTCTTAGGCCCTTCTCGAGTTGCATGGTCAAGTAGAAAACAAAATTCGGTTACTTTGTCCACCACTGAGGCCGAAAATATTGCACTAGGAAGTTGTTGTGCACAAGCATTATGGATGACTCAAACCTTAGAACACTTCAGAGTTCATCTAACCAATATTAAATTAAAATGTGACAACAAGAGTGTTATTGACCTAACAAACAACCCCGTCCATCACTCAAGATCCAAACACATAGACGTAAGACATCATTTCAATAGGGATCACATAATAAAGTAACATGTTCATGTAAACTTTATAGGAACTAAATCTCAACTTACGGACATCTTTACCAAGCCTCTACCCGATGCACGATTTGTTTTACTTAGACTAGAATTAGGGGTTTTGGACATCTTAACTTAAAAACGATAAACCCGCATATTGTGTGTACTCCTGTCTGATTTCTTTACTCCACTACATAGGCCTTACACTGAACAAACACAATCAGGCGAAAAATTTCAAATTCACACATTTTTTCTAAGAAATACAACTTCGGTTACTATCGCGCGGCGTTAGGATGAAACAGTTGACGGTAGTATAAAATCTTGTGTTTATTAACTATTTTTTAAAGGTTATGTATTTTTGTTTAATTCATGTTACTCTTTAAATACTAAAAACAAAAAAATTTGTAAAACTAGTCAAAATCAATCAAAAACATTTTTTTTCAAAAAATCAAATACAAAATTTTAAAACAATTTCAATGAACAAAAATATGCTTTTTTTATTGTTTCTTTATGTGTGTTTACTATTTTGTATTTTTTTATTAAAAAATCAAAAATTATAAAAACTATTTACTATTCATTGAAATGTTTCAAGGATGATTTGGGTTATCTTTTCAAGATCAAAATACAATGTAAATTCTCTATTTCAAATATATTAAAACATTGTTTTGTGTCATGTCTTGAACATTATCTTATAATGTGCAATGAAATTGATTATAGAAATCATGTGTAGAAGTGTTTGACATGCCTCTAAGTGTGAGTAATGTTTTATATTTGATAATGATTTATTCACTCACCTCTTTGATAATCTACATATGATTTTAATCTTACTCTTGCATGATTGTGTAGTGTAACAACTTAACAATATTATATGTGTGATTAGCTTACCTACACCTCATACAAATCTTTTTCTTTTCATGCACTCATATTTGAAGAAGTGTGATTTTAAAATCAAAAACTCTATGTTTGCAAAAATAAGTGATTTCGGAGAACTTTGTCCCAAACTAAAATTCAAATGAATACATGACAAAGATAACTCCGCCAAGCACTACTCACCCTCTTGATAAGTCTTAATGATCATTGTGAGGTTGAGCACCTTGGAGAGAATTGTAAAGTGTATTGTGCAAACTCTTTTATACACTACTTCTTGTACACTTGGATCGCAATTAAATAAATGACAAGATAATATATGTGATCCCTCAAGCACTACTTTGCACCCTGGTATGTCTTAATGAGCATTGTGTGTAGAGCACCTTGGGAGTTATACTATTTCTATGTGCATTGAAATCAAATATAGCTTTGTGGGTGGAAGTAATTCTAAAAACGCATTTCAATAATGTTGTGTTGCTTCCATTATACATGTCATGTGTTTTGATTAAATCATTTGTATACTCTTATCAAAACACTACTTGTACAAATCATTATCTCTTATAAACCTTCTACTCATGAGCATTGGACTTTAATGCATATTTACATGTCCTTTCTATAATTTTTTTGTAAATGCACTAGATAACTTTACATGATCTCTACAATGTATAAGTATACTTGAATTACGAATTTAGAACATTGTAGTTTCCGATCTTTTCTTGATAAATTAAAATCAAGCTTGAATTATTTTTGTGTACCACAAACATATCTTGGTTTTCAAACTCAAAACATCTTCTTTCAAAAACTAACACTCTTATTCATTTCCAATGCTTGAAAATTATAAAAAGGATGTTTATTTTAAGAATGCTTATTATATTTGAACTTATCTTCCGCTGCGCCTTGTATACTCACTTTTGCTTATTTACTTTCTAAACAAGTGCTATTATATTTTTGATAACAAATGATATTGTGATCTTGGTCTTCAATTGCTAAAACATCTATTTTCTACTAAAACAAAACTCTTCCTCATTTACTATGCTTCAAACTCCTATAAAGATGTTTATTTATCTTGAATCACGATTTCCACTATCCTTACTAGTTGTACGCTCGATCATGAATATTTTCTTACCCGATAAGTAGTATTGGTTACTTATCTAATGACACTTCATGATTACTCCACACTTCCTACAAAAGGGGGAGAATAACTAAGTAATTTGAACTCCATCCTTTACTCACTCACCATGTAGTATCACTAAGTCATAAATCCTTGTCGCGCTCTTTCCCTTCACTCCGCCCTCTTTTGATAATACCAAAAGGGGGAGAATAACTTTGAAAGAAATTCACATTTAAGGGGAGTAAAACATATAGGATGTTTTGATGTAGGTGGAGCACTCATATAGGCGAGCGAAATTTTTCGAACCGGAGCCCGTTTCCAAATCCACGTCAGGGTTTAACATGGAGGTGACACGTGTCGCAATCCTGTCGGCTGGCAAAATTTAGCGATATTATTCTTCCCGCGCGTTTGCTCTTCCCGCTCGTATACAGTTCTTCTGTTTTCCCTTTCATTATCCTGCAATTTCGCTGTTTCTTTTTCGACTGTGTTGTGACTCTGTTAGCTTTTGCGACTGGTGTGGCTGTTCTTCTTTTCATTTAGGGTTTAGCTGCAATTTATTCTACCTGGAGATCGTGGACGCGACACTTTCTTTTAAGAAAATGGCGACAATACAACAGGTAAATCGATTTAGCTTAGACATCACTCTGTTTTTAGCCATGAAGACTGTTCCTGTTTTTTATCCATGAAGAAGAGCTTTTCCTATTTTTGCATGAAGAAGAGCTTATCCATGAAGAAAATGACAGAAGATCTTTTCATATTTTTTATACATGAAGATAGTTAGCTCTCATGAGAGATCAATTTTGATTTAATGGTAGATCATTTTTGATCTCCATGATCTCCCGGGAGGTCATTTTTGATCTCCCGGGAGATCAATTTTGATATCCCGGCAGATCAATTTTGATCTCCTGGGAGATCAATTTAGATCTCCTGGAAGATCATTATTGATCTCCTGGGAGATCATTTTTGATCTCCCCACAGAAAAAATGTCCCATGACATCAAAAGTAATTTCTTGGGAGAGGAAGCTTATGAATGTTATTAATTCTCCAAAAAAAAATTTAATATGTTGATGTTATCATGTTTGTAGGATGTTTTTCCAACAGTGGATAGTGAAGAGGAAGCTTATGAATGTTGTACAGTAGAATGTAATAGAATTGCCATGATATAATGTAACAGTAGACATAATGTTGTGATTTTGATATGTGATGTTGATAGTTGTGAAGTGGTCTTTTTTTCCTTCAGGAGATCAAAATTGATCTCTTGAGAGTTCATTATTGATCTCCTGAGAGATCAAAAATGATCTCCTGGGAGATAAAAATTGATCTCCTGGATATCAAAATTGCAGAATTGCAATTATCATTACAAAATTAACATTATCATTACAGAATTGAGTATATCACTTTATATCTCAAACTACAATTATCACCTTCTATCTCAAACTGTAGTTATCACCTTTTTATCTCCATGAAGATCAATTTAGATTTCCAGGAGATCAAAATTGATCTCCTGGGAGATCAAAATTGATCTCCTGGGAGATCAAAATTGATTTTACAGGAGATCAAAATTGGTCTCCTGATCTCCTGGATATCAAAATTGCAGAATTGCAATAATCATTACAAAACAATTCGACCAGTAACATCACCAGAAAACTACAGAATCACAGTAAATTGCAGTATAATCACCAAAAAATATTGTATCATCAGAATTGCAATTATCACAGAACTACAGTTTAAAAAATGTACACAGTTCAACCAGTATCATCACCAAAAAACTTAAGAATATCATAGGCTATTTCTGCCCTGAATAATGACATTTTCTCTGCCCAGTCAGTACATGCTTTCCAATCCAGTACTCCAGGCTTGGAGATGTGCTCCATGAATTTGATTACGTAGACACCACAATCATATGAATTAGTTTGTTGTGGAACATTCTTAGCAATAACCAAATTCCAGTCGTTGAAGTTAATATTTGTCCTATTTTTAGTCGCCCTTTGAAGAACTTTAATCTGAATAAGAAGATAACAAAAACACTATGAAAGAAAATCCCAAAACAGTCATATACAGGCCATATACAGATATATTCATGTCGTATACTTACTGACTCTCTTGCCATATGTTTTCATTTAGGATTTGGAAGTGAGTCATGTATAAAATAAATTAATATTTCACAAAGAGCTATTTAATCAAGAGTAAATCGATATTAACTTGTTCATTAGTCATTCGGGGCACATTTCTCGACAATTGTTTTAAGTTAAAGGTACATTTCTCAGACCATCTGAGCAGTCGTGGTCTTTGATCTGGAAAAGAAGGGGGAATGCTTGTGGTATGTTCCAAATACCATATCTGAAGCATATGTACAATTGAGTTAGTGTAGATCAAATAAATATATAAATAGATGATTTTCAAATAAATTAAACTCACAATCAATGCATGTGAGCATCCATATATATATCCCAAAGATACTTCTGGCCGTTTATATTTTTGGCCCGAGGGAGTAGGATCTAGCTTGTTCCTCAAAGTCCTGACACTGTTCATTAAGTATGAATGTATGGCTTGGGCCCAATTATATTTTTGAAACACTTTTGGCTCCGACAAGTCCTCATACAGCTGTGGAATTGGTTCTAGACTAGAAGGAAAGAATAGATTACATAATAAATGTAAAAGAAGGGATTTCAAGTTAACCGGACAACTTCTATTATCCATTTCCACAAGTTCTTTTCTTAAATTACTTTTTGTCCTAGCAGCATAAGGTTTTTGTAAGAGAACTATGTTATCCCCAAAATTTGGAAGACCCATAATAAGTGTTACATCTGTTGGGGTAAATGAAAGCTCCCTCGATCCAATGGAAAAATTGTCCTTGCTTGCATCGTACATTGAAATCAAGTAATACAGAAGTGGAATGTTCTGTGGTATCCTTGGAGCAGTGAATATGGGCAGGACATTTGATTCTGTCAGCAGTTGCTTCTCCTCTTCAAGTAGTCTATCAATAATATTTGCTACTTGGCTAATAAATTTGGAGAGATAACACCTAGAACTTAAGAAATGGCGGCATCCATCTTTCTCCATCTATATCTGTCAAAGAAAGAGGAACCATTATCATCTTCAAAAATATAGGCCTCAAGATTTATATACAATATAGGCTGAAATATAGGCATCCAACTTTCCCATCTTCAACTGAAATATACTACAAGATTTAACATCTGAAATATAGGCATCCATATATACATTGAAATATTAACATCTTTCAACCCAAATGAATGAACTGGAAATTCACAGGAGATCTGCAGCCCATACAATATTCTTCTCACAGTCACAAGAGTATGTTCATGTGTGTGTAGTTGTGTACATCTATCTAGTAAGCTCTACCCAATTGAATAAACTGGAAATTCACAGGAGATCTGCAGCCCATACAAAATTGTTCTCACAGTCACAGGAGATCTGCAGCCCATACAATATTGTTCTCACAGACACAAGAGTATGTTCACATGAACACTAAAAGTATACATTTCTCACAGGAGATGATGGAGATCAATTTTGATCTCCTGGGTGGAGATCAAAATTGATCTCCTGGAGACCAAATTTGATATCCTGGAGATCAAAATTGATCTCCTGGATGGAGATCAAAATTGATCTCCTGGATGGAGATCAAAATTGATCTCCATCCTGGATATCAATTTTGATATCCAAAACGTATAAGCATAATAAACCCTAAACATAATAATAATCACAGTCACAGGAGATGGTGGAGATCAATTTTGATCTCCTGGGTGGAGATCAAAATTGATCTCCTGGAGACCAAATTTGATATCCTGGAGATCAAAATTGATCTTCTGGATGGAGATCAAAATTGATCTCCATCCTAAACATCAATTTTGATATCCTGGAGAACTCAAACTGCTTCGTCTACCTGTCTTCCTCATTTTATTCGTCCGGCAAAACCCTAAACCAATAGCAAAACCCTAAACCAATAGCAAAATGCAGCTGATGAACTTACCTGTGGATGATGTTTGCCGGACAAACGGAGGCGACGAACGGTGACGACGATGATGCACAGTAAGGCGGTAAGGGTTTGGCACAAATTCGCTAGAGATTTTCGTCGCAGGCACAGTGGTTTGATGGCGGTTTGATGCCGGATATCGAAGCAGCTTGAGTTCTCCCGCAGAACACTCATTGTTTTGAAATAGCGCTAAATTTTTCCAGCCGACAGGATTGCGACACGTGTCGCCTCCATGTTAAACCCGGATGTGGATTTGGAAACGGGCTCCGGTTCGAAAAATTATGCCTCATATAGGGGGAGCATCTATATAGGGGGCATATTCGTACTATCACGCCTAAGAGGATTTGAATGATTTCTTACTATATGAATGATTTCTTACTATTTGAATGATTTCGTACTATCACGCCTAGGATCCTTTACTATAAACACAAGTCTTATATTTGAATGATTTCCTTCTAAGAGGATTTGTTATTATCAAAAGAGGGAGTTTGTTGGAACATGCTTTCCACATCTCTTGGTTTGAGAATAACAAATCTCATTATATTTGATCATACATGTCATGTGTTTATATTGTGCAGGAACTTCAGCTTTTAGGCCCTATGAGTACGAAAAAGAAAGACAACGATTCCCTATCAATTCAATACTCTGTTGTTATCGTGGCGCGATAGTGCTACCGCTGGCGGTAGCATCTGCATAATTGGAAACAGCATTAAGAAGGAAGCAACGTCGAGAAAGGAATATCGACGGGACGCTGATATAGTAACTCTTACTGCGGTGTGTTAAGGCTAACGCCTGGCCGGCGGTAACTTATGGAAATCCAGCGATCATGATGTTGATTAAGGAGCAAAAAAGGAAGGAGAACTGACGGGTAGGAAAGAGATAAATCTAACACGACGCGTTATCCTTACCGCGGCGCGGTAGGAGGGGATGCCAACTTTGGAGCCAAAATGTTACCAAAAATGACTCAATCTGTGTGCCAACTTGTTGCCTAAAGAGGCTACCGCCCGGTGGTAGCACTACCGCTGGCGCTAGGATCCAAGTCTATTTAACGAGCGGTCCGCCTCCGTTTTGATTGGCTGATATGACGACGTATCCAAGCCACAACTCCTGTATTTCGTGAAAGCCTCCTCTTTGCATCCAAGAGAACTCCGTCAACGCCCCTGAACGCTAAACGGCTTGAAGAAGGATCGATCCTGCATACTTCATCTTCAAGTCTCAACCTTTGAGGGAGTTTCATCTATGTTTTAGATTTTGTTATTTGTAACTCTTTTTGTCAATAGAGAATTTGCCGCGTGGTTGGCGACTAGGGCCTTGCGAGGACTAGGGAGAATTTGTTATGTGGGTGTGGCGACTAGGTCTAGGGTTAGATCTAGGGGCGGCTCGAGGCCTCATCTGGTGAGAGATAGGCTAGAGCCAACCGGTCCTTGGGAGAAGGGTCGGTATAGAAACCCAAAAAGGGTTTTATGCATTCACCTCAATCTCAAGTGTCATTGGGATAAGATTTTGTAATAATTTCTAATAGCAATAATACTATCTGTTTTTCTCTAATATTGTCGTGCAGTCTCTAATCTTTGAAATCTAAACGAAAAGGCATTCTCTGTCACTAACGTCGAGCGATAACACTACCGCTGGTGGTAGTAATAGAGTTCATATCTGTTGTGCCAAATACAACCCACTTTCATAAGAAGCTTACTACAGTGTTTAAACTGGGATATTTTTATTAAATACTATAAAGGTATAAAAAGTTTTAAAACCCCTATTCACACCCCCCCCCCCTCTTAGGGCGCCTACAGATCTAACAAATATGTCACTGGGTAGTCCACTTTCCCCCTTCGCTTATCTAGCAGTGTGCTAGCCACAGCAATCTCCTCCAAAACTCAGATCCGCAGATCCTACAACTCAGAGACAAAGTCTCTTACCTCAGATCCACAACTGGAATCATGCACACAGGTCACACAGGACCCTACAGCTTAGGCTACACGGGACACTACAACTCAGGCTGCCAAAGCCCTACCTCAATCTTTGCAACCAGAGATCTACACTCAGATCTTCTCAAAGATCCTACCTCCGTTCCCAAGTATCCTACACTCATATTCCCACTGGAATCCTACAACTCGGATCTCAGAGAGATCCTATAACTCAGGACGCGCAGGACCTTATAACTCAGATTCCTCGAAGGAATCCTACAACTCAGATTTCAAAGAGATCATACAGATAAATATGTTTTGTTACAAAAACCTTTCTATAGACTCAGAATAATAACTCTAGATATATCTGGAGTCTTTTTGAAGCCTAATGTGGATTGTCTTCAGCACTGATCTTCTTGCAGAGGACTTTGAGAGAATATGCTTCCGTGAAGATTATCTCCTCTACACTTTAGAAGATCCTTCTCCTTGTTGTTAGATGATTGAGCTTTGAGTAGTTCAGCAAGATGAATCGATTTCTTACTTTTGGAGAAAAAATATTAGCTTCAAAGAATATCTTCTCTGATCTTGAGCTTGCTGATGAAAATACCTTCCAAGAAGATGATGGCGGAAAAAGCTCATGATTCAAAAGTATCGATTAGCGTTTTCTATTCACGATTTCTTCCCTTTATAAGACCAAGATCCTTAACGACCGATTTTCAGACTGACTTTATGTCAGAAATCTCTTTTCTTAAAAGACAAATCTGATTGGCATAATCCGCAGAGGCATTAAATGAGATAATGCCAAAATCGTGCTTTAATTTGAATTCAGGCCTTTTGTGCAATTCAACTAGATGTCTGGTCGAATTCTTCTTGTTCAGTCGAATTCCTTCTTCACAGCTCCTTCTGGTCGAATCATACATATTTGGTCAAATCTGACTCTTCATTCTTCTAGACAATGTGATATGGATATCTAGATGTTTAGTCGAATCGTTTCTTTCTTCAAGACGACTTTGAGTTTTAAGGAATATCTGGACGAATTGTCTTGACTCTTCTGCATGATTGTGTAGATGATCTAAATGATTTTGCACTTAACAGTTGTATGCATTCTTATCATCTTCACGAATCATCTTGACTCATCTGCACGAATGGCTTGATGTCTAGTCGAATTTACACACTCTTTGCATTCTCAGTTCATCAACCTGAATCGTCTTGATAGTTCTGCATAATGTGCTTGACGTCTAGTCGAATCTGTACTTAACTGACCATCTAACCGGCGACTAGATGTCTAGTCGAATTATTACTTAGTCAAATCCTAACTTTTTATCCTTTACTCCTTTGCATTACTCAACCTTCTAGATCTTTTAACATAGTCTATAACTTAGGTCGACATGGTGTTTTACACACTGAGGGGTTACATTGGCAAAACTATGTCTGATGACACTAATGTTGGGTATTGTATCCACAATCACCTTGATTTGAAGATGTCCCCTAGTAAACTAAAATGAATTGTATTTGTATTTGATGACTTTTGTTTAGATGTGTTATGACAGGCCTTAATGCTAAGTGCTCACCAAAGTCAGGTTGCAATGGATCACCAAACACAGTTCTAGACAATGTAATCCCTCATTGTATAGAACAAAGTGTTGGTCCATGTGTAATCTCTCTTTTGGGGTGCACTTCATATACTCATAACTGAAGGCTTTCAAGGTTGAGGAGTGGAGCAGGTTTTCAGAAGAAAAGAAAAATTCTGCTGAGTCAATTCGTCGAGATGACTCGGGTCATTCCGACGAATCCCGACGAATCCAGACAGAAGACCTTTGTCTTGGTTTAGAAGAAAATTCTGCAGCCAAGTCCATTCGTCGAGATGACTCGGGTCATTCCGACGAATCCCGACGAATGCTGACAGAGGTCATTTTGGCTGAGTTGTGTAGAAAATTATACAGCCAAGTCCATTCGTCGAGATGACTCGGGTCATTCCGACGAATCCCGACGAATGCTGACAGAGGTCATTTTGGCTGGGTTTTGAAGAAATTTATGCAGCTAAGTCAATTCGTCGGATGTTCACGTGAAGTCTCGATGAATGACGGTCAGACGGATTTCAAATCTTTGTTTCGTTTTCAAAAATTAGGGTTAGCCACCATGAACAGTACACGTGTCGCCTCTCCCTTCTTTGTCGCACTAGCCGTTGAAGTCCTCCCTATAAATAAATCCTTATTTTAGGGCAAGGGGCTTCTCTTAATAATTTTCTCGATCAAAACATCTCTCTTCAGCCGACAGTTCAGAAAAAGCTAAAAGTCGATCTCCTTTCTCTTTTGCTGAACAAGATTTCTGAGACCTAACATTTGCTGCTCAAGATCCTTTCTCTCTTGTTGTTAGAGATTTCTCAGAAGAAGGCCTTTGATCTTATTGTTGCTCTCCTTATTGAAGATTCTTTCAAGTAAGTCAAAGGGCCTATTCAGATCTGGTTAGCCAAGTCTTCTCTCCTCCACTTCTTTCAAGTGCCAAGCTTTCTTTCAAGGTTAAGAAGAAGACTCAGTTTTCAAGATTTGAAGTTAATCTCTTTAGAGGTTAAGAAGAAGTATTTTGTTGTTTCAATATTTTCTTTTGTAGGAGTTTTCACTCCGAGATTATTTGTAGGAGTTGTTTACTCCGAGGTGTAGGAGTTGTTATACTCCGAGGTGTAGGAGTTGTTATACTCCGATTTGTAGGAGTGGTATACTCCGAGTTGTAGGAGTTTGGACTCCGAGGTGTAAGATTAGTTATAATCTGAGATTGGTGAAGTAGCCGAGTCTAGCCTCATAGTGCTAGATAGGCGAGGCGGGAAAGAGGACTACCCACATCGGGGAACCTCTATAAAATCCTTGTGTCTGTGCTGTGTTTGATTGTTTGCTTTTCTGTGTTAAATTTTTTTAATTCCGCATAAAGACATAGAATCCACCTATTCACCCCCCCCCCCCCCCCTCTAGGTGATTTAGGCCGCAACTAGATACTTTCAATTGGTATCAGAGGGAGGTTGTTCGCTATAAGGCTAACACCTTGAACAAGACTCCTCATCTAGTTGCTAAAGCAAATATGTCTGGAATGGATAAGGCCAAGGATTCCGTCAAGTTGCCAGTCTGCACCAAAGAGAACTTTCCTATGTGGAAGGAAAGAGTAAGATTCTACATGGAAGCTGCCGACCCAAGAATCTTTCAGATCGTGGAAGAAGGTCCCCATATTCCGATGAAACCATCTTCAATAAACTCCACCATCATGATCCCGAAGAAGATGTTGGAACTGAACAAAGATGAGATCGCTCTAGTGGCCCTAGACAAGAAAGCAAAGAATATCATAGCAGGTGCAGTTGATGATTCAATGTTGCAAAATCTGCTTCACTGCAAATCTGCTAAAGAAATGTGGGATTCACTAGTCGTTCTGATGGAAGGGACCGAAGAAGTGAGGGATGACCGAAGATCGTTGCTGAACCAAGAATACGAAGCATTCAAGCAAGATCCAAGAGACTCCATTTCTGACACCTACGAGAAGTTCTTCAAGATCGTAAATGGTCTTAGGAACTATGATAGAGAATTCACAACTGGCGAACTAAATGACAAATTTTTGAGATCCCTGACGAAAGAATGGGACACCAAGGTTATAGCCATCAGAGAATTCGGAAAGCTCGGAACCACGGAGCCACAAATGTTGTTTGGTAAGCTCCTGTCCCATGAGTTGAAGCTAAATTCCCGCAAAGCTGAAGAAGAGGGGGTCAGGGCCTCTGGAAGGGAGAAGTCCTCTGCCCTAAAAGCTGAAAGCTCAAGAAAGAGCAAGGCTCTCCCACCTGTCAGGAGACCATCTTCTGATGAGGATGAGTCTGATGCCAGCCCCTCAGGTTCAGAGATGTCTGATGGAGAATTTTCTCTTCTCTCCAAACAATTCAAAAGACTTCTGAATAAAAGAAAGCAGAAGAGAGGCCAATCCACTGCATTTGATCACAGAAGATCAAGACGTGATGGTGATCATCACAAGAAGGACTACTATAATGACAGGTATAAATCTAAACCGAACAAATTTGATTCTACTGACATTATTTGGTATTGCTGCAATAAGCCAGGGCACGTAATAGCCGAGTGTCCATACAAAAAGAAAGAAGGATCAAAGAAGGAAGAAAAGAGATCCTTTAAAGGAAAGAAGAAAGAAAAGAGCCTCCTCGCCAAAAAGGCCAAGACTCTGAGCGACAGTGACTCTGATGCGTCAAGCTCAGATGAAAAAGCCTACTTTGGGCTAATGGCACATCTAGACGAAGAAATAGGCGACTCCTCTTATAAGGGGAAGGTAAACTCTCATACCCCTCTGTCTGCTTCTGAAGATGAGACTGCATCCATAGCAAATGAAGGCTACTCCTCAGAGGAGGACTCTAAGTTAATAACTCAGTATGAAGCCCTTGTGAAAGGATTTGACAAGTGCCGCAAGGTCGTCAAGTCCAAGTCAAAAGAAATTGAATCTCTCAAGACAGTGGAATTAGCTTTGAGGGAGGAAGTTGAACAACTAACTCCTCTCAAAGATGAAATCCAACTCTTGAAAGACGAACTGAAAAGCTCCACTGAGTTGTTGAATCTAAAGGAGAAAACTATAAATGAACTAGAAGATAAGTTGAAGGCGGAAAGGAAGCTCGTAGAAAGCTTCTCGAAGCCTAAGACTATTCTTCCATTCATTGATAGGTTTTCTGCTCCTGCGAAGGGTAGTGGAATTGGTCATAAGGCTGAAAGTAGTAAGGCTGCTGAGAAGAGAGCCGTGAAAGGGAAGGGAACTGCCAATCAAAGTCAACCTTCATTCAGGAAGGTCATTTTTCCATCAAACCCGTTTGACTTTGATTCATCCTACGGTCATCTTGCTAGGCCAACACATGTTGAACCTAGTAATAGATATCAAGGATGGAGCTTTCCCCGAAACTTTGACAACTCTCCATTCAAAGCTCCTCATGAAGAAATAATCCTCAAAGATCATGGTCCATTTGTTCACGGATCAGCTCACAAGAAAGCACCAAAAATTAAAACGATTGCACCCAAATCTGTTGAGAAGAAGTTGGAGCCATGTGTGTGCTGTCACCATGAGGCCCCCACTTCTAAGAAAACTTCCACTAAGAAAGTCACTCATGTTGCACCTCCCGTTCAAAAGGCAAAACAGGAGACAAAGAGAAGGTACAATCGATTCGATTGTTGGTGTTGTGGCAAGGTTGGTCACTTTGCCATAGATTGTTGGTTTAATCCGAGAAATGTCACGACTCCACGGATTAACAATGCAAGAATGACCCCTCGCAATGTTAACATTCCAAGTGGTGGTCATCTAACAAGAAGCCAAGGACCCAAATCGGTTTGGGTTCCTAAGGGCAATTGATTATTGATTGCAGGTACGTCCAAAGGCCAATTCAAATCCAATATGGTACTTGGACAGTGGATGTTCACGGCACATGACCGAAACAAGAAGCCTACTACAAGAGTATACCCCGGTGAAAGATGGTCCAAAAGTTATTTTTGGCGGATCTGATCGGGGAATCACAAAAGGCTACGGTATGATCACAAATGGTATAGTCTCTTTCACAGATGTGGCTTATGTTAAAGGATTACAACATAATCTCATTAGCATAAGTCAACTTTGTGACAAAGGCTATATGGTAGAATTCTACAAGGACAAGTTCTTGATAAAGTCGTCTGATACGTCAGAAACTATTTTAACAGGCACTCGGAGTAGAAATATGTTTTGCTTAAATTTTCTATGTTTAGACTCTTCTACACCAGTGTGTTTTTTAGCAAAAGATAGTGCATCTCTTTGTGACCAGTGGCACAAGAGACTAGCACATATAAATTTCAAAACTATAAATATGTTATTTTCCCACAACTTAGTTCGTGATGCTCCTGATGTTAAGTGCATTAAAGAGAGACCTTGTCACGCATGCCAAATGGGCAAGCAGACGAGAGCTAGCTTTAAGAGCATTATTGGCAAAGAATCTACCAGATGTTTATATCTACTTCATATGGACTTATTTGGTCCCATGCCAATTCGGAGTTTAGGGGGTAAGTCTTATACGTTGGTTATTGTCGATGATTACTCACGTTTTGCTTGGGTATTCTTTCTGAAACACAAGTCAGACACCTATGATTCTTTCACCTCATTCGTCGGGCAAATTCAGAATGAAGTAGAATGTTCTGTGGTCAAAATCAGAAGTGACCATGGTACAGAATTCAAGTATGGGGCCATGACTGAATTTTGTGAAAGTCTGGGTATCTTTCATGAGTTTTCCTCTCCCCGTACTCCACAGCAAAATAGGGTTGCCGAGAGAAAGAATAGAACACTCATAGAGGCCTGCAGAACAATGTTGAGTGATTCTTCACTACCAGAGTACTTCTGGGCTGAAGGCATCAACACTGCTTGCCACGTGCAAAATAGAGCACTAATCAACAAGAACCATCATAAGACTCCTTATGAACTTTTGAAGGGCAAGAAACCAACCCTGTCTTATTTTAGAATCTTTGGCAGTAAGTGTTTTGTACTTAATAACGGGAAATATTACAAAACTAAATTTAGTGAAAAATGTTTTGAAGGTATTTTTGTAGGTTATAGTAGCCATAGTAAGGCATATAGGATTTTCAACAAGAAAACCCTGGTTGTAGAAGAAACTTACAATGTCATATTTGATGAGACGAGTATGCTTCAAAGCAACTCTTCTAGTGTTTTTGTTGAAGATGTAGATGCAAGGTTCAAGGAACTACACCTAGAAGAAACTGTAAAGGAAGACGCTCCAAAAGCTATTGAAGTAAATGCTCCTTCTACATGTGAGGATGATGACCCTCAGGAAGATGAAGATGTACCTGAAGTGCAGGAACCTCATGGTCATCTAAATGTTGGAATGATCAGACATTTGAGAGATCATCCAGCTGATCAAATCATCGGAGATCCTTCAAGCAGAGTTCTAACTAGAAGAGGTACAACTAACAAAGTTTTACATTTAAGTTTTCTTTCACAGATTGAGCCGAAGAAGTTTGAAGAAGCAAACACTGATCCCTCTTGGATCCTTGCTATGCAAGAGGAGCTCAACCAATTCAAGAGATGTAAAGTTTGGAAGTTGGTACCTAGACCCAAAGGACAGAATGTGATTGGAACCAAATGGATTTACCGGAACAAGCTTGATGAAAAGGGCATCATCACCAAGAACAAAGCAAGACTGGTTGCTCAAGGATACAGGCAAGAAGAAGGGATTGACTTTGATCAGACCTTCGCACCAGTAGCAAGACTTGAAGCCATCAGATTATTTCTGGCTTATGCTGCATATAAGGGCTTTAAGGTTTTCCAGATGGATGTAAAGTCCGCCTTTCTGAATGGAGACCTTAAAGAGGAAGTTTATGTAGCTCAGCCTCCAGGTTTTGTAGATCCTAACTTTTCTGATCATGTATATTATTTACATAAAGCCTTGTATGGTCTCAAACAGGCACCTCGTGCCTGGTATGAGACATTGTCTAAGTTTCTCCTTGAGAACAAATTCACAAGAGGAACAATAGACAAGACATTGTTTCTTAGGGAAGTAAAAGGCGAGATTTTACTAGTGCAAATCTATGTCGACGATATTATATTTGGCTCTACTGATGACAAACTCTGCAAAAAGTTTTCTAACTTGATGCAAGGTAACTTTGAAATGAGCAGTATGGGAGAGCTGAAATATTTCTTAGGACTCCAGGTGCACCAATCTGAAGATGGAATCTTCATCTCTCAGACGAAGTTCATCAAAGAGCTTCTTAAGAAATTTGGAATGGAGAGTGCAACCTCAATGAGGACTCCAATGGGCTCAAGTATGTCTCTGGACAAGGATGAGAAAGGGAAACCTTTTGATGAAACCAAGTACAGAAGCATAATTGGGTCCTTGCTCTATCTCACTGCTACTAGGCCTGATATAATGTTCTCAACATGTGCTTGTGCTAGGTATCAGGTGAACTGTAAGGAATCTCATTATGCCGCTGCAAAGAGGATTTTGAGATACCTTAAGGGTACACCCAATCTCGGCTTATGGTACCCAAGAAGCAATGATTTTGAACTAATTGGTTTTTCAGACGCTGATTTTGCAGGAAGCAAAGATGATAGGAAGAGCACTTCGGGAACTTGCCAGTTCTTAGGAAAACGGCTCGTCTCCTGGAGCAGCAAGAAGCAGAATTGCGTTGCAATATCGACTGCTGAATCGGAGTATATCTCTGCCGGCAGTTGTTGTGCTCAACTTTTGTGGATGAAAAATCAGCTTGAGGACTATAATTTAAAGCTCTCAGAAATCCCCATGTTCTGTGACTCCTCAAGTGCTATTGCCATAGCAAATAATCCCATCTCTCACAGCTGAACGAAGCATATTGAGCTTCGCTACCACTTCATCCGGGAACATGTTGAGAGTAAGGACATAAACTTGTTATATGTTAATACTGGCAAACAAATTGCAGATATTTTTACGAAGCCTCTGGACGAAACCAAATTCAATTTCTTCAAAATGGAACTTGGAATGCTTAACAAGGACTCTTGAAGTTGGGACTGTTGAGATTTCACGAAATTGCACGAGATTTCACTTGTTAACTCAGAAAATTTCATGAAGTTTCACGGATGTTCACGGGACAAATTTTACTCCTCTCAATTCATCTCCCGTGGAATCATCTCCCTATTAAATACGATTTTATCGTCTTTCAGGTATGCACTCTACTTAAATTTATATATATATAAATAAAAGAAAACATCACGATTTCACGAGAACCTCCGTGAAACCCTACCCGACCGTTCGTCTCCTTCTTCACGATTCCTCTGTTTCTCTTCCGCGGCTTCGACGACGTCAATGGCGCCCAAAGCTTCTGGTGGTCTGCATTCAGGGGGAGAGTTGGTGAGAGGCGCCTTCCGCTTAGCTTCAGATGAGTTTCGGAACGTGATTTTGATGCTCGATGTCGCCGGGCTCAGTTTTATCTTAGAAGAGCCGGCTAAAATCCTAGAACAGGACATTCTGGAGTTCTATCGAAATGCCAAAATCTCAAGTCAAGGTAAGAAGATCAAAAGCTCTATTAGGTCTTGCAAAATCATTTTGAATGCTAGTGGTATCAACCGATCGTTGAGAATGCCTGAAGTTGAATCAGAAGAGTTGTTTGTTGAAGATATTTTCAGAGCCAGAAGATTCTGTGGCATTCTTGATCAAAGCTCCAAAATCAGAAGAAAGTTCATGAATGAAGGAGGTAAGCTTCTGTGTGATATCATAGGAAAAGTATTATTATGCAAGGTAGGCTCTCATGACTACCTCTCTGAAGAAGCTTTCAAAATTCACACCGCTATAATTTGTCGGAAGAATTTCAATTTTGGTGAAGTAATCTTTGAGAAGATTAAAGAAAGTTTTCTTGCTCCAAATTTTGGAAGAATTCTCAGTCTGCTTCTCCACAGTAGCAATCCAGATTTTTTTAATCTTGGAAGAGGTATCCCCATCCACCACACAAAGAAGATCAACTCAACCATTTTCTCCAAATGGGAAAGGGTAATTCCCAAGGGCTTAGGGAATGCTGGAGTTAGGGCTGCTGTAAGTGATGATGAGGCCCCTCTGCTTGATGAGCATAGATCTATTGAAGCAGGGCAATCTTCCAGGGGGAGTGGACTTAGTCCAGCTCCTGCTCAGGGCAGAGATGCACATGTTGAGGGGGAGTTTCCAACCCCAAGAGACATTGGTGCAGGAAGTGGTGCTGCAGAAGATGTTCCTCCAAGTGATGCTGATCAAGTACCTCTTGATCCTGTTGATTTTGTTGTCCCTGTTGCTTCTCTTGACATGGAGGGCCCAGAGAATGCTGCTATTTTTGATGAGTCTCCTGAGCTGGAAGATTCAAGGAGATCACCTGCCATGGTTGTTTCTCATTCTGAAGATCATGAAATCTTGCCAGACTCTCCTCATGAGCAATCTGAATCTGGGGAGAAGGGAAGCTTTGGTGCTATGCTGAGGTTGGCTAAGGAGATGTCTCTAGTTGAGGGGGAGAAAGACCAGGAAGATATCTTCATGGCTGAATCTGTTCTTCCTGCAGTCTTTCCTTCTGTGCTGCTTTTGCCTCCTCCAGAAGTTCTTGTGGCTAGGAGCACTTCTCCAAGGGCAACTGTGCTTGACAAGCAAGCACAGTCCTCAAGTTTTGTTGCTGATAGAATTTCTCCTGAAGAGGTTGAGACTGGTGATAGCTCTCACTCCTCTTTGCTGCAGTCCATAGCAGGGCTGCTAAAGGTTCAGACTGATCACTTTGATCAGTCTATCAAGCAAGTCTATAAGAAAATTGACTCTGTTGATAGTTCTCTGAAGCAGGAATTGGCAGAGATCAAGCATGACATGGGAAGATTTAAGAGTAATCAAGAAGCCTGGATGCTATCTGCAGGGAAAGCTTTGGATCATACAAATAAAGCTGTTGGGCATACTCTCAAGAATCTGCATCAGGTTAGTGAAGATGTACTACATTTGACTACTGCTCTCTCTACTCTTAGCTCTGCTCATGATCAAGGAATCACTTACTTGGATGATCAAGTTAAAGCTCAGCTGAAGAGATTATATACCCTCCTGCATGAAGATCTCATAAAGGGGGAGGAGAGTGTGGTATCTAAGTTAGAAGAAAGTGCAAGCAAAATGGATGTTTTGAATGAAACTGTAGCTAGTCAAATGCAAGATCTCAAGGAAAACATCTTACAAAATGTTAAGGATGTGAACTGGTATACTTATGAAGCCCAAAGCTGGCTGTTCAAGCAAGTAGCTGGAATGCTTGGGTTTACTGTTGTGGATAAAGGATCAGATTTTCCCTCTTCAAGTGCTCCAGGACCCAGGGCTCCTAGTTTCTCTCCAAATCCTGTTGAGGATTATGTTCTTGCTGATGAAGTCATTCCTGCTTCAACTTATCAAGAATTTTGGGATGATCCTTTCCCTGTTCAAGATCCTGACAGCTCTCTTTTTGCTGAACCCTCTGAGAAGTCACTAAAAAGGAAGTTATTTGCTGATAAGCCATCTGCTAAGAGGTCTAATCCACATAAGAAGATCAGAGAATTTTATGATAAGCCTCCTCCTAGAAACTTCCAAGAAAGCTGGAGCCCCATCTCCAAAAGTGTTGTTCTATCTGTTTAGAATGAAAAAGTCAGTGACCATTATAGTTCAGAAGAATGGAGCAAGTTTGAGAAGAGGACAAATGAAAGAAGAATTCACTTCAAGAATGGTGGATCTAAAGAGTCTGCTCCTGACAAATACTGGCCTAAGCCAAAGGCATTCTTTGAGAGAATGGATTCAGAACTGAAGAAGAAAACTGAGGCAGTGGACAGAATGTTTGCAAAGAAGAAAGGCAAAGGTCATGAATAAGCTGTGCTTATCTGGAATCATGATGTTTTCTTTGCTTATATATATACACACATTTCTCTTGTGTTAAGTTAAAACATTCAGTCCTATTCTGTTTTTCCTTATATATTACTGTCTTGGTTGTGCTTTCTTATTTAGTATTCTTTCTGTGCAATTCAAGTTAGTGTCTAGGGTTATGACATCTTCAAATAGGGGGAGATTGTTGGGTATTGTGTCCACAATCACCTTGATTTGAAGATGTCCCCTAGTAAACTAAAATGAATTGTATTTGTATTTGATGACTTTTGTTTAGATGTGTTATGACAGGCCTTAATGCTAAGTGCTCACCAAAGTCAGGTTGTAATGGATCACCAAACACAGTTCTAGACAATATAATCCCTCATTGTATAGAACAAAGTGTTGGTCCATGTGTAATCTCTCTTTTGGGGTGCACTTCATATACTCATAACTGAAGGCTTTCAAGGTTGAGGAGTGGAGCAGGTTTTCAGAAGAAAAGAAAAATTCTGCTGAGTCAATTCGTCGAGATGACTCGGGTCATTCCGACAAATCCCGACGAATCCAGACAGAAGACCTTTGTCTTGGTTTAGAAGAAAATTATGCAGCCAAGTCCATTCGTCGAGATGACTCGGGTCATTCCGACGAATCCCGACGAATGCTGACAGAGGTCATTTTGGCTGAGTTGTGTAGAAAATTCTGCAGCCAAGTCCATTCGTCGAGATGACTCGGGTCATTCCGACGAATCCCGACGAATCCTGACAGAGGTCATTTTGGCTGGGTTTTGAAGAAATTTATGCAGCTAAGTCAATTCGTCGGATGTTCACGTGAAGTCTCGACGAATGACGGTCAGACGGATTTCAAATCTTTGTTTCGTTTTCGAAAATTAGGGTGAGCCACCATGAACAGTACACGTGTCGCCTCTCCCTTCTTTGTCGCACTAGCCGTTGAAGTCCTCCCTATAAATAAATCCTTATTTTAGGGCAAGGGGCTTCTCTTAATAATTTTCTCGATCAAAACATCTCTCTTCAGCCGACAGTTCAGAAAAAGCTAAAAGTTGATCTCCTTTCTCTTTTGCTGAACAAGATTTCTGAGACCTAACATTTGCTGCTCAAGATCCTTTCTCTCTTGTTGTTAGAGATTTCTCAGAAGAAGGCCTTTGATCTTATTGTTGCTCTCCTTATTGAAGATTCTTTCAAGTAAGTCAAAGGGCCTATTCAGATCTGGTTAGCCAAGTCTTCTCTCCTCCACTTCTTTCAAGTGCCAAGCTTTCTTTCAAGGTTAAGAAGAAGACTCAGTTTTCAAGATCTGAAGTTAATCTCTTTAGAGGTTAAGAAGAAGTATTTTGTTGTTTCAATATTTTCTTTTGTAGGATTTTTCACTCCGAGATTATTTGTAGGAGTTGTTTACTCCGAGGTGTAGGAGTTGTTATACTCCGAGGTGTAGGAGTTGTTATACTCCGAGTTGTAGGAGTGGTATACTCCGAGTTGTAGGAGTTTGGACTCCGAGGTGTAAGATTAGTTATAATCTGAGATTGGTGAAGTAGTCGAGTCTAGCCTCATAGTGCTAGATAGGCGAGGCGGGAAAGAGGACTACCCACATCGGGGAACCTCTATAAAATCCTTGTGTCTGTGCTGTGTTTGATTGTTTGCTTTTCTGTGTTAAATTTTTTTAATTCTGCATAAAGACATAGAATCCACCTATTCACCCCCCCCCCCCCCCCCCTCTAGGTGATTTAGGCCGCAACTAGATACTTTCAACTAAGTCTAGCCCTATGATAGGCTTGCACTATCTAATACCTGAACAACATAACTAAACACATGCATCAAATACAAAGTGTGTTTATCCTTGACTTGAAGACTTCTTCAAATCAGGAACATTGAGGGCATCTAACACTTTTGTCCATAACTAAACACATTCAAGGCATCAAATACAAAGTGTGTCCTTCTGCTCATCATCATCACTTATGGTCATAGCATTCATGTGTTCTTCTTCTTCTGAGCTGGCGGAACTAGACGCACTATCACTGAGAGTCCTAGTTTTATTTACCAGGAAGCTCATTTCTTTATTCTTTTCTCTGTGAGACCTCTTCTCATCAGATTTCTTATTTTTCTTCCTTCTCGAAGGACAATCAATTATCATGTGACCTAACTTCCTGCATCCAAAACAAATTGGTTCATTAGAAATAGGTTTATTTTGCTTAGTATCATATATGTCCCCTTTTGATTTGTGGGGATTGCTGCTTCTCCTTGAGTTGAATGCGGAGGAATATCTTCCTTTCTCCCTCTTTTTTCCTTCTGAGCAGCTTCATGAAGTTTTTGGAGAATACTGTAAGTTCTCCTTCAGACAAATTTGATCCAGTAGAGCTGGTCTCAGATTCTTCAAATTCTGGATCCTTGATTTTCTTGGAGCTTTCAGCTTTTAGAGCCACAGATTTTTCTCTGTGGTGAGATCTGCTGCCTTCTTCTTCAGCCTTCCTTATATTCAGCTGAAGTTTATGGGAAAGAAGTATCCCAAATAGATTTTTGGGTTCCATGTTGCCCAGATTACCCATTTCTCTATTTGCACAGATCTTTATATCTCACTCTTTGTTGAGTGATCTGAGAAATTTGTCATTCAAATCATAACTAGTGAATGTCCTTCCATATGTCTTTAGACCATTCACAATTTTGAAGAATTTCTCATAACACTTAGAAATGGAATCCTTCTTTTCTTGTCTGAAAGACTCATACTTCTGGTTGAGGAGAGACTTCCTATCATCACTTACTTCAACTATCCCTTCCATATACACCACCAAGGAATCTCACATCTCCTTGGCAGTTTTGCAGTGGACTAGATTCTGGAAAGTAGAATCATCAATAACATTTACCAAGATGTTCTTGGCCATCTTGTCCATGGTGGCAAGTACCATCTCATCTTTGGGCATTTCAGAATATTTCTTAGGAACAGGGGCTTCACTGTTGATGGTGGATGCTGTCATAGGAATGAAAGGCCCTTCCTCTATAGTGGTGAAAATCCTAGGGTCAAAAGCCTCCATGAAGATCTTCACCCTCTCCTTCCAAACAGCAAAATTCTCCTTCTTGTAGATAGGTAACTTCGTAGACCTGAACTCTTTATAGTTCTCACCAACATACATGATTTTTGATTCTAAGTGAACCCAAATAGATCTTGTTCTTTAGTTGTTAGGCTAGTTAGAACTGAACCTATCTCTGATACCAATTATTGTTTTACTTTGGGTCACTTAGATCACACCTAGAGGGGTGAATGGTGTGATAGGTGCTTTTTGTATTCTTTTTAGGTTTAGCAAGATAATAAAGTAAACACAGAAAACACAATGATTTATAGAGGTTCCCCAATAATGCCTTGGGTAGTCCTCTCTCCACACCACTTATCTAGCAATGTGCTAGACTAGGCAAAACTCCTCAAAATCCAGATCTCACAATAGAGACCATATCTCAGTCTTCTCTATAAAGACTTACACTCAGGCTACCACAACCCTACCTCAATCTCAACCATAGATCTACACCCAGATCTTCTCCAAGATCCTACCTCAGATCCAAAGGTTCTTACACTCAGATTCCCGTTAGAATCCTACAGCTTAGGCTCTCAGAGCCCTACAACTTAGGCATATAAGAAAGCCCTACACTCAGATCTCGAAAGAGATCCTACAGCAACAGATTATAAATTTATTGTTTACAACATAACTTGGACTCAAATAATCAAGAATGAATAATCTGGAGTCTTCTGTATAAGCACATCAGAGAGGCTTCTTTTTCCTTGATTAGATCTTTGAAATAATACTCTTGAAGACTGAAATCTTGATCAGGAAAAACTTCTTGCAGAAATAAACTTCTTACTCAGATAAGTGATCTTCGGGAAGAATTTGACCGGCTGAGCAATACTTGAGCAAATGGATGAATCAGATCTTTGATTGTACAGGCTCTGAAGATTCTACAAGAGTACTTGAGAACAAACTGTAGCAGCACCTTAGATTTCTTCCTTTGAGAAAATTAAATGTCGCCTCCAATGAAATTGCGTTCTCGTTCCATTTGCAAATGATTCGTCAAAGTTAAAGATAGAATGACAGAACTAATTGAATTTATGAAGCTCTAAGGCCTTTATATAGAATCAATTACGAACTGCTAAAAATCAAGAAGGATTTAATTAATTAAAATCTTTTAAGTAGAAACAAATCAAAATTAAGTATTCAAAATTATATTTCATGATATGTTAAACTTAAAATTAAAAATAAAAACAATTCTCTTTTTTTGTACAATTTTTGTTTTGTTTTTCACTATTGATCCCACATCCTTATGGTTACTTTATACATAATGTGATATGACACAATCACCTTGCATAAACTTTAATAAATCAAATTGAAAGAAAATGAATAAAAGTCATATCATTTCAAGTAACGTATTTATCATCTTTTCTAGATTTTATCCTTGTTAAATCATTTGCTTATAAATATCTTATATTATCATTATGAATTGAATACTAAATTTTTTATATGATACTATCAAGACTAATAAAATTATTTTCAAAAATGGATTTAAAATAAGCTATTTAGGGGTCTTTGGTTAAAATATAAGATGCACAACTTTTTGTTTATTTTTTTGATTTCGTTACTGCATTTGATAGCTCTTATCATATCAAATCATAATCATGAAAAATCAGATAGAAAAATCGCAAAAACCATGTGTTTTAAACAAAAATCTTAACTTTGTTGCAAACGCCAGGCGTTAGTTTCTAACGCCGTTAGTTTCTAACTCCGGCGGTAGCACTATTTCTTGAAAAAATCTGATTTCTCTAAAATATTCAATTTCTGGAAAATTATTTTTGTCACTTTAATTATCACTATCTTTACATTCAGAAAAGTTTTAATATGTTTTGGCTAATTTTTAAAAATAAAAATTTACAAAACCTTTCAAAATAATCAAAAATATTTTCTCATTATATATATATATATTCATTAGTCACCTTACAATCTTTTACCTTAATAATTTGAAAATGTTGAATATGAATGTTCTCCTAATACTTCACTTATATTGTCATGAATAATTGATTATGAGTACTTAATTTCTATGTGTTAAAGTAAATGATCATTTATAACAATGACACAAAATCAAAAGATCTTTTAATTAAAACATTAAACATAATCGGAAAAGATCATATTGCTTTCAAAATATGTTTTGAGATCATGATCATTATATGAATGTATTATGTAGTATGTTTATATGTATCTCACTTATATGTAGACCCTAGATTCAACATTGTACCAATAAGAATAATTCAAATAGAATCATCACTTCATTCTAGGTCTGTAAATTGAAATGCTATTTTTTGAGTACATGCATCATCATCACTATTAATCTTATTACATAACATTGCTTTCAAACTCGTCATTCTAGCATCATCTCTTATTGCAGGTACAAATCAATTTTTATGTTAGTTATATCATGTCATGAAGGTAAAATTGAATAATGAAATTTGAAAATTACATCAATCCTAATTACAATAATTTTTCAAAAAAATCCTAAAAATAAAGCCAAACTTTATGAATTGATCTTTAGGTTTAAATGTATAGTATGTCTTTGATCATTCACCCATGATCACATGTCTCACAATAGCGGGGACATAGAATTGTATGCATTAGATTTCCTAACATATAAGTCATGTCTTGTCCTTAACCGGGGAGGGTTCTAGTGGGGCCTTGCGAGGCATTGGGGGAAAGAGTGTTAGGGTGATCGACCACTTTTGTGTGCATATGGGACTAACACCCCATTCTACGACATGTGTGCAGCTCCTCATGCTCATCCATTACTTAGTACGGGGCTAGTGTGTAGGCATATAGTCAGGATATTATAATCTATGACATACTTATATCATATATATTGCATGCACTCATTATGACTACACTCTTCATGTATTCTTGTTTTGATCTAACATGTGTATCTTGTGTTTTGCATATTTTATCATTTTGAGCTTTAATGATCTTGTAAAATACTAGTATTTCAAAATCCAACAAAAACATGTTTAAAGAGCCTTCTAATCTTCTCTATAGTTTCTGAATTTTCTACACTAAGAAAGCATTTATATAATATCTCTAAATCAAAGAAAAAAATTCAAAATTACACGAAATAGTGTACTATTTCGGCGTTAAGAGTTCATGCCCAATGTTAGTGGTCAACACCGGCGTTAGAACTCAACGCCTGGTGTTAGCCCTCTGTGCTCAAATTTCCATTTTTTATTATTAAAAATCTCTGATATTCTATCATGCATATTTTCCTGTCTGTTTCTCTGTTTAGAAAGCTTTTATTTATTTTTATTAATCTTTGTTTTTTTCTTTATTCAAAATCAAATAATAAAAAACTTTCAAAAATATATTTTGTCATGCTTTTGCTTTTAAATTTTCAAAAAATATATTTTGTTTTACTACTTGACTATAAGATTCCACATGAACAAAAATCTTGTTATTTTCTTCTCAAATGGTCAAAATTGATTAAGCATACTCTTAAAGATTCTCTTCAATGTTTAATTTTAATTTCAAGTTTCCTCAACATTATTTTGTTTTGTCATGCATTGACCTTAATCTTGTTATATGCAATGAAATAGACAATAGAAAATTGTGTAAGATTGTCTAGCATGCATCTAAGTATGAGTAATGAAATATCTAGATGCCCACCAAAATCACCTAGAGGGGGGTGAATAGGTGATAACAGCGTCTTTTGCGGAATTGAAAATCTTGAAAATAAAGAACGCACAAAATGCAAACCACAACCACAGACGACAAAGAAATTTATAGTGGTTCCCCGATCTTGGGTACTCCACTTGCCGGCCTCGCCAATCTAGCACCACGGCTAGACTTGACTACTTCACTAAATCTCGGATCAAGAACGATCCTACAAATCTTAGAGTCAAAACTCTTACAACTCGGAGATCAATCTCCTACAAACTCAGAGAGAACCCTCTCCTACAACTCGGAGATCACCTCTCCTACAACTCGGAGAACAATCTCTCCTACAATCAAATATAAAATTGATAATGAGATTATACTTAACAAATCACAAACAGATCTGAATAATTTGATGAAGATCTTCTTTTCTTCTTGCGACAGAAATGACTTCGGCTTGATGTAGAAGATGAAGAATCGAAACGGCACAAATCAGATCTTCTAAGGTCTTGATCAATCTGATAGAATCAGAACGTGTAAGGCAATGATCGATTGACCTTCCTCTTCCACTTGAAGACGATTTCAGATAACTCACGATCGAACTCCAATGATGGCGATGCGCGGCACTGACGACGATCTTGGATCAGATTAGGGTTAGGAGAAAATGAACTCTGATCTTTTGATTCTCAAAATAACTCGAAAACTTAATCAATCATAAGGAGCAATCATTATATAGAAGACATCCTAACGATTCAACCTTAAGACGAGGAAAGACGTCACGTCAATTTGACGGAAAGGACTTGTCGTCAAAACGGGAAAACAAAGTTTTCGAGAAATGATAGGACTAGACTTCTCGAGAATTTCAAGACTTCTCGAGAGAAATGACTAGTTCTCGAAAAACATCTTTAGAAAGAAAAGGTCAAAGATATATGACAGGACTTCTCGAGAGAAAAAGGACTTCTCGAAAACAAAGGTACTTCTCGAAAACTTCAGAACAATTTCGAGAACAACCTTCAGAGATAAAGGCTTTTCGAAAGAACCAAAGACTTCTCGAAAATAAAAGTACTTCTCGAGAGATAAAAGACTTCTCGAAAATAAAAGTACTTCTCGAGAGATAAAAGACTTCTCGAAAACAACTAGAAAAGAACTTTTCACGAAAGCAAAGAAGACCTTTCGAGAGAACAAAGACATCTCGAGAAATACAAGAAATTACTCGGAAATTTCAACAACTTCTCGAGAAACAACTGAAACAACTCTTCTCGAAAAAGCATAAGGACTTTTTCGAAAACACAGAAAGAGTTCTCGGAAAATCTCCTTACTTCTCGAAAAGTTTACATAGAGAAATTTCTTCTTTTGTCTTCAGGCCAATGCTGCACACCTAAGCTTTGAACCTTTAATGTCTTGATCATAAAGTGTATCCCAATTGAGAGACCACACATGAGTCAACCCCATACCTCACACAATGAAGAATTACATTGCATGAGACTGTGCTTATTGACCCATTGTGACCTGACATTGGTCTACACTTTGCAAAGTGAACCTGCAAGAGCATTACTAGAAAAGCATATCAAATACACAAACAATTCAATCTTGGTTCAAAGTTGACTTTCTACAAATCAAGGCTATTGTGGATACAATACCCAACAATCTCCCCCTATTTGTAGAAGTCAGAACCCTTCTTACCAAGATGAATTGTAGCCATATTAAATATAAAAAGAACATACTAGAAAGAACATTAAGAGCAATATCTAAATATAAGAACATGATTGTCACATCAGAATCAAAAACTATATTTAGATTTAAGATTGTCTAATGAATTAAAGTTCACACAAGCATATGACAATAGAATTTGATGATCTTCAACCTCTGGCATTGTCTCTTCTTTTCTGTTCCTGTCTTTTGAAGTATGCAAAAGGTTTAGGATGGTACTTAGGAGGAGCTGGAGGAGCTGTAGGATCATTGTACTTATATATCCTGTAATGTAATCTCCTTTTGGTCTTGCTGGTTTGATAAAGTTTCCATTCAGAAGAGCTGTAATAGTCTTGAACTTGCATTCCTCCTTCTTCAACTAATCTGAGTGAATCAAGAATGATAGCCTTTGAAATAGGACTCCAAATCTCTGGATAATTCACAGGATCAGTAGCAGCAGCTTTGCCAGAGCCTGCTGAACTAGATTCAGGAACTGATCTCTTAGCAGAAGGTCCTTCACCATATTTTCTTTTTCTAGAGCCTTGCTTAGAAGAAGCAACTTCTACATCAGAAGACACAGCTTGTCTTGGAGAGAACTGAGGAGGCTCAAACTGAGGAGGGGGAACAGCAGGGTCAATGCCCAAGTCTGGAAAGATCTCACTATGAAGCCAAGTGGTAGACCTTTGTGTGAATTCTTTGATATCAGCTACCTGCTTCTGGACTCCCTGAGACAGTTGATCAAACTTCTCACTCATATGATTATGAAATGCAAATAAATTCTCATCAATTGATCCTATCAACTTGTCCTCCCCCTTTCTGACTTCTACAGAGAGGGTTTGGAGAATAGATTCCTTAAACTGGCCAACTTCATCAATAACTTTGAAAGTATTATCTTCAGCCCTTGAAGCCATGTTTTTTTGAGTTTTTCTTACTTGAATAACTTCAGCTAGCACTGTGGCTACACCCTCTATGGTGTGATCAATAGCCTTTCCTCCCTGAATAACAACCTCTTTTAGTTGATCTGAACTGGTTTTGAATTCTTTCAACTTCTTTGACATTTCCTTTTCAACATCAGATATTCTTGCATGAACTTCTTTGAAGGAGTAATCTATTTTGGCACTTTGTCTTTGAAGCATAAGTTCAATTTTACCAAGAATTGTTTGTTCATCAAAAAGAGATGGAAGAGGAGGGATTGGCAGAGCTTCTTCTGGTAGATCTTCAAGAACAACTGAACTCTGGAGCTGCACAGGAGATAAAACAACAATCTTTTCCTGAGCATCCTTGTTTGTGTCTAAACAAGGCTCTTGCTCCCCCTCAATATGTACTGGGGGAGGAGAGGAATCAGGCACTGAAACATCATCTCCTTCTAGAGTAAAATCAAAATCTGCTCCTGACCCACCCATGTGGTCACTAGTGCTAAGCACATCATCAGCACCTTTAAGAATTTCACTCACCACATCTGCTATGGTGGAATCTACTCTGTCTTCATTTATAGCTGGAGGAGGTGAGAAATGATCCCCTTGATCTTGTGAAAGAACAGTAGTTTCCATAGGAGTATCTGACAAGACTTGATTATCTGGGATTGATGGAGTTTTGGAAGGAGCTTGTTCTGAAGGATCCTGAGCTGATGGAGAAGGAACTGTATTTGGTTCTGCTGAAGGAATGGTGTCTTGAGGAGCTGGAGATGGATCTGGATCTGGAAATGAACTGAGTTGAGCTGGAGGTGGAGCTGGAGTTGCTGATGTTTCTGGAGGAGGAGGAGCAGGAGCTTCAAATTCAGGAACTGATTGAGCTGAAGTAATAGGCTCCCCCTGGGGACCTGCACCTGCAGCTGGCTTATTAATTCTGATGTTCCACCTCTTCATTGTAACAACATCTACCTTCTTCAAATGATGAATAATAGCTCCTTTGGACATGTCAAACACAACTGGATCCAGCTGATTTAAATAGAGTGTCAGGATTCTTGCAAAATTGGGGCTCAATATGCTTTCTTTGATCTTATTGAATAAAAAGTCTGCCCAGCTGAACCTTTTTCCACAAACCACTATTGCTACTAAACTGAAAACATCTGAAGAGACATGACCCAGGCTGCCAGTATGACATAGTAAGACCTTTGAAATTATATCTACTATCAATTTTCCCACATCACTCATCTTTTGTCTACGAATGATTGAAGTTCCTTTATCTAATCCACAAAACATTAGGGCATGAGCCCAATCCTCATTATTTAAAGAGTCCCCATTTTCTTCCAATGGAACTTTCAAATACTTGGAAAGAGATTTTGGATTAATCTTGATTTTGAAATTTCCAACCATAGATTTCATCCTATTTCCATTTTTGTGAACTTTTACATTGATAAACAGATCCTCTACCTCTTGAAATAGAATTCGACATTGATGTTCTAGTACGAATGACAGTCCTGCTGCGTCTAAAAGATAAAAAAGGTTTTGAAACTCATCTGACATAGACTGGAGACCTTCTCGCACAAGTTCACTGCCCACGCCGATCTTAGGTTTTCCGGAAGGAGCCATTAATCGTGAGGAGAACTTGAGATGAGGACTGGAAAGAGTGAAGATCCGTCTGAACTGGAACGACGATTTTGCGTAAAAGAAGATGAACCGACTGCGCTTTTCGAGAGGAAATGGAAGTACCTCGCGTGACCTCTTAATTCATTTCGAGACTCTATTTATAGTGTGGTTCTGATGTGACAATTAATTAAAAAAAACATTTAAGCGTACCTGGCACTTCATATTCTCGAAAATTTGAGAATAAAGTTTCCGAGAAGTATAAGACATTTCTCGAGAGGTTGAGAAGGTTCTCGAGAGATTACCCATTTCTCGAGAAGTGTGAGTTCATTTTTCGAGAGATGATGTCAAATTTTTTGAAATATTTTATCTTCAAACAACAGCAAGTCATTTCTCGAGATGTTCACTTCATTTCTCGAGAAGTTTAATGATGACTTGAAATTTTCATCTTTGATTTTTCTTCACTCCAAAGGATATGCCTGTGCTTCATTTTAGAACATAAAAATAAGATAAAATTTAAGAAAATTTACTTATCTTCTTCTCTTATCCTTTGTTTGATCAATATTCCATGTTGAGCATTCCAAGTTCTGTCTTGAAGAAGGAGAACTTGGTCTCATCCAGCGGCTTCGTGAATATATCTGCTATTTGCTTATCTGTAGAGACATAACTTAAGTTGATATCCCCATTCTCCACATGCTCTCGGATGAAATGATATCTTAATTCGATATGCTTTGTCCGACTGTGTGAGACCGGATTATTTGCTATAGCAATTGCGCTAGAGGAGTCGCAAAACATTGGAATATTCTTTATCTTCAAATTATAATCTTGAAGCTGGTTCCTGATCCATAGAAGTTGTGCGCAACAACTGCCTGCAGAAATATATTCTGACTCGGCGGTTGAGATTGCAACACAATTCTGCTTCTTGCTACTCCAGGAAATAAGTCTTCTTCCGAGAAATTGGCATGTTCCGGAAGTGCTTTTCCTGTCGTCTCTGCTACCTGCAAAATCTGCATCTGAATAGCCTATTAGTTCGCTATCATTACTTCTTGGGTACCATAAGCCAAGATTTGGTGTGCCTTTAATGTATCTCAAGATTCGCTTTGCAGCAGTGTAATGAGATTCCTTAGAGTTCACCTGATATCTAGCACATACACATGTAGAAAACATTATGTCAGGTCTACTGGCAGTAAGGTAGAGCAAAGAGCCAATTATGCTTCTGTATTTGGTTTCATCAAAAGGTTTCCCTTTCTCGTCCTTGTCCAGAGACATAGCTGAGCTCATTGGAGTCCTCATAGAGGTTGCATTCTCCATTCCAAATTTTTTAATCAACTCCTTGGTGAATTTTGTCTGTGAGATGAAAATTCCATCTTCAGATTGTTTCACTTGAAGTCCTAAGAAATATTTCAGCTCGCCCATACTGCTCATTTCAAACTTTCCCTGCATAAGTTTTGAAAACTTTTTGCAAAGATTGTCGTCCATAGAGCCAAAAATAATGTCATCAACATAGATTTGCACTAGCAAAATCTTGCATTTTACTTCCCTAAGAAATAATGTTTTATCTATCTTTCCTCTTGTGAACTTGTTCTCAAGAAGAAAGTTAGACAGCGTCTCATACCAAGCTCGAGGAGCTTGTTTTAACCCATATAAAGCTTTTTGTAATAAGTAAACGTAATTAGGAAAGTCTGGATTGATAAAACCTGGAGGTTGTTCCACGTATACTTCTTCTTTGATATTTCCGTTGAGGAATGCTGACTTGACATCCATTTGATATACGGTGAAACCCTTGAATGCAGCAAAGGCTAAGAACATTCTGATCGCTTCAAGCCTTGCTACCAGAGCATAAGTTTGATCGAAGTCGATCCCTTCTTCCTGTCTATAGCCTTTTGCTACAAGTCTTGCTTTATTCTTGATGATTGTTCCATCTTCGTCCAACTTGTTTCTGTACACCCACTTTGTTCCAATTATGTTCTTATCCTTAGGCTTTGGAACAAGTGTCCAGACCTTGCAACGCTTGAATTGGTTTAATTCTTCTTCCATTGCAATAATCCAGTGTGGGTCTTCATTTGCTTCTTGAAATTTCTTTGGTTCTACCTGTGAAAGAAAGCTCAAGTGCAAATTTTCGTTAGTAGTACCTCTTCTTGTTCTAATGCCATCATGAGGATCTCCTATGATTTGATCAATAGGGTGATCCCTCATGTGTCTAAATTCAAGATTTCTCGCATCGCTTGGAACAACGGGAACTACTTCTTCTTCAACTGGAACAAATTCTTCCACTGGAGTTGGTTCTTCATCTTGGTGATCTTCCTCTTCAGCTAAGGTTAGAGGAGAGATTTTGACGACGGTTTGAGCGTCGTCTTTAACTGGCTTACGCAAGTGTGTATCTTGCAACTTTGAACCTGCAACTTCAATAGAAGAACTTGAAGAGCTGCTTTGAAGCATGCTCGTCTCATCAAATACAACATTAATAGACTCTTCTACAACCAGAGTTTTCTTATTAAAAATACGATAAGCTTTACTATGGCTGCTATAGCCTACGAAAATACCTTCAAAGCTCTTTTCGCTGAACTTAGTTTTGTAATGCTTTCCATTATTAAGTACAAAGCATTTGCAGCCAAAGATTCTAAAATAAGAGATGGTTGGTCTCTTGCCTTTTAGTAGTTCATAAGGAGTCTTTTCATGGTTTTTGTTTATGAGTGCTCTGTTTTGCACGTGGCATGCAGTGTTGACGGCTTCAGCCCAAAGATATTCGGGTAGAGAAGTGTCACTCAACATTGTTCTGCAAGCCTCAATGAGTGTTCTATTCCTTCTCTCAGCTACCCCATTTTGTTGTGGAGTTCGAGGTGAGGAAAACTCATGAAAGATACCTAGACTTTCACAAAAATCTGTCATAGCCCCAGATTCAAATTCTGTTTCATGGTCACTTCTGATTTTGACCACGGTGCATTCAAATTCGTTCTGGATTTGCTTGACAAACTTAGTGAAAATGGCAAACGTATCTGACTTGTGTTTAAGAAAGAATACCCATGTGAAACGTGAGTAATCATCTACAATAACTAACGTAAAAGACTTACCTCCTAAACTCCTAATTTGCAAAGGACCAAACAAGTCCATATGAAGTAGATGTAAACACCTAGTTGAATCTTTGCCTATAATGCTTTTAAAAGTAGCTCTTGTTTGCTTGCCTTTTACACAAGCATGACAAGGTCTATCTTTAATGCACTTAACATTTGGCGCATCACGTACTAAGTTTTGTGAAAACAACTTATTTATAGTTTTGAAGTTTATATGTGCTAATCTCTTATGCCATTGATCAGCAAGAGATGCACTATCTTTTGCTAAAAGACATACTGGTGTAGAAGATGATAAACAAATAAAATTTAAACAGAAAATATTCCTATGACGAGTGCCTGATAGAATTGTTTCAGAATTTTCTGCCGACTTTATCAAACACTTGTCTTTACAAAAATCAACTATGTATCCTTTATCACAGAGTTGGCTTATACTTATCAGATTATGTTCTAATCCTTCCACATAAGCCACATCTAAGAAAGATACATTGCCATTAGAAATCATACCATAGCCTTTTGTAACTCCACGGTCTGATCCCCCAAAAATAACTTTTGGTCCATTCTCAACTGGAGTAAAATTTTGCAGTAGACTTCTAGTCCCGGTCATGTGCCGAGAACAACCACTGTCCAAATACCAGATAGGATTTTTGATGGCCTTTGGACATACCTGCAAAAACAAATTATTTTGCCTTAGGAGCCCAAACTACTTTGGGTCCTTGGTCCCTTGTTAGTTGAGTACCACGAGGAGCATTAATATTGCGAGTGGTCTTTCTTGCATTGTTAATTTGTGGTCTCTTGGAATATGTGAAATTGAACCAACAGTCTACGGCAAAGTGACCTATTTTGCCGCAACACCAACAGTTAAACCTGTTGTACCTTCTCTTACTATTTTCCTGCTTAATTCTTTGAACGTTGATTTTGGCAGGAGCAATCCTTCTGGATGAATATGTTTCATGAGTACAGCATACACAGGGTAATGCTTTCTCCTCTGGCTTAGGTACAATAGTCTTTACTATTGGTGCTTTCTTCTTATTATGTCCGTGAACATAAGGACCATAATCTCTTAGATTTATTTCTTCATGAGATGCTTTGAAAACACTATCTTCAAAGTTTCGGGGACTAGTCCATCCCTTATAGTCATTGACAGTTCCAAACTTAATTGGTCGGGTCAAGTGACCATAAGTGCTTTGCATGTCATAAATGTTTGAGGGAAAAATAACTTTCTGAAATGGTACATGTTTTTGATGGGCTTTCCCTTTCTCTTCAATGGAGGCCTTCTTAGCATTCATGAATTTCTTATTGGCATGTGTGCCCTTAGTAGTGTTACTAGGACCTGCCACATGACCTAATCCACTAGTACTTGCTTGAGCAGTGAATCTATCAATGAGCGGAAGAATTGTTTTGGGTTGTGAAAACTTTTCAACTAGCTTTCGTTCAGCGGCTAGCTGTTCTTCCAAAACTTTGATAGAGTTCGCTCTCCGATCAAGGAGCTCATCCGAGCTTTTGATCTTGTCTTTTAAGACTTGGACTTCCTCTTTGAAGGAAGAAAGTTGTTCAACTTCCTTTCTCAAATTAGTTTCCATTTCCTTAAGAGACATAATTTCCTTGGTCTGAGATTTGACAATCCTTCGGCACTTGTCAAAGCTCTTGAGCATTTCGGTGTATTGGGTCATGAGTTTAGATTCATCATCAGAGAGATAATCTTTTTGTTCAGCAGAAGCATAATCCGAATCAGATAGCATAGTGTGAGAATTTACCTTCCCAGTGTATGGAGGTTCTTCTTCATCATCAGTCATAGCCATCAACCCGAAGTAGGCTTCTTCTTCACTACTTGATTTTTCCGAGTCACTGTCACTTAAAGTTTTGTTCTTTTTAGCGACTAGACTCTTTTCAGTCTTCCTTTTTCTGTGAGTGGATTTCTTTTCTTCTTTTCTTCCACCCTCCTTCTTTTTATAAGGGCATTCAGCAATCATGTGCCCTGGCTTATTGCAACAATAACAAACTATGTCAGAAGAAATATGTTTACCAGTTTTAGATTTATACCTGTCATGATTGCTAGAACTCTTTTTGTGATGATCACCATCACGTCGAGACTGTCTATTTTCAGAGGAAAACTTGTTCTTCATGTGTCTTCTTTTGTTTAGCAGTTTTTTAAACTGACGGGAGATAAGAGAGAATTCCCCATCAGACATTTCTGAGCTGGAGGAGTCGGCCTTAGATTCTTCTTCATCAGTAGATTCTTGTATACTGATTGGAGACAAAGTTCTGCATTTTCTAGAACTCTCAGCCTTCATAGCCAAGGTTCTTTCCTTGCTTGAACCTCTATTCCCATCTTCTTCTGTTTTCCGAATGTTCATTTGTAGCTCGTGGGACAACAGTTTCCCAAACAGATTCTGAGGGTCTAGATTTGGTAACTTCCCAAATTCTCTGATTGCAACAATCTTGCTATCCCAATCTTTCGTTAGGGAACGCAGGAATTTATCATTCAGTTCACCATTTGAGAATTCCCGACCATAGTTTCTTAGGCCGTTTACGATCTTGAAGAATCTTTCATAAGCATCAGCAATGCACTCCTTTTTATTCTGCTTGAATGCTTCATACTCTTGATTCAAAAGAGATCTTCTATCATCTCTTACTTCTTCGGTACCTTCCATAAGAACTATTAAGGACGTCCACATTTCTTTTGCAGAATTACAGTGAATTAGATTTTGCAACATAGAATCATCCACTGCACTGGCAATGATGTTCTTTGCCTTTTTGTCCAAGGCAACGAGAGCTATCTCATCCTTTGTTAAGTCCATCATTTTCTTTGGTACTTGAACCGTAGGATTGACTGTTGAGGCAGTCATTGGCACATGAGGTCCTTCTTCCACAACTTGGAAGATTCTTGGGTCTGCGGCTTCCATATAAAATCTGACTCTTTCTTTCCACATAGGAAAGTTAGCCTTTGTACATATTGGCAATTTCAACGAAGACGATTCCTTGCACTTTTCCATGATTTGAAGGCAAATAGAGTGAAAAGATCTTGTTCAAGGTGTTAACCTTTTAAGAACAACCTGCCTCTGATACCAATTGAAATATCTAGATGCCCACCAAAATCACCTAGAGGGGGGTGAATAGGTGATAACAGCGTCTTTTGCGGAATTGAAAATCTTGAAAATAAAGAACGCACAAAATGCAAACCACAACCACAGACGACAAAGAAATTTATAGTGGTTCCCCGATCTTGGGTACTCCACTTGCCGGCCTCGCCAATCTAGCACCACGGCTAGACTTGACTACTTCACTAAATCTCGGATCAAGAACGATCCTACAAATCTCAGAGTCAAAACTCTTACAACTCGGAGATCAATCTCCTACAAACTCAGAGAGAACCCTCTCCTACAACTCGGAGATCACCTCTCCTACAACTCGGAGAACAATCTCTCCTACAATCAAATATAAAATTGATAATGAGATTATACTTAACAAATCACAAACAGATCTGAATAATTTGATGAAGATCTTCTTTTCTTCTTGCGACAGAAATGACTTCGGCTTGATGTAGAAGATGAAGAATCGAAACGGCACAAATCAGATCTTCTAAGGTCTTGATCAATCTGATAGAATCAGAACGTGTAAGGCAATGATCGATTGACCTTCCTCTTCCACTTGAAGACGATTTCAGATAACTCACGATCGAACTCCAATGATGGCGATGCGCGGCACTGACGACGATCTTGGATCAGATTAGGGTTAGGAGAAAATGAACTCTGATCTTTTGATTCTCAAAATAACTCGAAAACTTAATCAATCATAAGGAGCAATCATTATATAGAAGACATCCTAACGATTCAACCTTAAGACGAGGAAAGACGTCACGTCAATTTGACGGAAAGGACTTGTCGTCAAAACGGGAAAACAAAGTTTTCGAGAAATGATAGGACTAGACTTCTCGAGAATTTCAAGACTTCTCGAGAGAAATGACTAGTTCTCGAAAAACATCTTTAGAAAGAAAAGGTCAAAGATATATGACAGGACTTCTCGAGAGAAAAAGGACTTCTCGAAAACAAAGGTACTTCTCGAAAACTTCAGAACAATTTCGAGAACAACCTTCAGAGATAAAGGCTTTTCGAAAGAACCAAAGACTTCTCGAAAACAAAAGTACTTCTCGAGAGATAAAAGACTTCTCGAAAACAAAAGTACTTCTCGAGAGATAAAAGACTTCTCGAAAACAACTAGAAAAGAACTTTTCACGAAAGCAAAGAAGACCTTTCGAGAGAACAAAGACATCTCGAGAAATACAAGAAATTACTCGGAAATTTCAACAACTTCTCGAGAAACAACTGAAACAACTCTTCTCGAAAAAGCATAAGGACTTTTTCGAAAACACAGAAAGAGTTCTCGGAAAATCTCCTTATTTCTCGAAAAGTTTACATAGAGAAATTTCTTCTTTTGTCTTCAGGCCAATGCTGCACACCTAAGCTTTGAACCTTTAATGTCTTGATCATAAAGTGTATCCCAATTGAGAGACCACACATGAGTCAACCCCATACCTCACACAATGAAGAATTACATTGCATGAGACTGTGCTTATTGACCCATTGTGACCTGACATTGGTCTACACTTTGCAAAGTGAACCTGCAAGAGCATTACTAGAAAAGCATATCAAATACACAAACAATTCAATCTTGGTTCAAAGTTGACTTTCTACAAATCAAGGCTATTGTGGATACAATACCCAACAAGTAATATTTTATGTTAAATAATGATTCATTCACTCAGTTTTTTAGTAATCTACATGTGCTCATAATCTTAGCCTTGCATAATTGTGTAGTGTGATAGTTTAACATGTTAAGTTGTATGTCTAAATTACCTACACCCTCTTTTCAAAAAAAATCAATTTTTTGCACATATTGAAGTGTGGTTTCAAAAATTGTTGTTTGCAAAAAAATAAGTGAATTCGGAGACCTTTGCCCTAAATAAAAAAATACATTAATAAAATGATAAAGATAACTCCACTAAGCACTACTTAGCCTCCTGATAAGTCTTAATGAGCATTGTGAGGTTGAGAACCTTGGATTGAATTGTAAAGTGTCTTGTTCAAACACATCTTTTTAACACTTCTATTTGTACACTGGATCACTCAAAATAAAAATAAAAAATTTAAATGTTTATGTGATCCCCCAAGTAATATTTCGCTCTCTGATAAGTCTTAATGAGCATTGTGTGGGCGAAGCACCTTGGTAGTTGTACTCTTTTATGTTTTTTGAAATAAGCATTCTAGAATTGGTGTGTAGAAGTAATTCTAAGACTACACTCTTAATATTGCTTACTACTTCATTACATATGTCATGTGTTTTGATTATATCACTTGTATACTCTTATCAAAATACTATTTGCACGCATCATTATCTTTCATAAAGCTTCTACTCATGAGAATTGGATCCTAATGCATATCAACATAATTCTCTAAAAAGCTTAAGTAAAAGCACTAGATTGCAATGCAAGATCTCTATAATATTTTCTTTACTTGAAATACAAATTAGTTGCATTGTAACTATTATCTCTTTGAATATGACAAATCATGCTTGCCTTTAGTTGATAAAAAAATTCAAGGTTAATGCTCCTAACATGTGAAAATTCTTAGAAATTGTTTGCATTTTTTAAAATCAAAACTAAAAATCAAGAAATTTTCTCTAAAAATTAAAACAATTATTTTGGTTACTTTGTTTTCCGCACTATTGATATGATCATGTATTTTTACCATGCTTTAACATTTTTATCTCAAGTCTCAAATTTGAAGTTTTTCATCACTTGTGTTTCAAAATTCTTTTTCACTTTTTTCAACAAGTGGTAGACTTGATTAGTAAATTACAATGGATTTTGTTTCTTGCACGCTTATCATAGCTTTTCCGCTGCACTAATCCCTCTAAGCTCGATCATGACTTCCTCTATTTACAAACAAAACTCTTAATCCTCTCTTGGTAGTCCCAACATTCACCTCTTTACCTTATTCTAGGCTTATTTTGTTACACTCCACCCACTTTTGTTAATAACAAAAGAGGGAGATTAAAATTATAAATCTTAATGATTAAGGAGTGGGTTTCACTAGATTAAGGGGGAGCATAAATCTATTATGCATACACTATGGGGGAGGACTTAAATAGGGGGAGCACATATCTCTAAATATATTTCTCATAAAAAATCTCTAAGTAGCACAGTGTCATATCTCCTTATAAAAATACATCATTTACCTTTGAAATCTGATTTATCTTAATTAGATTTGTTATTATCAAAAGGGGAGATTGTTAGAACACGTTTTTCCGCATCTCTTTGGTTTGAGAATAACAAATCTTACTTGTAGTTGATCAAGTTTGTCATTGTGTTTTTAGTATGCAGGATTGAATAATGGTGACACTAGGATGCTATATTCTGGTTTGGACTAGCTCAATGTGCTAAAAGGAAAGGATGTGGTCTAACGCCGGGTGTTAGAGCCAACGTCGGTGTTGACCCTCGATCTCATCGGTATAAAAATGCTATGGAGGAAAGTTGTCGTGATTGAAGGAGCATTTTGGGAATGATTTGGCTTAACGTCTGCGTTAGGGTTGCCTAAAATGAGAAGTTTCCAAACATGCAATATCTCCTTCCTGGAATGAGGATTTGTGCCATCAAAACATTTCTAAACTGAGTCAATGTCTGGTGTTAGGTCTAACGATAGTGTTAGCTTTCTCTCCTATAAAAGGGTGGCATTCATTCTCTTCAACTTTACAACTCAAGGAGCCATAATCCACCTCTCTGAAATCTCTGTGAGGGTCATATTTACATACCACAAAAGATCTCCCCCTCAAATTCAAGAGAAGGAATCAAAGGAGGATTGGATCAACGCTAACTCAACGTGAAGAACGCACGCTTCGACTTCAACGATCTTCAGCGGTTCTTCGTCGTCTCCTTTAGATTTCCTCATAGTGAGTTTTCAATTTGTCTTTCATATTTTGTAATACCTTTTATATCTTTGTGATCGTTTCGTAAATTCGTCGTGGTTGTTGGCGACTAGGTCCGTGTGCGACTTAAGTGGAATTTGTCGCGTGTGTTGGCGACTAGATCTAGGGCTAAGATCAAGGGGGTGCTCGAGGCCTTTCTGGGGATAGAGAGGCTAGAGCGGCTTAAGGTCGTATCTGGGGATAGATCGGCTAAAGCCAACCGGTTCTTAGGGAGAAGAGTCAATATAGAAAATAAAAAGAGTTTTACGTATTCGCCTCAATTTCTAGCGTTATAGAAATCCTATTTTGTAATCAATTTTATTAATAATAATCATGTCTCTATTTGTTCAATAAAATTGATTTGGTTTTCAATTCTAACAATTTTCTTTTGATCAAATCTATTTCTTATAAAATATCAAAATCTATTTCTTTTAAAATATAAATATTTCTAAAACCCTTATTCACCCTCCCCTCCCTCTAAGGGCGCCTTAAGATCCAACACTAACCTCGGCAATCTCCTCCAAAACTCAAATCTGCAGATCCTACAACTCAAAGACAAAGTCTCCTATCTCAGATCCACAATTGGAACCCTACACTCTGGTCACATAAGATCCTACAGCTTAGGCCACACAGGACCCTACAACTCAGGCTGCCAAAGCCCTACCTTAATCTCTACAACCAGAGATCTACACTCAGTTCTTCTCAAAGATCCTACCTCAGATCCCAAGGATCCAACACTCAGATTCCCACTGGAATCCTATAGCTCAGATCTCAGAGAGATCCTACAACTCAGGTCGCACAGCACCCTACAACTCAAAGTCCTCAAAGGAATACAATAGCTCAAATCACAGAGAGATCCTACAGATAAATAAGTTTTGTTACAAAAACTTTTCTATAGACTCAGAATAATAACTCTTGATGGATCTGGCATCTTCCGTGAAGATAATCACCTCTACACTTTAGAAGATTCTTCTCCTTGTTGTTAGATGATTGAGCTTTGAGTAGTTCAGCAAGATGAATTGATTTTTTACATCTGATGAAAGAAAGATTAGTTTCAAAGTATATCTTCTTCGATCTTAAGCTTCCTGATGAAAAGCCCTTTTCTAGAAGATGAAGGCGGAAAAAGCTCGTGATTCAAATGTATCGATTAGTGTTTTCTATTCACGACTTCTTCCCATTATAAGGCTAAGATCCTTAACGGTTGATTCTCAGACTTGCTTTATGTCAGAATTCTCTTTCCTTAAAGGACAAATCTGATTGGCCTAATCCACGAAGGCATTAAATGAGATAACACCAAAACTGCGCTTTAATTTGAATTCAGACCTTTCGTGTAATTCGACTAGATGTCTGGTTGAATTCTTCTTGTTCAGTTGAATTCCTTCTTCACAACTCCTTCTGGTCGAATCATACACATATGGTCAAATCTGATTGTTCATTTTTCTAGACAATGTGATCTGGTCGAATTTGCTTCATATTCAGTCGAATTATAAACATCTAGTCGAATCTCTAGATGTTCAGTCGAATTGCTTCTTTCTTCAAGATGGCTTTCAGTTTTTTAAGGAATATCTGGTTGAATCATCTTGACACTTCCGCACGATCGTGTAGATGATCTAAAAGATTTTGCACTTAACAGTTTTATGCATTTTTATCATCTACGCGAATCGTCTTGACTCGTCTGCACGCTTGACGTCTAGTCAAATGTCCACACTCTTTGCATTCTGAGTTCATCAGCCCGAATTGTCTTGATAGTTTTGTACGATCGGCTTAACGTCCAATCGAATCTGTAATTAACTGATCTGAGCATTCGGTTAGACCATCTAACCATTCGACTAGATGTCTAGTCGAATTATTACTTAGTCAAATCCTACCTTTTATCCATGACTCCTTTGCATCATTCAACCTTTTAGATCTTTCTTCCTGTTGATTATGAGTGAGTGACAAGTCTAACATAGTCTAGATCTTAGGTATACATGTTTTGCACAATGAGGGATTACATGCACAATGAGATATTACATTGGCAAAACTATATCCGATGACACTAAGTCTAGCCCTGTGCTAGGCTTGCCCTATCTAATACCTGGAATCAACATAATTAAACGCATGCATCAAATACAAAGTGTGTTTATCCTTGACTTGATAAATTCTTCAAATCAGAAACATTGAGAGCAAAGTTCCCAACAAACACCATTAACTACCATATTTCGTTATTCTCTTGTTATCATATTAAATATATAATTGACATGAAAGCAAAGATATAAAAGTGCCTAATCCTAACTATGAGATTTTTTTGGAGGATAAAGATTTTACCACTTAAATATAAACATGTTAGATTATGAATATTAATATCTTTATTTAGAAATAAAGGATTATCTCTCTTCTTCGTACTCTCTAAGTCGATGGGGTTTCACACCACTATGGTTTCCTTGGGCGGGACAATCAGAGCACTGATTTTAGATTGGCCTACCTGAGATTTAAACTATGAGTATGAGATCTAAAGATTGCTTTATCATGTTATGAACTTCGTCACTAGATTTTGCAATGTCCTATACGGAAGAATAAAGTTTCATATTCTTTCAAAAAATCAATCTACCCTTTTTATCCAATGTATGATGAAACTTAGCAACAATACCAAAAATCATATAACTTGAGTTGCTAAGTAACTTATATGATATCAATATTTGCAACTACCAACTCATTCAATTATAAACACAGATTAATCTTTAGAAAGTAAGAAAATTTAAGATTATAATAAACAAAGTCATTTCAATAATAAACTAACATGTACAATGTACGGATTACATAAACATAAATACTATGAGAAAATCTTAAGAGGATAGAAGGAATATAGAGAGATAATAATAGAGATAAAGATCTTCCCGATCTCTTACTTGAATTTTCCCTTACATTGTTGTTTTCGGCCTTAAGATGACTCCAAATGACTTTCTCACATAAAGTAAAAGTGTTTCATTCGATGTGTGAGCCAAATTTTGTGAAAAACCGTTGCACATGCCTGAGGCACTCGCCCATGTGCCTGGGTAATGTGTCCAAGAAGTCATGTTTCTTCAATCCACACGTCTCCAACTGTCAAAACTACAAAAATAACCGCACACGCCCAAGGCACACAATCGTGTGTCTCGGCCCATGTGTATTTTCTGCCTTCAGCAAAGTTGTAGACCTTTGTATCAGCTTTCCAACAATGCTTAAATCGCATCATTCCAAGTTCGTGAGCTCATTCTACGCCCAAAATGACAAAATTGGACCCATTTTGGCAATTTTCTCATTTTCTACTCATTGATCCTGAAAATACATAAGTGAAGTAGCATATGAAATGTATAAAAAAGAATATAAGATTAATGTTTGCTTAATTAAAATGATATTAGATAATAAACAATTTAGCACTCATCATTAATAGTTAAGCTCAACATACAAGATAAATATAACACAAAAATAAAACTAAACACAAGATTTTGAGAACCAATGATAACTATACCCATTATAACATTTATAAACCTAAGTGTGATGGAAATAGTTGATTTTTGGATTCATTATGATAAACCTAGAATTATACACGATTTTGATAACCGATGATTAATGATAAACCTGGAATTATGACGCGTGAATAGAGACAATTAAGTATTCATAATCATGAGATTAATGATCTACAATGATGTATGTGAAGTAAAGCATGATCATTCATATTCATCTTATTCAATTTATTATGATGAATGCTTTTGCAAGGTCAATGTGTCATAAAACAACATATATCATATGTGATCATGAAACATACTAGCTAAACACTAGAATCTATAACAACGAGACACAAGTTACTGTAGATGCTTCAGAGAGCTATCGCCCGGCGGTAGGAGATACCTAGGCCTGCAAGCGGTTCGGTTTGGGTCGGTTTGTACCCAAACCGAAACCGAACCAACATGCTTCGGTTTTCGAAAGGTCCAAACCGAACCGAACCGAACCCGGTCGGTTCGGTTTGTTGTCGGTTCGGTTTTTTATCGGTTTTTGGCGGTTCGGTGTCGGTTTTTGTACTTCCCTAATTACACAGTTACACTCTTGTATATTAAGTGAAGCAAATGTTACAATCGTTCATCACATAGTTACCAAAATAGTTAAATTTGTATCAATATAATATACAAATGATAAATAAGCATGCAACAATATTTAAAAAAATTATAATTATCCCGTCAACATAAACATTATAACCAGAGAAATTATAAACATGCAACAATACCATAGTTATCCTTTACTGCTTCACGAAAATGAGGTTTGCGTGAAATAATAGCTTTTTATATATATTTATTAAGTGGCTAAGTGCAAATAGAAGTTAAGTCAGCTGGCTTGTACATAATTGTAAGGTTAACTCATTTAGTCATTTGTCATTTTGGTTTGGTCACTTAAAATTATATATTTATATTAAGTCGAAATGAGGCACATCTTATATTTATTAAGTGGAAATGAGACGTAAAATTATTATAATATTAGTCGGTTCGGTTCGGTTTGATCGATTTTTACAACTTGAAAATCGACCCGAGCCGAAATGACTTCGGTTTTCACAAGCCCCAAACCGAACCGACACCGAACCGGGCGGCTCGGTTTCACAGTCGGTGCGGTTCGGTCGGTTCGATCGGTTTTCAGTTTTTGCTCCTCACGCTTAGAGATACCGCTGATGGTAACAGTGAAAGCATGTGCATAGTAATTTATAGTAAAAAGTATGTGAGTTTTAATATGTATAATATGTGTTTCCGGTGCAGATGTGAGTATCCAAGATGTTTTAATAGAAAGAAAAATAAAAGTAACGAAAAAATACAAAAATAAAGGAAACAAAAAGTAGTCATTTTTATTTTTGAATTTGACTAGGGAGCAAAAAGAGTTTGATAAATTTGTTATCATTGTGAAGAAATCAACCATAGCATGATGAGAATCTCCCTAGCCAATCAATAATCTCAAGGTACATGAAGACACGATTTGGGAACCATATAGATCCAAAAGTTTTGGATAATGAAATTTTGGGAACTCAAATTTGACGAGAAGTACAAGGTTTAAATTTAACCTTACAGTATGACGATGCATGTCCAAATTTGGAACATATTGTGCACTTGGATGTAAAATGTGCTTACATTATTAAATATTCTACTAGGTGTATGTTGGTTTATAAGTTTTGTAACACTAGTAGAGGCCTTGCATAAACTACTTAATAAACTAAACATAAAAGATTGTTTTTACTTAGAAAACTTTTGAACAAACGATTTTAGTGAATCTAGTTTATTAGTGAATGTTATTTTCATTATTCAATGATTCACTATGCTCTCTAGCAATAATAAGCTTTTTTTCAAACACCTTGAAGTTTTCTTTAAGTTCATTTCAATTAATACAAGGCAGATATCTTCAAGTGTAAAGCATGAGGGAGAAATAATAGCAGGCTCATCAATATTAAATTTCTCATCAAGGTTTACTTTTAAAGTTTTGTTTCCTAAACGCAATTTAGAATGTATAGTTTTCAATGTTTTCAATTTTACGTTAAGTAAAATCAAACATATGAGATGTAGAAAGAGTTGGATTCAAGAAAGGATAATTTTTGTTATACTTACAGTGCAATCTGAAGAATTATCATTTGACTCGTTTGATGCACTTTCGTTTTCCCTTCCACTGATGTGCTTGCCATAGCGTAGTTTGAACAAGATGTATCTTGAATATTTGTGCAAGCAATCAACTTCTTCTAATTATTCGTTCCCTGTAAATTGAGAATCATAATTATTTTCAAGAAATTTCAAATATCAAAAGCGGTACTAAAAGTATGAACCAGTTTGAATATATTTTTGTTAACAACGCAAAATAAACAATTCACAGCCTTAGCATTTAAAATACATTCAGTTTTTCCATTTCATTAAAATCATTTGTTAGCTTATGAATTTTGATATTGTTATTTAAAATACATCGTGCGGTATAATTATTAATGGTCATATTTCACATATCAATATGAATCGAAATAAGAACATTTTTCATTAGATTTTTTCCATTTAGCGTAATGACTCCCGGTGAATAAAGGAGAAATTAAAATAGACTTGCCATCACTATTCATTGGATCTATAAGGTTCGTCATCTAATACTCTAGGTTGTTAAGCCTAAGACGAGCAACCTCCCTCTATTACCACTTGTTGGATCGTGAGGTTCCCTTAGAGGTGGCGGTGAATACGGGTTTAATAAATTCTTTTCAACTCAATATATTTTACAAAAAACTTTAAGCTAATTCATGTTAACATTCAGAAATGAGATCTTTATATAATAAAAAAGAAAACTACATGATTTCATTTATATCAAAAAGGATTACAAAATTAGATTTCACTAACGCTAGAAATCAAGGCGACATATAGAAAATCACTTTTTGTCTTATATACCGACTCTCTCATAGAATCGGTTAGCATTAGCGTATCTCTCCCTAGATAGGCTTCAAGCCACCCCCAAACCTATATTTAAGTCTAGTCTCCTATACAAGAGGTGAATTGCCCCCTAAGCCACACACATACCTAGTCTCCACTACATGGGTGAATTCCTCTATGCTCAATTAGAAAGTGACCAAAAGTGAAGGACATTACACTAGAGATGAAATAATAATTTCTATAATTAAAATACTCCATATTGGAACTTTGAAGGTGAAGATGAATAAACAAGAGAGATCTTCGTAGTCGTGGTGTTCATTCTTTGTTTTGAATGATCATTAATTCAAACCGCCTTCACGTTCTCCTTTGAATGATCAATATAATTGTAGGTACACCTATGAATGCCTTGGACGAGATTCCTCAATGATATATTTGTGATTGCACACATGAGAAGAGCTGAGCCACTCTTTAATAGAGTCTGTCAGCTACCGTCAGCGGTAGCAGCTAACGCCCCGCAGTATCCATTAGGAAACTTATTTTTCGCTCCTTTCAGCCAGAAATGATAGACTCGATTTTGTATATTAGGCAATCATGTTAGCGCTGAGTGGTAACCTCATATCGTTGTGTGGTAAAGATAGTGTCCTGATAATGGAGATAGCCTTCTTCATTTGGACCTTAATCAGCAAATGATTGTCATCGGAGTTGCCTTTAGTTACCGTCGTGCGATATGGTTATTGCCACGCGGTCAAGGTTTACAAAATGGTTTTCAGGTCCTACCAAGAATTCGTTAGTCTCTGGACAGCTGTGACATAGCAACGTGAGCTACCGCCAGCAGTATAGGCTACCACGTTGCGGTAGTGGTCATTATAATCCTTTTTCACATTTGATTGTCCCGAACGAATTTCTTTGAACTTTTCTCTATTATATTTATATTTGTATAACCTGCACACTATAAATAAGAGCAAGGCGGATCAAATATAAATAAGGATTTGTTATTCTCAAATCAAGAGATCCAGAACGCATGTTCCAACAACAAAGACTTGGTAAGAGGACTCGCTGACGGTCCAGAACTAGAGGAAGAGACTTGTAGAGGCCCCGCCATAGCGGTTCACGTAGCATAGGACATATCATAAGAGGACACCCCATGGTTGGGGCAGCTTCTAGGGTAGAAGAATGGATGCTTGCTAGGGAGGGCCGTAGCTGAGACAGGAGTAAAGGCCATGACCAGTGGAACCACATCAGCCTCCACAGGCCCCTCCTCAACAAGGCAGGGCACCCTTACAAGGGAACTGTTACTTCTGCAATCAGCCAGGCCATCTAAAGTCCTAGTACCCATAGCAAAATATTCGTCAGGAGGGCCCAACAGCATAATATAACAATTGCGTTTTTGTCCAAACTCATCAGAGCAAAAATTGAGCTTTTGTTTTAGATGTTTTGAATGAAATTTTAAGTCATTTGAGCCAAAATTGAGCTTTCGTTTTAGATGTTTTGAATGAAATTTTAACTCATTTAAAATTAAAATGCTTTACTTTAAGCATTATAGCCAACTTCCATGTTAAGGAATTGCAATTGGAACATATTTTTATAAGATTTCTTCGACTGGATAATTAAAGAGGGTACAAAAGTAAGAGACCTAGGCTTCATTTGGCACAGTGGTGGTGGTCGTGACCACCGATCGTTCGTGAACGCACGACCTAACCTAAAAAATTCCATGCATTTTGTGCTCAAAACTAGTTTATTTTCTTGGTAGCGGTGATAACCTTTTTCATGTCAAACATACATTCTATGATAATTGAGTTTGTCCAAACTCACCGGAGCAAATAAGCCGCGCCAAACAAAGCCCTAATCACTACAATCCTTTACGTACTCATTCTGAAAGAATGTTTTTACAAACAATCAAAAAAAAACTTAATTCATTGAGCTTTGAATCATTAAAAATGAATTGTACCTGGTTTCATTTGTTAATCCGGGACTATTTATAATTGAATTACTCATTAAAGGGTTGAGTATTTAAAATAATAAAAAAATCACATAACATATAAAACACACAAACATAAAATGCGGGTAAACTATAAAGTAGGAGAACCAAAATATATAAATGCTTTTTCAATAAAGATAATCCACTCTTCTGCCATCAGGAAATCTCTTCAATAGTAATTATAACTTCCAAACAATGGTAAATAACTTTTACAAAAAATCCATCAAAATAATCAATTAGCCAAACACTGAATCCAATCCAAAAATAAACATTTATGCTCAAAGCCAACAAAAAAATCAATAAAATAGCTGGCTGAGAATCTCTCCACATTCTAAAGATACAAACAAATCTTTAACCAGAAAATTTTGAAGAACATGTAGGACATGTGATGTGTGCACTAACTTTTTACAATTATATGATCATTAACCACCATTTCGACCTCTCCCTTTCCGCTTTCTCCTCGATTGCCCTCGTCGTTGCTGACATCGTCCCTGTCCAGTATCGAAGGTAACCACCAACATGGATTTCTTTTCTTTTCATCTTCCTGCGCTAGCACGAGTGGTTCACGGCCGGGAATACAATTCAAATTTTAATTTCCTTCAATATCATCTGAATTTCAAGTGCAGGGGACAGCAATACTCTGATTATTTGTAGTTGTTATGCATTGGTTCTTTAATTCCTTTAATCAGGAAGAATTCTTCACTGTCAGGAGTGCTCCCAGCTTTTTGAGAATAAAGTCCATGGGCTGTAACATGCTCTGGATAGAACCATACTACTATATGCTTGACTTCTACTAGGAAGTCTATGCCTGGTTATCTTCCTGGCACTTGTAGAATTCCTTGAGGTGTTACTGTGTTTCTTCCCGGGCCGTTTTTCTTTGTCGGTTGTACTGCTTGGAATCATCTTCGGAGTCACAAACCATGTTGCCTATTGATGCCCATGCCCGTGGGCTTCTTGTTGAGAGTCTGCTCAGCTATGGCATTAGTTTAAGTTGGCTCCTTCGTCAACCAGGTTACTTTCTTCACGTAAAACTAAAATAAATGGGACCAGTTAAAAAAAGAATGGAAGGTATGGCGAGAGTTGAAACGGGGAGACTGGTTTGGGTTGGAATCCCTCACGTAAAACTATTAACGCTTCTAACGAATGGTGGGACGAAAGACTGAAGGTTAATATAATTCTTTTGTCGTTTTTCTCACTAATACTGTCTTAAGTATATTATGATTGATTTGATATATACTCTTAGGTGGACCCTACTGCAAAGAAGTTTCGCTACTCAGTTATAGCTCCAAAGTTGGAGGAAACCTAGACAGGATTTTAGCCAAGTAGCTACTACGGGAGATCTTGCATGGGCCCCAAGTTCACGAAACCTGGGGCATGAATCTGTTGATGAACGTGACATGTCTGATGATGATGACATTCAAGATGTTGAAGATTTACCTCCTAATGCAACAAGCACGGGAGTGGATACAAGCTCCACTCGACCCTCTAGCGCATCTTATGTTACAAAGAAGATAAAAAAACAAGGGAAAGAAAAAGCATGTTGGAAAAAAACGAGCAAGGAGTTCCACCATGGAGGACATAGCAGAGACATCTCATATAATAGGTCGTGTTATGATGAAACCTACAAAAATACAAATCTCATCTGCATTGTTTACAAATCCCTGAAGCAATCGAAGAGCTAGAAAAACATCCAGAGATTATGGAGTACTACGACTTATATGACTACTGCACGATGTTTCTCAGAGATAATAGCAACAGGGAAACATTCATGAGTATTCTGGAGAAGCTCAAAGTTAAGTGGCTGAAGGCGCGATATACGAAAAATTCACAGTAGGGGTCATGTGGTTGTAGTTTTCTGCGGAGCATGAATGTAGTTGCATCTTTATTTATGGGTCTTTCTATTTCATCTTACGTTGAACAACACAAACTTCTATTTTCTCTTTATATAGAACAACACAAACTTCTATTTCATGGCTTATATATGTATGAAGTAATTTGATTCATGGTTTCCATGCTACAACAGTTCTAACTTGTGTATTTCATCGCTTATATCTTTCAATTTCACTGAATTATTTTATTATGAAGTAATCTGATTCATCATGACATCTGTCTGTTTACGCAGTTCTACAATGTCCTCTGATAATTCAGATAGCTCAAATGAGGAAATTCATGAAAGTGTTACATATTTGATCAACCAAACTCGAAACATTTGTTCTCAACATCACATGGCATCGGTTGCGTGTAAGGTGCACAGTTGGAGTTCATCATCCAACAATAATCCATGCATGACATCACACCAATCAGGTGATAAATGGATCGGAGAATTGCTAAATGGGCATCCCACTAGAATTTACGAGAACTTACAGATGTCAAAGCGCATATTTCTTGATCTACTTCAGGTGCTTGAACAACGTTATGGGCTAAGTGGTTCAAGGAGAACTACCTCACAAGAAATTCTTGCACTGACATTGTACATTTTAGCACAAAATGAATCAATGAGGCTAACAAAAGAAAGATTTCAACACTTAACGTTAACAATAATTAGATTTTTTCAGCAGGAATAGCTTCCCTGAAAAAGCTATCATCTGATATTATAGCGCCAACAAATGAACACATCAGTGAAATTCCACAACAAATTTTAAATGATGCACGATACATGCCATATTTTGAGAACTGCATTGAAGCAATAGATGGAACGCAATGTGCACGGGTTCCACCTAAACTGCAAGCTGCGTACATTGGACGTCATGGTATGCCAACTCAAAATATTATGGCAGTATGTGACTTCAACATGTGTTTCACGTTTGTGCTGGCTGGATGGGAGGGTTCGACCATTGACAGCCGTATTTTTCAGCGTGCACTCATGGAACCAAGTTACAATTTTCTGTTTCCGTCTACAGGTATAATTTTAAATCTTCGAACTAGTGGTACCGAATGTTCGTTCTATGACGCTACGCAATGATGAATGCACATAGTTGAATATTTCTTTTCTTCCTTGTATAGGACGATTTCCCCGCGCAAAGTCTGGTAAATGATATCGTATATCTGAATATGGCTTTAAGAACTCTCGTTGCAGTGAATTTCCAGCATCAACCAAGTAATATTTTCCTAAAATTTAAAAACAACAATTAATATTTTATTTTAAATAGCTCTAATTTCATATTTAAAATTATACCTGCAGGCGGAAACGGAAAATTATAACTTGGTTTCATGAGTGCACGCTGAAAAATATGACTATCATGAGTCGAACCTTCCCATCCAGCCAGCACAAATGTGAAACACATGTTGAAGTCGCATATTGTCATAATATTTTGAGTTGGCATACCATGACGTCCAATGTACGCAGCTTGCAGTTCAGGTGGAACCCGTGCACCAATATGTGTTCCATCTATTGCTCCAATGCAGTTCTGAAAATACGACATGTATCGAGCATCATTTAATATTTGTTGTGGAATTTCACTGAAGTGTTCATCAATTGGCGTTATAATAACAGATAGCTTTTTCAGGGCAGCTATTCCCGCTGAAAAATATCTACATATTGTTTCCATTGAGTGTTGAAATCTTTCTTTTGTTAGCCTCATTGATACATTTTGTGCTGAAATGTACAATGTCAGTGCGAGAAATTCTCATGAGATAGTTCTCCTTGAACCACGTAGTCCATAACGTTGTTCAAGTACCTAAAGTAGATTAAGAAATATCCGCTTTGACATCTGTAAATTCTCGTAAATTCTAGTGGGATGCCCATTTAGCAATTCTCCGATCCATTTATTAGTTGATTGGTGTGATGTCATGCATGGATTATTGCTGGATGATGAACTCCAACTGTGCACCATACATGCAGTCGATGTTTGTTGATGATGAGCTAAAACGTTTCGAGTTTGATTGACCAAATCTATCACTCTTTCTTGAATTTCCTCATTGGAGCTATCTGAATTATCGAACGACATTATATAACTGTGTAAATAGATAAATAAAATCATAACAGATTTAATTATATAACTTCAAACATCAGTACAAAAAAGAAGCAAGAGTATTAATAATAACATTAATACCATTTTCTTGTAATAGAAGCTAATGAAGTAATAATAATATAATTAGGCAACAGTATCCACAAACAAAGATACAACCACATGAAACAATAATAATAATCAGACAACATTAATACCATTTTCTCAAGTTGTTCTACATAATGATAAAATAAACAGATCCACAAACAAAGATACAACCACATTCATGGTCCGCAGATAACCACAACCATCTGACCCATACTGTGAATTTTGTGTATATCGCTCCTTCAGCCACCTAACTTTGAGCCTCTCCGGAATACTCATGAATATTTCTCTGTTGCTCTTATCTCTGAGAAACATCGTGTAGTAGTCATAAAAGTCAAAATCCCCCGTAATCTCTGGATATTTTTCAAGCTCACTGACTACTTCTAAAATGGTAAACAATGCAGAGGTGATTTGTACTTTTGAAGGTTCCATCATAACACGACATATTATACGATATGTCTCTGTTATGTCCTCCATGGTGGAACTCATTGCTCACTTTCTTCTAACAATCTTCTTCTTGCCCTTTTTCTTTTATTTTCTTCCTAACTTCCGATGAGCCAGAGGGTCGAGTGGATGTAGTATCCACTCTCGTGCCTGTTGTATTAGGAGATAAATCGTCAACAGCTCCACTTTCACCATCATCGAACATGTCACGTTCATCAACAGATTCATGCACCAGGTTTCATGAACTTGGTGCTCATGCAAGATCTCCCGTAGCAACTACTTAGCTGAATAAACTGTCTAGCTTTTCCTCCAACTCTGGATCTATACCTGAGTACCGAAACTTCTTTGCAGTAGGGATCACCTAAGAGTATATATCAAATTAATGATAATATAATTAACTCAAAAAGTAATAGCGAGAAAAACGTCAAAAGAATTAAATTACCTTCAGTCTTTCGTCCCACCATTGATCAGAAGCGTCGATAATTTTTCGTGAGGGATTCCAACCCAAACCAGTTTCTCCCCGTTTCAACTCTCGCCAAACTTTCCATTCTCTTTTTAGATGATCCCACTTATTTTTCATTTGTTTTTGGTCATATGACTTTCCCGTCCATTCACGATACTTATTCACCAGATTATTTCATCCCTCTTTGCTGAAATGAGTTGTTGGTCTGTTCCCCAACTCAATTTCTTTTATGCACAAGTCAAAAAAAGCATGACATCATTCATTTCCCATGTTGCAAAATTCCCCCCTTCTCTATGTTTACCCATTATGCAGGACTGAACATAACAAAATTTAATAGAACCATCACAATGATACTAGATAACATATTCATGACATTTCCAAACAATTGTTCATTAGTAGTTAATGGATTCATATAACTATTACTGAAACAAAAAAGATATTAGGTTGGGAACAAATGTTTCTAACATAAATACATACAAAAAACTAAAAAACAAATAGAGTAAACAAACCAAAAAACTGAACTGAACCAATACACATCAATTCGATTTCGATTTGAGTTAGATATTTTGTTCTTGTTTGTTTCAAGTTGGTGATACAACAATGTTCAAGTTGATAACTGTGAAGATCTTAGCTCTCTCTGCTCAAGAGTATTTCTAGGTTCTATACAAAAATTGCTAAAAACTGGGAAGAAAAATGGGAAAAATTTCTAGGTTTTATCTTAGCTCTCTCTGCCCACGAGTTCATCAAGCTTCAAAATTGCTAAAAACTGGGAAGAAAACCGGCAAGGGAAGGAAACTGGCAATGGAAGGGAAGGAGGTTTGGGAAGAAAATTGAAATTGTATCCAGATCTGCGAGAAGGAAACTGGCAAAGGAGATGGGGGCCAAATCTGCGAGAAGAAGAACCATAATTGTGAGAAGGAGAGGCAGATCTGCAAAAGAACGAGAGGGAGAACCAGAAATGCGAAGGGGACGGTCACACAGATCTGCAAAAATTAGCTACGAAGCAGAACAGGAAGAAAATGGCGGAATCATACATGTAGATTCGAGATCAGGAAGTAGAATGAAATGTGATGATGTGGGCGAAATCGAGAGCGACAGTAGTTTGAACAATCGTCAACGAGAACCGAGGAACAAAAATCGCGAGCAGAAATCGAGAGCAACGTCGGTTTAAACAATCTTGAACAATCTTGAAGGAAATCGGGAGGAACGAAAATGACCAGCAGAAATTGAGAACGAAATCGGGAGAAATCGAGAGCGACGTCGATAGGGCTGAACGAAAATGGCCAGCAGAAATGCTTTTCGATTGCGGAAGGAACGTGGTAAATGGAGCCCAGGAATGCCTTTCTAAAAAGTCCATAAATTTCCTTTTCAAGCAACTCCTTTTTCCACTGGTAACGAAAACAAACGGGCGAAAACAAACGGGCGAAACTCCGGTGGCGTTTTCGAGGGAATGGAAAGGAGGTAAAAAGCCTTACCAAACGGGGACTTACTGCTTAGAAATCAATCTCACTTCCCAACGATTACTAATCTATGATTAAGAAGCCGCCTCAGTTTCATGCTAGATGAACAATTGTTTGCTCTACAATTAGTCTAATGTTTAACAAATCTTAAAATTCTAAGTAAATGAATTGCAGATCAATCGATGATACTTCCTCTGCTCAACAACTAAACTCAAATGTGGGTGAAAATGCAATTGAAAGTATGATTTAAATTGACAATAAGTAATGGGAATTGTTATAGGCACCGCATTTTTCGCTAGTCACACTTATTTGTTAGAGGCACCGCACTATTTTTAGAATTGATAGAGGCACTCCTAATTGTTAATTGCCCCGCATAACTGTTAAAGACACCGCACATATTTTTTGAAAATATAATGTATTATACATCTCATATTATCTCATATTAACTTAATTGAAATAAAAATCATCTCATTAAAGTTCTGCAGTGCATCATCTCAGTTATGTAGTGATATCATCTCATTAAAAATTATCTCATAAAGTTCTGTAGTGATATCATCTCAGTTCTGTAGTGCATCATTAAAAAACATTTCATATTAACTTAATTGAAATAAAAATCAAATGCATCTTCATGCCAGCAAGAGTAATTGTAGTGCATCATTAAAGTTCTACTAGTTTGCTTGCTGCTCATTCACAACTAGCTCATTTTTGAATCTCATTTCCAAAGGAACAAAATATGTTAGATGCTAAGATGCACAAATTCGTTTTTCAACCCAACAGGTTGCTTGCAATCAATGAAGAACATAGAAGATCATTTCAACCCTATATAATGAGAAAATAAGCAGCAAAAGAACCTCAAAAGGGTAAGGAAAAGGCCCTCAAAAAATTAGGGAAGCTAGGAATTTCGGCCAAAAACAAAATGCAGCAAAAAAAAACCACAAATCCTAGGTGTTAGGAGAATACAAGCATAAAATTAGGGAAGAAGCGATAAAGGTGGAAGGAGCGAACCAGAAGAGGCGACTGGCACCGCCGATTATTTCACATTGTCGTCTCTTTTTGTCCTGCGTCAACCCGCCATTTTTAACTCCAGTCCGCCCTTTTCATCGCTCCACCACCGTTCAACCTAGGAGAAGCTCCGGCCATTGCTTTCTTGCAAATCTTCCGCTAAAGCTTCCTCCTCGGCCTCCTCCATCATCCACAAGCTCAAGAACGCCGTTGATGGAAAGTTTCTGTTACATTCAAGGTGTCTCCAACAAGAGCTAGCTTGAGTTGAACCACGAAGAAGATGGGTAACGTGGAGGAAGGTGACAACTGCTCTGAACCCCGGACGGCAACTGATGACCGAGCTCGGACGAGGCTTGACAACCCTACGATTCCGACTGAGAACCTTCAGCGAGTCTTCGAGCTTGGGTTTACTCTTTTCCACTTGTATTGTTCCAGATCTTTACTGTGGTTGTTTGTTTGTTTTGAATGATGTGCATAAACCTTCAGCGAGTCTTCGAGTTAATGTAATTTCATGTTTGTGAGATTTCTTATGGTTTATGTGAATTGAGGAGCGCCCCCATTCCACCATCCACTCCATCGTTACGTTGTGCGCCGCACTAGCAATTGCTAGTTGCGTGTTTTGTGACGAGGTGCTTACGACCCTCACTCCGCCAGTTACGAATCATCCATCCGCAAGCCTTCTCGTTCATCCGCAAGCCTACTCGTCCACCCACCAAGCGAAGCGGTGCATCCAACCCGCATTAGCTAAATTAGCTTTCATCAACCGCATCTCTCACAACAAAACCATAATCCCTCTTTTTATTAGCATAGAAATCTTTATAATTGTTTTCCCTAACGAGAAAATCATACACCCCAACTTGCAGTCCTTTGAGAACGATATTCGGGGAGTCCCTCCCAACTTTTATTACTTGTACGATCGGTACATTTGCCGTAAACGTGTCAGGCATCAACACCTCCCAGGAACTAGTGTTGCTGAGTAGAAACTGAGGAGGCTCGAGTAGGGTAGGCAGTTGAAATAGGGTTCAGAATTGGGGTTTTCGTGGCTAAGGAAGAGTGTCGGTTGGCTCAAGAGGCAAGTAAAGGTGGGTTGTCACTTGATCCGGGCTTAGAAGTGGTGTGCTGACATCGAATAGGGGAGGCTGAGGTTCAATGATGGAAACAGGAGGCATGAGGAGGTGGAACGCGGCAGGGAGCAAGGACGTGGCTTATGTGATAGAGAAGGTCACGGCTGCTGAGAGAGGGGGAGAGTGGCGGTTTGCGAAAGTAAGCGAGGTTTGCAGGTAGGATGTCGATGGGAAGGAAGCCTAAGGGGGATCGATACCCTAGAGTCGCACTCGCACCAAGAAAGCACCTCTCGGCGTTGCAACGAGGAGGGGATTGACGGTTCCAAACAGGAATCAAAACTACGATAGCCCCGCTAAATCATAGCATGCGTACAAAAATGAAACATAACTGAAATAGGGCACCCGGATCAGACGGCCCATAATGCTGAAACCGCAAGAATACACGTACATGAAGCCAGGGATAGCCATCACATAGGTTGCACACCAACATCCGATATTCACATCAAGAAATATTAAAAACACAAATAATCAATTGCAAATTGAAGTTGTAAAAGTTAATAAAGGCGCGCAAAAAGAAGCATAAATTAAAATGTAGAGCAAAAAACAGTCATTTGACGATAGAGCTTCAACCCAGCTCTCTGTTATAAAGGCAAGGAGAAAACATTGTCAATTAATTGTGTTTTACATTTCTCATTAGCATGTCATTTATTTGCAATACCATATCTATTATATATATATGGAAAGAATGTATAAATTTATAACTTATGACATCCGATACTATTAATTAGCATGAAAACCGCATTGCACCGTGAGCGCAGCCCAAAAAACCACACCGCACTGAAGCCGCGCTGCAAATTTTCAGTGCGGTGCGGTTTGGAACAAGCCAAAAACAGGCCCTTGTCGTGCGGTTGTAGTTTGGGCCAAAATTGCACCGTGCACAGCCCTAATTTTCATAGTCATGTCTTATATCACATTTATATAAGACAAGTCATAAGAACTGAATAATAATTTAAAATCAAAGAAATTTAAATTTATCATTAAGCATCATAATTTTTTCAACACATCAATTATAAATATATATATAGGAATAATTACCAAAACTTCCCTGGAAGTTAGCATAATTACATATTGCACCCCTCTTATTATTGAAATTACAAAAACCTCCCCTGAATGATATAAAACACAACATTTACCTCCCCTGAAGTTCATATTTCATATTCATCCATGCACAAAACACCCCCCTGAAAATGTACTCTGAAGGGGGTATTTTTGTCCATGAATGTTATGAAATGTGAACTTAATGGGAGGTAAATGTTATGTTTTGCAACATTGAGGGGAGATTTTTGTAATTTCAATAATAAGAGAGGTGCAATCTGTAATTTTGCAAACTTGGAGGGGAGGTCCCGGTAAATGCCCTTATATATATATATATATATATATATATATAATAAAGTATAGATACCATTGATAACTCTTCAAAAATGAATTAAAAATTTGAAATTTAATTTTATGCTTAAAAACACCAAATAATAAAACATTCATTGCTTAAACATTTAGTGCTAGAATAATAGAATTGCTTATAATTCTCTTATTAGAATGCATCAAAATAAACAAATGTTATGATGATACAAATCAATGGAGGAAATACTGTTCACAAAAGATTGCCCACATCATTTGGTTCTCTTAAAGAGAAAAATTTCAGAACATTCATTTGATTTATAAGATTGAAAATCGCATATGTAACCATATTGAAAGTAAAAAAAAATCAGATGGAAGATACTGTAAATTTGAATTTAGTTTTAGGCTCAGACAGATGGGTAGTATTTCATTATCAACACCAAAATATATCTCAGAGTGGTGCACGACAATATTTTCCTCATAGCCATAGAAGTTAACAAAAAAACTATATAGTAATTTTAACATGCAAAAAAGGGCAGAATGTAGAGCCTAAAAGGGTCAGAAATATACTGAAAATTAGAATTTAGTTTTAGGCTCAGACAGATGGGTAGTATTTCATTATCAACACCGAAATATATATCAGAGTGGTGCATGACAATATTTTCCTCACAGCCATAGAAGTTAACAAAAAAACTATATAGAAATTTTAACATACAAAAAAGGTCAGAATGTAGAGCCTCAAAGGGTCAAAAATATATCTGCAGTTTAGGGATTTGCCGATAAGAACACATTTTTTCCTGATATTATGAGTCTGGTTTGGATCAACTTTAACAGAGTGAAGCCGTGATCTAATTTTTCAAATACCTATGTTTGTAACTGTAAGTAAGAGCAAAAGCTTGTATATACCTTTCTGTGTGTATAATACAATGTATGAATACAAATATATAGGAGTGAGAAAGAGAGAGGAAATCCTTATACATTGTGGGACTAAAGAGAAGAGAGAGAAACAAACAAATAAAAGGGCTCCAATATGGGCCTTTACATGGGCTTTTCTATAACACTCCCCCGCAAGCTGGAGCGTACAAATCGTAGGCACCCAGCTTGGACAGGAATTGATAAAATAGTGTACTTGGTAGGGCTTTGGTGAGAATATCAGCAACTTGTTCAGTACCCGGAACATGCTTTAATTCTATCTTCTTTAGTTAAACTTTCTTCCGAATGAAGTGACAGTCCACTTCAATGTGTTTTGTTCTTTCGTGGAAGACCGAGTTCTTAGCTATGTGTATAGCTGCTTGACTGTCACATAATAGGATAGCTGGTGAGGAAAATTTTACTCCTAGATCAGCAAGGAGACATTCAAGCCATGTGAGTTCAAAAACAACTGATGTCATCGAACGGTACTCTGCCTCAGCTGAAGATCGAGCAACCACAGCTTGTTTCTTACTACGCCAGGTAACAAGACCTCCAAAGTAGGTGCAAAATCAACTAGTAGACCGTCGATCATCAAGGGAACCAGCATAATTTGCATCAGAATACGCAACCAATGTTGGAGTAGAAGACGAGGTTTTGTATACCAGCCCTTGACCAGGGGATATTTTCAGATATCTTAGGATGTGTTCGACGGCTTGAAGATAGGACATTCGAGAAAAATGCATAAATCGGCTGACAACCCCAACAACAAAGGATATATCTGGTCTCGTGACTGTTAGGTAAATCAATTTCCCAACAAGTCGTCGATAGTACTCTGGATTTGGAAGAGCAAGATCATTATCAGAGGCATGTGCACACAGCTTGTGATTGACATCCATAGGAGTGTTAATCGGCTTGCATCCAGAGTAGCCAACATCATGAAGAAGATCGAGACAGTACTTCCGTTGAGAGAGGACAAGTCCATCAGGACGCCTAGCGATCTCAAGACCAAGGAAGTATCGAAAGTTCCCCAGATCTTTTGTTTGAAAAACAGAGCTAAAGTGTTGTTTGACCGCTTGTATCCCCTTTGAGTCATTTTCAGTGATTAGGATGTCATCAACATATACCAACAAAAGAACTGTTCCTATTGTTCGATGTCGAGTGAACAGGGAGAAGTCTGTCGAGCAGCGAGTAAAGCCAACCTCCCGGTCAGCCTTACTGAACTTGTCAAACCATGCCCGAGGGGATTGTTTGAGACCACAGATTGACTTCTTAAGATGACAAACTCGAGACTCCCCCGTGGTCTCAAACCCGGGAGGCTGTTGCATGTAAACTGTTTCCTGTAGATCACCATTTAAAAAGGCATTCTTGATATCCAGTTGGTGTAAGGGCCATCGGCGATGCATAGCTACGGAAAGGAGGACACGAGCTGTGTTGAGCTTGGCCACTGGAGAGAATGTTTCCTCATGATCGAGACCGTGTTGTTGGGTAAAGCCACGTGCCACCAGTCGGGCTTTCAGCAGGTCAATGGTCCCATCAGGAGCATACTTGATGACAAAGACCAATCACACCAAACAGGAGTCTGGTCTGGAGAGAGAGGAACCAAGTTCCATGTCTGGTTAGCCCAGAGGGCTGCCATTTCTGCTTCCATGGCTGCCCGCCAGTCTGGATGTTGGAAAGCCTCTTGCACAGAGTTAGGTTTAGAAATAGAGGATAATGTAGTAGCAAAGGTTTGAAGTTGTGGGGAGAGGCAGTGTAAGGATACATAATTCGCCAAGGGATGAGCGGTGGAGGTCGGTGCCGATTCAGCAGAGTGCTGAGTGTGAGAGGTCGAAGTCGACTGCATTGGGGCAACGGAGCGAGGAGGACGACGAGTGTAGACACGGATAAGAGGTGGTTTGTTGAGAGCGGGAGCAGGGTCAGGAAGGAGTAGTGGTAGAGGAGTGGTAACTGGAACGACGGGTCTTGGGAAGGATGGTGGTGGAAGAGGTGTGGTTGGTGCGGAGAAGAAAGGTTGATTCTCTTGAAAGGTAACATCTGCAGAAACAGTCACTTTTCGGGTAGCAGGAGAGTAGCAGACGTAGCCTTTTTGAGTACGAGAATAGCCGACGAATACGTGTTTGGCTGCTCAGGGATCCAACTTGTCCTTGGACGGGCTAAGTAGGTGGACGTAGCAGGTACAACCAAAATCCGGGGTGTGAGAATGATGGAGTGGAAGGAAAAAGGAGGCTAAACGGAGTAGCATTTTGGAGGACGGAGGAAGGGAGACGGTTAATGAGATAACATGTTGTGGACAGCACAAAGTTCCAATAGGTTTTGGGTACCTGCATGTGGATCATGAGAGATCGAGCGACATCGAGGAGATGTCTATTTTTCAGTTCAGCAACGCCGTTTTGTTGGGGAGTATAGGCACACGACGTCTGGTGAATGATCCCAATTTCAGAGCAGAGATTAGCAAAGTCATGACTCGTATATTCGCGGGCATTATCTGTCCGGAGAGTTTTTATATTTTCGGAAAACTGCGTGCGAATCTCAAGGACGAAAGCCCGAAACACACAGGGAAGCTCGGAGCGATCACGAAGTAAATATAACTAAGTTGTGCGAGAATAATCATCAATAAAGGTGATGAAATAGCGATAACCAGAGATACTAGTAATTTTGTACGGGCCCCAAACATCGGAATGCACTAAAACAAAAGGAGCAGAGCTCCGAGTACAATGAAGGGGAAAAGAGGAATGATGTTGTTTGCCCAAAATACATGATTCACACTTAAAAGCAGAAAGAGAGATATCTGGAAGAGCCTTCTGAAGGACTGAAAGAGGGGCATGCCCAAGACGCCGATGCCAATCAACGGAGGAGACTGAGGAGAGGATGGTAGGAGGGACATCAAAAAGGTAGAGCTCGTTTTGCAGTCGTCCCTTACCAATGATACTCTGCGTTCGTCGATCCTGCATCAGAAAAGAGGAAGAGGTGAATGTTACTGAGCAATCCAAATCGGTAGTATGCGACTAACAGAAAGTAAATTAAACGGGGAACCCAGAACATGAAGAGTCGGGCGTAGAGAGAGAGAAGAATTGAAAGGGATATCAGCAGAGTCGGAGACGGGGACGGTGTCGCCATTGGCTACTGTGATGTACTTAGGATGAGGAGCATCCGAGTAGTGATGTGGTGTCAGCGAGGTGATATGGTGGGTAGCACCTGAATCCACTATCCAGCGCGGACTAGTGGAGAGACAAGCGATACCTTCATTGGAGATGGAGGCGACGGAGGCAGGTGGGTGGCGGAGCATCCCTTGAAGTTGCTGGAGCTGGAGGTGAACTGCTTCAGGATCAGCACGAGTGGCTGAGGGATTGTCAGCAGCAATATGAGCAGTCAGATAAGGACGACCATGTTTGCGGTAGCAAGTCGCCTCAAGATGGCCATCCTTTCCTCAGAACGAACACTTAGGACGTGGTCGGCCTCCGCGACCCCCACCCCGGGGGGATGACTGTCCTCCACGAGTAGCGGGAGGGAGATGTAGTAATGGTGCAGACGAGTGCTGGAGAAGGACCGGGGAGGGAGATCCAATAGTATCCGGAGGCGGTGAGACTTTGAGCAACATGGAACATACATCAGATAATGACGGGGTTGTAGCCGACGAAAGGATCTGCGCCCGAATACTCTGAAGGTGAAGCGGGACCCGAGCTATCATCATAGCAATACACACAGCCTCTTTTTGAGCACGATGAGCTGCTAGATCTGTAGTAGAGAGCTGAAGTTGTATCCAGGCTTCAGCAAGAGTCTTGGCCCGAGCAACAAATGAGGTTAAGTTGGCCGCCCCGCCAGTGTCAAGAGTTTGAAGCTCGGTAATGATCTCATACAAGTGCTGAAGGCTGTCCTTGTCGGAGTACAAGGAGTGGAGTTCCTCCCACATTGCCTTGGGCGTCTCGTGATACATGGCCATGCGGTAAGGTTCACCATCAAGGGAGTTGAGAAGCCACGTCTGAACACGGCCATCGTTACGCAGCCAGTCATCAGTAGGATGAGATGGGGGGTCCTTAATGAGATGAGACAGAAGCCCCTTGGACTGAAGGACCCGTCTGACAGAGTGCACCCACTCGATGAAGTTTTTCTTCCCAGTCAGGGAGATGGTGGTGATTCTTAGTTCGGCGCGCAGTTCAGGAGTGGGAAGCAAGCGGGCTGCATGAGAGGTAGCGGGCTGCATGAGAGGTAGCGGTCTGCCCATCGGAATGCACGGGGGGATCACTGGAGGAACCCATTGCAGAGAGGTCGGCACGGCTGCTGAGGAGATCGCTGTTAGAGAAGAGCTCGCTGCTGGAGATTGTTGATAGGGAGGAGACCGTTGCTAGAGAGGAGGCGGCTGCTGAGGAGATCGTAGGGAGGAGGCCGCACGACTACGGGGAGCTCGGCAGAGGGAGCTCGACAGAGGGAGGCGGCTGCTGAGGAGATCGCAGGGAGGAGGTCGTACGACCGCAGGGAGCTCGGCACGAGGGAGCTACCGCTGGAAGGATCGCTGAGCTCGGCAGGGATCGCAGGGAGACCATGCAGGGACCTGCGACCAGGAGGAGAGGCCGCAGAGCAAAGGGTGAAGGCCGGGAGGGGAGGGGCCCACTTGTCAGAAAGGAGAAGGTTATAAGAGAGCCGAGGAGAAGGAGAAGCTGGAAGAAGCAGAGCTGGCTGTGGGGGGCCGCGGTCACCGAAAAGGGAGACCGCGAGGAGCTCGCGGGGGGAGCTCGTAGCGGGGCGGTCAAAAAAAAGGGCGACCGCAATTTCGGACCGTTTGCTCTGATACCATGTAAGTAAGAGCAAAAGCTTGTATATACCTTTCGGTGTGTATAATACAATGTATGAATAAAAATATATAGGAGGGAGAAAGAGGAAATCCTTATACATGATGTGGGACTAAAGAGAAGAGAGAGAAACAAACAAATAAAAGGGCTCCAATATGGGCCTTTACTGGGCTTCTCTAACAGTAACGACAAGTGTAAAAAGATATATATATATATACTGTTACGCCGGACGACACTACCAGATTCAGGGAATATTACAGTGCACGTCGACCAAAGGAGAAGGCGGAGGAAGACCGGGCTGAACCATCCGGTTCAGCCCGCTAATATTAAATAAGGAGCATTGGGGCTGAACCACACCGGTTCAGCCCCTATGGGGGCCGGCCGGCCCCTTGGGTTCGGGTGCTATATATAACCGGACCCCCCTTTGGAGAAGGACATCAAATGAAGTATTATTTCAGGTTTCCTTCTTCTTTGTAACCCTAGCTTACTTTTGCCCTAGTTTTTCTCTGGTTTCCCTACTTTTCCTGGCAAGTTCATAACATTTCGTATCAGAGCATCCTTCCTGTGACCATGGTGACACGCACGGAGGCGGAGGTCGCGAGGCTGGCAACCCTAGAGGAAAATTATGTGGGGTTGGCGGATTCGGTGGCGGCAATCGAAGAACAAATGAAATCATCTACCAAAAATCTGGAGGAGCGTTTCAATGCCCGCATGGAGGAGATTAAGACTCTCCTTACTCAAAATCTGAAAGGGAAATCGACGGTCAACGAAGGGTCGAACGTCGAAGCATCGGATCTACCATCCGTGCAATTTCCGGCGACCGGGATGGGCGGAAATCAGCGACCTCCCCCGCCCTGGACAGCCGCCGGAAGCAGCAACCCGACGGGTAGTGGAATTTACGCAGACGGGCAGCCGATCGGGCACTGTACGGGACCCGATCCCTACGGCGTCACCGGTACGCATGCGGGGGTAACGGAAGAAGGGTCGGCACATCACCTGGAGGCCAACGCACCACAGGGTGGTCGAGATGGAGCCGGCGACAGCTGGCAAGGGCTTTGGAGGGCTGCTTCTCAGCCGACGGGAGCGGTTTGGCGGGGAGCAGCACCGCCGGCCTGGAACGGGGTGGGACAGCCCGCAGCGACCCCGTAGGGACCTCCAAATCCGGAAATGGGCCCGGCCGTCCCGGCAGTGGGGCCGACTGGCCCTGGAACCATGTCGCCGACTTGGAATGGGCTCGGACAGCGTGTCGGGGAGCAATGGTGGCCTCCAAATCAGGAAAAGGGCTCGTTTCGACCCACCGGAGCAAACGCCATACCAATGGGAAGAATGGCTGGATTTGTTCTGCACCCACCAGCTTTTGCTCCGCTTACAGGGTATGGGAACGACAACCAGTGGCAGGAAAGACGGCCCATGGCCAATCCATGGGGCGGCGGACAGCAAATGGGTAATGGACCCGAAAGGGGACGACTTCCTCCTCAAACGAGACTAGCGGGCGGGTACGTGGCAGCCCCACCCGGACCACCCAACCATCCGGGAGAGCAACGATGGCCAGCTGGTCATGGGCAAGGGGGTTACGGGATGGCAAACCAGCGGCCCAAACGCACCCAAGAGGGTTACGGGATGGCAAACATGCAGCCCAAACGCATCCGCATGAATTTTCCTAAATTTCGGGGCGGTGATGCACTGGAATGGGTGCAAAAGGCGGAACTGTTTTTTACTTATCAAGAAATTCCCGAAGACCACTGGGTGCAACTCGCGGCCTTCCATCTAGAAGACGATGTGTACCAGTGGGTACAGTGGTTCATACGGGGATATGGATATGCTCCGTGGGCATATTTTGTGGAGGAATTCTCGACCCGTTTTGGACCCTTGGATTACGAGGATGTGGAGGCGATGTTACAAAATTCCGTCAGAAAGGCATCGTGATGGAGTACCGCACAGAGTTCGAGAAGCTGGCCTATCGGGTCAGTTGGGAAGAAAAGACCCTCCTCAATTGCTTCATATCAGGGTTGCGGGATGAGTTGCGGGATGAGGTCCACGCCTATATGCCACGTAGTCTGAGCCATGCAATCAGTTTGGCAAGGATACAGGAGGAGAGATTCAACCGGCAGAGGACCCGTACAGCGGTGAGAGCTCCTACGGTTGTACATCCTCCTCGGGGGACCCCCGACAGAGGGCCGACTGACAGTGACTAAACTGATGTGGCAGGAACTTCAGACCAGGAAGGAGAAGGGGTTATGCTTCAACTGTGATGAGAAGTACACCCGAGGGCACGCATGCCAGAAGGTCCGGGTATTCATGCTGAGGGAGGAAGCGGAAGATGTTCCCAGCACAGAGGAGGGAGAGTTGGCTATAGCAGACTTTGGAGTATCCATCCAAGCCATGGAGGGGGGTACCCCATCTACGACCTTACGCATAGTCGGGAGGGTCGGCAGGGAGACGGTGACGATCTTGATGGACAGCGGGAGCACTCACAACTTCATCCAACCCGTTGTGGCCCAGAAGGCGGGGTATGACATAGATCGCGGCGCAGCTTTCCACATCAGGGTAGCGGATGGAAGTACACTGCAGTGCGAGGGAGTGATGAAAGGGGTGGAGCTCCGGATACAAGGTTACACTGGACATATTGATGTTTACTTATTGCCAATCCGGAGTTCTGACATGGTCTTGGGCGTACCGTGGCTGCGGCAACTTAGGCGGGTTACTTTTGATTGGGACAATATGGCTATGGAGTTCAGCCAGAACGGGAAGGAGTATTGCTTGGAAGGCCTCAAGTCATCTCAGTTGAAGGAGATCTCACTCCGCAGTTTGGAACGACTAGGGAAACCGGATAGTACGATGACCATCGTCAGGGAGATTAGAGGGGAGCCTACGACTCCAACAAAGGTTTCGTCTCCGCTGCAAGCCAGTGTGGATCAGTATTCTGACTTATTCCAAGAGCCGCACGCTCTCCGCCTCCAGCTTGAGGACAAGCTGGCCCTTGATGGGGGAGGGAATGTTATGTCGCGCGACACTACCAGATTCAGGGAATATTACTGTGCACGTCGACCAAAGGAGAAGGCGGAGAAAGACCGGGTTGAACCATCTGGTTCAGCCCGCCAATATTAAATAAGGAGCATTGGGGCTGAACCGCACCGGTTCAACCCCTATTGGGGCCGGTCGGCCCCTTGGGTCCGGGTGCTATATATAACCGGACCCCCCTTTGGAGAAGGACATCAAATGAAGTATTATTTCAGGTTTCCTTCTTCCTTGTAACCCTAGCTTACTTTTGCCCTAGTTCTTCTCTAGTTTTCCTACTTTTCCTAGTAAGTTCATAACATATACACACATGCACAGACTAATAGCAAATACATTCACATGATACAAAAGATGGATAACTGTATGTATGCCATTAACATAATGATTTTGATGGAAATAAAATTCAAATTAATACTAAAAATGATGATCGAGTTTGAGGCTCAGGCAGATGGGTAGTACATTATTATCATCACTGAGATAGACATACATCTCAGAGTGGTGCATGACTATTTTATCATCACAGCCCCAAAAGAAAACAAAAAAAGTCTAAATAATAAGGAGTCCAGCAGAGAGAATCACTATTATTAACATTGAGAAACATGAACAGAATGAAGAAGAATCAAAGGGGTTAGGGGTCAGAAAAGACAAATGATCAGAAGAGTAAAAATGAGGAGAAATGGGAGACCAGAGTGCAAGGTGTCTGTTCTAGTACCCTAGAATGTTCTGAAAGTTCAATAAATATGGTTGTTTGATAGTTAAATGTTCTAATGATAAACGACTATTGTAAATAAAGAAGCGGTGTTTTTTTTTTCAAGTGTTCGAAAAACAACTAGTGAACGGCAACTAATAAAGAAGCGGTGTTTTTAGTTAATTGAGCCTTAGAATAACAAAGGCACATAAACCTATTTGGACGGATTTGGAATTGGGAACAATTTCATTTATTGTTCAATTCCGACATTATGAAGAAGGAATTGGGATTACAATAAAATGAATTCTCCAAAATAATGTACATCTTAAGATTACTTCCTTTAATTTGTCGCCGAACAATAAAATTGAACTTGAACCCTCACATTCCAATTCCAGTAGCTCGATTTATCCAAAAAAGAAAAGCTTGAAATAAAATTGACGAATTTGAATTCATCCACATTCAAACTCACGCTTGAATTGGAATTTTGATGGATTTCAATTCAACTCGATAATGAATTTCAATTCTATTGTTAGGCTGTACAATCAAATTCAGCCACAAAAATTAAAATTGATCAATTTAATTGTTCATTTGCATGAAAACATTTGGACACATTGAAATTATAATGATAAAATTACATATATTTTAAAAATACTAATTTATATATTAAATAAAAGGTGATGATATACCGAGACCCATTTTGACTATTCGTACCCCATTAATAAAATTTAAAACCTCTTTTCCTAATAGTCCAAAACATATAACCACACAACCCCTCCATTCTATTCCGGCAGGCATCTTGGTTTTTCACCATTACCGAACCTCGGCCCATCCTCTGGCGGACCTCATGTCCCTCTATCCTTCAGTTGTCCTCTTAAATATTTATGCTTCTTCATCGCACTCCACCTAACCAGGAAGGTTACTTTTAAATCTTCCAAGTAGAGGAAAAAGAGCGGGTGGGAGGAAGAAAATGATTTTGTTACCATTGGATTTCCAGTCTTCCACTTCTTCAATGTTTTTTTCTTTTTTGTACTTGAAGGAAGACTTGAAGCAACCCTTCTCGTTAGGGAAGCCATTGAAAAGAATATTGTATTTATTATATTATGAGACAAAGTGATAGGTCAAATTTACAAGCTTTTGGTATTTTTTGAAGTTAATTTTGTCAACTACATGTTTAGTATATAAAGGAGAGCATGAGAAACAAATTATATACTTGTAAAAAAAATCATAATTTGGATAGTGAAATTGGGGTACAAATATAATTAAAAGGTCTGCGGATAAATAATCAAAAAGGGTCTGTGTATACTATCAACTAAAATAAAAAATAACAAATTATTCAATAATTCAACAAAAATAATTAATAGTAATTACTTGTTTTAGACCATATATACTGAATTCCATCTCATTCCTACCAAATAGCATAGGAATTGGAGATGGAAAATTTTAAGCTATAAGAAATTCATGAAAATTAGTTATAAGAAATTTATGCAAAAATACATAGAACCATCAGAAAGAAATTAATTTATCCGCATTGCAAATAACAAGCAAATTCGGTCCGCATCATGGTTGGACCATTGGCCCGCATCATTTGGTTCTTCTAATCAAGAGTAAATAATCCAAACATTCAATTGATTCAAAGGCTGAAATTAAAATAACAAATTAATGAAGATAGAGTTTGAGGCTCAGAAAGATGGGTAGTAATTCATTATCATCACTGAGATATATCTCAGAGTGGTGCATGACTACATTATCATCATAGCCGTAGAAGTTCATAGAAAACGATATAAATAATTTTTAAAAAATTAGTTAATTAGTAATATTAACATGAGAAAAAGGAGCATGATGAATAGCTTTTAAAAATATCTTGAAACCAAAGGAAACAGGAATTATTCAGTAGAACAGAGATGAGGGGAAGATGCAAGAAGATGGGGAAAAGCTATCCTCGAAAGCTATAGCCAAGAGAGAAATTACATAAAGAGATGAGTCCATTGATGGATTCAGAACCCTAAGCCTAATAAGTTGGTTCTATTAACTATTCCAAAAATGATTCATGGCAAACACAAATAGGTTAAATTCCAAAAACTATTTCCAAAACTGCAACTTATTTTGCTAATAACAGAACATATTTTTGATAGCTATGTCGATCAAATGTTAAATTAACTTGAAGCTAATAACAGAACATATTTTTGATAGCTATGTCGATCAAATGTTAAATTAACTGAATAGGTGAATTCTGCGTCTTTTGCGGAATTAAAACTTGATGAAAAATAGTACACAGAAAAGCAAAATCACAAACACAGACAACACAAGGATTTTATAGTGGTTCTCCAATATTGGGTACTCCACTTTCCTGCCTCGCCTATCTAGCACCACGGCTAGCCTCAGCTACTTCACTGTATCTCGGATCAAAACGATCCTACAAACTCAGAGTCACCACTCCTACACCTCGGAGAGAACTCTCCTACAAACTTGGAGACAACGCTCCTACAAACTCAGAGACAACGCTCCTACAAACTCAGAGACAACGCTCCTACAACTCGGAAGATAAACTTCCTACAAAGAAATAGAGATTTGTGTACAAGTAAAAAGGCAAAAGAAATACAAGTACAGATCTGAAATATTCTGATCTTCTTCCTTCTTGAGACTTGGAAAACTTTTGCTTGATGTTGAGGAAGAAAGCTGAAATCTCAAATCCAAACTTCTAGGACTCGACAAGATCAAATAGACTTCTGTAGAAATTAGATCACTGATATGTCGAATCTTTTCCATCAAAGAGATCGGCTGATTGAGAAAGATGAAGTTCTTCGAAAACGGCAGAAAGCGTGCGGCTCTTTTAGGTTTTTCGAAAGATTCTATCTGGACGATTTCTGAAAGAGACCTTTTATAAGCAATCAAGTCTAACGGCCATAAGTCCTTGATTTAAGAAAAAATCTCCTTAAAATCAGTCATACGTGGCACTGACATAAACAGAGAACATTTTAAATCCCGTCAGAAATGGAATTTGAAAACAGGACCTGAAATAATAAAATTTCTCGAGATCAAAAGGACTTCTCGAGAAATGACATGATTTCTCGAGAGAAGGTCTGCTACTTCTCGAGAAAAGGCTTAGGACTTTTCTGGAGGACTGAAAAGGATTTCTCGAGAACAGAAATGGTTTCTCGAGAAATGAACTTGATTTCTCGAGAAAGAAACTTGACTTCTCGAGAAATGACTAAAAAGGTCTTTTTACTGGAAGTCTAACAGGGATTTCTCGAGAATAGAAAAGGCTTCTCGAGAAATGAACTTGATTTTTTGAGAAAGAAACTTGACTTCTCGAGAAATACACTTAGAAAAAATTGAGACTTTCCTTTCATTCTCTCTAGACAACCAGCAAATCTTCCATCTTCCAAACATCAAAGGTACTTGTAAATGAAGTGTATCCTAATAGAGAGTCACACATGAGTCAACATCATGTTCCACACAATGAGGGATTACATTGCATAAATACTGTGTTTAATGACTCACTGTAATCTGACATTGGTCTACACTTGGCAATAATAACCTGCAAGTACACAACTAGGAAACATCAAATACAACAGCAATTCAACTTGGTTCAAGGATGACTTCTCACAAATCTAGATTATTGTGGATACAATACCCAACATAACAATAACATATTTTTGATTAAACACTTCTAGCTAGATTGTGGTTTTGATCAAATCATGAGTGAAGTTTGATTTGGTAGAACTTGAATTGACTGAGGTAAGGATCTAACTAGTAAATCATATCATTTAGAAATTCAGATGTAGAATCTCAAACACAAACAATTATATCATCACATCTTTGTGTGATATATTGTGTAATAAAATAGTGACGAAGAGTAATTTTCAGGGGGAAATACTTTTTTCCCTGGTTTGAAGTGGACTTATTTTACCAACTGAGCACCAAATGATCTTTAAGCTTCAGGGTTAAAGATGGAAGATTTGGACAAAAGATTTCATCCGTTCCAACTTTGATCTAACAAAAATGTCATAAGAGCATATGCAGGTAGCTGTGGTATGATTTAAGATCACCTGAAAGGATAATCTGTAGAATTTATTCGGTATGAAACACTACGTTTCAGGTTGGGCAAAGGAATCAATTATGGACGCCCGGACCTTAGCCTCGACTGCATATCAATTAAATATTCAACCTTAAATCGTTCAATGATGAACATTGCAGGGAAGCAAGAAATAGCAAAGAAGCAAACAGGTGAGGGCGGAGAAGAAACCTGGAGCGCCATGTAAGCAGTGTTCTGGAATGATAAATCAGCCTTGCAAAAGAGGGTAAGAAACTGGGAAACTGGCACTGTACCTAATGTAATGCCTTGCTTTCGCAAATGGCGGTTGGCGACGGGGAAGGAGCTGACATTTCGAAGAACACTGAAATGAGAGCTGTAACGGCAGCATTTCCTTCTTCTATGACGACCTTTCTCAGCGGTAGTACCTAGCGGTACTCTTGGCGGAGGAAGAAACTCGGTGGTCGAGCGTCGGACCAGAAGCTCGCATGAGAAAGAGACGGCGGCTAGAAAACCTAACGAGCTCGCAGGAAGACCGGGCATTATATAGTCCATCGATAGATTGGAACCCTAGCACTCATGGGCAGGAACCCTAGCACTCAAAATACCTCCAAGAAACGTTAACCGTCGGATTAAGCATCCAAAAACCATAACACTTTTGATGCTCATGGAGAAACCGCTTCATTTTTATTATAAATTTTTTAAATACTAGCCATTCGAGTAATATACATTTGTATATTACGAGCATCTTCGCACGGGCTACACCCCCATAAAGCCGTGTTGCGCCCATCTTCACCGCTCTCAAGTGCATAGGCTTCCCCGAGAATGTCATGAATGCCTCGCCGCGCGCACCCCCAGCGCAGTGAACCAGCGATAGACAGATTTTGTCATCACACTGCGTTGGGGGTACGAGCGGCGAGGCATTCGTGACATTCACGGGCGAAACCCGTGCACTCGAAAGCAGTGAAGATGGGCGCAGCACGGGCTTTATGCGGGTGAAGCCCGCATTTATGCGACCGAAGGCCGCCCGAGAGCATCGAGCACGGGCTTAGCCCGTGCGAAGATGCTCATATTCGAAAAACTTTAGGGAGTGATCTAGGTATTTAGACAATCCAAAAATAGTATTTTGTGCTAAGGGGGGCGAGCGGAGAGACAACCGGCGTGCGAATTTTGTGAGCCCGACAAAAACAACTGCAGGCAGAGCAACTGTCGCAGCCCAGGGTACTGTCGCGCGGGGTAAGGGGGTCCCCCGTGCACTATCACTCGTATATTATATTAGAAAAGGAACATTAAAGACCAAATCTAAACAAATGTCAAATTAAAAAACAATCATAAAACTGAATAGCATCCAAATCCAATATTCTGAAACAACAGAAGGATTTGTAATCCCTAAATGAAATTTTTGTAATATTTTACTTACCTAAAATGAAGAAACATTAAATGGGATCTGCAATCTCTAAATGAAATATATTGTAATATCCTTCTGTTTCATTTGGAAATATGAAACATCAGAATAGCATCCATTCTTTTAAGGATTGCAAATCCTAGGACACATTTCACTCATCGAGGATATTAGCCCTAAAACATCATGTTTGCAGTTTATTCATGTTAGCATTGTCAGTTTTCCAAGTTATTGCAGATGGTTGATGGTTGGGGAAGTTGAAATCTCTTTAAGTTTTGTTTCAAAGACTAAGAATGTTTCTTCAAAGCATGGGGGTTTACATTCCTTCTTTGGTGAGTGAATATTTACTAATGCTGGAAGATGAATATTTCAAGTTTCGGCATATTCGGAAACGAAAGGAACAAAAAGATATAATAAAAACTCATTAATCTTTGTAATTAAAGTATCTGCAAGATGAATATTTCAAGCCCGCGGGCTTGATATATGATGCAAGTATGAAAAAGAATGTCAACATCGTAGAAAGTCTGATGAGAAAATGTAGTAGAAATGAAAACCATGGAAAATCTTAAAAATGCCATGTCTACCTGTTTCGTGCACATAAAAGTGTGTCCCAAGCACTTGTCAAATCTGGATCAGCATGCCAAGATGCTCCAGATCTCTCTGGTTCAATCATTAGCCACCTGAAAGAAGGACATTGATCATAATCTAATCCATCAAAAATGATTTCTTGAAACAAAGCTGACACACAATAATCTTGTAATAAAGCAGGTGCTGCTTCTCCAAACTATAATAATACTAACTTGGATATTTTTCTCAATTATATATATTTTTAAAGAATATAGATGAAATATTTGGTCAACTTATTATGAAAATTTTAAAAGAGGACTTTGTCAATCTGGCATTTCATGTATGAAAATAAATCCTATTGTAACATACAAATTTTCTTAGAGCTTCTTTGAGAAATCCTGAAAGCACCATCATTAGTGCTTGACAATATGATCCAATACCCAATTATATCTTGCCAGCTAAGTTCTAGCCACTTTAGTAAGCAATACCTAGAATGCAAATGCAAAATTATAACTTCAAAACAAATCAGGTATGAGCAAGAAAATGTCAAATGGGAAAAAAGTTTAACTTAATACTCTATGAAAAGTAACATGTAAAAATAACACATTAAATTCATGTGAATACAACATGTTTATAATACATGTATTATTCGTGCATGTGTGTTTATAAACCTTGTCCTTTAAGGCCAATGTACTCCAACGCCCTAGTTAATTTATTAAATTTCCAAGACCCAACTCTTGATATTTTACATTGATATAGAAGTGTCTAATTGATTAGGAAGGAATAAATCAGTTTGCTAATATGCAAACTTTTGCCGCCCATGTGGAAATTCTATAACAATATGTGACAAAATTGATTGGTGCTAAGAAGTTCAATGATCATAAATATTGAGGCAATGCACGTTCAAATCTCAAAAATAAAAGATGAAAACCTAAACCTTGGATAAAGAAAATAGCACAAGCATCACTATTTCTCAATTTTATTTCTTATTTTACAAAAAAAAGAGCACAGGTGAAAGCACCATCCACATTTCCCAATTTTATTTTATTTTTTTTTCAATTTACAGATTTTTGATGTTGTAGATCCATACACTTATAGAAAGAGCACAGGTGAAGCTATACAACATAACTATTTCTCAATTTTATTTCTTATTTCTCAAAAAAAACAGCACAGCTGAAGACGCCGTCGCTATTTCTCAATTTTATTTCTTATTCATTTTTTCAATTCACATATTTTTAATATTGTAGATTCATTGGCTTTATCAAAAGAGCTAAAAATACACTAGCTTGAAGCTTGAGTAATCTATAGAAAAAGGTAATTTTGAAACATTCTCGAACATTTGCCCGAACATGTAAAATTTATAAGAGGAAAGTTGGATAAATAGGGTTTGAGATAAGTTTAACAAACAATCCGAATAACACAGTACCTCCAAAAACACCTCACAATTATTGAGGAGAGACTCACAACCTTCAAGTATAAATATCAAGAAAATTTGAAGAACTCAGAGCTCAGTTGTAGTAATAAAATCATTTATTGTGTATCAAACAAATATTATAAGCAACTATGGAAAACATTCCAAATAACTATTTCCAAAATGGTGTTGGTAGATAGGAAGGCAATTAAAAATTTAAAGATGATAATTATTACTGCAATTGGAGAGCAGCTCACCATGGAGATGAAATTCATGTTAAGTGTTGACGCCAGGAAAATCCTGACCTCAAGATTCGGATCAATGCAGCCCGAGGTTACTGATCCTGCGGTCCAACTCCACGGCTCTGATAGCTAAAATAGGAGAGAGAAAATGACTAAGCACACCCCAGGTGCTCCAGCAGGGAGGTCCCACCACGTACCCGGAAGTTTGGGAGAAACTTCCCCTCCGCAACCAAAAGCTGGGCGAGGTACTAGACGGGCATGGATTTGGCGAGTATCCAACTTGGGGGGACCTCGACCACTTCCCAAAAGTGCCATTTCTAGTACCCCTGGGGGTCTATTTATAGAGAAATCCTGGGGGGGGGGGGGGGGGGGGGGGGGGGGGGGGGGGGGTACAGGCGAGTATACTGCCTCTGCTCGCGAGTTACAAGGGCTACTCGCCCATACTCGCGAGATACTCGCCCATACTCACGAGATACTCGCCCAAGCTCGCCTCTGCTCGCCCCTTGCTCGCCATACTCGCCCCTTGCTCGCCCCTTGCTCGCCATACTCGCCCCTTGCTCGCCATACTCGCGCCTTGCTCGCCTCTTGCTCCTGCTGGCTGAGTTGTCTTGTGTCTTGGACTGCCGGCTCCTGTGCTGACCCTTTGACCTTGACTTCAGCCTACGTGGCTTTGAATGGGCCTACCTCGGAGAATGAGGGTTGCACACAATCCCCGCTCTTTGCGAGTAACGTAGTTGCTCGGAAAGAATCATCCAACCCTTATTCGACGAGCTGTCTTTCTGGCGAGAAAAGGTCGACACCTCATAGGAGCCGAGCTCAACAGGAGGCAGATACAAGGTCGACACCTTCTAGGAGCCGAGCTCAACTAGAGGCAGATACAAGGTCGACACCTTCTAGGAGCCGAGCTCAACTAGAGGCGAGTAGAAGCTCGCGGAACACCAGCTTTGAGACGTCACGAGTCAGCATCCTCGTGGAATGTAAGCCTTTGATGAAGATCATCGCGAGTAGGAACTCGCGGAATCCTAGCTTTGAAAACCACCGCGACTAGGAGCTCGCCGAGCATCAACTTGGAGACCTCGCGAGTAGCTTTATGTGCTTTCCCTGGGTGGCGAACTCGTCATGAATCATCTTGTTTGTTAGTCAGACAAAAGCACTCACGGGCTTTACCAAAGCACCCGTCAGTATGATCATGTGTGGAAATCATTGACATTGAAGAAGGAGGACACTGAGGGGAGGAGTGTCCCTTTTTACATAAGACCCCCTACGCAGAGGGTTCGGGAACTCGCCACTCTTGAACTAGGCACCAGGTTCTCACCACCTTGCGAGTAGAGAACTCACCCTGGCGAGTAGAGAACTCGCTTATGGGCGAGTATAGAAGAATCTTGCTCGCCTGCCTGAAGTCGCCTCATTTGATGTTGCTCGCCTATGGGCGAGTAAGGAAGAAGCTCGCCTATGGGCGAGTATTGAAGGAGCTCGCCTATGGCCGATTAAGGATGGCGAGTAAGGAAGGATCTCGCCACTATCCAGGAAGCTCGCCTCTCTTCCGAGTAAAGTCGCTGGTCTGAACTTATCTCTGGATCTCGCCTGTAGGAACTCGCCTATGGCGAGTAGGGATCTCGCCATCTGGAACTCGGCTCTGGATCTCGCCATCTGGAACTCGCCTTCAGGATGTCGCCTCTGGAACTCGCCCAACTTGTCGAATGCTCGCGAGTTGCTGCCTTTGGCCTCCATCTCGCCACTTTAAGCCATGAAGCCTTCTCGCAAAAATTTCTTCCTCCGACTACGATCCACGCTCACCGCACCAAAGTGTTGACGCCAGGAAAATCCTGACCTCAAGATTCGGATCAATGCAGCCCGAGGTTACTGAACCGGCGATCCAACTCCACGGCTCTGATAGCTAAAATAGGAGAGAGAAAATGACTAAGCACACCCCAGGTGCTCCAGCAGGGAGGTCCCACCACGTACCCGGAAGTTTGGGAGAAACTTCCCCTGCGCAACCAAAAGCTGGGCGAGGTACTAGACGGGCATGGATTTGGCGAGTATCCAACTTGGGGGGACCTCGACCACTTCCCAAAAGTGCCATTTCTAGTACCCCTGGGGGTCTATTTATAGAGAAATCCTAGGGGGGGTACAGGCGAGTATACTGCCTCTGCTCGCGAGTTACAAGGGCTACTCGCCCATACTCGCGAGATACTCGCCCATACTCGCGAGATACTCGCCCAAGCTCGCCTCTGCTCGCCCCTTGCTCGCCATACTCGCCCCTTGCTCGCCATACTCGCCCCTTGCTCGCCATACTCGCCCCTTGCTCGCCATACTCGCCCCTTGCTCGCCATACTCGCCCCTTGCTCGCCATACTCGCCCCTTGCTCGCCATACTCGCCCCTTGCTCGCCATACTCGCCCCTTGCTCGCCCAGCTCGCCTCTTGCTCCTGCTGGCTGAGTTGCCTTGTGTCTTGGACTGCCGGCTCCTGTGCTGACCCTTTGACCTTGACTTCAGCCTACGTGGCTTTGAATGGGCCTACCTCGGAGAATGAGGGTCGTACATTAAGGAGCCAATTTAAATTAATAAATTATTACAACTGAGCTTAAATGAAGAGATAAGGTTGCAGGCTTTGATTCAATATCAGTTCTTATGACTTGTCATACCTACCAGCGGCGGCCCCTGTAGTGCGTTTGTAGTTTGGGCCAAAATTGCAACGTGCACACCCCTAATTTTCATGGTCATGTCTTATATAACATTTATATATGGCAAGTCATAAGAACTGCATAATAATTTAAAATCAAAGAAATTTAAATTTATCATAAAATCATCATAACTTTATCAACACATCAATTATAAAAATATATATATAATAAAGTATAGATACCATTGATAAATATTCAAAAATGAATAAATATAGTTGAAATTTAATTTTATGCTAAAAAACACCAAATAATAAAGTATTCATTGCTTAAACATTTAGTGCTAGAATAACAGAATTGCTTATAATTCCCTTATTAGAATGCATCAAAATAAACAAATGTTATGATGATACAACTCAATGGAGAAAATGCAATTGAAACTACAATTCAAATTATGTTCACAAAAGATTTATTTAAAAATAAATAAATAGAACCATCAGAAAAAATTTATCCAACAGCGTTGCCAAAAACTAGCAAATTCAGTCCGCATCATGGTTGGGTCATTTGCCCACATCATTTGGTTCTCTTAAGAGTAAAAATTTTCAGAACATTCATTTGATTTATAAGATTGACAATCACACAAGTAACCATATTGATGGTAAAAAAAATTCAGATGAAAGATACTGTAAATTAAAATTTAGTTTTTGGCTCAGAAGATGGGTAGTATTTCATTATCAACACCTAAATATCTCAGAGTGGTGCATGACAACATTTTCCTCACAACCATAGAAGTTAACAAAAAAACTATATAGTAATTTAACATGCAAAAAAGGGCAGAATGTAAGGCCTAAATGGGTCAGAAATATACTGAAAATTAGAATTTAGCTGTAGGCTCAGACACATCGGTAGTATTTCATTAACAACACCAAAATATATCTCAGAGTCTAAATAATAAAGAGTCCAGTCAGAGAGAATCGCCAAATGATCAGAAGAGTGAAAACGATGAGAAATGGGAGACGAGAGTGCAAGGTGTCGGTTCTAGTTACCCTAGAATGTTATAAAAGTTCAATAAATATGGCTGTTTGATACTTAAATGTTCTAATGATAAACGACTATTGTAAATAAAGAAGCGGTGTTTTTTGTTATTTTCCTTTTTCAATTGTTCGAAAAATAACCAGTGAACTGCAACTAATAAAGAAGCGGTATTTTTTGTTAGATGAGCCTTAGAATAACAAAGGCCCATAAACCTATTTGGACGGATTTGGAATTGGGAACAATTTCATTTATTGTTCAATTCCAACATTATGAAGAAGGAATTGGGATTACAATAAAATGAATTCTCCAAAATAATGTACATCTTAAGATTGCTTCCTTTAATTTGTCGCCGAACAATAAAATTGAATTTGAACCCTCACATTCCAATTCCAGTAGCTCAATTTATCCAAAAAAGCAAAGCTTGAAATAAAATTGAAGAATTTGAATTCATCCGCATTCAAACTCACGCTTGAATTGGAATTTTGATGAATTTCAATTCTACTCAATAATCAATTTCAATTCTATTGTTAGGCTGTACAATCAAATTCAGCCACAAAAATTAAAATTGATCAATTTAATTGTTCATTTGCATGAAAACATTTGGACACATTGAAATTATAATGATAAATTTACATATATTTTAAAAAAAAACTAATTTATATATTAAATAAAGGGGTGATGATATACCGAGACCCATTTGACTATTCGTACCCCATTAATAAAATTTAAAACCTCTTTTCCTGATAGCCCAAAGCATATAACTGCACAACCTCTCCTTTCTATTCAGGCATCTTGGTTTCACCATTACCGAAAGCATGCTTCGGTCGCCTCTTCCTCGCCCCATCCTCACCTCCTGTCCATCTATCCTTCAATTGTCCTCTTAAATATTTATGCTTCTTCGACGCAATCCACCTAGCCGGGAAGGTTACTTTTAAATCTTCAAAGTAGAGGAAAAAGAGCGGGTGGAAGGAAGCAAATGATTTTGTTACCAGTGGAAATTTCTAGTCTTCCACTTCTTCAATGTTTTTTTATCTTTTTTGTACGTAAAGGAAGACTTGAAGCAACCCTTCTCGTTAGGGAAGCCATTGAAAAGAATGTTGTATTTATTATATTATGAGACAAAGTGATTCGTCAAATTTACAAGTTGTGGTACTTTTTGAAGTTAATTTTTTCAACTATATGTTTAGTCTATAAAGGAGAGCATGAGAAACAAATTATATACTTGTAAAAAAATCATTATTTGGTCAGTGAAATTGGGGTACAAATATAATTAAAAGGTCTGCGGATAAATAATCAAAAAGGGACTGTGTACACTATCAACTAAAATAAAAAATAAAAATAATTATTCAATAATTCAACAAAAATAATTAATAGTATTTACTTTTTTTAGACCATATATATTGAATTCCATCTCATTCCTACCAAATAGCATAGGAATTGGAGATGGAAAATTTTAAGCTATCAGAAATTCATGAAAATTAGTTATAAGAAATTTATGCAAAAATACATAGAACCATCAGAAAGAAATTAATTTATCCGCATTGCAAATAACAAGCAAATTCGGTCCGCATCATGGTTGGACCATTGGCCCGCATCATTTGGTTCTTCTAATCAAGAGTAAATAACTCAAACATTCAATTGATTCAAAGGCCGAAAAATTTTAAAATAACAAAATTAATGAGAAGTCACGGGTTGAGGTGTTGTCGTGTGACCTTGAGGTCACGGGTTCGAGTCCTGGAAGCAGCCTCTTACAAAAATGCATGGTAAGGTTTGCCTACATTTCACCCTTGTGGTGGGACCCTTCCCCAGATCCTCGCTGCGCGGGGATGCCTTTGTGCACCGGGCAGCCTTTTTTTTAACAAAATTAATGAGAAGATAAGTTTAAGGCTCAGAAAGATGGGTAGTAATTCATTATCATCACTGAGGTATATCTCAGAGTGGTGCATGACTACATTATCATCATAGCCATAGAAGTCCATAGAAAATGATATAAATAATTTTTAAACAAATGAGTTAATTAGTAATATTAAAATGAGAAAAAGGAGCATGATGAAGAGCTTTAAAAGGGTTTAAAATAACTTGAAACTAAAGGAAACAGGAATTATTCAGTAGAACAGAGATGAGGGGAAGATGCAAGAAGATGGGGAAAAGCTATACTCGAAGAAATAGCCAAGAGAGAATTTACATAAAGAGAAGAGTTCGTTGATGGATTAAGAACCCTGAGCCTAATAAGTTAGTTCTATTAACTATTCCCAAAATGATCCATGGCAAACACAAACCGGTTAAATTCCAGAAACTAATTACATAACAACAACTTATTTTGCTAATAACAAAACATATTTTTGATAGTAAGGTCGATAAAATGCTAAATTAACCATAACATATTTTTGATTAAACACTGCTAGCTAGACTGTGTTTTGATCAAATCATGAGTGAAGTTTGATTTGGTAGAACTTGAATTGACTGAGGTAAGGATCTAATAGAAGTAGTTTCGGATTAGATCACAATATATGTGCATGCAAGCATATATTCAAGTTCGTATTAATATATTTGCATGCATGTATTTAAGTGCATCCCACGCCAGTAAATCATATCGTTTAGAAATTCATATGTAGAATCTCAAACACAAACAATTATATCATCACATCTTTGTGTGATAAATTGTGTAATAAAATAGTGCCGTAGAGTGATTTTCAGGGGAAAATACTTTTTTTCTGGTTTTAAGTGGACTTACTTTACCAACTGAGTACCAAAATGATCTTCAAGCTTCAGGGTTAAAGATGCAAGATTTGGGCAAAAGATTTCATCTGTTTGAACTTTGATCGAATAAAAATGTCATAAGAGCATATGCAGGCAACTGTGGTATGATTTAAGATCTCCTGAAATGCATATCAATTAAATATTCGACCTTAAATTGGTCGATGATGAACATTGCGGAGAAGCAAGAAATAGCAAAGAAGCAAACGGGCGATGGCGGAGCAGAACCTGAAGCACCACGCAAACCGAGTTTTGGAATGGAAAATAAGCCTTGCAAAAGATGATAAGAAACTGGGAAACTGGCACGGTACCTAATGTAATGCCTTGCTTTCGCAAATGGCGGTTGGCGGCGGGGGGAAGGAGCTGACATTTTGAAGAACACTGAAATGAGAGTTGTAACGGCAGCAGCTACATCTAAGCCGACCTTTCTCAGTGGCGGCACCTAGCGGGACTCTTGACGGAGGACGAAACTCGGCGATCAGACCAGAAGCTCGCATTAGAAAGACAGCCGGCGGCTGCAAACACTAACGAGCTCGAAGGAAGCCAGGGCTTCATATAGATCTCATGGATAGATTGGAACCCTAGCACACATGGGCAGGAACCCTAGCACTCATAAATACCTCCAAGAAACATGAACCGTCGGATTAAGATCCAGAAACCGTGTTCATTAACTGAGTTAAGTACTAGCAGTTGAGTGCAGAGCTATTATTTTTGTTATGAATATTTGTATATTATGAATGGGTTGCTCCTGTTCGTGAGTCATTTTATTAAGCCAATGTGGTTCAATACCATCATAAATCAATAATATTGTTTTAATCTAAGGAAAAAAATATATATTAATATCAACACTTTATAAGTTTTAGTACAAACAAAAAATATGCCAAGAAATAATTATGAAAAATAAAAATATTCTCTGTTTCTCTTCGTTTTTAGGGCCGTTTCATTATCTCTTTGAAGTTTTGCTTTCAGGCTCCGTTCATTTGGTAGAAATTGGGATGCAGGAATTAGAATTGACCTAATTCCGATTCCCGCGGGAATTGGAATTGAAGTCAATTCCAATTATATTGTTCGGCTAACTGTCTTCAAAATTGGAATTGATAATTTCGTTGTTCGGCACATACACAAATACACACACATACACAAACAAAAAACAGACATTGATCCACATAGACACATTGAACCACACAAACTCAAACACACACACATTGAACCACACACAAACTCAAGCACATACATCTACATACACATAGAACCACACACTCAAACACAAACTCAACCACAAACTCAACCACACACAAACGGAATTCACAACATTTCAGATTCACGTACAACTTCGATTTCAGCATTGAATACCCAAATAAACCTGAGGTCGTACTCTAAAGTTGTAGTCCCGACGATTAGGGTCTCATATTCAGCGATGTTGTTGGTTGCTGGAAACTTCAACCTGAGGTCGTACTTTAAAGTGATGCCCTCCTGACTAATTAGGAGCAATCCTGCTCCTGCTCCTTCGGTCGTAGAGGCCCCGTCGACGTAGAGAGCCCAACGAGTGGTGGAGATATCTTTGACGGGGGCAGCTTCCGGAAGAAGAGTATTTTCTACGATGAAGTCGGCGAGAACTTGGGATTTGATATCCGGGCGTGGTAAGAAGTGGATATCAAACTCTCCCAGCTCGACGACCCACTTTACCAATCTCCTGGACACCTCTGGTTTCTGGAGGACGGCCCGCAGTGGTAGTTGAGTTAACTCCTTTATCGTATGAGCCTGTAAGTATGGCTGAAGCTTTCTTGCATAAGAGACGAGGGCGAAGACCGTTTTATCGACCATTGGGTATCTGGCTTCGACGTCGGTGAGTACCTTGCTGAAGTAATAAACAGGTCATTGGACTCCTCCTTCATCTTTTACCAGTACCGAGCTGACGACCGTGGGGGATATCACTAGGTAAAGGAACAAAACTTCACTAGGGGCATGCTTTGATAAGAGCAGGGGTGAGGCCAGGTACTGTTTGAGGTGCTCGAAAGACGTCTAGCATTCATCCGTCCACTGAAACCCAGATAGGCGTGCCCCTCGAAGGATTTTGAAGAATGGGAGATATTTATCTCGCCCTCGTGCCAAAAACTGCGAAAGAGCGGCAATCCTTCCATTTAAGCATTGTACTTTCCTGATGGAATGGGGTGGCGACATGTCTCTCAGCGCCTTGATCATTTCTGGATTTGCCTCGATCTCTCGATGGCTCACCATGAAGCCCAGGAACTTTCCTGTCGTCACACCAAATGCACATTTGCTGGGATTGAGCCGCATTTAGAAACGGCGGAGAAGCTAAAAGTATCCCTCTAGATCTTCTAAGTGGTCATGGCGGTGGACGCTCTTTACCATCATGTCGTCCACATAAACTTCCATTGTGCTTCCGATGAGGTCTTTAAATATTTTGTTCATTAACCTTTGGTAGGTTGCCCCAGCGTTCTTGAAGCCGAAAGACATGACTTTGTAGCAGTAGACTCCTATATCTGTTCAGAATGCGGTGTGCTCCTCGTCTTCCGAGTTCATCCTAATTTGTTTGTAGCCTGAGTATGCAGCCATGAAGCTGAGGCGCTCATGTCCGGCTGTTGCATCGAACAGCTGATCGATTCTTGGAAGGGGAAACTATCTTTTGGGCACGCTTGATTCAGATTACTGTAGTAGACGTACATCTTCCACTTCCCTAAGACCTTCTTTACCATAACCACATTGGCTAGCCATGTGGGATATTTTGCTTCGCGGATGAACCGTGCTTCCAGGAGCTTCTCCACTTCTTCTTCGATCGCCTTAAGCCGCTCTGGGGCGAAGTTCCGCTTCTTCTGGACCACTAGCCTACAAGCAGGGTTAATATTTAAAGAGTGAAAGATGACATGAGGATATACCCCAGGCATATCTTCCGGACTCCTCGCGAATATATCTTCATTAGCGCGGAGGAAGAAGGCGTATTCTTCCCTCTCTTCCTTGGATAGAAGGGACCAGACCTAAACTGTCTTGGTCGGGTCATGCAGGGAGAGTGGTACTTCTATGAGTCCTTCGACGGCGATCAACGTTGTATAGTGGCTTCGTCCCGTAAGTCGAAGTTGTCAATATTGAGAGCGGTTGCTTCCATCGGCCGGGCCTGCTTTAGGAAACACGTTCGTGCTGCTTCTTGGTTTCCTCTTACGACCCCTATCCCTGCGACGGTTGGGAACTTCATGTTTAGGTGCTGGATAGAGAGAATTGCTCTAAAGATGTATTTGAGCGGTCTTCCAAAGATGGCATTGTAGGCGGAGGTGGACTCCACCAACACGAACTGGATGTTGTGTGTTGATGGCTTCGAAAATTCGCCCAATATGACTCGAAGGGTGATCAGGCCCTGAACCGGAAACAGGTCAGTTGTTGAAGCCGAAGACGGGCCCGGCTGCGGGGCTGAGCTGATCCTTTGCGAGTTTCATGTTTTGTAGAGTGGACAAGAACATGACATCGACTGAGGTTTCGTTGTCGACTAATATCCTTTTAACATTGAAGCAAGTGTCCATAATTCCTACGTTGATTACGAGCGGGTCCTGATGTGGCAGTCGTAGTCCTTGTAGATCCTCTTCCCCGAAAGCGATTGTGATATCCTGTTTGAGCTTCTTGTCCTCATGGTCCCTGAGGGATTCGGCAATCGAGAGGATCTGTGCGGCTAGGGTGGGAGGTCCTGCGATTATCTCGATTTCTCCCACCATCAGACTACCCTCTGCAGCGCCTCGGGGAGGGGGGGGGGGGTTCATTGACTCCCTAGGTGGCTGAGGCTGGTTGGGAATCTGGCCCTGCAGAAATCTTCCTAGAAGTCCCTGATGGACGAGACGCTCGATCTCAACCTTGAGCCTGGAACATTCCTCATTGGTGTGCTCGGTTCCTCGGTGGAACTCGCTGTACTTTGATTGGTCGCTTCTTGGATTCGGGAGAGACACCCTTGGCCTATGAAGTTCTGGGCTATCTTGGATGGCATAGAGAACGTAGGTTCTGCTGGTGTTCAGCGGAGTGTACACTCTGAGCGGTCCCGGATCTGGATCTCTCCGGGGATTGCGACGACGCTCGTTAGAGAGGCATTCTTCGCTACGCTGCTCTTCCTGCCTTCCGGAGGCTTGCTCTAGTCCTCGTTTCCTTTTCTGGTTGCCTTCGAACTATTGTTGTTGCGCCTCTATAGCTTCATTTACAGCTATTTGAGCTTCTACCCGATGAATGAGATCAGGATAACTTGACATTGTTTCCCTCATTAAGGCTGAGTAAAAACCACCTGGATGGAGCCCCCCAAGAAAGACGCCCCGCAGGAGCTCGGGATCAACTCTCGAGATTTGCCTGGCTTATGTGGTGAAGCGACGAAAGAAATCCCTAAGAGTTTCTCCGTCGTTCTGGCGGATTCCGGAAAGATGAGAAGGGTCTCAGACGATTTTGCGATTGGCGATTAAATGGTCTGTGAACCATCATGCCATCTCTGCGAAGCTGTTTATGGCTCCTTCTTGCAGAGTGTGGAACCAAGTGCACGCTTGACCTTTCAAGGTTGTTGGAAACATATGGTAGATGAGTTGATCTGGAGCGTTGTAGATTCTCATGATAATAGTGAAATGGTTGACATGCTCCAGTGGGTCGTCCATCCCATCGAACGTCTCTATGTTGGGGAGCTTGATGTCATGGGGAACTGGGTGAGCCAGAACGTGAGGCACTAACGGGGAGCCGTTGTGCAGGGGACGACGAGCGAAAGTTGCGCGCCTCCCAACCTGACCGTACTCTTCTGCTATTACATCGCGAATTTCTTCTCGAGTGGCCCTTACTATTGCTTGTGGAGGGTCGATTCTTTCTTGGCGTTGGTGATGGTGGTCGCCTTCTGGTCCTCGAGCGGGATGAGCGGAGATTGCTGCATCCGAAGTTTCTTCTGGGACATTATCTTCCCGAGCCACTACTTCGATCGGAGCATGGTTCGGGGTTGAGTGGAGCGGAGCATTTGGTATCAGAGGTGGAGCGGGAGCTCGAGGAACCTCGAGGTTCCTTAGTAGGGTCAGCATCCACTACTAGAAAAATGACTTTTAGCCACGTTTTTTTTTGCCACGGGGGATAACCGTGGCTAATAATGAAGTATTAGCCACGGTCCCTATTTCGTGGCTAATAAGCTAGTATTAGCCACGGATGACTAATCCGTGGCAAGTAAAAACAGTTTTTGCCACGGTTTACCTATTTCGTGGCTAATAAGCTAGTATTAGCCACGGATATGGGTATTTGCCACGGTTTGGCATTAAGATATTTTTTGGGGGAAAATTCCCCCCCAAAATATTAATAAGGCTCTTTTTTTTCCCGAAAACAGACCCCTCGCAATTTTGGGAATAGAAGGAATCCGAAGCAGGCAGCGAACGCGGCTCACAGCGACGAAGCGGCGGCGAACGGCGACGAACTCGACCTCACAGGAAATATCCTCCCGGCGGTGAACGACGACGAAGCGACATTCTCCCTCTGCGGCTCTGCTCCCCGACCTTACTCCTGGTATGAATCGAGCCTTCTTCTTCCTCCTGCTTTAGGTTAGGTTTCCTGCGTTTCCTGCCATTCTTGTCTCCTTTCTCCTTTTTCTTCCTCTTCCTGCAGCTTCCTCTTCCAAAAATGTTTGTGCCACCATCGATGTTGTGTAGTGCTGTAGAATGACTATGAAATGTGCATATTTACTATGCTTATCTACCACTACAAAAATAACTGATTTTCCATTAGATCTCACCAAACTTTTTATAAAATCCATTGAAATTTCATGCCAAACTTTCTCTGATATCGGTAAAGGTTTTAACAGACCCATTGATAATTGATTATCAGCTTTGCAAATTGAACAACTTCTAATGTAATCGAAAACTTACTGTTTCATCTTCATATAGTTGAACATTTATTTTAAACTTTTGATTGTTCGTTCATACCTGTGTGTTGTATGTGTGTGTTTATGTGATATTTGTGTGTGTGTATGTATGTGTGTGTATATGTATATGTGTGTTTATGTTATGTTGTATGTGTGTATGTGTGTGTTATGTGTGTTTATGTTATGTTGTATATGTGTATGTGTGTGTGTATATGTATACGTGTGTGTGTTGTGTGTGCGTTATGTGTGTGTTTTTTGTATGTGTTTTTTTGGTTGTGTGTGTGTGTTGTGTGTGTGTGTGTTGTATGTGTGTGTTTATGTGGTATTTGTGTGTGTGTGTGTATGTATGTGTGTGTGTATGTGTCTATGTTATGTTGTATGTGTGTTTATGTTATAGATTTTAAAATTAGAAATCTCTGTGTCATGATCTACAGGAAAAATAATTATAAAATATGTTCATATCTATATTTTATCATGATTCTAGCCCCTCTTGCTGAAATCGTTGAAAGTTGTACATAGAAGGTATCCACGATATTATGACATTTAAATAGGAAAAAATTTGCTTTCCTGCGGTTCCAATCAAATTCGTTTTATAATTCAGTTAAATTTTCTTTTACACAGGCATACAACACATACACATATCTCCAGGATTTCAATGGTTTCTTATGTTATGTTATGTTAGTGGAAATAAAATATTGTAAAATATGTTACAGATCCTGGAGAATATTGTAAAATATTGTAAAATAAAATATTGTAAAATAAAATATTGTAAAATATGTTACAGATCTTGGATTTCAATGGATTACAATATAAAATATTGTAAAATAAAATATTGTAAAATATTTTACAATATTTTACAAATATTGTAAAATATGTTACACATATCTCCAGGATTTCAATGGTTTCTTATGTTATTGTAGTGGCTAAGCAAAGCACGATAGACTTTGTGACTGATGCTTGTAGGGATGCTTCGTAGTATTGGCCGGTAGAGGGTCAAGCGGAGCAAGTAGATATTTATTTACTTTGCGGGTATTTACTCATGTTTTGCTGATTCCAATTTTAAAGTTGTCTCTCCTTGTAAATCACTTATTATGAGCTTTTATGTAGGTTACTCTAGCATATAACATGGATAAGAGTTGGATTGATCTACAAAATAGGCTTTCAGATGAATATATTGAAGGTGTTGACAAATTTTTGGACTATGCTTATCAAAACAATTTAAGTGGTTTTGAGAGTAGGATATACTGTCCTTGCAAGAAATGTACAAACCGTTATCTTATTGAGAGAATTGTACAAACCGTTATCTTATTGAGAGAATAGGAAACCGTGGCTAATAAATGTTGAAAACAGACCTTTTAGCCACGATTTAAATCCGTGGCTAAAACCTATTTGCCACGGATGCTCCATTTGCCGTGGCTAGGCCGTGGCTAAAAGCTTTTAGCCACGGTTTTGAACTTTTTGCCACGGAAATTTGCCGTGGCAAAAAGTCTGTTTTCTAGTAGTGATCTCAGTTTGATGCTCCTCCATTTGACGCACGCGTCCTTCTAGCGTTACTATAGGAGCACTTCTTGGTTCATCCACAAGGGGCGCATTCATGAGTGAATGCGAGGGAGGTGGGTCAACGCGTCCCCTGGGGATTGATCCTTCTGTGGTCCTGACACTTCTTCTTACCATTGTTGAATATTACTGCGAAGCGAATTCTGGATCCGGAACGTCTTCACAGAGTTTTAGGGACACGCTTCCCATAAATGGCGCCAAACTGTTGTAGATCACTCGATGCTCTTGGTAGACCGGTCGAATTGAACCTCCTTGGCTCGAGGGTGAACCGAGCGCGCAAACAGTCAATGAATGAATCGATAAGTAATACGAGGACTTTTAACGTGGAAAACCCGGAAAGGGTGAAAAATCACGCGGTCAGAGCTGTGCCGACCAAATTCCACTATCTGCTCGGGGATTACAATTAGAAACTAAGAACTCGAGCGCGATAGGTCACTGCTAGTTATAATGGTGGAAAGAGAGAGAGAGAACTACGAGGGTGACAAGGCACCTCTCGGAAAGCTGAGTGCCTCTTCTTCTGAGAGCAAAAGTAAGAACAAAAGTGAAATGACTGAGTCGCCTTTTTGGATCCGGAGGATTCCCAAATTGCTTGGGAAGATTGTCTTCCGATGTGGAGGAAATCTTCAAGCACTCGAAGGAGATCTTCGAAGCCTCGAAGGAGATCTTCAAAGGCCGAATGAGATCTTCAAGTGCCGAAGGAGAACTCAGAGTAAATCTTCAATAGAGCTCTCTCGGGTGCAGAAGGCAAGCTGTCTTGAAATGAAGGTCCTAAGTTCCTTTTATAGCCTTGAGCAGGGGTAGCCCGGTAATTTCGCCGTTGTAACCACTATAACCACCTGACGGGCGAATCACACTGGTCGATTTGGAGCACACGGATCGCCATTTTTCGTAAATGACTGTTTCGCCCTTCGGGTAGTTCGGGCAAGTTGGGCGGTTCGGGCAGCTTCGAAGACGGCGATGAAGGCGACAAACAAGATCTGCAATTTGAGAAATTAAGAAAGGTTAAATCCCGTGCGCATCGCGAACACGGAAGTGTTCTGAGCGTGCAACGAACACGGAAGCGTTCTGAGCATGCGACGAGCACGAGAGCGCTCTGAGCGCGCGATGAGCACGAGAGCGTTATGAGCGCGCAGCGAGCATTAGAGCGCTCTGAGTGCGCAACGAGCATGGTAGTGTTCTGGGCGAACGAAGAACGAGTGAGCGTGATTGGAAAATAATTGCTATGAAAGCGAAGACGTGCCCTCTGAAAGTCGCGCCACTCGAGAAATAGGGAACCGCGCCCCCTATGGGAAAGGGGGCTCCGACCACACCCTGCTAAAAAGGGGGGGTGGCGGTTTGGCCGCACCCCCATGGGGGTGCGGTTTGGCCGCACGTTTGTGGGGGTACGGTTTGGCCGCACCCACAAGGGGGTGCAACTTAGCCACACCCCACCATGGTGGGTGAGGTTGAATCTGACCGGTAAGATCATAATTAAGTGCAAAGAGAAGATTAAATTGAGTAAAATATATTTAAAATTTGGCAACTTAATAATAAAATGATTGACATGCATTTGTAATATTTATTGGTAAGAATAAAATTTATTCTATACAAGTTTTTTGGGAATAAGAGTACAATGTAGTAATCCTAAATTATTAAGCTCTACAAAAAATTAAAAATAGGAGAAACCAAACTAACTAATGACCCTAAGAGGTTTAAGATTCCTAAATAAGAGAGAGATTTCTTTACAGATTGGGGAAGTCCATTCAAGGTTAAGAATGACTGAATTTTGTGGGCAGTAGGAGGTCCATCAATTGCTTCTTTGATTGCTTATAAAAGATGAGAATGAAGTGATTTAAGGATTAACTGTGATCATAGAACAAAATCGGTTGATTGTTAGACATTTCAGATTTTTTTATCATTAAGCATTCGTTTGCCGAGCGATGAGATGTTTGTGAAGAGCATACAAAAGAAATGAACGATGAATCATAACATACCGAGCATACATTTGACAGCAATAATCATAACCGATAAAAATTCAAGAAATACCTAACTAATCCAGTTCACTTGATAGCAATAATCATAAAATAAGATTAAGCAGTGAAACAGTGATATACATATAAATACAGCAAGAAGAAGATTAAAATCAGGTAGAGCTTCTTTACCTCTCCTCTTTGAGCAATTGTACGGGAATATTAAAAACAATAGCATTGTACCCATTCAGATGAGAAACCAATCATTCATACATTTTAGGACTTGAAAGTAGATGGCTTAAATGAAAGGAGATCAAATAGAAATTATAAAAAACCTCCACTCACTAGTTATCTATGTTATTGGCGCGACATAGGTCCAACTCTTGGCGATGTGTGGAACATTTTAGCAAATTAGTTAATATTTTAGGAAATCAGATTACCCAAGTATGAAAAAACTGAGGTCAGTACACATTGTTGTAATAATTAAACCAAAAATAGAGAAAACCAAAAGAAGAAGAATAAAAACAACGAAATCAATGCACATGATATCTGGCGGAGGAGTGGTGCGAATTAACAAACAAATTTCACTATCTACCATTTTTCCTCCAATCCTTCTATTAAGCTAATCCATGGATGCCCGCTGCTTTGATTTTGATGATGGTGTATCCCAGATGCTCTTGACCTGGATTAGGAAGTATTAATAATCTAGATCGCACTAAGTTAAGCCAAATCAAAAGAAGTTGAATGGTCGGACGACAGAAAAAAGAGAGGATAGAACTTGAAGCCTTGCGCATATTTATGGATTGAGAGCCGAATGTACCCGCGATGGGAGAGGACCATATAGAGGATCGTTGATAAATGCTTTGGCGAGGTTTCTCGGTGTTACAATAAACCAACCAGACTCATCCAACGACATAAATTCATTTACAGTACGAGCATCGGATGGCCATATATAATACATATAATAACCAGACATCATTTCCAATACATCAGCATTTAATATATCAGATGTATTATATTTCAACGGCAGCAACTCCAAGAAGAACCAAGGCAGTAAAAGACAACTCATCATTACAAAGCAACGGCTACGATGCAAATCCAGCAGAGAAGACAAAAGTGACCTGATGAAATGTGCAGGTGTTGACACGTGCCCCTATCCCACATGTAATGAAACGGCTATTTTATTGTAACGGTAATAAGGGGTATACTTTATAAATACTCTTGTTATCACTGTAATAAGATAGGATTTGAATTAATAAAGTCTTTTAAGTTCTTATGTTCTTGCCTAAGTATTCTCCCTCTCCCGCCTCAGCCACCTTGGCTTTCGTCTAAGCCCAATTCCCGTTACACTTGTAACAATTGGTGCTCTCGTGACTACCATTTCAACATGGTGGTAGGAACTTGTTCTCAAGATGAGCACAATCGACCACCAACACACTACGCCTTTCAAGAAGATCCCGACGACACTCATTCGATCCTCTCGACTCTACGTCTAGAGATTCAGATGAAGGAAAATCTAATAACACAGCAGATTATGGACACAAGGGAACAGGCGTCCGACCAGATTGAAAATCTACGCCTGGAGATGAAACAACTATTTGAAGGCATTAAACATTCAATGGATGTATTATCGGCAAGATCTCAGAAGAGCCAACAAGACGACACATCCAATTCCTTTCTTGGGATTCTCGGAACGCCACCAGCAACGGGCCCAATCCAGGTTGTTTCCACTCAACCTCGATTATTAAATATAAGGCTTCATTTGGTTAGGATTTTACAACCGCACGTTTGATAAAAACGCAACAGCGGGTGTGTAAACCCGTTTGTTTTTCCGCCAATGTTCGAACCGCCCGACGTTTTGCAAGGATCAAAATTTTGCTGTTCGAAACTCCACGGGAGACCTCCGGTTTGCCGCGTTTAGCTGGGAGGAAAAATTTGCCCCGTGCAGGAATCGCCGCTCTAGGCGACTTTTTCTTTTGGGCTGCCGCCGGCGGCGTAGCCGCCGCCGGCCTGACCGGAGCACACCGGCAGGTTCGCCGGACTCCGGCGAACCCGCTGGGTGTAGTCCGGCTGGGCTCCGGGTGTATTCTAATATAATATATATATTAGAATAATATATATATATATATAACAAAATTTATAAATTTATATAAATCAGAATTTTGATATTTTTATATAAAACAAAATTTATATATTTTTATATATATATATTTTAAAAAAATTATAATAAAAAATATTTATAAAACGCCACCGCTGTTTTGCCAAATGGTTCTCTGTTCTGAACAGCTCTGCAAACACAGACTACCCAAATAGATTTCCGTTTCCAACATCCAGTTTCCACCAGCTCCATTTACAAACCTCCCATTACAACAGCTCCATTTACAACCGCAACCGCTAAACCAAATGAAGCCTTAATTGTCCACGTTTTTCTGAGCGCGACCCTACTGACTGGTTATATGACTTAAAATTTTTTTTTCCGATACAATGTCATTCCGCAGCAAGAATACCTTATTTACACCGCATTATATTTAGGCTTCGTTTGGCGCGGCTGATGGAGACGGGGCGGGAGGAGACGGGCGGCGGGTGGAGAAGCTGGGAGGAGGCGGAAGTTCGAAAAGCGCCGTTTGGCGCCGTTTCCTTCAGCGCAGCGGGCTCAAACGCCCTAAACGCCGCCGGAAGGCATTTGTTTTGCCGCCTTCCGGCGGCGTTTGCCCCAAACGGGGCGGCGAAACGCCGCCCCAAACGAAGCCTTAGATAAACCGGCATCCAGCTGGTATCAAGCAACATTACTTGATCACCCAACTCTTACATTTTCTATGTTTACCGACGCTATATTCAAACGTTTTGGTCCATCAGCATACACAAACCCCGCAGGGGCATTAACTAAACTACAACAAACTTCCACAGTCCTAGAATTTAAGAAAGAATTTGAGGACTTAACTAATCTTATGCCATGATTAACCCCTCAATTTCTCACTGATATGTTCATATCCGGTCTTAAACCGCAAATTCAGGGTCAGGTCCTAATACACCAACCCACAGAACTACACCAAGCTTTTTCGATGGCTCGCATGTTTGAAGACCAAATATGCGAAGACACTCGACAATGCTCTCAGTACCACAAGTAAAACACATGGACTACCTACAAACAAACTGCATGGCAACCTTCCACATCAAAACCAACACTACCAACGACACAAACCAAACCATACCTTAAAAAATTAACCCCATCTACAAATACGAAGAGAGAAAGGACTCTGTTACAATTGCGACGAAAAATTCCACCCAGGCCATAAATGCAAAGGCAAAGGAGTTCTTTGCTATTTTTAAGGGGCAGATGACGAAAACAGCGAGAGTGATGAACCCCCACCCACGCTAGAGGAGGATAATCCAACCTCAGCGGTTGCGATACACGCACTAACGGGCTCTACACCATCACATTTTATCCAACTAACTGCACATTTTTACCAACACCCACTTGAAATTTTAGTAGATAGTGGAAGTTCACACAATTTTATATCACATAAAATGGCCAACTACCTAAAACTACCCATTCACGTAATTCCCGAGTTTCCCATTTTTATGGGCAACAGATCATCCGTGGGCTGTAGAGGACGTTGCAACAACGTGACACTGCTCATTCAGGCCACCCAATACACGGTTCATTTATATGTTTTAGACATTCGAGTCTCCGATATAGTATTGAGAGTACAATGGTTAAGACCCTTAGGTCCTGTCACCACCGATTACTCAAACCTTACTCTATCATATTTAGGACCAAATTGTCAAATTACTTTACAGGGGCATATACCAAACCCCGAAGTCCAAATTTGATCATCACAGTTAACACGAATGTTAGCTTTGAACCCCACAACCACTTGTTTCTTAATTACCACGGATACATCCGCCCCTATTGACGAGGAACCCCAGGAATCCCACTTACTGGACAAACTTCCCAATCCTTTTAAACAACTACTTTCAAGGTATTCACATTTATTTAAGGAACCACAAAGTCTTCCCCCAATCAGGCATATAGACTGTTGGGAAAATGACTCTCAATGTTTTCCTTAATTTGAAGAAGCCACACACTCAATGCTAAGTGCAAATTGTATTTGATGAACCACATTCTGCTTAATGATCATGCAGGAATAGGTCATACCATGGTGTGATGTATGTTCAGTAGGTCTGCTGTCTAAGCAGCTGAGACCAGCTCTCAGTCTCAGTTGAACCACTGAGACGAGCTCTCAGTCTCAGCTGAACCGCTGAGACAAGGCCAGGAGCCGCTGAGAAGGTGTCTGGGCCTGCTGAGCTGCAGATAGAAGAAATCCGCTGAGACGACTGCCTATCTCAGCGGATCCGCTGAGACGAGACAGAAGTAGCCGCTGAGACAGTAGGCCATCTCAGCCCAACCGCTGAGACAACTTCAAAAAAATCTGGTGGGTTCTGCTGTTGGCGCAAGTTACAGAAAGGCTTCTTAGGGTCCACTAATCACTCCCATACATGTGAGAAGGACAGCTAAGAGCCGTTGAAGACTATCTGAGTATAAAAAGGATAAGTTAGGGCTTTGTAAGTGATGATTAAAAATATTTTGAGAGCGCCACAAAAGCTTTCCGGGGTGCGGGTAGAATTTGGCGGGCGCGTTCGAGGCGTTTCGCGAGTACTCCTACTTCGAGGAACTAACCATTATCCTACCTATCGAGATGATAGAAGTAATAGTCTTTCCTTCTTTCGGAATATCGACGACCACGACGTGGCGGCGGCGTCGAATTCAATTAAATGTGTAAATAGAAAGAGAGAGCTTTTGCGAAGTTTTCGTATCGTTATTATCCAAACTAATCATTCAAAAAGGCAAATATACCTTATCGCGTATAGTCACTACAACAAACTGCACTTATAGTAAGGACCTAATTCGTTACAATAAGTGCCAAAATTCGTTACAAAAACTCTTTGGTAACGAAAAATACTTTAAGTAACGGTCCCCCTCTAAAGCTCGACGCTAAAGGTTCTTGTAACGAATGTATGCATGTCGTTACAAATAAAGTAATTGTAACAAATGATACTTTCTCATCAAAAAGAGATTCTTCCTCACAATAAATTGGTCACAATTAATATTATTTCGTTACGAATGTTATTTTTTCCTCACAAAAAAATAGTTATGATTAAAACTATTTCGTTACAAATGTTTTATTTTTTCCTCACTAAAAATAAAATAACTTCGTTACAATAAAGTATAATAAACATTATTTCGTTACAATAGATTAAACAATAGTAACGAAAAAAATCGTTACATTTGTTTTTCATTCTTCTTACTACAGCCAATTCATTTATATATCAAAAATATTACATTTCTATTTTTTGTGTACCTAAGATTTTATTACAAATAATAATCTTGAAAACACAAATATATTTAATATTTCATAACAAGATCAATATGTATTTATTCACACCAAAAAGTATTACATAGAGTACAAGTTTTTATTATCTCTTCTAAAATAATACAATATTACATTACAAGATCAACATGTTTCTAATAAATCTTCCGTCATTTTTCGAAAAATGAATCGTCCATCACTTTCTGACTAATGAATCTTTCGTCACTTGCCGGTCAATGCTCGGGCACCCTACAAATAAAAGAGAGCAATTAAGATCACCCTACAAATAAATGAGAGCAGAAACATCCATACAAACTCACATCCATACATACATAATCCATACACACCCCATTAAATAAGCGTACAATAAAACACACACTTGCCGCCCGTTGTTTAGTTCACACTGAAATTAAGGTCATGAGAGAGTTCACTGTTTAGTTGTAATGTTCTGAAATTAAGATCACCTGTTAATGACAATTCACTGCACTTAAAATCACACACTTCACTACACAACTCTTTAAAACGCACAGCACGCACACAATTTACTGCACTTAACATTGATCGCACACACTTCACTGCACAACTCTTAAAACAGCACACACATGCACATATTTCACTGCACTTAACATCACACGCGCACATACAAAACTCATAAAAATGCACACACGCTGCACTTAACATCACACACACATACACAACTCTTAAAATAGCACACATACACACAGACATTTCAATTCACTTAACATCACACACACTTCACTGTGTGTGTCTGTCTGTGTGTGTGTGTGTGTGTGTGTGTGTGTCTGTGTGTGTGTGTGTGTGTGTGTCTGTGTGTGTGTGTGTGTGTGTGTCTCTGTGTCTGTCTATGTCTGTGTTTGTGTGTCTGTGTGTGTCTGTGTCTGTGTGTCTGTGTGTCTGTGTGTCTCTGTCTGTGTGTGTGTCTGTGTGTGTTTGTATGTGTGTGTGTGTGTGTCTATGTGTGTGTGTGTGTGTTCATGTGTATGTGTGTTCGTGTAAGTGTATGTTAGTGTGTGTTTGTCTGTGTCTGTCTATGTCTGTGTCTGTATTTGTCTATGTCTGTGTCTGTATTTGTGTGTCTGTGTCTGTGTGTTTACGTCTGTCTGTGTCTTTGTTTATCTCTGTGTGATCTCCATCTATGTGTGTGTGTGTGTGCCTGTGTGTGTGTTTGTGTCTATGTCTGCGTGTCTATGTCTGTGTTTGTGTGTCTGTGTCTGTGTCTGCGTGAGTGTGTGTCTGTGTCTGTATGATCTCTAGCTATGTGTGTTTATGCATGTGTGTGCATGTGTTTGTGTGTTTATGCGTGGCTATGTCAGTGTGTGCTTGTTTCTGTTTGTGTGTCTGTGTTATGCGTTTGTGTGTGCGTGTGTGCGATTGTGTGTGTATATGTGCGACATTACCCCCCGTCTCGATAGTGCCCCAGCGCGACAACACTCATGCAGCTTCCAAACCCCCGTGCGCGAAAATACTTATGTCGTTGTAGTACCACAAGTCTCCGACAGTTGCGCGCGAGGGTTTGCGAGTTGTAGGAGTTGTCGCGTTGTGGCACTGTCGAGACGGGGGTACTATCGTGCGGAGAACATGAGCTTTATGTGCACTGTCAGTTGATCGAGCATCCAAGAGCGCGAAAATGGGCAGAGTTAATTCTTATTTAAAAAGTAAATAATCTTATTTAAAAAGTAATTCTTATTAAACAGCGTGGTTTATTTATCAATCGATATGACATGTATTTATTGTTTTCATTACATCTATTTTTATTAAAATACGTATCTTCTAGCAATTGATATGACATGTGTTTACATACTTTAAATTTATATGTTTTTAGATTAATTTTTTTGCGATAGTACACAAGGGGTCATCTCTCGCGCGCCCGTAAGAAAAATGTGCGTTTCTCCCAAAAAAGCTATAAAAGTTAAAATCTTTAGTCTTATTTAATTTTCTTAAACTAACTACGCTACAAAAAATACGTCGTTGTAAAAATTAAAAGTTATATTAGATATTTTCATGTTACGATATTTTATATAAACGTTTTTATAAAGTGTTATAAGAACTTTGTATAAAGAAACTTTATATAAAACGTTTTATATAAAAACTTTATATAAATTTTTTATAAAAACTTTATATAATTTTTTATAAAAATGATTTATAAACCCATTTTATAAAGAATTATATAAAATTTTATAAACGTTTATAAATAATTAAAATTATTATTATTATTTATTATATATATATAAACGGTTATATATATAATTGAATTGAATTTAATATTAATTACTATTAAATTAATATTAATATTCAATTAATTTTTATGCCCATGCTCGATGCTCTCCGTACTATGCCCATGCTCGATGCTCTCCGCTGCGATAGTATCCTGACAATGACGGTACCTCCGCCAAAACTGTACTCTCCCGCTCTCAGACGCTCGATCAACTAACAGTGCATAGGAAGCGCCCGTGCCCAGCGCGCACAGGTGAAAAACACGTGCTCGTGCAAAAAAATATGCTCTGGGGTCAAAAATGTGCGCCCGAGCGAAAACACGCGCCGGTGCAAAAAAACGCGCGTCATGGGCTACAAATGTGCTTCCAAGAAAAATGTACCCCAACGGAAAACGCGCTCTCAGGCAAAAAAAAACCGCACGCACAAAAAGACCCGTCCGGTCGACAAAGATTACGCATGCGGCCGAAAATGCTCGATTCTACGAAAAACCAATGGGGAAGGTAAAAATTGGCGATATCATTTTTTTAGGTCAAAGTCATGGCTTCGGCCTCAATGCATGTATTCGTGTCAATTCAATCACGTTGAATGCCGAAATTGAATTACTAATCCTCAATACTAATATATTACACATAAATCAAATACATGCCCACGCGCCGAACAGACACTTAGCGATTTGACTATTATATTTTATGTCTAAATAGATAAGAAATCATTAACAAATTTAAAGTTATTATATATGATATTTATTTTTATTATGAATTTATATTAAAAAAATAGTAACAAGTTTTCATTCATTTTAAAATTTAATATATTTATTGTAACGACGATGACGATGGCCGTGGAAGAGAGAGGTGACGGCGACGGCGACCGTCGAAGAGAGGGGAGACAACGACGACTGCCGTACGTGAAAGACATTGTTATAGCTCACAAATGGATGTTTGTGTGTTTGGTTGTCCATGTCTGTGTGTGTGCATGTGTCTATGTCTAAATAGATAAGAAAGCATTTGCGTGCGCGCGAGAGCGCATTTGCATGCGCGCGAGAGCGCATTTGCATGCGCGCGAGAGTGCATTTGCGTGCGCGCGAGAGTGCATTTGCGTGCACGCGGGTTTGTGCGTGATTTTATTTTAATTCCAAAATTATATCAAAAAATTAATGTCATATTAATTTGCATTCATTTTTACATTTAATATTTTTTTAATTTTCAGTTTTGTTTTGTTCAAAATTTTATGAAGGGAAATTTTCATCCGTATATTTCATTCATTCATGTGAGAGAGAGATAGAGCTGCATGAGAGAGAGGCAGAAAAACTTTTATAAAAAGTTAAAGATTTATAAAAACCCCTGTACGCGCAAAAATACATATCGCAATAGTAACACATATCTGCGACAGCCGCGCACGGATGTTTGCGAGCTATAGGAGTACTGTCGTCGCGTTAGAGAACTATCAAGGCGGGGTACTGTCGCGCGCATACAATTTTTTATTTTTATTTAAAAAAAAAAATAATTCAAAACTTTGATAATAAAATTGTTCAAAAATTGAAAATAAAATATGATATATTTTTTGTAACAAAACTTTAATAATAAAATATTACTATTAGTAAGGACAATGTTTTTGTCACAAAAAACTTTCATGATGTGGTTACAATTGATACTTATTGTGAGAAAAGTTTTCTATTTGTAACGTAACATTAGTGTTGTTACAAATACTTGCAGTTATAGTAACGAATTAATTATTATTGTAACAAAATTTAAAATATTCGTTACAAAAAAGTATTTTTTTGTAACAACAACAAAAATTTGTTACTAAATATAACTATTAGTAACAAACTGTGTTTCAGTTATATTTCTGTCCTTACAACAGGTGCAGTTTGTTGTAGTGAGTATAGAATATTTTTAGAAAATATCAAGGTCGTATTTTTCCAAGGTTGTGTCGATTATTGTTACTTTAGAAATAAGCTATTATTTTATCGAAAAGATCGATTGATTTGTAAGTTTGCAATAATTTAAAAAGCAAAAATGACGATAATCGCGGGCTTGGTGTGCATGTAGCAAAAACCAAGAAAAGCGATAGAAAAGAAAATAACACACTAAATGAAAAACTCACGCACTCTACGGGAATTTAAATGACTGAAATTAAAGAAAGCAGAAAAGACTATCTCATATACGCACGCACTCTACGGAAATTAAAGAAAGCAATAAAGCTAAGCTATGAAAGCTTTAAAATCTAATTATGAAAGCATTAAAATCTAAGTTATGAAAGCATTAAAATTAAAGCATTAAATCTAAATTATGAAAGCAATAAAGTTAATCTCATACACACACACTTTCATAAATGAAAACACTAAAATAAAAACAAAAACATTAAAATTTACACTCATACACTCACACACTCAACATGAACAAAAGAAAAACAAGAAGAACAAGAACAAATATATATTTTTTGATTGAAATAAAGATTTATAACTTTTTTCAAGAAAGTCTAAACTTAGAGGACAAAAAGAGCTCAAACTAGGGCTTAGAAAACACACAAACAAACTCACAAACACTCAAACAAAACTCACAAAAACACTCAAATAAAACTCACAAAAAAACACTTACTTAGGGTTCTAAAATATATGAACCTCGAAAACAAGGGAGGAGCCCTCTTATTTATAGACAAGAAGGGGGCTGCCAATAGCAAAAAAATGGAGTTTGGAAGGTGCTAGAAGAGCAGTTGGAGGTTTGACTTGAGAGGTCGACAAGTTTGACTTGAGAGCTGGTGGGGTGCGGATAGAAGGCTGGCAGGTTGAGCTGGCGGGCTGGAGAGAGTTGGCAGGTCTGGTCTCAGCGGGCTGACTCATCTCAGCGGTTCGGGTTGACTCGTCTCAGCGGTTCGGGCTGAGCTCAGTGGTTTGGGCTGAGTCGGACAGCTGGCGGGCGCGGGAAAGGGATTCGTCGAACGCCTGGACAGAGAGAGTTCGTCGAACGCCTGGACAGAGAGTTCGTAGAACGTCTGGACGCGGAGAGTTCGTCGAACGCAGAGCGCCTTTCGTCGAACACAAATTGTTTTTCGTCGAACGCCTGCAGACATATATATATATAGTTCGTCGAACGCCTGGAGACATATATATAGTTATTTATATGTTTATATTTAATATATATATAATATTTATAGTTCGTCGAACGCCTGGACTGAGAGTTCGTCGAACGTAGCTCGGGATTCGTCGAACGCAGCTCGGGATTTGTTGAACGCCTGGACGCGGAGAGTTCGTCGAACGCCTGGACGCGGAGAGTTCGTCGAACGCAGAGCGCCTTTCGTCGAACGCAGATTGCCTTTCGTCGAACGCCTGCAAACATATATATATAGTTCGTCGAACGCCTAGACTGAGAGTTCGTCGAACGCAGCTCGGGATTCGTCGAACGCAGCTCGGGATTCGTCGAACGCCTGCACACACATATATATATAGTTATTTATATGTTTATATTTAATATATATATACTATTATTATTTACATTTTATATATTATACATATATATTTATACAAATACATTTTATTATATTTATAATATATTTATTATACATTATTATTACATATATATATGACTATATTATTTATACATCTTTTTATATCTTTATTTTATAATTACATATATATATATATCATTGTTTTCAATGACATATATATATATATCTTTATTTTATGGTTTTATTTATTCATAGTATTATATGTATATATTTACAAAGAATATTTTTACATATTTTTCTAATTTGTTTCATACTTAAATAACTCTCTTTTTCATATAGATATATATTTATATACATTAGATAAAACAAGTGACTATTTCAATATTTTACATGCAATATGTACAATATTACCCAAAATTATGCTAAAAAATATACTAAAAATATGTATAATTTACTATTCATCAAATACCCTCATACTTAAGCTTTTGCTATTCTAGAGCAAAAGTAAGAGATACCCATAAGACATTAATAGAATTTCTAATTTACCAAAATTTTATTTAATCGAAAGTAAGCTTGAAATAAATTTAGGAGATTAAAAGAGGTAAGTCCTACATCGTGATGATGATTTAAAAAGAGCGAAAAAGTTTTAGCCAACAAGAATTCTAAAGTTAGCTAAGTAGCGACCTAAATAATTGTAATAATTAACACCATGATTAGAATAGAATTATAAGAACTTTAACTTTTTAAAGAATTTTTTTAGAATAATTAAAACTTACTAATTATGCTCTCTCAATTTTTTTTATTTATATCTATTTTCAATTAGATTGGCTGGGGGGTAGGGGAGCTTGGTAGGAGAAGAGACTTTTGATTTGGGGGTGATGAATTTTATCCTCGCACCCCACTCAATTTTTTTTGTTTGGATAGAGAGGGAAACGAAATCTTATTCCCATATATTTTTATTTCTCTTCAAAAATACCCAATGCCTATGTTTACGGAACGAAATCTTGTTCCCATTGACATAAAATCTTTTCCTTTAATTAATTGGGTGCCTATGTTTACAGAATGAAATCTTATTCCCATTGACATAAGATCTTTTAAACGAAATTACCAAGGAAATGGAATAATAGGTAAGGGGTTTAGAAATTTCTAGATTTTATAAATTAAGAAAATTTTTGAGAGCAAGTTTTAATAAATTTAGAATATTCCTAAAGTTTCACAAGTTTGAAGTAAGAATAATTAAAGTTTAAAGATGGTCTGGCAAAATAATACAACAAGAAGATATTTAGGGTAAACTTGAAGTAGTGCTAAAAAGTTTGTTCTCTAATTAAATTAAAAACACAATGTGTTCTTTACAACTAAAATTCAAAAGATCTAAATCTTACAAACTATGATACAAATAAGGGTTTTTGGCAAATCAAAAATAATGAAAATGCTTATAAATAAACTCAAACTAGTCTTAGAAATAACAAAAAGCTTAGTAGGGGTTTTATTCTATTTTTTGGATTTTGGGATTTTTTAGAATTTTTTTTGAATTTTTCTAATTTATTTACAAAGTATGAAATAATAAATTGGATTTTTGGGTTTTTTAGATTTTTTTTGGATTTTTGATTTTCTTAGAATTTATTTGGATTTTTCTAAGTTATTTAAGATATAAAACAAATTATATTATTAATAAATTTTTTATTTTGGGGTTTTTAAATTTTGTTTTTTTTTATTTTTCTAAGTTTTTTGAAAATAGTTATGTACAAAATAATTAGATTTTTGGGGTTTTGGGTTTAAAATTTTTTTTTTGGATTTTTGATGTTTTTGAAATTAGGGAAATGGGGAAAATACCCCCATACTTAAAACCCAACATTGTCCTCAATGTTGTATTTTAAGTATGTGGAAGCGAAAATCAAAATGGGTAAGAGCTTTCTCAGGTCGTTTATTATTATTTTTTAAAATGTTTTTTAATTTAGAAAATTTTGTCATTATATTTAGATTTTTACTTAAGCCCGGGTAATGGATTAGATTTAAGCGGGCGTTTTCGAGGAGTCCCACGAGTAATTCCACTTCGAGGAACTAACCATTATCCTACCTATCGAGATGATATAAGTAATAGTTTTTCCTTCTTTCGAATTATCGGGAGAAGCTCCCGGGCGACGCTGCCTAAATCTTTTTTAGATAAAAAAAGGACTTATTGTTGTTGTTTTTGTAAATTATGAAAATGTTATTTACAAAATAAGGTAATTTTTTTTTCATTTTGGGGTTATTATATATTTTTTGGATTTTGTAAGATTGTTTTGTTATGAAAAAGGTATATACAAAAAAGAATAGAAATATTTTTGTAATTTTAGGAGTTTTTGAATTTTATTTGGATTTTATAGAATTTTTTTTGAAGAACAAACAAAAAAATGATAAAATTAATAATGATTTCTTTTCAAAATAACGACATTTTTCCCCGGCAACGGCGCCAAAAACTAGATGATTAAAAATATTTTGAGAGCGCCACAAAAGCTTTCCGGGGTGCGGGTAGAATTCGACGGGCGCATTTGAGGCGTCTCGCGAGTACTCCTACTTCGAGGAACTAACCATTATCCTACCTATTGAGATGATAGAAGAAATAATCTTTCCTTCTTTCGGAATATCGACGATCACGCCGCGACGGCGGCGCCGAATTCAATTAAATGTGTAAATAGAAAGGGAGAGCTTTTGCGAAGATTTCGTATCGTTATTATCCAAACTAATCATTCGAAAAAGTAAGTATACCTTATCGCGTATATTATAGGATATTTTTAGAAAATATCAAGGTCGTGTCGATTATTGTTACTTTAGAAATACGCTATTATTTTATCGAAAAGATCGATTGATTTTTAAGTTTGCAATAATTTAGAAAGCAAAAATGACAATAATCGCGGGCTTGGTGTGCATGTAGCAAAAACCAAGAAAAGCGATTTCTTTTCGAAATAACGACACTTTTCCCCGACAACGGCGCCAAAAACTTGATGATTAAAATTATTTTGAGAGCGCCACAAAAGCTTTCCGGGGTGCGGGTAGAATTTGACGGGTGCATTTGAGGCGTCTCGCGAGTACTCCTACTTCGAGGAACTAACCATTATCCTACCTATTGAGATGATAGAAATAATAGTCTTTCCTTCTTTCAGAATATCGACGACCACGCCGCGACGGCGGCGCCGAATTAAATTAAATGTGTAAATAGAAAGGGAGAGCTTTTGCGAAGTTTTCGTATCGTTATTATCCAAACTAATCATTCGAAAAAGTAAGTATACCTTATCGCGTATAATATAAGATATTTTTAGAAAATATCAAGGTCGTATTTTTCCAAGGTTGTGTCGATTATTGTTACTTTAAAAATACGCTATTATTTTATCGAAAAGATCGATTGATTTTTAAGTTTGCAATAATTTAGAAAGCAAAAATGACAATAATCGCGGGCTTGGTGTGCATGGAGCAAAAACCAAGAAAAGCGATAGAAAAGAAAAGAACACACTAAATGAAAAACTCACGCACTCTACGGGAATTTAAATGACTGAAATTAAAGAAAGCAGAAAAGACTATCTCATATACGCACGCACTCTACGGAAATTAAAGAAAGCAATAAAGCTAAGCTATGAAAGCTTTAAAATCTAATTATGAAAGCATTAAAATCTAAGTTATGAAATCATTAAAATTTAAGCATTAAATCTAAATTATGAAAGCAATAAAATTAATCTCATACACACAAACACGCTTTCATAAATGAAAAAACTAAAATAAAAACAAAAACATTAAAATTTACACTAATACACTCACACACTCAACATGAACAAAAGAAGAACAAGAACAAATATATATTTTGATTCAAATAAAGATTTACAACTTTTTTCAAGAAAGTCTAAACTTAGAGGACAAAAAGAGCCCAAACTAGGGTTTAGAAAACACAAACAAACTCACAAACACTCAAATAAAACTCACAAAAACACTCAAATAAAACTCACAAAAAAAACACTTACTTAGGGTTCTAAATATATGAACCTCGAAAACAAGGGATGAGCCCTCTTATTTATAGACAAGAAGGGGGCTGCCAATAACAAAAAAATGGAGTTTGGAAGGTGCTAGAAGAGCAGCTGGAGGTTTGACTTGAGAGGTCGGCAAGTTTGACTTGAGAGCTGGTGGGGTGCGGATAGAAGGCTGGCAGGTTGTGTAAGATCTCTTTTTCCAAAACCCGTTCGGGTACTTGAAAACTCGAACCTCTCCCGCATCGCACGGTTGAGGTGGATCTTCGCCCAGAATCGCTGTCTTGCGGTGTCACCGACACTCGGGTCGACCAACACCGCTCAACACCAACCCTGCCGGCTTTACGATCATAAGTAAATAATGCCAAAAAGTAAGTACATAAAAGAAGACATGTCCACAATCATAGCATCATATATAAGTATATAATGAGAACAGAAAGTCCAAAAGAAAAGTACGAGCAAGAAAGGGGGCTTATGCCCGATATATATCCAAAATAAGGTACTATCTCTCTCTCACTACAACATGCAGAAGACTACATCAAAACTCTCAAAAATGCAGAAGACTAGCTATCTAATCATCAACCTGTGGCGTTGAGGTAGTGCGCTGCATCTGCTGCTCAGGTCCTGCCATCTCGTCCTGCTGCGCGCGGGACAACTCCGCCTCCTCGGACTCCTGCGGTCACACCGACCGTTAATCATAAAGACTAAGCCGTTTTGTCCTCGCCTCCCTCCACGACTCCTAGGCACCGAGCGGGAGGAAGAAGCGGAGGACAAACAAGGGGTAAACAAGAAGGTGGTGACATGACACTACACTAGCAGGTATAAGTAAAGCAGTAAAATCTAGCTAGCAGTATAGTGCAGGTATAAGGCAGTAAAGTAGAGCAATGAAGTAAGTAGTAAGTAGAAAGGAAATGCAGTGTAGTAAGTAAATCTAAACTACCATCACAGATTCGTACCTTAACTTATATGAACTCCCATACGACATATAAGTTAAGATGTCCAGGTAACCCATCATATAAAAGAGCCCATACTAATTTATATGATGGGGTTATGCTTTGTGTATGTTATGTTATGCTATGGTTATGATGTTTTAATGAATTTATGCAATGTGACTCACCCACACGACTCTATGCGCACAGACCTTTATAGTTCCCAATTTGTTTGAAAGGAAGCCAACCTTTTGGGTACCGACCGTCGTGGCTCACGGTGGTAGTGGATCGGGCACTCCACATCCTAGGCGGGTATAATCACTACCAAGCCTAGACCTCATGTACGCCTCAACGCTAAGAACACAACAACGGAGCTCCTGCGTACTCTTGCTGGAATCCACCAGACTTTAAGGTCGGGGTGGGTTAATAGGGATTGTCCTCCAGACCGCGGTACTCAAACTTACCGACCCTCTAAACCACACCCTCACCTGAGTCAACGTACTACCGTCGGTGACACGACTAGCCTAGTACCGAAGACTCGCCACTGTTTGAAAAGTAACAGGTGTTAACAATGTCCACCCGAGCTTCCGGCTCAGGGACCATCACACAAGCTGATCCAACCCATCTCCTTCCCGGAGGAGATCCACACTAGTTTGCATACCCACTTAGGCTACTCTTGCCTACTATTTAGTTAGTGTTATATTTAGGGTGAGTCTTGGACTTCCCGCGGTGTACTCCATAAGGGGCCCCTAACGGTACTACGGATCAATGGGCTCAACCCCACCATCCTCTTCAAGACAATTAACTCTATCACAACCATTATTCCATAGATTTAAAGTGACTTAACTCATCTCCCGTCCCACCCAATCGGGTTGGACGTACCTTCATTCCTTCTACATTAACTCTATCACAACCCCACAACTATCCCTAGGATTGACCCTCCTTGAATCATGGTGTGCTACATCTCATTTACTGATTGGATATAACTCCCAAACACTACTTAGGGGTCTGAATTGTCTAAAACTCAAAATTCCGTTTTTACTAAACGCAGACCACCAAGTTGAACTATCCATCAACCCCATAAGGGAACCCTTCTAAATACTCATCACCAAGGTCTCTAATAATTATCCAAGGTTCTCACTGACCTTAATAGGGTATGTTCCAATTTCCATAATTTTCCATATTAAATTGGTATTTAATATAATTTAAAGTAGTTAAGGCCTTATGTCACATTACACATGAACTACCCTTAAAAGGATTCTTCATGCTACTTGAGAATTAGCAGTAAGACAATATTCCCTATCAAAGTGGTTCACTGAGTATCATGACCCTAGGATGTCATTTGGCCTACTATATCATCATAATTGTATAATTACCAAAATGCCACTTTAATTAGGAAAAATAGTATTTCACTTCTGAAAATTCTCCAAAAATTACCAAGTGTCCAAATGGGGACCTAGAGTCCTCTGCCAAATTATTGTGTCATTACCATGTGATTTGATATTTTACAATGATTAAACATTCAAATGTAACAATTACTAATTTCTACATGAGGTACTTGAAATATAATTCAACCAGCCTCCACATAATTATCATGGGCATATATTAACCTAAAACTACAGATAACCAAGTATCACATCAATGCCCCATGATTTGATATTTTTAAAAAGATTAAATACTCATAAGGATGTAAAATCCACTTTCTACATGAGGCACATGAAATATAATTCTACAAGCCTCCAAATAATTATCATGGGCATATGTTAACCTAAAACTACAGATAACCAAGTATCACATCATTGCCCCATGATTTGATATTTTAAAAAGATTAAATACTCATAAGGATGTAAAATCCACTTTCTACATGAGGTACATGAAATATAATTCTACAAGCCTCCAAACAGGGGCGGATCTAAGGGGGGGCCGGCGGGGGCCCGGGCCCCCCCCCCCCCCCCCAAGAATTTTGCAAAAATATTATGAGATTTGGATTCCTCTCGTCGAGCCAATGAATTTTGACTACTTACACGTCAAAAACGGTGTCCGAATGAGGGAGAAATGTCTCCGAGAAGATGGAGATTTTCGTTTTTTTACGAGAGGAAAACGATGTTTGACCCCCCTTCTATGAAGCCGCTGCTATTTTGATCCACCCTGCTTCGATTCCCGCAAGCGTGCAGCGGCCTCTACGCCAGTAGACGAGCACAAAAACTTTTGCGTCGTCTACAGCAAGAACGCTGACGCCTCCCAGCATGGCCAACGTGTCCGTTCCCTGCATCTGCCATCTCCTGCGCCTCCACGATCCTTATCGTCGTCGACGAAGACATCCATTTGGTAAAAGACACATTTGTCAAGAGAAAGCAACAACGCTCGTCATTCTGTTTTCATCCTTTCGTGGTCCTGTCGTCCCCAGCCACAGCTGAAGCCTCCATCAATCGGCCCGCAATTTTCTATCACGGACGCACTACCACCACGACCCATTATAGCTCGACCGACCCCTGTTCTACCGGTCTTGTAGAACTACTTGTTACAAGCATAATCAGGTATAGTAGGAAATTTAATAAAGCTCATGTCATCCGCTCTGTTGCAGCCTTGTAGGATCCGCAGAAATTCGGCTCCTTTACTACTTAAACTCGGGTAAAAACTCACTTCTATTGAATTTTTTGTTGATTTCTCTATGCTCAGTTTTTTTATTGCAACAAAATCATTATTGTTTGATCAATTTTTCATTGTAATAACATTTATATGATTGTTTGTCTCGTTTTTGTTTATTAAAAATAGAGGGTTTTTATCAAAAATGTATTTTTATATTTAATACATTACAAACAACAACAACAACAACAACACTCAAGCCTTTATCCCACTATAGTGGGGTTGGCTATATGGATCCTTTGTCGAGCTTCTACCATCTTAGTCAGCTTCTCGCATCTTCTCAGCAATTGGTGCTACTCCTGTCTTATCCCTGATACATTCATTCCTAATTTTAACTAGTCTCATGTGTCCGCACATACACCTAAGCATTCTTATCTTCACAACTCCCATTTTTTGCTCATGTACACAATTCACTGCCCAACACTCAGAACCATAGAGCATCGTTGGTCTAATTGCAGTACGGTAAAACTTGCCTTTAAGTTTTAATGGTAATTTACAATCACATAAGATCCCTGACGCGCCTCTCCACTTCAACTAACTCGCTTTGATTTTTATATTTAATACAGTATATTAAAAAAAATTTGCTTCACCTTTCGATTGGGCCCTCCCTAATTAAAATTCCTGTATCCGCCCCTGCCTCCAAATAATTACCATGGGCATATAATAGCATTAAATGACAGATAACCAAGTTTCACAATTTATCCCCATGATTTGGCATTTATCAAAATTAATTTCCCTTAAGCTAGCAAGTACTTAGAATTTCCTACACAAGGAATAATACCCCAATAAATCATAACAAAATTACTATAGTCCATTTTCATCCCTAATCAGCCACTGATGGAGTTTCAACACCATAAAAGGTCCTATGACCATGCATTTCATTTCATTAAGGAAAAGGTGACAATTTCATTTATTAGGAAGAAAATACTTAAACACCTCTAAAAATTCTCATTTAATTAACTAGGTCATTTTATGCACCTACAAACTTATCCACAAAGTTCTGAGCCAAGGCTAGAACATTTGGTCCTAAGTCCTTCACAAATCCCCACTTTGCACCCTTAAGGATTCACCCTTAGGGTTTTAGGTCACACCACCCTAATGGCTTCAAATGGACCATTAGAGTGTGACACAAGCATTTGTATATGCATACCCACATATCCACCATGATGGGAGGAGGCTAACACACTCCACTCCTCAAAATGATCTAAACCCTAATTTGACCCTTAAAGGCCCTCATTAGGGTTTCCAAATTTTCATAGCAAATCAACTCCAAATGGAGTGAAATTTTAGGCAAGCACTACTCATGTACTAAAGAGTATGCCACCAAAGTTTGGTGTCATTTGGACATCAAATGCTCCAAAAATCAACTTAATTTAAATATCATAACTACCACAAAAACCCTAGGTAAAAGTGTTCACCAAGGGCTGTCCCTTTGGCAGGGGATGTCCCTAGGGTATACCAACCCATGGTTAAAAGGACATCTCCAAAGATTGAAGGGTTTGACCTAGATAATTTTTCTAATGGACTGACCTAGTGTAGGACCAGTCCTAGTAAAACAGCTCCCTAGGGAGCTGTAGGTCACCAAATGGCCTAAACTCAAAGCCAAATGAAAGTTAAGACCTAGGCCTACAACTTTCATGTTGGGCACTTTTTCTAAATCGGCCATGAAGAGGCCTTAATTTCTATTGGAAGTTGACTGATCAAATGAAGCAGAATAGCTAATATAGAACATTAATTAAATGCAGGAAATAAAGATCAACACGGATCTTGACGCAGATCAAAGGGCAGCGCGTCGTCTTCCTCCTTGAGTCGACGGCCAGAATTCAACCGACCTGGGCCACCTTGCGCGGCCATTTCCCGGCGATCCCCGCGCCACCACCGCCGACTAGCCCCTCCGACACCTTCATGGTGGTCGGGGCTACAATTTCCCGACGACTGGCGGTCGGAGGCGGCGTTTTCCGGCGATTGGAGCATGGACGAAAACCATGGATTTTCATGGTTTTGAAAATGTGATTCCAGCTCAATTGAGCATGGAACTTCATCCTAATGACCTAAGAAGCTAGCACAGAGGGAGGGGAGGAGAAACGAACCTCGAGTGGAGCTTGGCGGTGGCGGCGGCGGCGGTTGGCCATGGAAGTGCCTTGCTCCGGCGATCCTGCTCACAACCGCGATTCTCCACCAATCTCCCCGCTCCAGTAGCCGATTTCGACTGCTCTCAGTGCTCTGAAGCTAATGGGATGGATAAAATGAGGTGGGGAGGAGTGTATACTCGGTTTTGAACTTAGGTGCTCACGAGATTGGTGTTTTGGCCAACCAATCAGCTGTACAGCTGCTCCTCTGTCCCCTCCTCAGGTGCCCAACAATCACCCAAGGCCCTAGGCTGATTGGGTTGGAGTGTGAGAAGGGTGATTGCCACTTTTCTTTTGCTTTTTTGCTTTTGTCCCTCACCTTTAGCCACTTTCCTAATTTGCCTAAGCTTGGGTTAGCTTGGGTTAGCCTTTTCCCTACAGCCTACATGACCCATTAGGTTATGAACAAATGTTTGGTCATTGGGTTAGGGCTTGGTTCAAATGTATTTAGGCTAGGCCACTTAATTTGGGCTATGTTGACCATGATTGACCCAGAGTTGACTTTGACTTTGACTTGGTCAACATGATGAGTGGGATGGGCCCACTTGATGGTCTTGGGTCCCTTGTCACTACCCAAGGTTGGTTGGTCCATGGTGGGGCTCCAATTGGTTCAATTTAATCAAAGGGTGTAGATTTGACCCAAAATTGGGTAAAGTTTGACTTTGGTCAATTGGGGTCAATTGGTCCCACCATGAGGGGTTTTTTGGTCCATTGGGTTCCTTAAGGTGTTTAGAGTGTGGTGGTAAGGTCAATTTGAACATTTGAGGGTCAATTGAACCCTAATTGACTTAGTTTGGTCAATGTCGACCTATTGTTGACTTTGGTCAATTTCATGCAATTGAGTCCCACCCAAGTGCAATTCTCAAGGTAATGATCTTCCTTAGTGGTTAGGGTGGTATGGGGGAGGTCAATTTGGTGAATTGAGGGTTAATTGGCCTAAGGGAGTGGTATTGGGCTATGTTGATTTTGTGCCCTTGGTTTGCACTTAGCACACTCCACTTGGCCCAAGGGCCTTAGTGGCGACTCTGCACACCACCCATGCCCTAACACCATCTAGGGGTCTAGAAGGATTGGGGATGTTACAGGTTGAGCTGGCGGCTGGAGAGAACTGACAGGTCTGGTCTCAGCGGGCTGACTCGTCTTAGCTGTTCAGGCTAACTCGTCTCAGCGGTTCGGGCTGATCTCAGCGGTTTGGGCTGAGCCGGACAGCTGGCGGGCGCGGGAAAGGGATTCGTCGAATGCCAGGATAGAGAGAGTTCGTCGAATGCCTGGACAGAGAGTTCGTCGAACGTCTGGACGCGAAAAGTTAGTCGAACGCAGAGCGCCTTTCGTCGAACGCAGATTGTTTTTCGTCGAACGCCTGCAGACACATATATATATAGTTCGTCGAACGGCTGGACTGAGAGTTCGTCGAACGCAGCTCGGGATTCGTCGAACGCAGCTCGGGATTCGTCGAACGCCTGGAGACATATATATAGTTATTTATATGTTTATATTTAATATATATATATATATATATAATATTTATAGTTCGTCGAACGCCTGGACTGAGAGTTCGTCGAACGTAGCTCGGGATTCGTCGAACGCAGCTCGGGATTCGTCGAACTTGTTGGGAATTGTATCCACAATTACCTTGATTTGAAGAAGTTCCCTTGAACTAAGTTGAATTGAGTTTGTATTTGATGTTGCTATTTAGTGCGTGTTTGCAGATTATAAATGACTAAGTACAAACCAATGTCAGGTTTCAATGAGTCATAAAACACAGGTATATGCAATGTAATTCTTCATTGTGTAAACCAAGGTGTTGATTCATGTGGAATCTCTCTATTGGGGTGTACTTTATATTCAAACACAAAGGAAGAGCCAAGAGAAGTTGCTGCTAAAGTGGAAGAAACATTTTTTATAAGTTTTCTGGAATTCGTCGAACGCAGTAAGGAGTTCGTCGAACGCAGCATTGAGTTCGTCGAACGCAGTGAAGTAGCAGTTCGTTGAACGCAGAGTAGTGGTCGTTCGTCGAACGCAGGATTGAGTTCGTCGATCGCTGCTCTGCTGAAGCTTAAGTAAGTTCGTCGATCGCATTCTTCAATCTCCGTTCGACGAATGGAAGGAAGTTCTTCGATCGCTGTTTTCTGAAGCTAAAGTAAGTTCGTTGAACGCAGAAAGGTAGCTCTTCGTCGAACGCAGAGAAGTAGCCGTTCGTCGAACGCAGAGCATTGGACGTTCGTCGAACGCAGAGCTTTGGCATTTCGTCGATCACGTTCGTCGATCCCCGTTCGACGAACTGAAGTATTTCGTCGACCGCTGTTTATATATATATTTCGTCGACCGCTGTTTATATATATATTTCGTCGACTGCTGTTTATATATATATTTCGTCGACCGCTGTTAATATACATTTCGTCGAGTGCCGTTCAGTTCGACGAATTTTTAACAGAATACAGAAAATGCTTTGCGTTGTTTCGAAATTCAAATTGCCATCAGATCTTTAATAAATGCCTTCACGGAATATCTTCCTTGAATCATGCATACAGCCGTTGGAAGATTATTTGCCTTAAATCCTGCTGTTAGCCGTTGGAGAAGAAATATTTTTTTCTAAATTCTTTCTACAGCCATTAAAAAGAAATCTTCCTTAATTATTTCATTTAGCCGTTGGAAAGGAGGTCTCTATATAATCCCTTTGGATTATTCGGTCAAGGCTAATTGTGCAAATATTTTAAACATATTATTTTTCTCTCTTGTTCTGTTGGCTGATATTACTTCTCACGCAAGTTCTTCTTCTCCAACAAGAAAGTGGTTTGTGATTCTTCATCGCCAAGAGCAGTCGACAAGATCAACACAAATAAAAGATTCATTCTAATTTTGATCCAGTCGACTCTAAGTTTCAGATCAAGCTTTCAAGAAAAGGTTTCTTCTTCCTCTCTCTAGATCCAGATTTTCTATTCTTTCAACAGGAAGAAGAAGTTCTATCATTTTCAGATCTGATCAAGTCAGGTCTCCAGAAGATTTCAAGAAGATTGTTTTTTAATCTAAAGTTTTGTAAAAATCTTTTACATATTCTTGTAGGAGGTTTTCCTCCGAGTTTTTGTAGGAGTTGTTTGCTCCGAGTTTGAGTAGGAGAAGATTGTTCTCCGAGTTTTTAGTAGGAGTGGTTTGCTCCGAGTTTTTGTAGGAGTTGTTTTGCTCCGAGCTTGTAGGAGTGGTGACTCCGAGTTGTAGGATTATTCATAATCCGAGTTAGTGAAGTAGCCTAGTCTAGCCGGTCGTGCTGCATAGGTGAGGTGCAAAGTGGACTACCCAAGATCGGGGAACCACTATAAATTCTCTGTGTTGTGCTTTGCTCTTTGGTTTCTATGTGCTTTTATTTATATAGTTTTTAATTCCGCAAAAAACAATAGAATCCACCTATTCACCCCCCTCTAGGTGATTGAGACCACAACTAGATACTTTCAGAACGCCTGGACGCGGAGAGTTCATCGAACACAAAGCGCCTTTCGCCGAACACAGATTGCCTTTCGTCGAACGCCTACAGACATATATATATAGTTCGACGAACGCCTGGACTGAGAGTTCGTCGAACGCAGCTCGGGATTCGTCGAACGCAACTCGGGATTCGTCGAACGCCTGCAGACATATATATATATATATATATAGTTATTTACAATGTTTTAAAAATCGGACCGGACCGGCCGGTTCAACCGACTGGACCGCCAACCGGTTCCACCGCCGGTCCGGTCAAGTGGCTAAAACCGCGCCATCCAAGAACCGACACAAAATCGGTTAACCGGGCGGTTGGACCAGTTAACCGGAAACCGGGCCGGTTTCCAGGGAACCGGGCGGTTCAAAGTTCTAAGCAAATTTACCATTGATTTTTTATATAGGCTCCCCTCTATGTATAGCTGATTGTTAGGATAGAAAAGGAATGTGAGATTTTATTTAAGATTAAATATATATATATATCTCTACTTCTCTCTTTTTCATCACCGCCCTCTCCCCCCTCCCTCTCTCCTCTCTCCTCTCTCTCTCTTACTCTACCACAACCGCTCTCTCTCTTCCCTCCCTCTCTCCTCTCTCTCCGCCACAACTGCTCTCTCTTTCCTCCCTCTCTCCTCGGTATATCGTAATTTTAATTAATCTAATTAATTTATAAATGTATATAAATATTTATATATAAATATATATAGGATATATCATAAATATGATATATCGTATTAGTATATATATATATATGTATATATAATATATATCACGGTTCGACCCCGGTTCAACCGATTGGACCGATTCAACCTTGAACATTTCCCTCCGCCAGTTCGACATCCGGTCCCATTTTCAAAACCTTGGTTATTTATATGTTTATATTTAATATATATATATTATTATTTACATTTTATATATTATACATATATAATTATACAAATACATTTTATTATATTTATAATATATTTATTATACATTATTATTACATATATATATATGACTATATTATTTATACATCTTTTTATATCTTTATTTTATAATTACATATATATATATATCTTTATTTTGCTAGCTCCCGGTTCGGCCCGGTCGATTCCGCTCCCGCTTCTTGCGGCGTCCCTTCCGATCCCGTCTCGCCTTCTGCTGCTGCCGAAGCTCCCGTCCCGTCTTCCGCTCCCTTCGAGCATCTCCGCTTCCGTCGACGGAACCGGCGTCTCTTCTCGTCGACGGGAGCGGCTCTGGCTTCGTGAGCGTCAACGCCGACGTGTCTGCCTGTTGATCCCGTCGGCGCGGTCCTTCCTCTCTGCCTGCTGCTAGGGCTCCTTCATCGACGCCAACGTACGCTACTGTTGCGTCTTCCCTGGCATCATCTCCTCCGCGCCTCTCTGTTGTCGCTGCTTCTTCTCCGGCGGATCATTCTTCTCCTCGGCGAGACTGTCGCTTCTTCCATCGACGGTTTTGCCGCCGCTGCCGTTTCTTCTTCGATCTTGACGGCTGACTGTTGTTGCTGTTGTCTTCGATGTCTGCTGCTCTCTTCGACGTCGAGCCCATCTACTCTCGGCTACGCTATCTCCGCTGCTCTGCTGCTGTCTCCTTCGGTGCTGCTACTACTTCCTGACAGCCATCTTGCCGCTGCTGCTCGTCCAGATCTACGACTTCTTCCGCTGCTGTTATGCTGTGCCGCTGCTGCTTCCTGTTCGTCCATGCTTGATGCTGGCTGACCTTCGGCTTCCTGTTGCTGTTTTTAGTATTTTTATTTGTGTCTTAGTTTTTTATTGTGTTGTTATGCCTATATGCACGTGTGTTCCACGTGAGGGGGAGTGTTGGGACAAATGCGACTCGGATGAACTTTCCCGACTTTTCGCTTTCGTTCCACACGGCTCTAGGCTTGTCGTGTGTTGTTTGTGTCTCCCCAGTTTGTCTTTCGAGTTGGTCATGTGTTGGGACACGATTGTGTTGGTTGTTATAATCTCAGCGGGTTGTGTCGTGTGGGACTGTGTCGTGTGGGACTGTGTCGTGTGGCACGGGCCTCCGGCCCTATGCAAGGCGACATTCGTCGTGGGGGCGACATTCGTCCTGGGGCGACATTCGTCCTGGGGGCGACATTCGTCCTGGGGGCGACATTCGGCGTGGTGGCGACATTCGACGTGGTGGCGACATTCGTCGTGGTTACAACATTCGTCGGCAGAGTATCATTTGTCGTGGGCGGCAACATCTGTCGTGGAGAGTGATATTTGTCGTGGGGGCGGTATTTGATGTAAGTTCCCTACTTGGAAGAACTGTGCTAGCTCCCTAAACCCTAAGAATGCGAAGAGCAGGTGAGAGGAGTGCAACGGGAGAAGTTAGGGTTAGTTTTACGTGGATGGAGTTGGGAATGGAATTAAAGCGGGGCACGGGAGATATTTTAGATTTGTTGAACGATTGAGATTTATTGAGTATAGATAACTAACAATGCTTACTTTTTGAAGCTTACATGGTAATCCAATATATAGGAGGTGAATAAATTGCATCGATTTTATGTATAAGAAAGTAAAATGCGCTAAAAAAAAAAAGAATATGAAACCTATATGCATTCAATAAACATAATAAACATCCTAATGAAGAAATTGAAGCAATCAGCACTCAACATTTGATGTAAACTGAACCGTTGAATCTAATATCACTTTATTATATAAAAATAATATGATAATTTCGCATGTCCAATAGGTAAATAATATTAGTAATAAAGAGCATTACCAGGTGATTTATTCAAAAAACCACTGCATATATAATTTATACTTTAAAATTTATCTTTGCCAATGTGTAAACTGAATCTCAAGTAGTTTTAGTGCTTGAATATGAATAGCCCCAAGACTTTCATGAATTGAAAAGGCATATAAATCTGAAAATCTATATCTAATATGTTCAAAGTCTCTAAAAACACACAGTTGATTCAAAATGTTATTATCTAATAAAACATCTCCAGTTTTCAAATAATCTATGAAAAATGATAATCTTCCTCAATCCAGTATAAGTTGTTGTGTTTGTTCCATGAGAGTTTCTCGAAAAAAAATAAGACATAAATGTTTTTTTACCCGAGAAGAGAGGCAAAAACTCAGCCGATTTTGGCAAATTTGTCAAAAATGTTACTTTATCCTCATAATAATGGGAAAACAGTCATTTGTAGCAATTCAGCTAATTCGCACAAATTTTAGGCTTTTAAAATAGGAATTCCTCATCAGAAAAACTGAAATGCTTCAGGAATCATGAAGTCCAAGTCATGGAGATTTAGTTAGTAGGGAACCCGAGTGCCGCAAAAAGAGTTGGCTTCTTTATCCGCAATAAAATAAAAACACTTTATATAGAATAATAAATCTCCACATAAACCATTAAAATATGTGAAAAATTGACAAAATTCAGGCAGCCAAAAGAGTTTCATAGACTTAGCAAAAAATATAAAAAATTAAAAGTTAACTCAAAAGTAAATTTCTTACAGGCATTACCTCATATACCTAACAGGCAAATCGAACCACATTTACTTACAGTAGAAAAGCTTGAATATTTTTTCAATAGGCAAAGAGAAAGATACAATGATGCTAGGGAGGTACCTGGAGTAAAATGGACCATTGCTATAGATGGTCTAGGTAGAAGAAGCAAGCGCCCTCCCCAAAGTGTGTTGTAATGTAAGCTAAATTGAAGTCGGTGCCCTACTTGAAAGAACTGTGCGAGATCCCGAACATGGTGATGCCAAAGTCGGCTACAGCAACTTGTATGGATTCGATGTCCTAGGAAGAAGTGTGCGAGCTGCCCAACATGGCGATTCCAAAATCAGCTACAACAACTTGAGTCGATGCCCTACCTGGAATATGGTGCTGATCACCACGATTTCATAGCCATCATTGGAAGAACTGGATTTCGATGTGGCCGGTGAAGGGCATAAAAGTAGAAGTAGTGGAAGTAGGTCATTAACTTCTTTAAGAAATACCTGAATGAGCGTGTTGTCCTGTTGCATAGTCCCATCTCAAAGATCGTCACCACCAAGAAGACAACTATTCTAGACGCAAAGGAGGACCTAGGGCAGAAGACTAAAATGGTACATCAGAATGCGAAGACTTGGCTTCGAGAAAAAGTAAAGAGCTGGAACGGAAGGGCGGAAGGGCGGAGGAGCGGGGGAACAAACACGAAGAGCGAGCAGCGGGAGGAGCGTCAAAATCGGGAGGCGTAGGTGGTTTGATCGGGAATGAGGAGAGATACAGTTCGATGGTAATTATAACGATGGGCTGGGTTGGGATCCAACGGTCGAAATTGTCCCAATGTCTCATTTACCATGTCATGAGGTAGCCGTGAACATAAAGCCCGATCGGGCCGGCCTGGACCGGGCCCGATCGGGCTTTTTCCTGCATCGGGCCGGCCCGGCCCGGTCCTCTCTTGGAATCGGGCTGGCCCGGGCCGGGCAGGCAGCACTAATGTGCTGCCTGCTCCGGCCCTTCAGGCCGGGCCGGGCAGGACCGGGCCGGTCTCGGGCCCGATCCGGGCCGGCCGGTTTTTTTGTTTTTTTAAATTAAATTTTAATTTTTTTAATTTTTTTAATTTTATAAATAATAAATAATGAAATTTTGAACAAATAAAATTGAACTATTTGAACGAAAAATTTGGAACAAAAATTTTTATTAATATTGAAAATTTGGAACAAAAAATTTAAAATATTACAAAATTTAAGTCGTACATTTGTACAAAATACAAAATTGAAAATACAAACCTATAAAAGCTATGATTCTTATAAAATTTAATTAAAAAATTTACATATTTTAAAAAAAGTACATTTAGATTGGACTGCAGATTTAATCATCCTGTAGATTCAAGTTCAACGCGTCCATTTCGTCTTCTATCTCCTCCGAGCTATCCTCCAAAGCTGTTATGTGTTGCTTCCTCTTTACGCTGTCCAAGTAGTCCTTGTAGCATATGCAAACCTCCAGCGAATCTTCGTTAAGCCGGCTCCTCCGCTCGTTCAAAACCCTGCCACTAAGAGAAAAAGCAGACTCCGAAGCTACTGTACTAGCTTGAACAGTTAATAAATCACGGGCCATACTGGACAAAACAGGATAGGTATTAGCTTTACCTTTCCACCAATTTAAGATATCGAAGTTTTCGATCTCGTCCGAACTCATAAAATCGCTAAATTGAATTTTTGTGTATAATCCTAATTCATCTAAACTACCAGATGTGCGCGCTTTTTTCCTAGAAGCTAAATCTAAAATTTTATTTTTAAGACTATCCTTCATTTTGGGTTGCGTTATTTCTTCGCGGGGTCGTGACCCGTATAAGTTATTGTAATAATTATAACTTTGCGTAAAAAAATTAGTAAAACTTGTACTACTAACGGGGTCAGCATCATCATAATTTATATTTAAGGTTAGATTAGTATTGATTTCGTCGATCAAATTTTCTACGCCTTCTACGTTAAGTAGCGGATTTAAAGCGGCGGCGCACGAAAACATAGGCGGTATTTCTCTATAATATTTTAAAAAATTTTCTTCCATTACTTTAATTAAAGGAGCCCAACCTTGGTGTTTTCTATAATGACTAAATCTTTCTGTGATATGTACGAAATGTTCAATCACTAATGCGCTCGTTGGATAATACACTCCAGATAAAGCAACGGTGGCCCTATAAAAACACTTTAGTAAATCTACATAATATTCTATTATGGTCCAATCAGTTTCACCTAAACCGTGTTCAATATTAAGTAAACTATAATATTCCATTAGAAGATCTTTTTGTAGAAGGGCTCTTTTTAACATTTTATAGGTTGAGTTCCATCTAATAGGCATATCTAATTGTGGTTTCAAATATTTCTGATTTTGTGCTTTACAAAATTTTCTAAAATCTTGAGCTCGTTGTTTAGTACAATAAATAGCTTTTAACATGTCGCGAATTTTATTAATATATGTTGACATTGCCTTTAAACTATCCTGTACCACTAAATTTAGGACGTGACAAACACATCTAGTATGAAAAAACGCGCCGTTGAGAAATGATTTTAAATCTCGTTTTAACAATTCAATTGCGGCGCCATTATTGGAGGCGTTATCAAGAGAAAAACTAAGTATTTTATCGTTAATTTTAAATTCCCGCGCACATTTCATAATAACCTTATATAAAGCTATAGCCGTGTGCGGGAATTCAAAACCCGTAAAACATATTACGCGTTTATTTAGCTCCCACGAAATGGGATCAATCCAATGACAAGTGATGCAAAGATAAGCTAATCCTAAATTTAAATTACTCGTCCAAACGTCGCTCGTTAGACTCACACGTCCTTCGAAATTTTCAAAATACGTAATTAATTCTTGTTTTGCTTCTAAATATAACCTAATCGTGTCGCGCCTTAAAGTAATTCTACTAACCTTTTGGTATTTGGGCTGAAGCCCCCCATGTATGTACTCTGTGCCGTCGTCATTGTCGAAGACGCTGAATGACAGCCCACGTTTGATGACGAACTTCGCCTGCATCTCTCGCTGTCGCATTTGATCGTACGTCCAAATCTGTCCTGCTCCAGAAATTTGAGCTTGACTTGACTCGGGAGGAGCTTGTTTCGACTCGCAAGATTTTTGGTGTCGAACGAGCGTCGAGTTGCCGCTGATGGATAGCAACTTCGAGCACATCTTGCAGCGCGCTTTTCTTTCGGTGCCGACTTGGACCATGTCGAAATGCTCCCAAATACCCGCTCTACGATTGTGCTCCACCACCGAAGCCGTACTTTGGGAAGACGACGCTGGAGCTGAGGAGGACGACGCCATTGAGAGAGCTAAGAGAGAGAGAGAGAGAGAGAGAGAGAGAGAGAGGTGTGAGAAAAGAGAGAGGGGAGGGGGGGTATTTATAGGTTTTTTTAGTTTTTTTTAATTAAAAAAAATATTATATTATATAATATTAATATATTATGGCAGCCAACGGCTCTAAGGAGAGCCGTTGGCTGCCATGAGTGCCAGCATGGCTGCCACATGGCAGCCATGCTGGCAATGAGCCTAACGGCTCTAATAAGAGCCGTTAGGCTCTATCGGGTTAGCCCGAGTCCCGGATCGGGCTTTGCCCGGCCCGGTCTCGGGCTAGCCCGATTATCGGGCTCTACCCGGCCCGGACCGGGCCGGGTACCGGGCCGGGTAGTGCGGCCAAACCGGGGCCCTGTTAGGGCCCCGGGTAAGAGCTCGACCCGGTTCGGGCCTGAACCGGGCCGGGCTTGACCGGGCCTTGACCGGGCCTTGACCGGGCCGGGCTCGGGCCGGCCCGGCAGGCCCGGTTTTTTTGTTCAGGACTATCATGAGGCCTCATACTATATTTCTTTTTAATATAGTATAAATATGACTATATTATTTATACATCTTTTTATATCTTTATTTTATAATTACATATATATATATCTTTATTTTATGGTTTTATTTATTCATAGTACTATATATATATATATATATATATATATATATATATATTTACAAAGAATATTTTTTCATATTTTTCTAATTTGTTTCATACTTAAATAACTCTTTTTTTCATATAGATATATATTTATATACATTAGATAAAACAAGTGACTATTTCAATATTTTACATGCAATATGTACAATATTACCCAAAATTATGCTAAAAACATTTATAATTTACTATTCATCAGTAAGTATCGATCTTGAAAGATTACTCTCCAGCACACAAAAAGAAAAGAACATTACTGTTCCATTGTCGGCAGCCTTGAAGCTTCATTTTCTAATTACCTAAGGCTGTAAGGAGAGAAGAGATTGCTCTTGTTGTTCAACTCAAGAAAGAGCAAGCAGATCCAGCCCGACCATCATCTGAAGGAAAGGACCAAGAAGAATCAGGTTGGGGCATTCCTATTCCTCCCTAGTTCAAGACTGCAACAACAGTTATTCAGAAGCAGAAGATCACCATCTCTTGTCTTCTGATTGTAATTCCATCTTATTACTCCTGTAAGAACTTAATAGTTCTGAGCTTGTAGGGCATCTGTGTCTGAGTGTGTAGGAACTTAATAGTTCTGAGATTGTAGGGTTGTATTGCCTGAGCTGTAGAGCTGAGAGGTCAGCTTGAGTGTAGTATCATTGTGTGATCTGAGGTAGGGTAGTTGTGTCTGAGGTAGGGTTTGGGAAAAACTGAGAGATCCTGAGGGATCTGTGTTGTAGGCTCTTGGAGCTGAGTTTGGAGAAGTTGGCCTTGTCTAACTTAGTGTTAGAAAGGTGAAGGGAGAAAGAGGACTACTCACGACACCCTGTCTTGAGGAACCTCTATAAATCCTTGAGTGTTTTCTGTGCTTGATAACTTGCTAACCTAAACTAAGAAAACAACTAGCCTAAAATAAAAGAAACCTATTCACCCCCCTCTAGGTATCTAAGACTATACCTTAAATAAACTATCAAGTGGTATCAGAGGGAGGTTGGTCAAGAAAGACATAATTATCTGACCAGATCCTACAAGGATTAGTCTTAAAATTTGTATCCAATGGCCTCCAATGGAATGCAAAAGGAGATGGGCTCCATGAAGCTGCCCATATGCAACAAAGCTAATTTTGGCATATGGAAGCAAAGGGTTAGACTGTTTATGGAAGTATCTGACCCTAGGATTTATATTACTGTCAAGGAAGGTCCCTTCACCTTCCAAACCGTCTCCACAATAGATCCAACCAGAAGGGTGGCCAAGCCTTTCAATGAGTTAACCAAGGATGAACACACTCTGTTCACTATGGACAAAAGAGCCCAGAACATCATAGTTAATGTTATTGATGATTCCACATTTAAAAACTTAGTGCACTGCACTACTGCCAAGGAAATATGGGACACATTAGTAGTATATATGGAAGGAACAATAGAAGTGAGGGATGATAGTAAGTCACTCCTCAACCAAGAGTATGAAGCCTTCATGCAGCTCAGCCAGGAGAGCATCTCTATATGCTATGAGAGGTTCTTCAGAATAGTCAATGAGCTGAGAACCTATGAGAGAGTTTTCAGTGATTATGAGCTGAATGACAAGTTCCTTAGATCTCTAACTAGAGATTGGGACACAAAGATTTGTGTCATAAGGGAGGTGGCCAAACTAGGTGAAACTCCCACTCACACATTGTTTGGTAAGCCGCTCTCTAATGAGATGCAGTTATCTGCTAGAAAGGAAGAGGACACCTCCTCAAGGGCTCACCCAAAGGAGAGATCTGTGGCTCTCAAGGTAGAAAGCTCCAAGAAGAGCAAGGGTAGGATGGTGTCTCCTCCAAGGAGAATTGATGAATCTGAGAAATCTGAAATCAGCACCTCAGATAGCTCTTCCTCTGATGAAGAGTTTGCTGCCTTCTCAAGGCAGTTCAAGAAGATGATGAGGAGAAAGCAGTGGAAGAACAAGCCCACCAACTCCTCACACTTCAAGAAAGATTACATCAAATCTGAAAGGCAGCACCCAAAGGGTGATAGGTATGATTCTAAATCTAGTAATCATGTTTCAAATAACATAATTTGCTATTGCTGCAGTAAGCCTGGACATGTCATAGCTGACTGTCCAGTCAAAAGAAAGGAGAAGGGTGATAAGAAGCATCACCACCAAATGGATAGGAAGGGTGAAAAATCCTTCCTTGCAAAGAAAGGAAAAAGCTGGAGTGTGTCTGAATCCTCATCCTCAGATTCAGATGCTGAAGAAGAAGCCTATATTGGGCTGTTTGCAGCAGAAGAGGAAGATGATTATCCTGCTGCCAGAATTAGAATCAGGGCCCCTTTATCACACTTAGACAGTGATTTAGAGGAGGATGAAGAGGACAGTATTCAGCAAGGCCTCATGGCCTTCACTGATGAGGAGGACAGTCAGAACATCTCTGAAAATGAACATGTATTAATTCTCTCAATCTCCTCTTCTGATTATGAGACTGGCCCTGATAATAAAATCCCTTCATCAATTGATAGAAGTGATTCAGAATCTGAAGAAGATGTCAATCAATTGATTGATAGATATGGTGCTCTCTTGGAAGCTCTGAAAAAGAGCAAAAAGCTAGCCAAGAGGCAAGCCCAAGAGATTGATTCCCTTAAGATAGAAAAGCAAGAATGCACTGAATCATCTACCAAGATGAGTCAGATGTATAGGAAAATTAGCCATCTGAAGGGGATAACAATCACCCATCTAAGCACCATATCCCTGAAGAAGAAGGTCATCAAGGATCTTGAGGAGAAGCTTGTGAAAGAGAAGAGCCTGGTGGCTCAATTCTCCAAGCCCAAATCCGTACTTCCCATTATAGACACCTTCTCCTCTCAAACAAATAGGAGAGGACTAGGATTCAATAATATGGAAGTAAGAGAAGGGAGTGGAGATAAGAGCAATGGTAAGGCTAAGTCTCAAACCACCTTTCAAAAGGTGTTACTCCCTTCCAACATGTATGGCCATGAAAGAATATATGGTCACTGGAAGAATGGGAGTTCCTATAGGAAGGAAAATAATCCCTCCCATAAAGGAAGAAAGGGCATGGGATTGAGTGCTATGAAGGCTCCCCATGAGGAAATTCAAATGGCCCAACCTGGACCATTTGTATTTGGTACACCAGCCCCTTCATTAAAGAATAAGAAAGCAAGCTCTTCTAAATTTGATTCAGCCAAGAACATGACTGCTGTCATATCAGTGGACATCTCTAATTGATCAGTGTCTAATGCCATCAAAACTTGCATTGCCCAAAAGCCAAAGCAAGCTGATGCCATTAATACAAAGACTACTAAGACTGTCCACAGAATGACTTTCAGCCAAATCCTTGCTGAAAGAAATAAGAGAAAAGCTACTGTCTCTCCTCCTGAACATATGCACAGTGCACTCCCCTCAAGAAATGTTCAGAAGAGGAGATACACCATTCATGAATGTTGGTGCTGTGGTAAAGTGGGACACTTTGCCATAGATTGTTGGCACAATCCCAATGTGCCATGTGCAAAGAAGAGCCTTCCTACAAAGGGTGCAGCTAGTGTGAGGTTATTTCATCATGCTGACAAGAACCTAGGACCCAAAGATACTTGGGCTCCTAAGGGTAACTAAACTCCTTCTTGCAGGATAGTTCAAGTACCAGTCACAACCAAATATGGTACTTGGACAGTGGGTGCTCAAGGCACATGATAGGAACAAGAAATCTTCTACAGGACTACAAGGCTGTGAAGAATGGACCACAAAGTTATCTTTGGGGGATCTGAAAGAGGAATCACCAAGGGATATGGTATGATCTCCAATGACATATTTACAATCACAAGGGTAGCTTATGTTGAAGGGTTGCAACACAACCTAGTAAGCATAAGTCAACTATGTGACTTAGGCTTTGTTTGGCTCGACTTATTTGCTCCGGTGAGCTTGGAAAAAAACGTCATTGTCATAGAATGTATGTTTGGTATGACAAATGTTACTATCGTTACCAAGAAAAGAAACTAGTTTTGAGCATAAAATGTTTGGCATGGTAATGACATTTTTGTCCAAACTCACTGGAGCAAATAAGCTGCGCCAAACAAAGCCTTAGGCTATGTCATTGAATTCCACAATGACAAGTGCTTGATCAAAAAGTCTAATGACTTGGAGACCATTCTCTCAGGCACTAGGAGTGGGAATGTTTATTGCTTAGATTTTATTTGCAGTAATTCTGTTTCATCAGTGTGTCTTATGGCTAATGAGAATGAGTCTCTTTGTGTTCAATGACACAAGAGACTTGCTCACATTAACTACAAGACAATGTATAAATTATTTTCTAAAAATCTTGTTAGGAATAGTCCCAATTTAAAATGTATTAAAAGTGGTCCCTGTCATGCTTGCCAAATGGGTAAGCAAATAAGGGCCACCTTTAAAAGTATTGGCTCCAAAGACACTGAAAGATGTCTATATCTATTGCATATGGACTTGTTTGGTCCTTTGCCAATTCAGAGCCTAGGTGGGAAGTTGTACACTTTGGTGATTGTTGATGATCACTCAAAATACATATGGGTATTCTTCTTTAAGAAGAAGTCTGATACTTTGAATGTCTTTATTAATCATGTCAAAGCAATACAGAATGACTTACAATGTGCTGTGGTCAGGACTAGGACTGACCATGACACAAAATTTCAATCTGAAGCCATGACAAGGTTCTGTCAAGAATATGGTATCACCCAAGAGTTCTCCTCCCCAAGGACTCCACAACAAAATGGTGTGGCTGAGAGGAGTAATAGGACCTTGATAGAAGCTGGGAGAACATTGCTTAGTGACTCCTCACTCCCAGAATACTTCTGGGCTGAGGCAGTCAATACTGCATGTTATGTTCTCAATAGAGCTTCCATCAATAAGGTTCATGGAATTACCCCCCATGAGATTCTGAAAGGAAAATAACCTATAATTTCATATTTTAGAATCTTTGGCTCCAAATGCTACATTTTAAATAATGACAAATCTCAATTAACAAAGTTTGCAGAGAAATGCAATGTGGGGGTTCTTGTTGGCTATATCTCACATAGTAGAGCTTATAGAGTGTATAAAAAGAAAACTCATGTTGTAGAGGAATCTATGCATGTAGTATTTGATGAGACCAGCCTAATATATAAGGGCTGGTCTAGCTCTTCTATTTTGACAGAAAATGAGAAGGACATGGAAAGGATGTCTGTGCAAGACACACCCATCAGCAGTAAGGCATATTTAGATGCACCAATCCCTGAAGTTGAAGAGGTCCAAGGTGTTGAAGACAATATTGAACCAACAGAAATGTTACAGCAAGCTGAGGACAGAATGCCTCCTGCAGTAAGGCACCTAAGAGATCATCCAAGAGAACTAATCATTGGAGACCAGAACCAAGGTGTGTTGACCAGAAGTAGGGCTCATAATGAGGCCCTATTCTTGAGCTTCCTATGACAAATGGAGCCCAAGAAATTTGAAGAAGCCAACCAAGACACCTTTTGGATTCAAGCAATGCAAGAAGAACTCCTGCAATTCCAAAGATGCAAGGTTTGGAAGTTGGTGCCAAGACCTTAAGGACACAATATTATAGGCACCAAATGGATTTATAGGAACAAGTTAGATGAAAATGGCACAATCGTAAAGAACAAGGCAAGGTTGGTAGCCAAGGGCTATAGACAGGAAGAAGGGATAGACTTTGATCAAACCTTTGCCCCTATTGCAAGGTTAGAAGCAATTAGGCTGTTCCTTGCATATGCTGCCCACAAGGGGTTCAAAGTGTATCAAATGGATGTCAAATCAGCCTTCCTTAATGGTGACTTGAAGGAAGAGGTATATGTTGAACAACCATCAGATTTTGTGCATCCATCCCTATCTAGTCATGTATATTTACTTAGGAAAGCTCTTTATGGTGTAAAGCAAGCCCCAGGGCTTGGTATGAGACATTGTCTAACTTTCTCATCAAGAACAAGTTCTTGAGGGGAAATATAGACAGTGCATTGTTTCTTAGGGAAATAAGGGGCAAGTGTATCCTAGTCCAAATATATGTTGATGACATAATATTTGGGTCTACTGATGACAACCTGTGCAAAAGGTTTGCCAACCTCATGCAGAGGGAGTTTGAGATGAGTAGTATGGGAGAGCTCAAATACTTTTTAGGCCTCCAAGTGAAACAGTCTGATGAGGGTATATTCATCTCTCAGACCAAGTACACTAGGGAGCTTATCAAGAAGATTGGGATGGAATCAGGTTCCACCATGAAAACTCTCATGGGGTCCTCCATTTCCCTGGACAAGGATGAGAAGGGCAAGGCCTTTGATGAATCCATGTACAGGTGTATCATAGAATCCCTATTATATTTAATTGCTAGTAGACCAGATATTATGTATACTACATGTGTGTGTGCTAGGTATCAGGCATGTCCTAAGGAATCACACTACTCAGCTGCAAAGAGAATTTTAAGATACCTTAAGGGCAGCCTACATCTTGGCCTTTGGTACCCTAAGAACAATGATTTTGAACTAACATGATTTTCAGATGCAGATTTTGCAGGCTGCAAAGAAGACAGGAAAAACACAAGTGGCACTTGTAAATTCCTAGGAAGAAGGTTGATATCATGGAGCAGCAAAAAACAGACAAGTGTGGCTATTTCCACTGCTGAGTCTGAATACATTGCTGCAGGGAGTTGTTGTGCACAACTATTATGCATTCAACCTCAAGGTAAGTGAGTCTCCTCTTTATTGTGACTCATCCTGTTCGCCTCAGTTCACGCCTTCCCTCTTGGATAGAGAATTTCCAGCTGAATGATGATGCTTTCAATTTCGCATTTGGCATGTACATGCGAGATGATACCGAAGTGCTGTGAGAGGCCTCACCTTGCTACCTGGTGGATCAGCGTTCGAGGTCGCTCCTTCAGAGCCTCGAACTCGCTCACCAGACCTTGAGAAATCTTCTCACGACCGAGGCCAAGAACCGCCTATACAAATCTTTGCATGACAAGTTGTAGGGAGTTGTTATAAAGTTCAAGGAGAAGTTGGTGGCCACTGAGGTGAAGCTGCTTAATGCCAAAGCAAAGCTGTCCGAAGAGAAATCCTATGAAGCTGCATGCCCTGGTAATAACTCATTTTCTCTGTTCTACTCGCAAGTGCACTCATACTTTCTCCAATTCTTTGACGAAATATAACTTGCAGGAAGCAGAGCTTCTAGAGACGAAGAGGATTTCGAACCTGGAAAAGGACTTGGATGACAGTCAAGCGGCCTTAGAGGCTTCTCACATTCGGATAACCGAGCTAGAATCTCGTTGTTGGCACAAAAATTATCACCAAATTTCCACACTCAGTGACCAATCAAAAAGATATCGGGGGGGGGGGGGGGGACAGGAACCACAAACAACCGATTATTAACCCACAAGGGCCAAGTGAACATGACACAAAAAAGAGAGGATGCCGCTGGCAGCGACGAACACCAGACGTACCCGTAGCAGTGAATATCACTTATTGCGGGCAATGATATTTCTCAAAGGCTATTACAAGCTATTACAAGGCACATGCAAAAAACTAGAAGGCAACTGAATGACTGAACTTGCAACCACACATACAACAAGGTAGATTCTGACCAAGTTCTGTCCTCTCCCAAGCACCACTAACCCTCTATTTATACATGAGGGTAGGCTGCCCGGACGGTTGGGAGCATTCAATGCAGCATTAAATGCTCGGCTACCCGAGGTACTCGAAGACACGTGTAGCGGGGTGAGGAGACGAGGTCACGCAGATACAACATGAACCTTTGCTAGCTAAAAAGTAAGAGGGAACTAGGAGGATTTTAGACTATATCTGCCCCGACTTCTCTGACCTCGATTCCGCTGATGGATGGCAAGGGGAGCACGCAGGTACTCGCTAAGTAAACGTGCATACCCTTTCTAATGAAGGGGAAAGCGCGACCATTAAATGAGTAACATCTTGTCCCTTTGAGTGTCCGCAAAAGGTCTTGGAGCTGGATTGGACTGGTGCTATCTGTGGTCGTAGGATTTTGGGTTAACATAATCCTCGCACTTTCTTAAGTATGTGCGGACTTCAAAAAATGTACACTAATAACCGCAAATATTACGACTCCATCTTCGCGCCGCTGGAAATATATTAATAGCCCAGGGCAAGACCCTGGATCATTTTGCTTCATTTACCTTGCAATGTCGCAATCTCATTCTTGAAGGATGGTCGCCCTAAACCAAGCTCTTCTCAATGACTTAATGAAGGAGAAAAGCGGAGGACCGGCTGCTAAAGCATCCGCGGACGCGAGTTAGGTGGTCGTGTCCTCTAAGAAGAAACCGGTCGGTGGTCCCTCCACCAAGCCTCCCGAGAGGGATCATGCCAACCCCAAGGAGAGTGAAGTGCTCTCCTCCCAGCAGACGCATTGCAATCTCCAATGTCACGGAGTTGACAAGGACCCTTTCCGCTCCTAGCTACTTATTAACATGAAAAAAAAACTAAGTGACTAGATAAACCACAAGCATAGAGCACTCATGTTCTGTAACTTGCACCCATTCATCCTTAAACGAACATTCTTATTGACTAGTCTTTTAGGTACTCATACTCATGTACACACCACCCATTAAAATGGTACTCATACTACATGTATAGGTAGAATATTACAATTTGGCCGGACCCCCATAACATAGCACTTTCACAAACTAAATATTATAAAATGATAATAGAAATAAAACTCATCAAACACAGATTCTAACCAACTAGTGGAAGCAAATACGCATCATATAACCACTAAGAATGTCTTATATTACCTTTAAAAGAGAATATAGTATTTGGCCTTATGGTCTTTGCAAGTCCTCATACAAACATGTTGAACCACATCACATAGCTTGGGGCATGCACAACTATTACATGTAAAGACAAAAATAGTAAATGAACTTTGAATCAATCCTTTTCTTTTGCTCATCTTAGGCTTGGCCCGCTAAGCACCGCTACTTACTACACTACATGCAACGAAACACATATCAATAGAAATGAGGGTCAGCTATAAGATGACCATAAATGACTTAACGATATATCCCCCTGACCATACTAGCAGATTCTGAGGCGAGTCATCACACACCTCAAGTATTCAAACATAGTGCAAGCAATATGTATAAACAATGTAGAAAGTACACAAATTATGATACAGATGTAAAGGCTCATACATCAATCACTTTCTCGGTTGAGCAAGTAAAAAAAGGATCCAATTGTTCATGTATTATGATGGTTGGGTTTGCCTGAAGATTCACCATAATCTCTATCACATAAGTGTATGCTTTTAACATAACTTCATTCATCAACTCATCACTTATGGCACTCAGGGCAGACCAATTACAAGCCTGAAACATATAATAAAAGGGAGGTATAGGGTCATGTCACCTCATGATGAGAGGTCTATGATCATCTCAACCACCGAATATCATAATATGAGGTATATGGTCATCTCAACTATCATGGTTCATAAGTGGAGGTATATGGTCATCTCACCTTGTAATGGGAGGTATATGGTCATCTCATTCATTGAATAGCATGATATGAGATGTAGGGTCATCTCAACTACATCAACAAATTCATTAAGAAAAAATTGGAGTATTACAGAGGTGGTGGAAGTTGTAAAGGTTGTACACACATTAATAGCGGTGCAGACTTCCACTTGTAGTACACCTGATGATCATGTAGAGAATTCAATTGGTGGGAATGTGGTGAGGGAATGCCCTATAGACCTTAAGGAACACTAGATCCGAAATGAATCATTTATGTCAAGATATGTATATATTTTGAAGATGAAAATCAAGAGTATGATATAAATGATTAGCATGTCTTTTTTCGTTACTATATCATATATATGAATGATGAGCATTACTTAATGCAATTGACTTCTGATATTATAGCATTTGAAATGAAGAAATATTGGAGGTCTTGGAATGACATTTATTTTAAGCTATAATGATGGGATTTTGTGGCTATTGTTGGATCGTCATGCACTCTTAGAGGGGGGAGGGGTGAATAAGGCTGTTTATCAAATTTTGTTTTGAATTAAAACTTAGATCAAATATTTTACTAAAACATTTTAAAGAGTTAAGAATGAAACCTTCAAAGTAATAAAATAAGATGCATGATTTTATTCCACTAATATTTTGATTACAAAAAGATGATTTCCATGACGCTAGAAATCAAGGCAGTAAATATAAAAACAATTTGGTTTTCTATACCTACTCTTCTCTCTAAGAACCGGTTGACCTAGCCTATATCTCCCCAGATAGACCTTAAGCCGCTCCCTAGACCTATTCCCTAGATCTAGTCGCCAACTCACGAGGCGAATTTCTCCCTAAGCCGCACACGGACCTAGTCGCCCACTCGGGCGAATTCCACTACTGATACACAAAGATAGTCACCAAAAAAAAAGAGAAAATACAATATGAGAAAATAAATTTCTGTTGTAAAACTCCCTATAGAGAAACTCTGAAGGCGATGACGAAGGATCACGAGATATCGGAGTTATCGTTGTGTCCTATGTGCAGAATGAGGGTTGATTGAATCCGCCTTCAAGTTCTCCTTTGGATCTTCAAATTTGCTATATGGAAGGCTCTGAATGACTGGACGAGGGCTCGCACGAAATAGTTTGGAGTTGTAGCTTCAACGTTCTTGAAATGAAATATCGGAGCGATCGTTTAAATATAACTGTAAGATATTGCCGACGGTATGCACTATAGCACTGTGGTACCCATAATGGTAAGAGATATGCATGCTAGCCGTCCATGAATGGTAAGCATGTTTTATATTTAGGCAACCGCTAACGCGTCGCGATATGGTTATCACACTGCGATAGCTCAATATACGCTCCCATCTTTAGATTGATCTCTTGCTCCATTTGGCTCCTCAATCAGCAGATGATCACCGGGCTTGCCATTTAGTTACCGCCACACCTTAGTGTTAATGTCGCACGTTAGCTTCCTTACAGTTTAGCTTCGCTGCTCCCGCCAATATTTTCATTTGAATGTGTTGTGCCAGCTGTCCCATTGACATGATCGCTACTGCCAGCGGTAGGAGCTACCGCCCCGTCGTAGGACTAACTTCATAGCATCATGGCCATTTTTGCATTGCATTTCATGTACGCATTCTGTATGGTATTGCACATGTATTTCCTGTACACTATAAACACAAAATAACTTGATCAAATACATAATGATATTTGTTATTTTGAAACCATGATATGTGAAACACATGTTCCAACAAACTCCCCACTTCGATAATAACCAATCCTCTAATGAGAAATCAATCATTTTAGAATATGGTTGTGTTTATAGAATAGTGCGGTCAGTGATAATCATGATAAAATATGTTTTTAGAGTGGAGTAGTTGAGTACATAACAATGTTCGTTCGTATTGTAGAAATATAAAAGTGTACTCCCCCTATATGAATGCTCACCCTACATTGATGCTTATATATTGGTGTTCTATTTTACTCCTCCGGGAGTATTTGATTTCTTAATTTAATCTCCCCATTTTGATATTATCAAAAGATGGTTGAGGTGAGTGTTGTCATGAAGTTTTAGTTTTCTTATTTAATGATAAAATAAAATAGCACTTTTGTTAAAGATAATCATGATTGAGCATAAGAATAAACACAGTGGAAAAGTCAAGAAAAGAATGCATAAAGTATATATAAGATATGCATGAAGAAGTAGAAGCTCCCTTTTAAAAAATTAAATTGTAGGGATAATCATAAATTATAAAGCGAGGGAAGGCTAATTTAAAACATGTATAATAGTGAAAATGATATATATATATATAGGGGCAAGATGGGACCCGGACGAGACAGTGGGGCGAGTGGGGCAGATCAACCTGCACTCGCCTCTTGCTCAGGGCGAGTGGCGAGTCCCAGTCTCAGCGGGTACTCGCCACCCCCAGGCGAGCAGGCCTAGAATTTCCTAGACTCGCCCACCAGGTACTCGCCTGTTTTTTCCAGGAAATCCCTTTCTGGCTTGCACTTAGCCTTTCCAAATAGCAGGATTCCATTATTGGCAGACCAATTTGGATTGCTTTTAGCCTTTCCAAAAAGCGGTATTCAGCTATCCGCAGATTGTTTTTGGAAAACTATAAATAGTCTCTCAAAGGCACATTTGATGAAGACTTCTCTTGGCTTTCTCTCTCCTTAGGATGTTTCTGAGAAATTTAGAATTCTGTTCGCCGTGCTTTCCGAGCTGACAGTCTGATTTTCTCCAATACCCTCCAGGGTGCCCGACTCAGCATTGGTTTAGGAGGGGAAGCTCTCTTTGATCTTCCAAGTTTGTGGCGGGACCTCCTCGTTGCAGCTCGCGGGGTCTGTTTCTAGTTTTCCACCTTCGTGAGTGAGGTTCTTTGCTCTGAGTGCCTAACCCAGTGATTTAACTCAGGAGAAGTAAAAGCAAGCTACACAAGTCTGAACTCCTCTTGAACTGTGGTTTCTGGGTTCAGAGGTTGAACCGTGGTTTTTGGGTTCAACATTTTGGTGCAGTGAGCGTGGACCGTAGCTTGTTCAGAAAATTCTGAGTAAAATCCCATGGCCATAAGCGATGGGCAAGGAGGCGATCTTGGGAGCTCAGCCCCCTCGTGCAAGCACATCAGGAAGAGCGACTTCGATGAGTTCAGGAAGTCAATTTTGGAGACTCTGGGCATCGCCCTCACGCTATCATGCGAGTGTTCAACTCTCGCAGTTCCAGTGCTCGTTTCGTAGGCCTTAGGCGAGGAAGCACCAGGCAGGCGACCCGGGAAGGAGGTGCAAGCGGGGGAGGACGAGCGAACCATCCACCCGCGGGTGCTGTTTCCCATCCTGCCGGGCACACGCTACCCAGATGAGGAGATCGGGCGAGCACATCCAGCTCGCTAGGTAGGGTCAGGAAGCCCGTTCTGCGAGCTGATCCTCTCAGCTCCAGTTCCAAAAGGATTCAGGGAGCCCGTCGTATCCTACTACACAGGCAAGGATGACCCCCTTTAGCATCTCTAGTGGTTTGAGGATGTCAACTTCATCAGGAAGATGATGGGCGCCTTCAAGTGCAAGTTGTTTGTCATCTCTTTCAAGGGGAAGGCGAGGGATTGGTTCCATTAGCTCCCCTCCGGGACCATCTACAACTTCGAAGATCTACCCCGGAGTTTCCTGTTGCTGTTTGCCACATCAAAGAAGAGGAAGAAGGCGCCAAGGCTCTTTTCCTAGTCCAACAGAGAACTGAGGAGTCGTTGGGGAGCTACATGGATCGATTCCAGGAAGAGGTTCTCCAGGTCCATGAGGTGTTAGGGCACACCTTGCAACTTGCCTTCACCCTCAGATAGCGACAAGGGCTGTTCAAGATGGGGCTTGCCCGGTATTCCCCTCTGTCCTATGAGAAGCTGATCGAGCACGTGGGACAAGAGATCGTGGGAGATGCCACCAACAACATTTTCGTGGCAAAGTGGGCCAATTAGGCTGGAGGAGAAGATAAGGGGGAGGAGGATACTAGCAGTATGAGGTGAGGAGAATGGAGGATCCGAGGAGACAGGGGTTCCAAGGACTCGGGGGGGGGGGGGGGGGGGCAGGAATTAAGGGGGAGGTTTCAATCTCCAGTCAATCGGCCAGTCTGGAGGCCCCTGGGAGGGCATCCTCAGGGTCATGAAAGAGGGTTTACCCAGGGCGGGGGACCTTTCAGGGACGGTTCAACCCTCCGGGGTGGAGACCGGGTCCAAGGCCCTTCCAGCCCCCACCTTAGCACGTCATAACAATAGGCCGAGGAGGAAGAAGAGGAAGAAAGAATCACCCAGGAGGGACAGAGAGGGGTAGGGTGCAGTTGTCATACTATGACTTCCGTTAGGAGGAAGGTCACGCAATGACTACCTGCCCAGAGTTCTTAGAAGTACGAGAAGGGATGAGAGACTCGACGGGGCAGCAACAACTTTAGGTGGTCGGAAGAGAAGGAGAAGGAGTAGAGCTGGAGGACCGGTGCGAAGACTGAGTCGATGTGGGAACCCAAGGAGGGATCAGGGTGATCCATGAGGGAGCAGGGGTCGAGGCCACCCAAAAGGGTAGCCTCCATGCCATCTACCATCGGAGTGCCACTTCAAACTCCAAAACCCCACCCCCAGGAGAAGATCACCTTCTCAGCAAAGTACATGCTAGAGCATGAAGACCCATTTTGCGATGCGCTGGTAATCCAGACAGCAATCGAGAACTTCACGGTTTCTAGAATCCTAGTGGACAATGAGAGTTCTGTTAATATGATCTTCAAGAAGGTCTTTGATGAGATGAAGGTAGAGGCGAAGAGGGTACCCGCCTCGGATGGTCCCTCTTTAGATTCTCTAGAGAAAGGAAGGACGTGGAGAGGGGAGCCGAGCTCCTTGTAACTCTAGGGGGAACGTCAAAGAACTGCCGATTCATCATCGTGGATGACCCTAGCATCTACAACATCATCTTCGGGCGACCCCTCATCAACGCCTTCTGGTGCTTACCTTCCTCCTACCACCAGTGCTTAAAGTACAACATCAGAGGAGTCCAAATCCGAGTCAAGGGTGACCCCAAGGTGGCTAGGAAGTGCTACGTCACGGGTGTCAACACCATCTACTGGAAGGAGGAGGCGGAGGTGGTCGATAAAGAGATGGAGGACCGGGCCAGGATGGAGGAAGCAGAGGAGATCGAGATGAATGAAGTCATCACCCAGGGTGGGAGGCCGGAGAAGGTGCAAGTCAGCAGGAGGCTGGGCAGGGAGGACCAGGAAAGGGTCTGAGAGTGCATCTAACGAAATGTGGATGTCTTCGCCTAGAGTGCTGCATACATGCCGAGAATCGATGCAGATGTGGCATGTCATCGCCTCAACCTCAATCCAAGTGTCCGCCCTATTCACTAGAAGAAGAGAGTTATGGCAACCACTCTGGCCGAGCCCATCAGAGAAGAAGTAGGAAAGCTACTGGAGGCAGACTTTGTGTTGAAGATCTAGTATCCAGGTTGGGTCTCCAATGTTGTAATGATGAAAAAGAGTGATGAGAGATAGAGAATGTGTGTTGACTTCTCTTTGTTGAATAAAGCATTCCCCAAGGATTGTTATCCGCTGCCTCGAATCGACGCGCTGGTAGACTCAGCCGTCAGTTTCCCTCTGATGAGTTTTTAGGTGCTTTTTCAGGTTATCATCAGACTCGAATGCAGCCGCCAGATGTCAAGGATGTTTCCTTCATCACGGATGATGGATGCTATTGTTATAAGATGATGCCCTTTGGTTTGAGAAATGCATGGGCCACTTATCAATGGATGATGGACCGAGTCTTCAGGGAGAAGAAGGGGAGAAATCTGAAGGTCTACGTAGATGACCTGATAGTGAAGAGCATGGATGTTGGATCTCATCTCCAGGACCCGACAGAGAATTTTACCACCATGAGGAAGCTTAAGATGAGTCTCACCCCCCTAAAGTGCATCTTCGGGGCAGACAGGGGGAAGTTTCTGGGTCACTTCCTCACCCCAGCAAGGGGTAGAGCCCAACCCAGATAAGGTGAAGGCAATCTTGGATTTGGAGTCACCTAAGAATGCCAATGGGGTCCAGTGTCTGACGCGGAAGCTGTCAGGGTTGAGCAGGTTCCTATCCCGGGAGGGGGAGAAATTTTCACCTTTCTTCAAAGTATTGCGAGGGAATCAAAAGTTTGAGTGGTCTCTGGAATGCGAGGAGTCTTTCCAAGCATTGAAGAAACAACTCACACATGCCCCACTACTCCAAAGGCTAAGAGAAGGAGAAGACTTGGCTCTGTACCTCGGAGTGGGAGCTAAGGAGGTAAGCTCGGTCCTAGTTCGGGAGGAAGGAAAGAAGCAGCTACCCATCTACTATGTTAGCAGGGTCTTGAAGAAGGCAGAACTCAGGTACCCCATTATTGAAAAATTGGTGTTTGTTCCGATCATCTCGGCAAGGAAGCTCCGACAGTATTTCAAGGCACACTCGATCAAGGTAGTTACCTACCATCCCCTTCACAACATCATGGAAGCGGTGGACCATTTAGGAAAGTTGGCAAAATGGTCGGTAGAACTGAGCGAGTTCGAGATCTCCTTCGTACCTCGACTGACAGTGAAGGCACAGGTGGTGGCCGACTTTCTGGCAGAGTATGTGGTTAAGGTTGAAGAGTCCAAGTCTCCCGAGCACGTGGCTTGTGAGATGCTGGTTGATGGGGGCATCATGGAGGTACACCCTAGGAGGGGGATTAGTCTTGGTGAGTCTGCGGGGGACAAAGATCGAGCAAGCGATCGACATTCGCTTCCCTCTCACCAACAACCAAGCCGAGTATGAGGCGGTAATAGCAGGGCTCCGCTTGGCAAGGGAGCTAGGGGTCCAGGACGTGAAGGTTTATACAGACTCGATGGTATGGGCATCCCAACTTAAGGGGGAGTTTGAGACCAGGGAGCTAATTCTCCAGCGATACCTAACGAAGGCCAAAGTTTTCATCGGTTTGTTCCGAACCATTTCCATTCAACATGTGTCGATGGAAGAGAACACTCAGACAGACTATCTGGCAAAGATGGCCCTCATGCGGGAGGTACGATAACAGAATTGTTTTGACCATCCATTGAAGAGGAGAGCTAATGGAGATCGATCAATGACTCTCGTGGATGAACCCTTTCGTTATCTTCCTGACCTCGGGCAAGTTTCCAGAGGAGGTCCCGAATAAGAGATGATTCAGGTGCAAATCAACATACTATCTGCTTCACAAAGGATGCATGTACTGCCTATCGGGGCTCCTAGCAAGATGTGTCTCCTAGGAGAAGGTCCCGAGGGTTCTAGAAGAGATTCACTCTGGAAAGTGTGGCAGTCGCTCCAAGAGCCGGACCTTGGAGAATATGGTGTTGAGGCAAGGATACTTCTGGCACACGATCGGAAAAGATGCGACAGAGTACGCAAAGAAGTGCCAGATATTCGCACCACTTTAGCTCCTACCAGCACAAAGGCTCGGGACAATCACGACGTTGTGGCCTTTTACAATTTGGGGAATGGACCTGGTAGGCCCTTTCCCCTAGGCTAGTGGACAAAGGAAGTTCCTCCTAGTCATGATTGACTACTTCTCCAAGTGGCTGGAGGTAAAGGAACTAGAAAAGACAACCTCGCAGGTAATAATAAATTTCATTTGGGGAGAGATAATCTACCATCACAGGTTGCCCCTAGCCATCATCACGGATAACGGACCACAGTTCACTAGTGATGAACTCACCAGCTTCTACAGCCAGTTGGGCATTGACCTTCACTTCTCATCTATCCACCACCTGAGGAACAACGGGCAGGTAGAGATAGTGAACAAAGTCATTGTAAATTTATTAATAAAGAAGGTGAAGAATTTGAAGGGGAACTAGGTGGATCAACTCCCCTCAGTCCTCTAGGCTTTACGAACCACTCCCAACATGGACACCGGGGAAACCTGTTAAAATTTTGAATTGAAAGTGGACTGTCCATGCGGTCTATTCTTGGAGACTGCAGAGATCGTACGACCAATGTTGCGGCTTACTTCTGGTATCCGCGAGCTCGGCGTAGCAACCTGGCTGGTGTGGTTGTGTGTCTCTGGTGTTGGCGGTCTGTGTTTCGTTTTCTACCCAAGTATCCTGTTTTGGGTTTAGACCGGGCGGTCTCGTACTGCGGGTTGCATGAGCTTGTTCTGGCGGTCTGCTCCTAGTCGGTCAGTTGTTCATGTCTGTTCTTACAAGAGGCCAGGCGGTCTGCCGGGTTTGTTCTTGACAAGCTGTCTTGTACAGTTGCTTAAGTAAATAAGGTCATATAAGAGACCGCGCAGTCTGATACTGGAAACCGCATGCTTCAATAAGGAAGGTGACTGTATCCCTTGGGGTGATGACGACATCCATTCGCTTGCCTATAAATAGGGACACCTGGCTTTCCAATGCAAGAACTGTAAGAACTAATGTTGGTTTGATTCTGCCGGTCTAATTATGAGGTCGCGCAGTTTGAATTGTCTGACCGGTTTGTTCTCTTTGCAGGTTAGCGGCTAGCAGTCACCGTCAACTTTCTCCGTTCTTTCCAGCTTTGAATAAACCAGTTCGGCAGCGGTCGGTCTATGTGGACTGTGTTTAGGAGTTCTTGGACTGTGCAACGAACTCAGTTGATCTGGAGGCCTTAAGTGGTCGGGCGGTCTTGAGTTGCGGTCTTGCAGCAAGAAGCAGTTCTTCGTCAAGTGTTCGCGGGTTCTTCCGTGATCTTGAGACCGTGCGGTCTGGGCGATCAAGAAGTGCGAACAGTTGTTTTCAGCAGTTGAATAAAATAACAAGTTGTGCGGTCTGACAGCAGCGGCTTGTGCTCTGTTCGCGCAGTCTCAGGAATAGCCGTGTAGCTTGTCTGTTTGAGCGGTCTGGTGGTCTCTGCTTTGGCAGTTTGCTGGCGGCTTGTTTTTTTTGTGTCTTGTGCTTCTCTCCTCTATGATTCTTATGAATCATGTCTCGCCATGTTTGTCTCGAGCTGTAAAGAGATAGTTAATAATAAGAGTACTATTCTGTCTTCCCATTGCCATTGATTATCACGCATGTGGATTGTGTTGAAGTGTTCCACATTTTTACTTCACTCCGGACCTCTAAGAAAATTTTAACATGGTATCAGAGGTAGTTTTGTGAGCAGTAATTGTTAAATTTTTTGATTTGAATCGTTTCGGAGTAAGCAGGAGTTGCATCAACTGAGTTATAGCCAAACAACCATAATGCCACACAGCAACACAAGAACTTTATTGAATCACAAACTTCATTTACAGTGTGAGGTATACATGGCGAGACATGATTCATAAGAATCACGAAGGAGAGAAGAACACAACACCAAAAAACAAAGCCGGCGGCTTGACAAGCAGAGACCGCACAGACCGCACAACTCCAAAGATCGCCCGGCTTGACCTGAGACCGCGCGAACAGAAAACAGACAGACCGCCTGCACTGCAAGACCGCCACCTCAGAACGCACGAACTGGAGCTTATTGAATTGAATGAAGAACAGCTGTCGCCAAATCCCAACTCAGATCGCCTAACCACTGAAGGTCGCCTGATCACTGAGCTCGCTGCGAACAGCACAAGAACACCATAAACCAGTTCGCAGACAGACCGCTGCCGAACTGTTTATTCATGCCGCTGGGAACCACCAAGGAAGGAGACCGCAACCTGCTGACTGCAAACCTGCGAACACAACAAACAGTCAACTCACTTCCGAGACTGCCCGACCTCAAAGTTGAGACCGCACGAATTAACCCAGGCTCTAGTTCTTACAGTTCTCGTTGTGAATGACGGGCCATGCACCCCTATTTATAGGCGACAAGACGGATGTCGTCACCGCCACAAAAGAGATACAATCACCACCCACCAGATCGCCAGCGGTCTCAAAGAGCAGACCGCGCGATCACACCACTTGGACAACCTTCCGTCCAAGACCGCAGATCAGCAGCAAACCGCGCACAAGCCGCGCGAACACAAGACCTCGCACAAGCCGCGCGGACACAAGAACACTCCTTCCTTAGATCGCGAAAAGCAAACCAAGAAGCATCTGTCCGACTTCAGACAAGTCGCCAGATCGCCAAGCACAAACCGCCCGGTCACAGCGGTTACACCAGAACAGACCGCCCGGTCTTCTACAAAGGAGATAGTCAATCCAAGCAGAACAACCCGGGATGAGACCGCAACAACCAGGAACAAACCGGTCAACCAGCAGACCGCCAGAACCAGACCGGCAGAACAGACCGGCAGGTCACCAACACAGACCACGCGGCCACTGCGGTCTCCCAATTTCAGACCGCCCGGCCACCTTCCACTTCACTTCAGCAATTTCAACACTCCCCCTGGAAGTGGGAAGTGGAAACAAGCCCGAGTAAACTCCGCAACCGAGTAAACGATCCCTTCGCCAGCGGCTTTGTGAAGATGTCTGCAACATTGTCCGCACTCCGAACATGCTCGACCATAAGAGATCCTCCCAACACCTTTTCACAAATGAAATGGTGCTCAATCTCAATATGCTTGGTCCTCACGTGATAGACTGGATTGTTAACCAGCTTGAGAGCACTCTCATTATCCCCGCGTAGCATAGTTGGACCTCGAACCTCCTCATGAACGTCCTCCACCAACCTCCTAAGCCAAACGACTTCCTGAGCTGCCAAGGCCGAAGCCTTGTATTCCGCTTCTGTGGTAGATACAGACACCGAGTCCTGCTTTTTGCTGCACCAAGAAATAGCTGTGGGGCCTGTCATAAAGACAAAACCAGATGTTGATCTCCGATCATCCACGTATCCCCCGTAATCAGCATCCATGTATCCAAGCAACTCCAAGCTTGACCCTCTCCTATATAGGAGACCCAAATCAGAGGTCGACTTCACATACTTCAAAATTCCTTTCGCCGCTAGAAGATGAGGCTTCCGTGGCTCCGCCATGTACCGACCCACTTTGCCAACTGCATAAGCAATATCTGGCCTCGTGATGGTCAAGTAAATCAAGCTCCCAACCAGAGCTCGGAACACCAACGGATCAGATAGAACTCTCCCCTCATCTTTCCGAAGTTTATGATGTTGTTCCAGAGGTATAGAGCTGCTCTTCCCTTCCTCCATGCTGAATCATTGAACGATTCGCTCTGCATATCTAGCCTGAGAAACGAGCACTCCGCTCTCCTGCCTCTGAACCTCAAGTCCAAGGAAATGGTGAAGTTCACCCAGATCCTTCATCTCAAACCTGATAGCAAGCTCAGCCCTCAACCTTGCTACTGCCTCCTTCGAGTTCCCGGTGACAATCATGTCATCCACATACAGCAGAACAATAACCCGAAGCACCCCCTCCTTCTTGACGAATAAGCTAGAATCAGAGTCTGAAGCAAAGAACCCGCATAATAGAAGATACTCCGCGATCTTCCCATACCACGCCCGAGGCGCTTGCTTCAACCAATACAGGGCCTTCTTCAGTTTGCAGACGTAGTCCGGACACTCCTCCGAGATGAAGACTGGCGGTAGGATCATGAAAATATCCTTGTCAATCTCTCAGTATAAGAAAGCATTCTTCACATCGAGCTGCCAAATCTCCTATCCACTGGATGCCGCCAAAGCAATAACAAATCGAACCAAAGTCATCTTTGCCACTGGACTAAACGTCTCATCATAATCTTCTCCATACTACTGTGAGAACCCGCGAGCCACAAGGCGAGCCTTGTATCGCTCGATCGTACTGTCAGCTTTCTTCTTGAGTTTATAAACCCATTTGCATGTCACAGGGGTAATGCCCTTGGGCATGGGCACTAGAGACCAAGTCTCATTCTTCTTGAGAGCATCCATCTCTTCTTGCATAGCAATGTCCCACTGCTTCATGCCTTTGGCCTTCTCAAAGCTCGATGGCTCCCTTTCATCCAAGGGACCAGCAAAGAAACATGAGATAAAGCTCACCATGTTTCCACCTGTGTATCGATCCGGTGGCTTGATAGTCCTCTTCGACCTCCTAATAGGTTGCTCCTGACTAACCACCTCCTCAGCTGCTTCTTCTGTGCTAGCTCCTCTTCCAGATGAACTTGGAGCATCGCTCCCCCTGCTTCCAGAACCTGAAGCCTCCATCTCAGAGCTTGACACAATTGGAGCTCCTGGTGAAACATGCAACTCCACTTGAAGATTTTCCGCAGCCTTCCCTTTTTCATCAACCCCGCTCTCCAGTAGTTCAACTCCTGAACTCCCCTTATAGGAAGTCACCTCATCGAACACCACATCCCGAGATACCATTGGTTTTCGTGTCTCAGGATCCATGCATCTACATCCTTTCTTCCGCTCATCATATCCAACAAAGACTAGATTCCTTGCTTTCACATCTAGCTTTGTTCGAAGAGCATCAGGAATATGCACATAACAGGTTGACCCGAACACCCGAAGGTGTGCAACACTCGGCTTCTCCTTGAACATCAGTTCATGAGGGGTCTTCATGTTGATAAGACTTAGAGGCATCCTGTTGATGACGTATGCTGCATTAGACATCCTGTTGATTTGGATAGCCTTGGATGGCTTGTTCAATAAGAAGAATGTAGCTCGGCTACAATTCTTGGAAAACGAGTTGGCGAAAGCAACTCAGGGAGACTTGTCCATTTCAACGTTCTTCTTGAAAATGAAGAATCTATGCGCAGAGATATCGGCATTGGATCCGGATGAGCCTATCCCAGAAGCGAAGCTGAAGAGGCACATAATTTGCAGCTTGCGGAGGGAGTATGTGGCCTTTGTTACTTCTGTGCAAGGCTGGTCCAATCAGCCATCATTGCTGGAGCTGGAGAACTTACTTGCGTCGCAAGAGAGTTTGGCTAAGCAAATGGCGGGGATGTCTATCTCTGGGGGAGAAGATGAGGTTCTCTATTCTGGAAAGAAGAAGCGTTGGGACAAGAAGAAGAAGTCATCTGGTAACGATGGTCCATCTACTTCATATCAGCAAGAGAGGAGTTATGCTCCTAAGTCTGAAGGGAAGAAGAAGGAAGGACTGAGATGTTTCAGGTGCAACAAGCTTGGTCACTTCAAAAGAGACTGCAAGGTCAGGACTGAGATGTTTCAGGTGCAACAAGCTTGGTCACTTCAAAAGAGACTGCAAGGTCAATATTCAGCCAGGGCATGCTGCAGGAAATGAGGAGGTTAGTTCCAATGTAGATGATAGATGGGGTGATACAACTTTCATGACGGGCACGTGTGTTCGGGCTATGACTTCCATCAACTATCAGGATGACTGGATAATGGACTCGGGTTGTGGTCATCACTTAACCGGAGATGAGTCGAAGTTCTCTTCTTTGCAGGCATATACAGGTAATGATGCTATCGTTACGGCTGATGATACTATACATGCAGTAGAGAAGGAGGGTGTAGTTTCTTTGAATGATGATAGAGGTACTCTTACATTGAAGATTGTCTATCATGTTCCGGGGATGAAGAAAAACCTCTTCTCGGTGACCAATGCTGTGGATGCTGGCTATCACGTTCTGTTTGGTCCAACAGAAGTGAAGGTTCTTAGAAATGTGTCAGCAGTGGAGGCTAAAGTCACTCATGTCGGCAGAAGGGTGAATGACTTGTTTGTGTTGTCTACAAGTTCTTATATTGATAAGATGAGGACAAATGATAGCATTGCTATATGGCATGAAAGACTCGAACATGTTGGGATTGACAAGTTGAATGATATGGCAGGGAGAGGCTTTGTGAGAGGTTTGCCTAGTTTATCATCCTTCGGCGAAGGTCATGTTTGTGCAAGTTGTCAATATGGTAAGGCTCAACGTCTTCCATTTGAAAAATCACAAAGCAGATGTAACACACCATTGGAGTGTATTCATGGTGATCTGTTTGGACCTACCGCAACTGTCAGTCTTGGAGTCAGCAGGTATATGCTAGTTCTGATTGATGACATCACTAGATTACTGGAGTATATTTTCTGAAGGAGAAGTTGGAAGCTCTCATGAGGTTTGTGGAGTTCAAGGAGCTAGTGGAGGGTCGACTTAATTTGCGGATCAAGAAGTTCATAACTGACAATGGATGAGAGTTTACCTCCAAAGCATTCTTTAACTTCTGCAGGAAGCATGACATCCCGAGAGAGCTCTCTTGTGCTCACACTCCACAATAAAATGACATTGCAGAGCGGAAGATCAATCATCTGACGGAGACCTGCAAATGTTGGCTTCATGCCAAGAGTATCCCAAAGTCTTTCTGGGCAGAGGGAATGTCTTGTGCAACCTATGTCAACAATCGGATGCCTCTCAGTCCCATTAACATGAAGACCCCTCATGAGTTGATGTTCAATATTAAGCCTACAATGGAACACCTTAGAGTGTTTAGATCTACCTGCTACGTGCATGTTCCCGATGCCCTCAGAGCAAAGCTAGATGCGAAAGAAAGGAAGCTAGTTTTCGTCGGTTATGATGACCAGAAGAAGGGTTGGAGATGCATGGATCCAGAGACACGGAGAGCTGTGGTCTCAAGCGATGTGGTATTCGACAAGCTAACGTCATACCAGGGTAGTTCTTCTGTTGAGCTACAAGGAAGCAGGGTAGATGGTGGACCAGGTGAAGCTACTAAGGAGGTTCTTGTGGAATTGCCTGTTTCTCCAGGTGCTTCTAGCTCTGGGTTAGGTGCTTCAGGTTCTGGAAGCAGGGGGAACGATACTCTAAGTATGCCTAAAAAGAGAGTTAGTCTAGAACAAGTAGCTTGAGAGGTGGATCAGAGTAAAGCTCTGAGGAGGTCCAAGATGACTATCATTCCACTAGATCGGTATACATGGGGAAACTTGGTGAGCTTTGTCTCATGTTTCTTTGCAGGTCCCCTTGATGAGAGAGAGCCATCTTGTTATGAAAACACTGTTGGTGTCAAGGAGTGGGAAGGAGCCATGTATGAAGAGATGGCTGCCCTCAGGAAGAATGAGACTTGGGACTTGGTGCCTAAGGTTGAGGGAATTACTCTGGTGACTTGCAAGTGGATTTTCAAGCTGAAGAAGAAGGCTGATGGAAGTATTGAGCGATACAAGGCTCGCGTTGTAGCTCGAGGTTTCTCTCAGAAGTATGGGGAGGATTATGAAGAAACGTTCAACCCTGTTGCCAAGATGACTTTTGGTTCGGGTGGTGATCGCATTGGCAGCTTGCCAAGGGTAGAAGATTTGGCAACTCAACGTGAAGAATGATTTCTTATACGACGAGATTGACAAGGATTTCTTCATGGATCAGCCACCTAGTTATGTTTCCAAAGAATACCCAAGACATGTTTGCAAGCTCAAGAAGGCTCTTTAAGGCTTGAAGCAGGCGCCTCGGGCGTGGTATGGGAAGATCGCATAATACCTCTAGTTCTACAGATATTTTGCTTCTGATTCTGATTTGAGCTTATTCGTAAAGAAGACGGGGAAGCTTCAGGTCTTGGTGCTGCTATACGTTGACAATGTGATCGTCACGGGGAATTCTGAAGTGGAGGTAGCTAGGCTTCGTGCTGAGCTAGCTATCAGATTTGAGATGAAGGATTTGGGTGAGCTCCACCATTTCCTTGGACTCGAAGTGGAGAGGTAAGAGGGCGGAATGCTTGTTTCCCAAAAGGGGTATGCAAATCGAATTGTGAAGCGATTCGGCATGGAAGGGGGGAAGAGCAGCTCTACTCCACTGGAGGTTGGTATTCATCTTCGACGTGATGAGGGGAAGGTTCTTTCTGATCCTTCGATATTCCGGGCTTTGGTCGAAAGTCTGATATATTTGACGATCACGAGGCCGGATATTGCTTATGCGGTTGGCCGGGTGAGTCAGTATATGGCAGAGCCACGGAAACCTCATCTGATGGCGGCAAGGAGCATTTTGAAGTATGTCAAGACCACCTATGATTTGGGTCTCTTCTATAGGAAGGACTCAGACTTTTGCTTGCATGGATACACGAATGTTGATTATGGAGGAGATTCAGATGACCGGAGATCAGCCTCTGGATACGTCTTTATGATATGCTCTACAACTATATTATGGTGCAGCAAGAAGCAGGATTCCGTGTCTGTCTCTACCACGGAAGCAGAGTAAAAAGCTTCGGCTTTGGCAGCTCAAGAAGCCATCTGTCTTAGGAGGCTTGTGGAGGACATTCATAGGGAGGTGCATGGTCCTACTCTGCTTCGGGGTGACAATGAGAGTGCCCTCAAACTGGTGAACAATCCAGTTTGTCATGCGCGAACCAAGCACGTAGAGATTCAACATCATTTCATTCGAGAGAAGGTGTTGGAGGGATCTCTTATGGTTGAGCATGTGCAGAGCAAGGAAAATGTCACAGACATATTTACAAAGCCATTGTCAAAGGAACCATTCACCCGGTTGAGGAGGTTACTTAGGTTGACATCCACTTCCCACTTCAAGGGGGAGTGTTAAATTTTTGAAGTAGAAGTGGACTGTCCGGGCGGTCTGTTCTTGGAGACCGCAGAGACCGCGCGACCTGTGTTGAGGTTTACTTCTGGTATCTGCGAGCTCGACGTAGCGACCTGGCTGGTGTGGTCGCGTGTCTCTGGTGTTGGCGGCCTGTGTTTCGTTGCCTGCCCAAGTATCCTGTTTCGGGTTTAGACCGGGCGGTCTCGTACTGCGGGTTGCATGAGCTTATTCTGGCGGTCTGCTCCTAGTCGGTCAGTTGCTCATGTCTGTTTTTACAAGAGGCCGGGCGGTCTGCCGGGTTTGTTCTTGACAAGCTGTCTTGGACAGTTGCTTAAGTAAATAAGGTCTTATAAGAGACAACGTGGTCTGATACTGGAAACCGCATGCTTCAATAAGGAAGGTGACTGTATCCCTTGGGGTGGTGACCACATCCGTTCGCTTGCCTATAAATAGGGACGCCAGGGTAGCCATTCTAACGCAAGAACTGTAAGAACTAAAGTTGGCTTGATTGTGCCGGTCTCATTTTGAGGTCGCGCGGTTTGAATTGTCTGACCGGTTTGTTCTGTTCGCAGGTTAGCGGCTAGCAGTCACCGTCAGCTTTCTCCTTTCTTTCCAGCTTTGAATAAACCAGTTCGGCAGCGGTCGGTCTGTGCGGACTGTGTTTAGGAGTTCTTGGACTGTGCAGCGGATTCAGTTGATCTGGCGGCCTTAAGTGGTCGGGCAGTCTTGAGTTGTGGTCTTACAGCAGGAAGCAGTTCTTCGTCATGTGTTCGCGGCTTCTTCTGTGATCTTGAGACCGTGCGGTCTGGGCGATCAAGAAGTGCGGACAGTTATTTTTCAGCAGTTGAATAAAGCAGTAAGTTGTGCGGTCTGTGGTAGCGGTCTGATAGCAGCAACTTGTGCTCTGTTCGCGTGGTCTCAGGAATAGCCATGCGGCTTGTTTGTTCGAGCGTTTTGGCGGTCTCTATTTTGGCAGTTTGCTGGCGGCTTGTTTTTTGTGTCTTGTGCTTCTCTCCTCTGTGATTCTTATGAATCATGTCTCGCCATGTATGTCTCGAGATGTAAAGAGATAGTTAAGAACAAGAGTACCATTCTTTCTTCCCATTGTCATTGATTGTCACGCTTATGGATTGTGTTGAAGTGTTTCGCATTTTTACTTCACTTTGGACCTCTAAAAAAATTTTAACATGGCATCAGAGGTATTTTTCTGAGCAGTAATCAGTGTTGTCTTCTGCTTGGATTTCTGCAAGTTGGTTGTCAATCAGTGGGATAGCAATGGAAGGAGGATATGCTAGAGGTCTTGGTATTGAGCTCTTTACGCATACTAACTTTAAGAAGTGGAAGTCGTGCATAGAGAAATATCTTCTTGGCGAGGACTTATGAGAGGTAGTTGAATGAGAAGCAAGACAAGCTGTTGTTCCTGCTGAGGGGAATGCTGAGCTCGTGAAGGCTTGGAAGAGAACTAATGCAAAAGCTGAGTTCACTCCCAAGCGAGCTATCATTCCGGAGTTGTTTGACCACATCATTGGATGTAGGTCAGCTGTTGAAATTGGACAGCCTTGGATGGTTTGTTCAATAAGAAGAATGTAGCTCGGCTACAATTCTTGGAAAATGAGTCGGCGAAAGCAACTCAGGGAGACTTGTCCATTTCAATGTTCTTCTTGAAAATGAAGAATCTATGCGCAGAGATATCAACATTGGGCCCGGATGAGCATATCTCAGAAGCGAAGCTGAAGAGGCACATAATCCGCAGCTTGTGGAGGGAGTATGTGGCCTTTGTTACTTCTGTGCAAGGCTGGGCCAATCATCCATCGTTGCTGGAGCTGGAGAACTTACTTGCATCGCAAGAGAGTTTGGCTAAGCAAATGGCAGAGATGTCTGTCTTTGGGGGAGAAGATGAGGTTCTCTTTTCTGGAAAGAAGAAGCGTTGGGACAAGAAGAAGAAGTCATCTGGTAACGATGCTCCATCTACTTCATATCAGCAAGAGAGGAGTTATGCTCCTAAGTCTGAAGGGAAGAAGAAGGAAGGACTGAGATGTTTCAGGTGCAACAAACTTGGTCACTTCAAAAGAGACTGCAAGGTCAATATTCAGCCAGGGCATGCTGCAGGAAAGGGGTAGGCTGGTTCCAATGTAGATGATAGATGGGGTGATGGAGCTTTCATGACGGGCACGTGTATTAGGGCTATGGCTTCCATCAACTATCAGGATGATTGGATAGTGGACTCGGGTATTGGTCATCACTTAACCGGAGATGAGTCGAAGTTCTTTTCTTTGCAGGCATATACAGGTAATGATGCTATCATTACCGCTGATGATACTATACATGCAGTAGAGAAGGAGGGTGTAGTTTCTTTGAATGATGATAGAGGTACTCTTACATTGAAGAGTGTCTATCATGTTCCGGGGATGAAGAAAAACCTCTTCTCGGTGACCAATGCTATGGATGCTGGCTTTCACGTTCTGTTTGGTCCAACAGAAGTGAAGTTTCTTAGAAACGTCTCAGCAGTGGAGGCTAAAGTCACTCATGTCGGTAGAAGGGTGAAAGACTTGTTTGTGTTGTCTACAAGTTCTTATGTTGATATGATGAGGACTAATGATAGTGCTGCTATCTGGCATGAAAGACTCGGACATGTTGGGATGGACAAGTTGAATGCTATGGCAGGGAGAGGCCTTGCGAGAGGTTTGCCTAGTCTCGCCATGTATGTCTCAATCTGTAAAGAGATAGTTAATAACAAGAGTACTATTCTGTCTTCCCATTGTCATTGATTGTCACGCTTGTGGATTGTGTTGAAGTGTTCCACATTTTTACTTCACTCCGGACCTCTAAGGAAATTTTAACAAAACCTTGTAAACTCTCTCATGACTCAGAGGCCGTATTGTCGGTGGAGTTCGAGATAAGGTACCCACGAGTCATCGCCGCGAGGGAAGGAGATGATTAGTGGAGAGTGGAGAACGAGGAAGAGCAACGACTCTCGCTCGAACTCGTGGAAGAACTCCGCGATCTGGCGATGGTTCGGCAGGAGGAAATCAAAGTAGGATGGCTAAGTATTTTGATAAGCACATCCAAATTAAAGAATTTGTAAAGGGAGACCTAGTTCTCAAAAAGGTCGACACTGTAGGAAGGTCGGTGGCAGTCGGGAAACTCCATCCCAACTGGGAAGGTCCTTTTGTTGTGAGAGAGCCCTGAAAGTTTGATCTGTAGTCAAATCACCTAGAGGGGGGGGGGGGGGGGGGGTGAATAGGTGCTTCAAAATGTTTGTCTTTTTGAGTTGTTGACTATTTTAGCTCAGAAATATAAAGACAAAAAACACAACACAGAAGCACACAAAGATTTATAGTGGTTCCCCAGATGAAGGGTACTCCACTGCCCCCTTCACCTATCTAGTAGTGTGCTAGAATCAGCCAACTCTGCCAAAAAATTAGATTAATTAGATCATACAACTCAGGAACTCAGCAAGTCCCCCACCTCAAATTCCCTCATAGAATCCTACCACGGGTGCAACAATAACCCTACCTTAGAGTGCAAGCACTCCTACAGCTCAGATTCCCAACAAGGATCCTACAACTCAAATTTCTTAAGAAATCCTACAACTCAGATTTTCTCAAAAATCCTACAGCCAGGTCTTCACAGACCCTACCTCCGACTTTCAACAAAGTCCTACAACTCAGGCCTTCTCACAAGCCCAACACTCAGGCTGTCAGCACATCCCTACCTCAAATCTCAAATAGATCTTATAATAGATGATTAAAAGAAGATTCTAGAGATTTAGACTCTGAAAGATAGAGCTTTGAATAGCTTGAGTCTTCTTAGGCCTTTCTGAATAGAAAGCCTTCTCTTTAGCAACAACACTGAATCTTCAATAGATGAACCTTCTGATCAGGATTAGTGCTGAGCTTTCTTGTACGAAGAAGTATTCTTGCTCTAAAGAGTGAGAGCTTTCTTGTTGAAGCTTGGCTTTTTCTTCATTTTCTTCTTCTTCTTCTTCCTTTGAAAAATACTTGCTTGTTACTGTTCTATTGCCTTTTAGCTGTCAAGCTTTTCTGCTCTTTGATTTCTCAATGATATATGCTCAAAGGTTATGGTTAGGCGCACTCTCTTATCCATTTATATCACTGATTTTTCTAACGGTCGAGGACTGAAAAGGTTGTCTCAGACAACTTTTCAGACATGATTGATTTGACTTTTGCTTTTGTCGCTTCCAACGATTTGAAATCCCGCCTTCTGAGCATGTCAAAGCGATATCATCGTGTGAAGATAGTTGACATGATGTTTGAAAGTGCACAGTTAACCTCACTAGAATTCTCTAGAGGGGGGGGGGGTGAATAGAGATTTAAAAATACTTTGTGCTATTATATATATATATATATATATATATGTAATAATCACAGATTTAGGCTTCCCACACACCAACAAGAATTAAGCAAGTAAAGAAGAAAAATGACAACAAGAAAATCACAGCACAACACAAGAAAATATAGTGGTTCCCCAAACTTTGGGTAGTCCACTCTTCTACCCCCTTGGTAGGAATTCACTAACTTGCACTGAGTCTTTTGATAAGGAGACTCTTAGAACCAGACTGAGTCTTATGATAAGGAGACTCTTAGAACCAAACCGAGTCTTTTGGTAAGGAGACTCTTAGAACCACTACAATTGAATTTTTTGAAGAGAGATTCTAAAAACTCTTTTACACAATTTGAAAATAGAATGAGAAGAAGAAGTAGAACAAGTAGAAGAACAAAAGTCAATATATGTAAGAAAGAATCTTCTTCCTAGAAAGAAGATTAGAAGCACAAGTATAGTGAATATGATCTCTCTTCTATAGTGAGAAGGAGATTGTAAGCTTTTCTCTCTTTTGTGAGAGCTTTCAGAGTTTGCAGCAGAATGACTTCAGAAGAAGGAGGAGAAGAAGGCTTTTTCTTTGCTGCAACACACTATCTCTTTTCTCAGTTTTCTCACTCTTCACTTGGGATCTCTTCCTCTTATTCAAATGTATATATGGAGGATCACTTGTTATCATTCTCTGTCGACCTCCTTCTTATTTATAGCTCTGCTTAAAAGATATTGCTAAAGGAGAATAATCAATTAGCAGACAGAGAATTAGAAAGAGATTTAGAGTTTCCATAATCAATATTTCTGTAGAAGGAAAGGAATTCATTATGATTTCAAATAATATCCATAATAATCTTAATCAAATTAGCCAAGAATCAAATAGAAGGAAAAGCTGATTCAGAACGGCTATAAAAGAATAATATCATTCCATAAAAAATCAGATCTACAGAAAGAAGGAAAGAGATCTGGCGTATTTTTGAATTACTTATAGATATCGACGTGCGTCGATTACTATTCGACGTAAACGTTGATTTCATCCTGGCTGGACGTCGAGAGGAGAATAAGGAAGGTGCATCGACTAAGATGCGTCGACTTTATCAAATGCGTCGACTAGAAGTCAGAGGTACGTCGACTTATGATTACGTCGAATTCTTCTAAGAGTTACTTCGACTCATTCTGAGAGAAATGTCGACTATATTTTGACGTTGGGTCGAATACTATTCGACGTATATTTACTTAGACTAACTTTTCATTCTTAGAAGTTATATTCTACTCAATTCTAGGGGTTAAGATAAATCATTTCCCTAACAATGTTAATTGACTTAACTATCTTCTCTTGAGCTCTTGCAATGATATCGTCGTGTGAATCTCGTTGTCACGACGATAAGCATCTTAGATGGATTTACTCGAGCTTTCACAATGATATCTGCCTTAGCTGACTGTTCTTGATTCCTCACAATAATATCGTCGTGTTAAGCTTGTTGTTACGATGATATTTGCCTTAGCTGACTTTCTTGAGTCTTCACAACGATATTGTCATGTTCACCTTATTGTCACGATGATATAAGCCTTATCTGACTTTCTTGAGACTTCACAACGATATCGTCGTGTGCACCTTGTTGTCACGATGACATCTGCCTTGGCTGACTTTCTTGAGTCTTCACAATGATATCGTTGTGTGTACCTTGTTGACACGACGATATGTGCCTTAGCTGTCTTTCCTTAAGTCCTCATAATGATATTGTCATATGAAGCATGTTAACATGACGATATATGCCTTATCAGACTTTCTTTGAGTTCTCACAACGATATCGTCACATGTACCTTGTTGACATGACGATATCGTCGTGTTCTTCTTAATGTCACGTCGATTGTTGACTGACTTCTTCTGCTGCCTTTTGTGGGTGATCAAAATGATATCATCGTGTGATTGTTGCACACACAACGACATTTAACTTAGACATTTTGCTTGATCTCCAAACATTATATGTGAGATATATCATGTCCCAACCTGCTCATGTCACATTAAATAGATATCAAATACAAATTGTACTTATCATTGACTTAGAGACTTCTTCAAATCTGGAACATTGTGGACAGTGTTCCCAACAAGCCCCCTCAATAATACTTGGAGCGGTGATGACCTAAAATGCTTTTATCCTGAAAAATTAATGAAAATTATGTCCCAGTCTATTCTCCTTTATTATAAATATAGTTTTTACCCGACTAAGACAGGGAGCGGTGTACCCAACATGCCCCTTAGTAGGTTTCGCTGACCGAGCTCTCGCAAGCAGGCAGGGTAGGTTGACCACTCAGGTGGCAAGGTAGAGAGAAGGTTTTGAAAATCCACATAGTAGGTTCTACTGACCGGGCTCTCGCAAGACGGCATGGTAGGTTGACCACTCAGGTGGCAAGAAAGTTATGAAAATCCCCTTAGTAGGTTCCGCTGACCGGGCTCTCACAAGCTGACTTGGTAGGTTAAGCACTCAGGTGGCGAGGTAGAAGGAATGCTTTAAAAATTCACTGAGTAGGTTCCACTGACCGGGCTCTCGCAAGCCGGCAAGGCAGGTTGACCACTCAGGTGACAATAAAGAATTTTTTTTTGAAAAACCCCTGAGTAGGTTCTGTTGTCCGGGCTCTCGCAAGACAGCATGGTAGGTTGACAACTCAGGTGGCAAGAAAGAAAGAAAGTTTTGAAAATCCCCTGAGTAGGTTTCGCTGACCGGACTCTCGCTAGTCAGCAGAGCAGATTGTCCACTCAGGAGGCATGAAAAGAAAGAATGTTTTGAAAAGCCCCTGAGTAGGTTCCGCTGACCAGGCTTTCGAAAGCCGGCATGGCAGGTTGACCACTCGGAAGGCAGGGAAAGAAAGAAAGTTTTGAAAAGCCCCTGAGTAGGTTCCGCTGACCAGGCTTTCACAAGCCTGCAGGACAGGTTGACCACTTGGGAGGCAAGGTAAGAAAAAGTTTTGGCAAACCCCTGAGTAGGTTCTGCTGACCGGACTCTCACAAGCGGGCAGGTAGGGGTGTAAACGAGTCGAGTTCAAGTCGAGCTTGGCAAAATTCCCAAGCTTGAGCTTGAGCTAAATATTTTGAGCTCAAGCTCGATCTCAACAAGCTCATACTGCTTTGCTCGAGCTCAAGCCCGAGACTAGTATATTGAGCTCGAGCTCGCAAGCTTGAGACGGGCTCGAGCTACTCGCGAGTTTTTTTCTCATGAGTCTATTTATATATATATATATATACGAGTGACAGGCACGGGCCTCCAGCCCTATGCAAGGCGACATTTGTCGTGGGGGAGACATTCATCATGGGGGTGACATTTGTCGTTAGGGCTACATTTGTCGTGTGAGAGACATTTGTCATGGGGGGGGGGGGGGGCGACATTTGTCGTGGGGGCGACATTTGTAGTGGGGGGGCGACATTTGTCGTGGGGGTGACATTTGTCGTGGGTGGAAACATTTGTCATGGGGGCAACATTTGTCGTGGGTGGGGTGGGGGGCGACATTTGTCGTGGGGGGCGACATTTATCACGGGAGGCGACATTTGTCGTGGGGGGCGACATTTGTCGTGGGAGAGACATTTGTCGGGGGGGGGGGGGGGGCGACATTTGTCGTGGGGGGGGGGAGACATTTGTCGTGCGGGACGACATTTGTCGTGGGGGCGACATTTGTCGTGTGGGCGACATTTGTCGTGGTGGGAGACATTTGGTGTGGGGGCGGCATTTATCGTGGTGGGAGACATTTATTGTGGGGGGCGACATTTGTCGTAGGTGGCGACATTTGTATTCTATTTGCTCCGCTTGACCCTCTACCGGCCAATACTACGGAGCAGCCCTATAAGCATTAATCACAAAGACTAACATGCTTCGCTTAGCCACTAATTGACTAATACCTCGAAACACCCTTACACAATTTATATTTTCACAAAAAAGAATACCTTGCGGTTAAGATGTCAATGTATGCCTTTTTGCTAGTAGGAGACCACTTTGTGCATAGCTTCGGACAATCTGCATTCATATTAAGAAGAACCATGATGGTGATGTAATGCAAAGTGCGACCATATTTTGCATATAACAAAATAAGTGAACACAAAACATTCAAGTTTGTGAATGATAAACTAACCATTTAGAGCATGTTTTATTACAGGCAAAATATAACAAATTATGTTAACAAAATATAGCAGGAATATCAATATTCTGAGCCTTTGTTTTGTTATCTCCAATCCAACTTACAATATATTCTGAGCCTTTGTTTTGTCATACATTTTTAGTATTTCTATTAATATGGGATGGCAGGTGTAGGGTATCAGATGATTTACTATGTTTATGGTTGTCAGCATTAAAATGCCAATATTATTGTTGATTAGTCCTTTCTCTATTGCTCTGTACATCTTTATTAAAATGCTATGTGAAGGGTATCAGATGAACTTAAAATGCCTATTTAATTGTTGATTTCACATCTATGGCTATCATATGTTCATAAAGAACTTATTTGATAAAAGAAAGGCTCAGAATATATTGTAAGTTGGATTGGAGATAGGAAGAGAGAAGAAGCTCAAATCTTCCAGCCTCCTTCCAATAATAATGATGCTCGCACGGGTTGCCTGAGAAACCTCTCCGCAGGCCATCCTCAATGCCCTAAACATAGTTGAGAAAAGCCCACCAATTCATTTCAAGTTGTCAATCTTCATCGCCTCACATTAACGAAAATGACAAATAAGTTTTTTATGAACATCCGACAACCATAGATGTGAAATCAACAATTAAATTGGCATTTTAATATCATTTGATACCCTTCACAGAGAATTTTAATAAATATATGTATAACAAAACGCAGTGGGGCCAACATAAATCAATAAATGTCTTCATATTAGTTAAGACTTATTACCCTTTTTGTTCCTGTAACGGCTCTGATTTGATTTTGTCTTATTGTCCTTGTCATAGGCTTCCTATTTTCCTTGCCATGGTAACAAAATGATATATCTTTGTAATATAGTAGAGTAAACAAAACAAAGGCTCAGATTATTTTGTAAATTGGATTGGAGATAGGAAGAGAGAAGAAACTCAAATCTTCCACCCTCCTTCCAACAATAATGACACTCGCACCGGTTGCCTGGGAAACCTCTCCGCAGGCCATCCCCAATGACCTAAACATGGTATAGAAAAAGCTCCACCAATTCATTTCAAGTTGTCAATCTTCATCGCCTCACATTGAAGGAAAAAGATAAGTAAGTTTTTATGAACATCCGACATAATTCAACTCCTTTTTGCCCAAAAGACCGCACAAAATGGAGCCCAAAACACTGTGATGAGGAAAATATAGCAGTAATGAGAAATCATAGTCTGGTGCCTCTAGTAATTAAAGCATAACAATTATGTTAACAAAATATAGCAGAAATATGAATCTATACTATGTATACTCTATATTAAAAAGATATATACGTTTGGGTTCAATGGCAAGCTAAATAGGACATCAATGGGAAGCTAAATAGGACATCAATGGCAAGCTAAAAAAGACACAGTCAAATCATCAATGGCAAAATATAGCAAATTATGTTAACAAAATATAGCAGAAATATCAATATTCTGAGCCATTGTTTTGTTATCTCCAATCCAACTTATAATATATTCTGAGCCTTTGTTTTGTCATACATTTTTAGTATTTCTATTCATATGGAATGGCAGGTTAAGGGTATCAGATGATTTCACATCTATTGCTGTCAGCATTAAAATGCCAATATTATTGTTGATTACTCCTTTCTCTATTGCTCTGTACATCTTCATTAAAATGCTCTGTGAAGGGTATCAGATGACCTTAAAATGCCAAATTAATTGTTGATTTCACATCTATGGCTGTCGGATGTTCATAAAGAACTTATTTGATAAAAGAAAGGCTCAGAATATATTGTAAGTTGGATTGGAGATAGGAAATGAGAAGAAACTCAAATCTTCCAGCCTCCTTCCAACAATAATGACACTCGCACGGGTTGCCCAAGAAACCTCTCCGCAGGCCATCTTCAATGCCCTAAACATAGTAGAGAAAAACCCCACTAATTCATTTCAAGTTGTCAATCTTCATCGCCTCAGATTAACGAAAATGACAAATAAGTTTTTTATTAACATCCGACAGCCATAGATGTGAAATCAACAATTAAATCGGCATTTTAATATCATCTGATACCATTCACGGAGAATTTTAATAAAGATGTACAGGGCAATAGAGGAAGGAGTAATCAACAATATTATTGGCATTTTAATGCTGACAACCATAGATGTGAAATCATCTGATACCCTTCACCTGCCACTCCATATGAAAAGAAATACTAAAAATGTATGACAAAACGAAGGCTCAGAATATATTGTAAGTTGGATTGGAGATAACAAAACAAAGGCTCAGAATATATTGTCAATCTTCATCGCCTCACATTAACGAAAACGACAAATAAGTTTTTTATGAACAAAACAAAGGCTCAGAATATATTGTAAGTTGGATTGGAGATAATAAAAAAGGCTCAGAATATATTGTAAGTTGGATTGGAGATAGGAAGAGAGAAGAAACTCAAATCTTCCAGCCTCCTTCCAACAATAATGACACTCGCACGGGTTGCCTGAGAAACCTCTACACAGGCCATCCTCAATGCCCAAAACATAGTAGAGAAAAACCCCACCAATTCATTTCAAGTTGTCAATCTTCATCGCCTCACATTAACGAAAACGACAAATAAGTTTTTTATGAACATCCGACAGCCATAGATGTGAAACCAACAATTAAATCGGCATTTTAATATCATCTGATACCCTTCACAAAGCATTTTAATAAAGATGTACAGGGCAATAGAGAAAGGAGTAATCAACAATAATATTGGCATTTTAATGTTGACAGTCGTAGATGTGAAATCATCTGATACCCTTCACCTGCCATTCCATATGAATAGAAATACTAAAAATGTATGGCAAAACAAAGGCTCAGAATATATTTTAAGTTGTATTGGAGATAACAAAACAAAGGCTCAGAATATATTGTCAATCTTCATCGCCTCACATTAACAAAAATGACAAATTAGTATTTTATGAACATCCGACAGTCATAGATGTGAAACGAACAATTAAATCGGCATTTATCTGATACCCTTCACAGAGCATTTTAATAAAGATTTACAGAGCAATAGAGGAAGGAGTAATCAACAATAATATCAGTATTTTAATGCTGACAGCCATAGATGTGAAATCATCTGATACCCTTAACGTGCCATTCCATATGAATAGAAATACTAAAAGTGTATGAATGGCCGATTTAGGGTTCTGAATAGAAATACTAAGATTGAAGATTAAATATATGAATGGACGATTTAGGGTTCCATGCCTGGCGGAGGAAGGGGGATCGTATTAGGTTACCTCTTCGATGCCTGGAAGGAAGCTGCGGTGTAGTGGTGGGTTGGCGCGGCTTCACTCACGGAGTTGTAGATCTGAGATTTCCTGGAGAAACAGTAATGGAGGAGTTTAGTGAGTGGAGAGTAAGGAGATCGTGAGATTTCGTCGAGAAACAATAAAGGAGGAGATAAGAGATTTCGTAGAGAAACCAAAAAGGAGGACATTAGTGATTTCCTGGTGTAGGTACCTGGTTGGAGGTTTGCGATGTCTGAAAGGAAGATCCATAGATGCGGATTCAGAGATGGAGTGATGGAGTTCGTGGGTGTTGGTGTTGGAGGTCGTCAGTGCTGGAGGTCGCCGGTGTTGGAGGTCGTTGGTGTTGGAGTTCCTCGCGTGGTGCAGAGAACACCGTGAGAGGCGTGGATGCGTGGAGGAGGTGTGGAGGAGAGGAGGCGTGGAGGGGATAAGGTTTAGTGCGCGGGAGAGAACGACGCGCGGTAGGTTTTGTGGAAATGTCAAGCGGGAGTAAGGCTGGGAGGCTAGGGAGAGAAGAGTTAATAGAGGGCACGGTAGATTGATAGGTGAATGGACGGTGGTGATTCAATTTTGTCTCATTTACCTTGCCATTGTTGTCCCATTTACCTTGTCATTGAACCCAAAAGCATATATCTTTTTAATATAGTATATATATATTACCCAAGAAAAAGCTCGCGAGCCGGCTTGCGAGCTCATGAACAAGGGCAATCGAGCTCGAGCTCAAGTGGCTCGAGAACGAGTCAAGGTTTATTCGAGCCGGCTCATCGAGCTCATGAGCTGGCTCGACTCAACTTGCACCCCTACCGGCAGGGCAGGTTGACCACTCAGGCGGCAAGAAAGTAAGAAAGTTTTGAAAATCCCCTGAGTAGGTTCCGCTGACCCGACTCTCGCAAGCCGGCAGGGCAGGTTGACCACTCGGGAGGCAGGGTAAGAAAAAGTTTTGGCAAGCCCCTGAGTAGGTTCCGCTGACCGGGCTCTCGCAAGCGGGCATGATAGGTTGACCACTCGAGAGGCAGGGTAAGAAAAAGGTTTTGGCAAACCCCTGATTAGGTTCCGCTGACCGGGCTCTCGCAATCCGACATAGCAAGTTGATCACTCGGGAGGTAGGGGAAGAAAATATTTTCAAAGAGAGCCCATGAAAATGTCGAAACAAAGGGCATCATGAAAGTCAGAGTTTAAAAATAAGGGTCAGGCGATGGTCTTGCCAAGGATGCATGTACACTCCACTCGCTACCCAGGTCACGTTGGTCTCACTAAATACGCGACCCGCGATAAGTGTTGGATCTGTAGGAGCCCTTAGAGGGGGAGGGGGGGGGGGTGAATAAGGGTTTTAAAAACTTATATTATATTTTGGAATACTTGAAATAATAAGAGTTCAAAATAGTGATTTTGAATAAAGATCTTCATTATTTTATAATGAAGAAGAGGATAATAAACAATTTAGAGAAATGAAGATCAAATCAATTTTATTACACAAAGAGAGACATGATTATTATTAATAAAATTGATTACAAAATTCGATTTCAATGACGCTAGAAATCAAGGCGAAATATAAAAGACTCTTTTTGTTTTCTATACCGACTCATATCCCCACGAACCGGTTGACTGTAGCCGATCCTTCCTCGGATACGACCTCAAGCCGCTATAGCCAATCATTCCCCGGATATGACCTCGAGCACACCCTAGATGTACACCCTAGACCTAGTCGCCAACACGAGGCGAATTCCTGCCCTAAGTCCTACCTAGACCTAGTCGCCAACACGAGGTGAATTCACTAAACGATTACAAGAAAAGATGTGAAATAAATAGCAACAATATAAAAACTCCCTATATGGATCTCTTGGAGAAGTAGACGAAGACCTGTAGAGTATGATCGTAGTCGATGCGGTCTTTCATCACGATGATGACGCGTGTTGAAATCTTCTCCACGGATCTCCTTACGCCTTCATGGATTTGTGGATGTGGCACAAAGCTCTGGAATTGGGAGTAGGTGAGGGATGAAGAAGACAGATCCAAGGGGTCTTTTTTATAGCCTTGGAGCTAGCGCCTGCGCTAACACTACCACCAGCACTATCCCAGATTAGGCAATATTCTCCGCGTGAGAATCCTTCATTTTAAGTAAGCCAGCCGCCTTCCTCTTGTGCTTTGCGCTACCGCCTGTACTAGTAGATACCGCCAGCGCTAGCTGCTACCGCATGCGTTAGCTGCTATCGCCTGACGCTAGCACCTTCTATAACTGCTCACAAAATTTTCTCAAATCAGAGCTAGCGCCGGCTCTAGCGCTAGCACCGGTGCTAGCAGGCATGTTGGAATTTTGGCTTCAAATTTTGGCGCAACTTTCTTATGTTATCCTTGAGTCATGTGGACTTGTTTTCATGCACACTTACACACACAAGATCAAATACACATAGGATTTGTTATTCTCAAACCTAGGAGATGCGGAAGACCATGTTCCAACAAACTCCCCCTTTTGATAATAACAAGTCCATTAATGATAAATCAGAGCATTAGTATATAAGCATGATGGAACCTACTTGTGTGTGTGTGAAAGTGATGACTAAGGATAATTGTCGATTTTAGTATTTAGAATTGCTCCCCCTAAATACATGCTCCCCCCAAGTTAATGCCCCCCTAATATGTAAGCTATCATCTTAATTAATCATGTTAATTTTCCATTAGGATAATTGTTTATTATTAGCTCTTTTTTGATTTTATTTTCAGATTTTATTAAACCTGTACAAGGTGATTTGAAAACAGATTTGAATGGATCAGAGGTAAAATTAGGAATAGAAGTTACCTCAGTTACCTTTTCTGATTCAGATTCAACATCTGATTTGTGATATGGGCCATATATGGCCAACATGCAGAAGGCTCTAGCCTTTTGTTCTTCTTCTTCTTCTTTACTTAGATTGGATGATGGTTCTGCATCAAAAATACAGTTAGTAGAAGAAGTAGAAGAGGATTCATTTACCATCCTTGAGAGGGAGTTCCAGATGGCCCTTGCTGAAGTGCAATCAGCCACTTTTTGAAGAATGTCTTTTGACATTGATTGAGCCAATATCTCCATGGGCTTTGCATCAGCACATATCAACTTCTCTTGACCATCTGTTGAGGAAATTGAAGATGGAAGTCCTGGCAAAATAGATTTATAAATTTTTTCATCTATTGCATTCATATATAATCTGATTCTAACTTGCCATAAAGAGAATCTATCCAAATTACAGATTGGTGGATATGAAAATGAAAAATCTGCTTGTGCCATTAGATACAAAAAAATATTTTTAAGAACTAAGTGATCTTTGTGATTCAGGTGTTAGCCTGTATATAAAATCAACCTGCTTTGATACCAATTGAAAGTGAGTTTTAGTTCTTAAGTATTAAAGCTCTTGTTTAAGTTTATTTCAAAATAATGATATATATATAGGTGTTGAGTGTGTAATAAAAACAAACACTATGAAGACATAATAAACACAGCACAACAACAACAACAACAACAGAACCCATATAGTCCCCAATCATTAGGGGTATGGGCGGGGGAAGATTGGAAACAGACCTAACCTTTGGCCCTATGCACAAAGTGGCTTCTCTCAGAGGAGAAAGACCGAACCTTTGACAATAGATGCACAAAGTGGCTGCTCACAGATTACCACTGAAATAGCGGCCCCTTATACCGTCACGTTTGCTGCGGAATCATGCCCTCAAATCAAAGCCAAAGACATCAGAGAGGGCAGACTCAAGAATCCATTTTGATTTATGTGCACATAACCATGCTTCCTTCATTCAGCATCCAGAGCATTGGTCTTGCACAATAAAACCCTAAACCCTAAACACAGCACAACAATAAAGAAATAAAACAACAAGCAAACCAGATGACAAAAAATATATAGTAGTTCCCCAATCAACCTGGGTATATCTACTCTTCTACCCACTGGTAGGAATCCACTAGAGGTTGTTGATCAGGTGCCCTCACACCAAGTTGTTTTTGTTCAGGTGTCCACACACCACAGAGCTTTTGATCAGGTGCTCAAAACCAAGATGCAGGTTTTTGCTAAGGTGCCCTGTCACCGGGAGTTAACTTTTGAAGGGAGTTATAACCCTTTGTACATGAGGGGAAATAAAGAAAACAAAAAGATATGTTGTTCTTCTCTTTGCTGAGAAGACTCTTAAAGATCCTGATGAGTTGTTGAGTTGGATCTTGATGATGATGTTGAAGAGAGCTCCCCCTGTCTGATTTAGATTGATGACAGCTTGTGGATGGAGCTTCTTCACTTGATTGCAATAACACTTTTCTACTTCTTCTTCTTCTGCAGTTTAGATCCCTGAGCAAATAATATTGATTGGTGTCTTAGGGTATAGATGATCTGCAAAGAAAAGTTTAGCAAAAAGAAGATATAATATATTTAGATCTGCTTCTTCTTTTTGCCCTATGTTTTTCTCTTCCTGGTTCTTCTTATTTCCTTTTCTCTTTTCTTTCTGTCTCTTTTTTTCTTCTCTGTTCTTCTCTCTGAATATATAATCTGGAGATCTTGTGGCTGATTTGAATTCTTGCCGACAAAAGAGGAAAGAGATAATATCTCTTTTAATTTCCTGGATCCTCGAGAACATAAATTGCCGTCTTTAGCTTTGCTACAACGGCTATAACATTTAATGCTTGCAACGACTGTTTCAAACAAAGGAAAGACAGCAATATATATAGCAATATATAAATAGAATTAATAAAATATTGCTTTAATAAATCTGACAACATATATATAATTTTAGTCGAACTGAGAATGATATAAAAATAATACTGCAGATATTTCGTCGAGCTCAGCTTCACGTTCGTCGACCTGATCATTTGATTCATTGTTCTGAGCTTCTGCTGAATATTCGTCGAACACAGACTTGAGATCGTCGAACGCAACTTTTCGTCGAACGCAGAGACGGGCTGGATCGTTGACCGCTGAATATTGAGCTGTTCGTCGAACGCAGACTTGAGTTCGTCGAATGCAGCTTTTCGTCGACCGCTGAGACGGGGTCTGTTTATCGACCGCTGAGACAATCTGTTCGTCGACCGCTGAACCGCTGAGACGGGATCGTCGAGCGCTGAACCACTGAGATGGGATCGTCGAGCGCTGCTTGGATTTCGTCGAACGCAGCTTTGAACCTTTTCGTCGACCGCAGAGCACCATTCGTCGAATGCAGATATCCGTTCGTCAAACGCAGAGAACTTATGTTATTTTTATCTTTCTCTTATTATTTCAGCCTATTAATTATATCTATTTTCAGCTTTCTTTCTTAATGGGATTTGATCTAAGTTATACAATGTGTTATGATAGAAACTTAGACATTAAAGGTGGATCCTAACTCAAATCAAAACTAAGGTTCCAACATTATTCTTCTATCGAATAGAGATGAATGATTTTCCTCTTCTGTTGTTTCTCTAGTAGAAATGTCCAAGAGCTAGTATTGCTCTCTTTCTATTTCTGTTGACAGCCCATCAAAATACTTTTGAATAAATTCCAATTTTATCATTATTATATCTCTGAAGTTATTCTTTCCCTCCTTGTTCATGAACGACTCGTTAGAATTCAAATAACTTCCATTTATAACTTCTGAATAAGCTTTAAAATTGATTCCAGGAAGTATTCCAAATCTGTGTCTGTATTCAATGTTGCGTCGAATAACTTTGCATTCTTATCGATGCACCTCTGAGTTATAATAGAAGCTGCTTTGAAATCTTCCTCATCTTTGAAGTGAACTATGATATCGATGTTGTGTAGATTCCTTATCGACGTATCTGCCGAGATGAAGACCTAGACATTGAACTCTGACTTCTGCGTCAAATATAATTCGAAGTTGCGTCGACTTCAAATGTTGCTTTGACTGACTCCGCCTTCTGCGTCGAATACATTTCAACATTGTGTCGAATTCAATTGATACATCGACTATCAGTCTGAGTTATTCTTACTTCTATTCAAAGTTACATCAACTTGTAATCGAAGCTGCGTCGACTTCTATTCGATGTTGAATTAACTCAACTAAATTTTGCACTCCTTTGGACTGGTCTTTGACACCCTAATGAGAGTGTGACATCTTAGGGCATCTAATGACCATATTACCTCACTATACATCATGAGTATTGAATCCTAGATGATGAAATCACTTTTACATAATTTGTAAGATAAATCAAGAGGATGTTTTTCCCAACAGAAAGCATTGTGAAGTAGGCATGGTGGTGAAGCCTATTTGTGACTTTTAACATAAATTGGTAATGGATGTTTGCTAGATTGCATTAGAGATTGGATTGGTGCAGGTGTTATAATGCCAAAAAAAATTAGGGATTTAGGTTATTTGAGGTTAGGCAAATTGTTGGCAAGAGAAATGCGGTTTAAGGTGGAATTGTTTCCCTTTTTGGATGTATTGCCTAATTCATGAAAACCCCAAATGTTGTGGGTTGTATTGTGACTGATTTGGCTATGTTATAGTATCCATATATGATCTATATAATCTATGAAGTAATGCCGAATGGATATTTATGCACGCGAGTCATGTCACAGATTTTAATATGTAGATAGAGTGTGTATTTTTAGGCAAGCTCACCTATCGTTTGTAGTATTTGATTCATTATATCAAAGTCGTATTCCACAGGACCTTTATAAATACCTTACATCACTTCTCATTATATTATCATATCAATTTTAATAAGGTAACATCTTAATCTAGGATATGATTGTTCTAAACAAAGATAGTTTTGATGCAATGATTGATCTGAAATAAAGAGTCCTTTAGAATTAACAAATAGTGATTTTGTTCTGTGAAAAGTATGTATTTTCATGATATAATAAAATATAGATATCATTCTTTAAAAATAAAGGTTTATCCCTCTTCTTCATACTCTCTAGGCTGTTGGGGTTCCACACCACTCCGGTTTTCTTGGGTGGGACAACTGGAGCTTTGATTTTAAAATGGCCTACCTGAGATTTGGACTATGAGTATGGGATCTAAAGATCGCTTTATCGTGTTGTGAATCTCATCACTAGGTTTTGCAAAGCCCTAGACGGAAGCGTAAGGTTTCCTATTATTTCAGGAAATCAACCTACCTTTTTATCCTAAAGTGTGTTAACACATAACAACAATACACAAAATCATATGGCCTGAGTTACTAATAACTAATATGAATTTGATATTCTAGAACTATCGATTCATTCTTTCATAAACTTTGATAAATTCTAAGGAATATGAAAGTCGGAGATGATTTAAAGTTATAAAAAACAAAGTAAAATATATATTATTCAACCACTTAAAAGAACATGATTATATAAACAAACAAACACAAGATACATATGAAGAGGGAGGAGGAAAAAGGAAGAATAAAAATTTATGAAACCTACTAAAGAATCCTCCTTTTTCCATGGGTTCTTCTCCATCTACCCTTCTCTTCATTGTGTTCCTCTTTAGTCTGAATTTTCTCTCATTTTCTGGATCGAATCAGGCATGCATTCTTTTGGTCAAAATCTTCTATTTATAGTGGTGCATTTGTCGGCATACTCTAGAGTGTACAAACCATATTCGTCGAGGGTGAACTCAATCAAGCCACATAAGCAGGCGTCAAAGTCAAAGAGAAAGCCAGCAGGAGCAGTTGAATGCCTGAGCGACTATGAACGAGCATCCCCCATACTCACCAGGTGGGGGCGACTAGCGGGTATCTCGCTAAGCATGAGAGAGTGTCTCCCATACTCGTCGTGTTATAAATAGACCCCCCTTTGGATTTGCCTATAAATAGGACCACATGGATACTTGGAATAGCACTCTTGGCTGAGTTCTTAGACCCTATTTTTGAAGACTCGAACTATGAGATCTTGACCAACCCCCATGGTCACCACTTTTGATACTCGCCAAGTAGGTTCCTTCCTCATATCGTGCTCGACCATTTTGGTTGTGGAGGGGAAGTTTCTTCTAAAATTCTAGGTACGTGGTGGGACCTCCTCGCCGCAGCACCTGGGGTCCTTTTATAGTTCCCTTGGTCTCTTTGCCCTTGCCCTTCGATCCGTGGAGTTGGATTGCCGACCAGTAACCTTAGGCTACCTTGATCCGAATAGTTGGAGCCGAGATTTTTTAGGCTCCAACACTTTGGTGCGGTGAGCGTGGATCGCAGTCAGAGGAGGAAAATCTAGCGAGAAGGCAAGATGGTGGAAGTAGGCGAGCAAGAGGAGATAGTCGACAACTCGGTCGGTGGAGGCGAGTAGCGTTGACTTCACGTGAAGGATAGATGGGACCCTGCAAGTAGTGTTGCTTCTTTGTGCGTAGGTCACGATGACCTCACCTCGTTTCATGAGTCCATCGGAGGGTGGTGGACCATCCAGGCAACTAGGAAAGGAAGTAGCGATGGAAAAGCTGGAGCGACTAGTGCAGTCGCAGTTCTACTCTGTGAGCTCAGGGAATTCGGTTTTGAGAAGTGGAGAACCCAACGAGATTCCAGGATACTCACACATCAGGTGGCGAGTATGGTGGCACTTCTCTCCTATTTGAAGATCATCGCCATCGAGGGTTAAGGATCTCATTCTATGATGAGGTCCTTTCTACCCCAGTTCCGAAGGGGTCTAGGGAACCCATTCTAATCTTTTACTCTGGAAGGGATGATCCCATCCCACCTCCAGTGGTTTGAAGATGTTGTGTTCATCCGAAACATGTCGGATGCATTTAAGTGCCGACTCCTTGCCATCACTTTCCGGGGTAAGGTAAAAGATTGGTTCCACTAGCTGTGAGGAGGTTCCATCTATTGCTTCGAGGACCAACATCGATGGGTGATGATGTGATTCACCATGACAAAAAAGAGGAAGAAGGAGGCAACGACCCTCTTCTATCTAGTGCAAGGAGTGCACGAGATGTTGGGGAACTACATCGACCACTTCCAGGAAGAGGTTTTATACATCCAGGAGGTGGATGGCTTCACCATGCATCTAGCCTTACTATTCGACATGAGAGAAGGCCTCTCTAAGATGGAGATCAGTCAAGATCCCCCTGTGTCCTATGAAGAGCTTATTGAGAGAGCCAATAAGTTTATTCAGGGGGATTCATTGAACAGTGGCTTCCTGACAAAGCTCACGAGGCTGGCCAGGGAAGAAGAGGAAGAAGAGGAGAGGGTTCCAGCATGCGGTAAGAAGGAGTCTTAGAATCCAGAAGGGAAGAAGCAAGGGGAAGGAAGGTGGGAGGAGCCGAGAAGGAGGGAAGAGCCTAGGAGGGAGGAGCTAAGAAGACAGGAAGTGAGGAGGCGCTTTGTGGCTCTGAAGCGTCGGTAAGAGGAAAGGAGGTACCATGTTCCCATGAGTAGGCCGCCTGGAGGCCGGCATAAAGACCCCATCACCAAGGCCAAGGAATGAAGTTCTCCCTGGAGAGGAGGAATGATAATAATCAGGAGAGGCATCATGGAGGAGGAAGGGGAGACGTGATGGTCATTGCCCGACATGGCAATAGGCATCCCCGGAAGAACAATTGGAAGAGGCACCAGATAGAGGAGATCCTTCTTTACTGTGAGTTGCATCAGATGGAAGGTCACAAGATGATGGATTGCCTAGACTTCTAGGAAGCCAGGAGGAGGCCATAAGCAGGAGGAGGAGAGAAGCATATCCAGGAAGTCCCCATCGAGCCGGTATTGTTCCAAGCCCCTGTTCGAAGGAGGAACGAAGACCGAGTCGATCAGGGAGGCCGTTGAAGAGTTGTCCAAGGAGGAGAAAGAGTGGGAGTGATCCACGAGGGAGCTGGGTTGGGATCTTTCTGTAAGGGAAATCTCTATCAGATTTATCCAAAGAGTGTCGCCTCGACCTCTCAAGCACCGCTCCCGTTGGATGAGATCACCTTCTCGGAGGAGGATATGTTGGGGAATGAGAATCCCTTTTATGAGGCCCTCGTGATCCAAGCGGCAATGAAAGAATTCACTATTGATCGGATTCTTATGGACAAAGGGAGCTCGGTAAATGTGGTCTTTAAAAAGATGTTTGACGGGTTGGAAATGGACGCAGGAAGAGTGGCAGCTTCCGATGGTCCCCTCTTTTTCTTCTCGGGAGAGAAGAAAGAAGTGGAGGGAGGAGCAGACTTGCTGGTAACACTCGGTGGCACTTCAATTAAGTGCCGACTTGTCATCGTCGATGCACCGAGTTGTTATAGCGCGATCTTCGGGAGGCTGCTCATCAGCTTCTTCAAGACCGTCCAATCCTCCTACCATCAGCGCCTGAAGTACTGCCAAGGAGACATCCAGGTGAGTATCATAAGCGATCCAATAGACGCTTGAGAGTGCTATCTTAACTTAGTAAGCACATCGACTAGATGGAGGATGCAGAGGAGTTGGAGAAGGTGCTGGAAGGAATAGCTAGGCTGGAGTCCGCGAAGGAGGTGGAAGAAGTGGAAATGTTCTCAGAGCGCAGAAATCCTGGGTTGCTGATGATCGGCAGATCTTTGAAGAACGGCGAGAAGGTGGAGATGGTGGCATGCCTGCAAGAGAACATAGATATATTCGCTTGGAGTGTTGTAGAGATATCGGGAATCGACACTGAGATTGCTTGTCATCGCCTCAATCTAGACCCCGAGGTCAAGCCAATCCGACAGAAAAAGAGGGCAAGCGTTGTTGGAAATATTGTCCACAAGATTCCTGATTTGAAGAACTCCTCAGTTAAAGATAAACTTACCTTGTATTTGATGTATATCATAGTTTTGTTATGACAGATATAACTAAAGTGCATGGATAATGTAGGGTTAGGTTTATGGTCACTAAAACATGGTTTTACATGTGTAATCCCTCATGTGTAACATTAATGTTGACTTATGTCCTAACACTATATTAGACTAGTCACTATCAAGGAAAAATCACCTGGAAAAGAATTGGAGATCATGCTGAAATGTTTATCAAAAGATTGGGTGAAGTCAAAATTCTCTAAGTCCAAAATCAATTAGATGACCACTCGACAAGATCTCTATGTCGACTAGACAGAGTGCCGACAGAATCTGTGTCGACTAGAAGACCTACAGACATCTAGGAAATTCATGTCGTCTAGTAGAGTCATGTCGACTAGACTTTCCTATTGACACTGAGTGTTTAATTTAGTCTTTATTGACCAGAAGATTCATATCGACCAGAAGGTTTGTATCTACTAGAAGATCTCTATAGTATAACAACATGAATACTTGTCGACTAGAACAGTATATCGACCAGAAGATTTCCATATCGGCTAGATGCTGGAAGAATGCCGCAAATCGTGCAATAAGTTCAATTTCATTTTGGAATCCGCCGTTTATTGAGCCAATCAGAATTGTTGTTCTTGGTAGGAGATTTCTGTCATTAATGTCATCGAAGAAGACCTTTGATGTTGCCGTTCATATAAGTACTAATGAGGAGACACAACAAACCTTAGAGTTCAAGTATTCTTATTTCTATTCTGAACAATGTCGTCTTCCTCAGCTGACATGAGTCTAGTGTACAGAGAACCATTTTCAAGAAGGAGCAAGCTTTTAAGTAATACTCTCTAGTGCTCCAGTATTACTCAGAATTATTCAAGTCCATTCATTTTCAACTGAGCAAAGAAGTTCTCTGAAGAATATCAAGGATCAGATTCTGCTTTCAACAAATCTAGTTTATTCACCCAGGAAGAACACTTTCTGATCTGATCCAGTGATTAAGTAGAAGATTACAACATTAGCTTCAAGAAGACTCAAGTATTCCAAGCTATATTCTATTGAGTCTAGAGAAAAGTGTATCAAACTCTATTATTAACTGTGTTGTAAGATTCCTTATGAATCTGAGTTGTAGGGTTCAAGTATGAACCTGAGCTTGTAAAATTCTTGGTGAAGAATCTGAGGTAGGATCCAAGAGTGGATCTGAGGTAGGAGACCAGTGCGTGTCTCTAAGGTATGAGCTTGGCTCTGAGTTGTAAGATCTGTTGTGATCCGAGTTTTAGTGGAGAAGTCGAGGCTAGCACACTGCTAGTTAGGCGAAGGGGGAAAGTGGACTACCTAGGATTGGGGAACCACTATAAATTATGTGTGTTAGGTGTGTGTGTTTTTTCTGTGATTGTGTTATTAAAATTATTATATCTGCCGCATAATTCAAAAAGTACTAAGAAGTATACACTACCTATTCACCCCTCCTCCAGGTGATCTAAGTGACCCAAAGTAAGATAACAAGCACCACTGCATTGGCTGAGCCCATTAGGGAGGAAGTGAGGAAACTGCTTGAGGCAGACTTTGTGTTGGAGATCTAGTATCCAGGCTGGGTCTCGAATATTGTAATGGTAAAGAAATTTGGAGGGGGCTGGAGGATGTGTGTTGATTTTTCATTATTGAATAAAGCTTGTCCTAAGGATTGTTATCCCTTGCCTCGAATCAACATGCTGGTTGATTTCGCCGTCGATTTTTGTGTGATGAGCTTCCTCGATGCTTTTTAGGATTCCACCAGATCCAGATGCGCTGCACCCCCTAATTGCTGTGATATTTCCTTCATAACCAGTGATGGCTGCTATAGCTACAAGATGATTCCACTTGGGTTGAAGAATGTGAGAGCTACTTACCAGCGGACGATAGATCAAGTCTTCACAGAGCAAAAGGGGCGGAACATGGAAGTGCACGTGGATGACATCTTGGATAAAAGCAAGAGCGTCCAGGATTATGTCTGTATTCTGGTGGAGAACTTTGAGACTCTTTGAAATTTCAAGATGAGACTCAATCTGGCGAAGTGTGTGTTTGGGGAATGAAAAGGGAAGTTCTTAGGGCATCTTCTCACCCAGAAGGGAGTGGAGCCCAATCCAGATAAGGTTAAAGCTATCTTGGAGATGGCATCCTTAAAGAGCACCAAAGAAGTCCAGAGGCTGATAGGAAGGTTGGCAGGCCTTAGCCGCTTCTTATCAAAAGCCGGAGAGAAGTGCTCTCCTTTTTTCAAAACTCTCTGAAGTAGCCAACTGTTCGAGTGGACTGAGGAATGTGAAAGCCTCAGAAAAGCTCAAACAACAGCTAACCCAGGAACCTACACTCCAATGCCCGAAAGAGGGTGAAGACCTACTCCTCTACCTAGGAGTAGGAGCATAAGTGGTAAGCTCGGTGCTAGTTAGAGAAGAAGGGAAGAGGCAGCTACCCATCTATTACTTGAGTCGGGTTCTCAGGAAAGCAGAGATGTGATATCCCATTCTGGAGAAGCTAGCTTTCACCCTGGCAGTGTCAGCTAAGAAGCTCTGACCTTATTTTCAAGCTCACTCAATTTGAGTCATCACCGATCATCCTCTCCGAAGTATCTTGGATGGGGTGGAGCACTCAGGGAGTATGGAGAAATGGTCAGTAGAACTTAATGAGTTTGACATTTCATTCTCGCCCAGGGTAGCGATCAAGGCACAAACAGTGGCATAATTCCTTGCAAATCTCTCAGTGGAGGGCAGTGAAGAAGGGAACTCATCAATCTTGATTTCCTAGAAGATGTTCGTGGACGAAGCTTCGGGCAAAAGCTCTGTGGGAGTGGGCATCGTGTCTGTCAGCCCGCAGGGAACTAGGATCAAGCAAACAGTCGAGATCCTCTTCCCCGTCATGAACAATCAAACAGAGTACGAGTCCATAGTGTCAGTATTGCGTCTTATGAAGGAGTTGGGGATCCAAGGCATCAAAGCCTTAACATACTCGATGGTGGTTGCATCACAAATTCGTGGAGAGTTCAAAGTACGCGATGCCATCCTGCAAAGATACTTGGTAAACGTGAAGGGTTTGATTGGAGGCTTTCAATCCTTCTTCGTCGAGCATATGCCAAGAGAAGAGAACTCGCCGATGGATTGTTTGGCCAAGTACGGCCCAAGGGCCAGAGGCACGAACACCAAGCTATTTTGACCATCCATCGAAGAAGAGGAGATGATTGAGATCGAGCAATGATCCTTTTTGATGGATCCTTTCATGGCGTTCCTGGCTATAGGCCAACTGCCAGCCGAGGATGGAGATCAGAGAAAATTTAGATACAAGACAACTTACTATCCGCTGCATGGTGGGGAGCTGTATCGCAAGACCATATCAGGCTCCTTGGCCAGATGTATGACATAGATCGAAGGACCTCGACTTCTGGAAGAGATCCATTCTGGAGAGTGTGGAATTCATTTTGGGAATCGCACTCTAAAGCGAAGAATCCTAAGGTAAGGTTAATTTTGTCCGACCATCCAAAAGGATGTCGAAGCCTTCTCGAAGAAGTGCCAGTTCTTTGCTCCTCTTCAGTTACAGCCAGCCCAACAACTTCGTTGGATCACGACCCCATGGTCATTCGCTATCTAGGGAATGGATCTGATCGAACCCTTCCCCCAAGCTAGTGGCCATAGGAAGTTCATCCTCATCATGATCGACTATTTCTCCAAGTTGATCGAGGCTAAATCTCTAGCCGAAACCACATCTCAAGTCGTGAAGAATTTCATCTGGGGGGAGATCGCTTGCAGGTTCAGGATTCCTCTCGTTATCGTCACTGACAATGGTCCGCATAATGCCAGCCTGGAGCTGACTGACTTCTGCAGCCAGGTGGGAATAGATCTCCGGTTTGCCTCTGTGCACCATCCTTGGAGTGATGTGCAAGTGGAGGCTATCAATAGGCTAGTTATCAATCTCCTGATGAAAAAAGTCGAGAACCTGAAGGGGAACTGGGCAGAATAGATCCCATATGTTCTATGGGATTTTAGAACCACTGTCAACTCGGCCATTAAGGAGACTCATTTCATATATCCCACGGGTATGAGGCTCTCATCCAAGTAGAGTTCGAGGTCAAAAGTTTGAGAGTGGTTGCAGTAGAGGAAGGAGATGAGGAGTGGCACTTAGAAAATGAAGAAGCCCAAAGGCTTTCCCTCAACTACATCGAAGAGATTTGAGACCTTGCATCAGCTCGATGGGAAGAGATCAAGAGAAGAATGACCAAGCACTTTGACAGAAACATTAGCATCAAGCAGTTCCAGGCAGGGGATCTCGTCTTGAAGAAGGTCGATATGGTAGGAAGATCGGCCGCCGTTGGGAAGCTAAACCCTAACTGGGAAGGTCCCTTCATCATCCACGAGCCATTGACATCTAGATTATATCTCCTGCAAAATTACGATGGAGAGATGCTTGGAAACACTTGGAGCGGCGATAACCTGAAAAGGTTCTACCCCTAGAAGGAAAGGGAATACTCGTCTTTGTAAATAAATCATTTTAAAATACGAAGACTTCCCTCCTCATACCCTGAAATATGGACCTTTAATTGTGATGAGTGTGCTAACGATGAGGGAGTAGGTGAAATTGATCTCCACGACCAGGCTGGGAAACGAGCCTCCAAATTTACTCTCATAAAACCCAGAGCGGGTGATGGGACGGTGCGTCGGGTTTTTAACGTGACCTCCTAAGACCAAGCCTCAGCATTTACGACCAAGATCAGCTCCCCCATTATACGTTGGCCAAACTACCCACCGATCGCACTTCTCATCTGACTGGAGAGATTATCAGGAGAAAGTCTAGATGAAAACCTCCCAACTTGATGAAGAGATGATCGACTTTGCTGTAAAGAAGATCCGCATAAAAGTCATCGTCCTCTTTAGATGGCGGGAAGCTCGAAGTAGAATCAAATTATCTCTCACGCAAGGCTTACTGTCAATTCTTATCATCATAGAAGTTTGTGTGGTTAAATCCACTTGATTGATTGCGTGACAGGACGAAGACCTTCCAGGAAGGAAGTATGCCAAAGATAGGAGGTAGGCCTCACGAGTGTGTGTCCCGCAGAACTCCCTGAGTGACATTCCATATGAGAGTACATTGAAGATATCAGAGCAGAAAAAATTGATCTACGCAATCGGGTTGGGGAATTAATCTTCCGACTTTGCTCTCATAAACCCCAGAGCGGATGATAGGATGGTGTGTCGGGTTTTTAATGCGTTCTCCTAAGACCAAGCCTCTGCATTGAAGGTAAGATCAGCTCCCCCTTATACATTGGCCGAACTACCCCTCAATCACACTTTTCATCCGACTGGAGAGATTATCAAGAGAAAGTCTAGAAACTGTCCCCGCCCCATGAACTCGACGAAGAGAAGATCGATTCTCCCATGCAGGAAGACCCTCCTAGAAGATGTCATCAAAATTAAAATTGCGTGAAGCTTGAGGATAAAAGACCTTCCAGGAAAGAAGCAAACTAGAGATAGGTTGGAAGCCTCGAGAGAGTGCATCCAGAGAGATAGGATAAAAGACCTTCCAGGCAAGAAGCAAACTAGAGATAGGTTGGAAGCCTCGAGAGCGTACCTCCCGCGGGACCCCCTGAGTGTCATTCCCTATCCAAAGGTCTCTTCATCTTCCCACCATAGAAGTGGAGTAGAAGCCTCGAGAGCGTGTGTCCTATGAGACCCCCAGTGTAATTTCTCTGTATATGTCTCTTCATCTTCCCACCATAGAGATGAAGTAGAAGCCTCGAGAGCGTGTGTCCTATGGTACCCCCCTTGTGTGTTTCTCTTTACATGTCTCTTCATCTTCCGCTTATGGAGATGGAGTAGAAGCGTCTAGAGCGCGTGTCCTACGAGACCCCATGAGTGTGTTCCTCTTTATAGGTCTCTTCATCTTCCCACCAAGGAGATGGTTTTGAAGCCTCGAGAGCGTGTGTCCTACGGGACCCCCCGAGTGTGTTCCTCTTTACAGGTCTCTTCATCTTCCAACCATGGAGGTGGAGTGAGAGTGTGCATCCTGCGGGACCCCCCGAGTGTTAGCACCCATTCAAGTCTTCCTTCAAACTTCTCATCATGAAATAATGTGGAGTAGAAGCCTCAAGAGTGTGCGTCCTGCGGGGCCTCCTGAGTGTCGTTCCATAAGCAAGATTCTTCTCAAATCTAGGTGAAGTAGAAGCCTCGAGAGTGTGCATCCTCCGGGACCCCCCTGAGTGTTATTTCCCTGTCCAAGTATTTGCAGCTCAAGAAGTAGGCGAGCATGCGAGTATGGTGGGTACGGAGAGTAACTTCAAAGTTTGCAACATCCAAGGCAGCGATCACTCAAACTCGCTTCAAGCCTATGAGCCTAGAGAGCACTCAAAATTGCTTCATGGCTTTGAGCCTAGCGATCACTCAACCTCGCTTCGAGCCTATAAGATTAACGAGCACTGGTCGCACCTCACACATATAAGTCTAACGAGTATCCATCGTATTAAGGCCTAAGAGCCTAACGAGCCTCATAAACGGACGAGCATGAAAGAAGCAGGCGAGCAAAAAATCTCATTTCCTTTCAAAAGTAGGTGAGCATTACATTCAAAAAAGAGAAATGACACCTTGTATAAGGTCTGTCCAAAAAATCTATACAAGCTGACAAGGTTTCTTAGTAGAAAGAGTCCTGCGACAAAGCATCATCATCGCCTTCATCATTGCTCTCATCCTCCTAAACATCCCATCATCATTGGCTTCTTTATTTCCATCCTAGTCCTCCTCATCCTAGGTATCATCATCGTCATCATCATCCAACTGAGGAGGGAAGGCGTTAAAAGGAGAATTGGACTCCTCGACAAGTAGTCCCGGGATGAGGTCCATCACGGTCAAGCTGCTCCCCACCGGCACAAGGTAGTCGTCGACCTTTAGCTTATTCAGGATGACATTTTCGGTTGCTCGCACTATGCCGCGACAAATGTGTGACATATCATCAACATGAATCTGAATCTTCTTACCTTCTTTAGAGGGGGACGCCGCCGATGGCCACTGCTCGGCAGGACGATTTTCTTGCTCGACCACTCTTATTTGAGAAACCTCCAGAGAAGCTCGACAGTACGCCAGTTCTTGCTCCAACTTTGAAACCTTCTTCGCGGTGTCAATCTTGACCTCTTGTGAGTAAGAAAGTGAATAGTCAGTAAGATGGCAGGCGAGTATCCAGAAGCGACGATGTAAATGTTTCAATCAAGCCGAAGTTACCTCATAAGCCTTGCATTTGACAGCTTTCCCCTCAAGGTCGAGGACAACCTTCTCCAGCATGTTAATTTTCACCTAAGCAGCTAGTAGGTTCCTCACGATATGGTGGGTCAGCTCCAGAGATCTCAGGAGCGACCGCGAAGATTGGTGCACGAGGTACTCAGAGGTGACATCGAGGAGCAAGTGTGTATCCCCATGACCATAGAGGGCGAAGGCGACATCATACACCTCGCCTCTATCTTCCCAATCTTTCGACCTGAAGGGCAAGTTGGTGTTGAGAGTCACTGCATGCTCTCCTTCAACCCATGTCACCAATGGGCAAACATAGACATCCTCGCTGCTCATGCCTTCCTCAAAATTGGGGTGAAGGTGAGGATCAGTAGGATCTTAGGGGTCCGCATCCTCCCATGGTCCTTGCTGGCTAGTTTCTTCCTCTTCCTCACAGATTCCCTAGCCCTGCCCTTGGCCTTGCTTGTTCCTTGATCTTTCTTCTTCTGCGAGGATCCTCCCATCTCTACATAGAGTAGTCCTCTATGTAGAAGGCAAGATGTCCGCCTCTGCATCAATGTCGCCAGGACGCAATGACAAGTCTATCTGGGATCCCGATGACCCCTCATCACCACACGGTAGACTCCTCGCGCCTTATCAAGAAATAATGGTCTCCTTCGCCGCTAGGAGAGGCTCGCGTGAAAGAATGCGAGAAGTTACAAAAAGTGAGAAAAATAAGTTAGTCACCAAGCTAAGGCGAGAAGAGTACGGAAGTGCGCGAGTAATCTAGATGCTCGCCCAACTATTACCTTCACCAGGGAAGATCCATTCCAGCTCATTGACACGTTGTTGCGAGAAGACAATGTCAAACTTGAAACCTCAGAAGGCTTTGAATAGCTGCTCCCTCGGTCCTTCCAGCAGAGGGGGGAGAAAGGCGACCTCAGGCGGCTGCTGGGATTGGCGTGGATCCCCCTCGAAGTCGCAGTTAATGATGACTAGTCGCTCACCTCAGCAGTGAACTTTGTTCGCCATGCCGACTAAGGTGCTGATTTGGCTGTACAAGAAGGTGAAGCCTTCATGGGTCGCCCTAAAGGTGAAGATCTTTTGGAAGACAGAGAGATCAAAGGCAATCTTCTCAGATCGCAGGAAGCAGAGAAAGTTGATGATCATCGCCACCCCATTGGGATTCATCTGGGCGGGGACTATGCTAGAATACCAGAGGATCTGGCAATACTACGACCACAAAGGAAGTCGCAGGCCGACCTCGAAGTGGCGAATAGGGAGGACAAGCCCGTCCTCAAAGAAGGTGTTTAGTCGTTCATCTGGGAGAGGAAGCCTTGCCGAGTAGCCCTCCGGCATGAACCTCTCCTGGAATTCTTCCAACTCTTTTGATCGATGACCGACTTCTTGAAAGTCGCAGCGACAAAGTTCCTTACGTGGCCCATCCGACGTGCCGCAGCGTCATCGCGATCAACCATTGTCGCCAAGATAGAGCTGAAGAATGCAAGTAGTGGTTAGCGAGAATGAAGCCAGAAATAGATACTCGCAGAAGAAGGGATTAAGTCACCGATAGCAAAATAAATATGTATCCACCCACTATTTATAGGTGGAGGCAAGGGGGTATGTCAATAAGCATGCAGCGGGGATCGCGCTGGCGGGTGGTGTTTAGCGGGCAACTCAAGAAATCATCGTCAAATCGTCGTGCCTAAGAAGTCATCGTCAAATCGTCGCGCCAAGGAATTCGCCGGCCTAATCTCACAATGACCTGTATAATCGCATTAGAGAAGCTCGTTGAGTCTACGCGCCGACCTAGCATATATACTCGCAAATGTAAATAAGTCAAACACAAGTATCATCGTAGAATAAAAGACAAAGAAATCAAAGGCGAGATTAATGATTGCCAGCAGCGAGTAGATTAAGAAGAAAAAAATGAAAAATTCCTAAGGCCTAGGGAGGTTCCCGTGCTGGTCAGGAGTCTGAGGATGCCGCCCGACCCTCCCATGTTGTGTGCGCGCCTAAAGTGTTTGGTGGCCATGTGATATTTAAAATTGATGATTTGGAAAAAGCAAAGCGAGGGGTTATGTGATGATATTCTCCAAACCTATATCCGATGAAGGCAAGCGTACTTTATCATTTATAGTATAAGATATTTTGAAATTACCAAGGTCGTATTCCCCAGGGGCGGTTGATTACTTCTACTTCGAGGAGGAAACTATTATCTTATCAATTATTATTATTTTGAGTAGTTTTACTTAACTAAAAAGAGAGACAAATTGCAAATTAAAGTAAGGTTTCTATAATGATTAAAAAGATTAGTGTTCAATCTTGAGCCACCTTGGCATGCGAATAATTAAAAGTTGATATAAGTAAATATAATTCCCTTTAAGTAGACTACTTTAACCGTAGAGGTTCTCGAAGCATTAACACACCTCTCTTGAGGAAATGCCCAACTAAGTTTAGGAAAAATCGACCGAACTCTCGTTTTATAATCGAATGCCTAAAACTTGTTTTACGATGTGTACCTCACTATTTGATATGACTCCAATCCAGGAGATTTACGTCATCCTCTCTCGAGGGGTATTTGCAACTCTCTTTACCCTTGAGTGATCGATTCATACTTTGAGCCTCTAGGTTAACTAAGTATGAAAACATAAGTGAAAACCATATATCAAAAATACGGTCTCACTACTTTAAAAATCAAGGGTAAATCAAAAGTGTTTACTTAAATGGAAAAAAGAGCGCTAAAAGATCATAACTTGATTATCTCATCCTCGGATCATCTCGATCGAGCATTAATGAGAGTTTTGTTAATCATGGTGGGGGAAAAAGAAAGACATGAAATAAAATTGCAATAAAAATTTACTAAAGGAGAGAGAGATTAAGAAAGGAAAAGTAAAACTTTATTAATAACAAAGTGATTACAAGTTCTAAGGAAGATTGCAACATTAGCAAAAAGTGATTACAAGATCAATAGAAAATATTGCATGAAAAGCTAGAAGACATTACTTGAAAAGAAGAGAGAGAGAGAGAGAGAGAGAGAGAGAGAATAAATCAAAAGAACATGAAAAACAACAACAATAGCAACTAACAGCACCTCCCCCACTCCAAAATTCTGAACCCTGGACTCAAGGAAGCCTCTCGTATTTATAGGAAATTTTTTTGAAATTACACGCCCTCGGTCATGCCCGTGACCAAGGGCGTGTAACTATTGTTCTGCTCAACTGGGGCGACGGCGTGGGGCATGCGTGACGGCGCCGCAAAAGTCAGAGGTTATACGGTCATGACCAGCAAGTCACGGTCATTTATATGGGCGGCTTCATTAAATGCAGCATGGGATTGATTGGCGGCGCTGTGGAAGTCATAGATCACACGGGTGAGTCGCGACCGTGATTAGCAGGCACACGAGCATGACTGAAGTCAAATATGCACGAATTTTCCACCTGGACACGACAGTAGCAGGGAATGATCCATAAGTTTACACGCCCTTGATCACGGGCGTGACCGAGGGCGTGACTTCATTCGTCTTGATGGCTGTCCAAATTCGTCTAGATGAGGTCTCGAATCGGCTAGATGAGAGTTACATGGGTGTGACCAGCAAGTGACACAGGCATGAATTCTAGAACACGGGCGTGACTACTGAAGATGAGCTCAAATCGCGCGGTAGTAGCACTGGACCTGAATTAAAATTATGCGCCCTCGGTCACGGGCGTGACCGAGGATGTGGCAGGCCTTTTTGATCCATTTTGTCCCAAAAATCCGCAAAAATAGAAATATGCTAAATTATATCTAAATTATACAAAAGAACTATTTAAAAACTAAAATTGACATAAATAAGCAAAATTCATATTGAAAAAAATACTAAAACATATACTAAAAATTCATATAAAATTAATTATCAAATACCCTCATACTTGAGCTTTTGCTATTCCAAAGCAAAAGTATGAGAAATATTTTATAAGACATTAATATAATTTTTAATTAAACTAAAATTTCATTTAGACCAAAAGTAAGTTAAGAATAAATTCTAGGAGAAATTAAGTCCTAAATTATTATGATAATTTGAAAAGAGAAAAAAATGCTTAGCTAAAGACTTCTCAGGGTAACTAATTAGCTAACCAAATTGTAGAAATTATCAAACTAAATTAGATTAAAATTATAAGAACTCTAACTTAAAAGAAACTTAAGGAAAATATAACCTACTAAATATTGCTCTCTCCATAACTTAACTTAAATCTAGATCAATGATATTGGCTAAGGGGGTTAACCAAATTTGGCAAAAGAAGAGATCTTAGAATGAAGATGATGGATTTTATCCTCTCACCTCACTCAATTTTTTTAATTGTATATGTTTAGGAAAATGATGAATTTTATCCTCTCGTTTTCCATGTCATATAATCTTTTAAAATTCTCTTATAATAAAAACCCCAAATGTATATGTTTAGGAGTAATGAATTTTATCCTCTTACTCCATGCCATATAATCTTTTAAATAATTTTGAGTGCATATGTTTAGGGAATAATGAATTATATCCTCTTATTCTCATGACATATGATCTTTTAATACTCTTTTTTATATGCCAACAAAGGGGCTAGGGTAGAGAAAAATTTCTAGCTTATAAATTAAATTATTTTGAGAGCAAATTCGAGTAAATTGAAATTTCCTAAGATCTAAAAAGCCAGAAAAAAATATAATAAAAATCTAAGAATGTTTAGCAAATTTACTACAAAACGAAGCCATTTAAATTAAAAAGAGAAGTCACGCTAAAGAGATTCTCTAATGAAATTAAAGTCATAAAATGATTCTTAAAACAAAGACTACATAAAATTTAAATTTAACAAACAATGATAAAACAAAATTTTAGCCAATTAAAATATAAAAATGCTTATAAGCATTCTCAAATAGATTTCTAACAAATCACAAAAACAACAAGTAGGGGCTTTATAAATTTTTTTGTTTTTATTCTAAGTTTTTTTTTATATTATCTTTTTTGGATTTTTAATAATAATAAAAGAAACTAGTGTTAATCCTAATTTTTTTTTGTTAACACCGAAACTTCCCGAGGTATACCCCGTGAAGGGTTCTCACCGGCACTAGGTGGTGTACTGGGATGATAACCCAAACGTTCCTTTCCAAGATATTAGATTTTTGATTATCTAAATTTTTTTGAATTTTTGGGTTTTGAAACTGCATGAATAAAAGAAAAATATAATTTTTTTTTGAAGATTTACTAACTTAAGAACTACATTTTTTGGAACTACATTTACACCATCATACTTAAAGTTAAACATTGTCCTCAATGTTTAAAACTAAGTATGAAGCAATAAGAAAAAGAAAACAAGAAAATAAAGTGCAAGCTAAAACAAAAAAAAAGGAATGCAAGATAAAAGAAAAGGAAGGAGAGTGGGAAAAAGGCGTCCCTGATTATGAAATTTTTGCGTGGGACTGGCGGGGTTCCTACAAAATACATTAAAACAAAAACAAAAATGTTGGGAACTGTGCCCAGCAATGTTCCTGATTTGAACAAGTGATCAAATCAATGATAAATGCACTATGTATTTGATGGTATATTTTATTCACGACTGCAGTAGAAAAACCATATGTCCAGTAATTTTCTAAGTCCAAGATCATCAAGAAGGATTGGACATATCGTTGAGATGATATACATATCATCGAAATGCATCAAAGCTACATCACTGGTATCTAAACGATAATAGTAATGAGAATTAACTAAGTAAAATATCGTCTCAAGACTCGACAGAGGAATCGTTGAAAAAGGAAACATATCGTCGAGACAGTTTCGATGATATCATCTTAAGGAAAGCTTATCGTTGATAAAGCTAAGTTCAGATATCTCGACGATATCATCTTGAAGGAAAAAGTATAGTCTTGAAGAAAGCTTATCGTTGATAAAGCTAAGTTCAGATATCTCGACGATATCGCCTTGAAGAATACGTAAAGTCTTGAAGGTTGAAGAAAACTTATAGTTGAAAAAGACTAAGCTTAGATGACTCGACGATATCGTCTTGAAGAAGAGGTATAGCCTTGAAGATTAATGACTTGACTCATTAAGTCATGAAGAAAGATTCATGAAGACAAAGATTGGTTTGAAGACCTTATATCGTCTTGAAGATCAAGATGATATCATCTTGAAGAAATGCTATCAACTTGAAGAAAAGTCTAAGTCATATGTAAAGGAATATCTCAACGATATCGTCAAGAAGAAGTAATATCGTTGGGATATCAAGTACAGTCATGAAGAAGGAAGTATGTTGACGATATCATTGTGAAGTATATCCGTCGTTTACTCTGATCAAGACGATATCGTCTTGAAGGAATATTATCGCTTTGCCAGTTGCAGAACAACATTTAATGCGCTTACATTCTTGGAAATTAATATTCAGGGAATGTGCACGCCGCCTATCTTGCGCACAAATCAAGGAGTAATAAATGATATATTCTCTACACAATATAGTCGTTGCACAGTATTTAGTGAAGAAATTTATTATTTCTATATTCTGCTAGTTCCAAGAATAGCCAGTCATTATGATGGAATATTGCTAATTTTGCAAGACGTTTCAAACGAGAAAGTTGATTATGGAATAATCAACATGGGGTTTTATGCAAAATTGTATAACAATATAAAAGGAGACATTTTTATCTATAGGACACCATTTTTCGGAAGTATTCTCTCAAAAGATTATTCTCATACATACTTCCAGAAGAGAAAGAAAAGAATCAACAAGAAGAAGACTTTACTACTGCTGTGCTGAGAAGGTCTAGAGAAGATTCAAAAGAAAGGCTCAGTAATCCACAAGATCACTGTGCTTACATATGCAAGAAGAAGAAAAGGACCTGCTATTTCAAAGCTGTCATCTTGAAGTCTTTTCTTCTACAATAACAAACATTTCTGAATTATTCTGTAGGGTTCTTTGTGAACCTGAGTTTGTAGGATCTTGTACCAGATCTGAGTTGGTAGGGTTCTATGTGAGCCTAAGATTGGTAGGGTTCTGTGTGAGCCTGAGTATTGGTAGGATCTTGGTACAGATCTGGGTGCTTGGTAGAACTTGTAAAGTCTGAGAAAATTATCGTAAGGTTTATATAACCTGAGTGTAAGCTTTTCTGTGTGAAGAGCTGAGGTAGGATCCTTTGTGATCTGAGTTGTAAGATCTGCTATATAGTGAAAAGATCTGAGTTTTGGAGAAGTTGCCTAGTCTAGCACACTGCTAGATAGGTGGGAGGGATAGTGGACTACCTCTAGAAACATTGTCTTGTAGGGGACCACTATAAACCTTGTGTGCTTTCTATGTTGCTTGTGTGTTGTGATAGATAAACTTTAAAGTAGCAAAGAATATTGAAAACACATAATCACCCCCTTATAGGTGTAGATTATTGACAACCCATATATTTCAATTAGTATCAGAGCTAGGTTGAGTTCAAAGGCTTAACATCTTAGAACTAGATCTACAAGTTTTTGATTGGGTTGTGATCTTTAATGGCTTGTGAGCATCATTAAGAGATGATGCTGCCCATCTACACCAAAGAGAACTTTGCCATCTGGAAGCAAAGAGTCAAGTTGTTCATGGAAGCATCAGATCCCAGAATATACATGGTGGTTGAAGAGGGACCCTATGTTCCCATGACTGGTTCAATGACTCCAGCGACTCCTTCAGTCCCTACAACTTTGTCATAGTTCACCAATGAAGATGTAGGTCTGATAACTATGGATAAGAGAGTAAAACACATACTTGAAAATGCAATTGATGATTCTACATCTCAAAACTTAAGTCATTGCAAAATAGCAAAAGAAATGTGAGATTCCTTGGAGATCTGCATGGAGGGAACTGAAGAAGAAAACTCAAAGGGGAACATCAGAGAAATGGCCATGGTTCTTGTGGGTGAAAGCTTAAGGAGTACTAAGGATAAGATTCCTATGATTCAGAATATCTCTTAAGACACTGAAGCTTCTGATGCAAGCACATTAGAATCTGATGACATTGTTAAAGAACCAGTACTCCTCACCAAACAGCTCAAAAGGAAGATGCCTAGAAGAAGAAGAGACAGCCATAGGACATCCTCCTCAAACTCCAAAAGAGCTAGTCATCATGATAAGTCCAAATCTTCGAAGGAGGAAAGGTATAACTCTAAACTTAATGAATTTGATTTGGCTAACTTAGTTTGTTGTCACTGCAAGAAGATAGGTCACATAATTGTTGACTGCCCTTCCAAGAAGAAAGAATATAAGAAGAGTGATGATAGAAGAAGTCCAAGAGGCAAAAAGGAATTTGAGAAAGGAATCATAGCTAAGAAAATCAGAACACTTAGTGATTCTGACTCAGATTCATCAAAAGCTAAGGAGGAAGCTCTCATTGGCTTCATGGCCATAACTGAAGAAATCTAGGATGACAACACTTCTCCTGGGAAAGTACTTATTAAAGCCCCCTTATCTATCTCTGATTCCGAATCAATGACAAATTCTATGCATGAGAGTAAGTGTGGATCTGCTTGCAATAACATACCCTCAAGATCCCCACATGAGGCTGAATCTGAGCTAGTGCAACATAATAAAGCCTTGTGGATTGCTTTAAAAAGAAGCAAGAAGCTTCTTAGAGCTCAATCTAAGGCGTTAACATCCCTAAAATCTGCCCAATCTGAGCTCTAAGAGACAGCTAAAAAGCTGACTGCTATGAGAAAAGAAATTGATAAACTCAAGGTTGTCACAAAGTTAAAAAATGCTGAGTTGGGTCAGAAGAACAAGGTCATCAAGGACCTTGAGGAAATGTTATTGGCTGAGAAGAAAATTGTTGCCATCTTCTCAATGCCCAAGACTGTCCTTCCATTATTGATAAATTCTCTGCCCCATTCATAGGTGGTGTAGAATTTGGTAAGGAGATATTCAAGGTCAAGGCATCTGAAGCCCAACCTTCCTTCAAAGAGAAGCTGTTGGCATCAAATTTCTCTGACTAGGAATCTACACATGGCCATCTGACCAATGCTTGCTCTACTAGAAGCAGTAAACCCTCCAACACACATAGGAGAGCAAGCTTTGAGCCAAGTGCTTTTAAAGCACCCCTTGAAGAAACTCAAGTGAAGAATCCAGGTTCTCATGTCCATGAATCTGGAGCATCATCACTCAAAAGTAAGGTAAAGGCATCCCCCACCAAGCCTGTTCCCAAAGCGGTGAAACAAAAAGTGGTGAGACCATCTCAACTACATACTCACCATTGTGAGGTTCACCCAAGGCCTGTTAAGTCAGTTATCTTCACTCCTGCCCACCAACATTTACAGATGGTGAGGCATAAGAGAAGATACAATAGGTATGAGTGTTGGTGTTGTGGAAAGATTGGTCATTTTGCCCTGGACTGCTGGTTCAATCCAACAGTGCCTAATGCAAGAAGAGTGCAGACCACTCAGAGGTGTAATATTTCAGGTTATTCCCCTAACAGAAACCTAGGACCCAAATCAAATTGGGTGCCTAAGGATAAGTAATCCTTTTTGTAGGTATGTCCAAATGCCAACCCTTTTGGTATTTGGACAATGATTTCTCCAAGCACAAGGCTGGAGTAAATAAGTATTCAAGAAAACTGAATCCAGAGAGAATAGACCAATAGTGATACTTGGGGTTTCAAACAAACTGATGTCACTCAAATCCCAGCACACCTCCCACAAGAAGTTCAACCCTCTCTTGCTTCTATTGAGGGGGGCTTCTAAGATAAGATACAACTGTGATGGAAAAATGATCCAGCTCTTTAAAATGAGATACATCAAGAAGATATCCTAAAAATTGCTCAAGAGGCTACCTTCAACATGGAAATTGAGGAATCTGAGAAAGATCTAAGTCGTGGACATGAAGTTATTGAAGAATTAGAAGAATCTACCAGACCCCTGCAAAAATGGAGGGGGGAGTCCACTGCTCCACTCACTGTGCATACCTCACTTCCAATGATAGAAGATGAGCACCATGTTCCAACCATCATAGTCCCTACTCTCTCATCACCATGTTTGAGAAGTAGGCAAGTCAGAAGAAGCAAAATATATCATGTTGCCTCTGAAGAACAAGAAGCCAAAATGAAGAGAATGGAGAAAGTAAAGAAGAATCCAAACCTTGAAGAATGGAGCTCTTGCTCAAGTGAACATCAAATTGGTTCTCCTATACAAGAGATGTGAAGGAGGAAATCTAAGTAGCACTGTCTCCAAGAATCCTTCAAGAAGTGCTGACAAACCTCTCAAGTTAGACAAGTATCGGATGAGTATTTCAACGACATAGATGAATTCTCAGTGACACAAAACGAACAGTATCAACGACAAGATCTGCGTCTCGACGATATTGGTGGAGTCTCGACAACAAAGCTGAAGTAATTCTGACGACATGGCTGAAGTAATTTTGACGACACTATTAACGACAAAAATACACATCATCGAAACACAATGCAGATACTTAATGCAATATTGGATCTTTTATCAAAGCAGTCTGATGGAGTTTTAATCTATTAACCAGGACAAGAAGGTACGCACCTCTTCATCTACTTCTAATATTAATATAGTGAATGCTTAGGTGAAAAATTACACCTTCATTTGCCCTAAGTCATTTTTGAGACAAACCTCCGTTCTGTCTCCGACAATCATTCGTTCTCGACGCTCTGCCTTAATGGCTCCAAAGAAGGAAGAATCTTCAGTCGTCTCCGACTATGAGCTTCTGAGAGGAGGATTCAGCTCTTGTTCCAAATAAATCAAGTCAGTAATTGCATTGGTAGAATCAACAGGGCTGGAGTATCTGCTCTGCGAACCCTGTGCTCTCATGAACAGGGAGCTCCAGGAATTCTTTGATGGAGCGAGAATCAATCGTTCAGGGGCCATTCTAAAGTCTACAGTGGTCGGGAAGAAGATCAAAATATTTGTCAAGAGCTTAAGAAAAGCTTTCAAGATTCCAAGATTGGAGAAAGAGGCTGAAGAGGAAGATTTTACCGCTGAATACCTCTCTGCTGGATATGTCTGGTGTGGGCACAGTGGCAAGACCTACGAGTCTATCAAAAAGGCAAAATTCAACCAGAAGGGAAAGCTCCTTGCAGACATTGTAGGGATAGTACTGATGTGCAAGCCAGGCTACCATGATAGGATCTCAAAGGAAATGTTTGAGGCAATGTGTTGGATCATTGTTTCGAGGAAGACAGACTGGAGAAAGTTCTTATTCCAGAGGATCAAGAACACCCTAAAGACCCCATCATTTGGATGAATCCTATCCATCTTCCTCTTGAATACCCTTGGGGATGTAGTGAAGAGAAATATGTGAGCACCTCTACACTATTCAAAGAGGTTAGATTCAAAGATGCTGTACAGATGGGAGAGAGTCATCTCCAAAACTCCTAAGGATGCCCAAACTTCTACAAAAGGAAAGAAAAAGAAAGCTGTGATAGTTGATCACTCAGAGGAGGAAGAGTCCTCTAGCAATTCTGAAGGAGGACGTGCACCATCTCTACCAAACCCTGCTTTGACAGAGGGGGAGGTAGCTTTAACTCAAATGATTCCAGAGGACATAAGTGAACCTGCTAACACAGAGGTTCTTGAAGAAAGAAGAAGTCCCATTCTGGGCAGTGATCCAGTTGTGGGGGAGTTCCTGGTTGGAAGCTCAGCCCAAGACACTGAGAGAGTTGAGGGGGAGACCCATCTGGCTCTATCCTGGAGGATCTAGCTGAAGGACTTGCAGCTGAGAAAGCAGTTCAGGAGAAGGATGCTCCAGAGAAGGAAAATGAAGACAATGTGCCAGAGAAGAATGGAAGTTCTGATCCCCAGACTGGGCTTGACCTAGCTTTAATCAAAGGCAAGCAAGTGCTAGTGGAAGAAGATGAGCATATGCAGGTAGACTCTCCTAATTTTCTGGCTCAAGATAGTGCTCCTGAAGGTTCTCCAGAAGAAAATGCATCTCCTGAGGTGAATGTAGCTGGACCATCTCCTGATCACTCAGGATCCCTGTTCCACATGATCTCAGACTTGCTGAATGTTCAAAGGGAGAAGATATAAAGGTTCATTCTATAGACTGTAGATAACCTAAGGCAAGAAATGAAGGCTGGGCTGCAAACTGTGAAGGATGATATACATCATCTCAACACTCAGCAAACTCACTTCTTTCACTTGGTAGCTCCAGCCATGGAACATGTTGGTGAGGAGATCAACAAAGTTGGACATCAGTCCCATCAGCTCATCAAAAACAAGGCACTATGACAAGGAATACTAAGCAAGCTCTTTGACAAATAGCAGGGTTTATGAATCAAGACAGAGATCAAATTCTAGACAGATTAAATGAAAATACTCAGAACTTAGATGAACATTTACTAGAAGTAAGAAATAACTTGGATAAGGCTGAACAACACCTACATGAAAGAATAAATTTGGTTCAAGTAGCTCTTGATGATCACATAGCTGAAGAAGTCCTAAAGAGGGAGAAGACAATGATAAATGCTGGCTCAAATCAAGCCATATGGACTGTCAATCAAGTTAAGCAAGCCTTACAAAAGCCTCCCTCAACCAATAAGTTAGCAGAACAACCTGAGAGCACTGCCTCAGAGGTATATGACATAGAAGATGGAGAATCTGCCAGCTCCAGAAAAGGAAAAGAGTTCAAAGCAAGAGGTGCAAGCAGAAGAGGCTTAAGGAAATTGAGCAGGATCCACAGTCATGCAAGTGGAGTCCTAACACTAGGACTCTGATCTCAGAAGCCTGGATGGAATGTGGATACCCTCAGGATGGGTTAGAAAGACTCTATTATTCTACTGATTGGAATCTGCGCTCAATTCAAATGGAGAAAAGGAGAAATCATAAACTGGCATTTCCTCATGGTCCTCCTCCTTCTCCAAAGAAGATTCCAAAACCAATCAGCTTCTATGAAAGGCAGAGGAGAAAAGGAAAGGGAAGCAACAACATGACCAGAAGATCATAGGATGTTTTGTCAAAACATGACATGGGCAAATGACTGAAATATTTTTGTCCTAAAACATTCTCTATTTATATCATATTGATAGATGAATCATATAATACTTTCTGAATCTATTCAAATTATGATTTTATTTATCTTTGACATTTATCATTGAAGTGAGTTATGACTTCTTCAAATATGGGGAGATTGTTGGGAACTATGCCCAACAATGTTCCTGATTTGAAGAAGTGCTCAGATCAATGATAAATGCACTATGTATTTGATGGTATATTTTATTCATGACTGCAGTAGATAAACCATATGTCCAGTAATTTTCTAGTACAAAATCATCAAGAAGGACTGGACATATCGTTGAGATGATATACATATCATCGAAATACATCAAATCTACAACACTAGTATCTAGATGATAATAGTAATGAGAATTAACTAAGTAAAATATCGTCTCAAGACTCAGCAGAAGAATCGTTGAAAAATGAAACATATCGTCGAGACAGTTCCGACGATATCATCTTAAAGAAAGTTAATCGTTGATAAAGCTAAGTTCAGATATCTCGACAATATCATCTTGAAGGAAAAGTATAGTCTTGAAGAAAGATTATCGTTCATAAAGCTAAGTTTGGATATCTCGACGATATCGTCCTGAAGAATATGTACAGTCTTGAAGGTTGAAGAAAACTTATAGTTGAGAAAGACTAAGCTTAGATGCCTCGACGATATCATCTTGAAGAAGAGGCATAGTCTTGAAGATTAATGAATTGACTCATTAAGTCATGAAGAAAGATTCATGAAGACAAACATCGGTTTGAAGACCTTATATCATCTTGAAGATCAAGATGATATCGTCTTGAAGAAAGGCTATCAACTTGAAGAAAAGTCTAAGTCATATGAAAAAGAATATCTAAACGATATCGTCAAGAAGAAGTAATATCGTTGAGATATCAAGTACAATCATGAAGAAGGAAGTATGTTGATGATATCGTTGTGAAGTATATCCGTCGTTTACACTGATCAAGACGATATCGTCTTGAAGGAATATTATCGCCTTGATAGTTCCAGAGCAGCATTTAATGCGCAGACATTCTTGGAAATTGATATTCAGGAAATGTGCACGCCGCCTATCTTGCGCACAAATCAAGGAGTAATAAATGATATATTCTCTACAGAATATAGCCGTCGCATAGTATTTAATGAATAAATTTATTATTTCTATATTCTGCAAGTTCCAAGAATGGTCAGTCATTATGATGGAATATTGCCAATTCTGTAAGATGATTCAAACGGGAAAGTTGATTATGGAATAATCAACAAGGGGTTTTATGCAAAATTGCAGAGCAATATAAAAATAGACATTTTTTATCTACAGGACACCATTTTTTGCAAGTATTCTCTCAAAAGATTATTCTCAATCCAAAAGAGAAAGAAAAGAATCAACAAGAAGAAGACTTCACTGCTGCTGTGATGTGAAGGTCTAAAGAAGATTCAAAAGAAAGGCTCAGTAATCCACAAGATCACTATGCTTAAATCTGCAAGAAGAATAAAAAGACCTGCTATTTCAAATCTGTAATCTTCAAGTCTTTTCTTGTACAACAACAAACATTTCTGAATTATTTTGTAGGGTTCTTTGTGAACCTGAGTTTGTAGGATCTTGTGCTAGATCTGAGTTGGTAGGGTTCTGTGTGAGCCTGAAATTAGTAGTGTTCTGTGTGAGCCTGAGTATTGGTAGGATCTTGGTACAAATCTGAGTGCTTGGTAGGACTTGTAAAGTCTGAGAAAATTGTTGTAAGGTTTATATAACCTGAGTGTAAGCTTTTTTGTGTGAAGAGCTGAGGTAGGATCCTTTGTGATCTGAGTTGTACGATCTGCTGTATAGTGAAAAGATTTGAGTTTTGGAGAAGTTGTCTAGTCTAGCACACTGCTAGATAGGTGGGAGGCATATGGACTACCTCTAGACACAGTGTCTTGTAGAGAACCACAATAAACCTTGTGTGCTTTCTGTGTTGCATGTGTGCTCTGATGGATAAACTTTAAAGTAGCAAATAATATTGAAAACACCTAATCACCCCCTCCCTTCTAGGTGTAGATTACTGACAACCTATATCTTTCAATAAATAACAAAAAGATAACATTGGGGTGCCTCTCAAAAGAGTTTTGTTTATTGTAGCGTAGCTTCACCCATTTGGGGCTCAAGTTATAGGCGGAAGGATAATGAAATCATTCTTCTCGTTTGATATTTCTCCTAAAAGAAACAACTTCAGACAGTGCCCGTATACTTTGAAGGAGCCTTTTTCCGGATGGAAATGAGAACTGTCCCATATGACCAAACCTCTTTAACGATAAAGGGGCCAGACTATCAAAATGTTAACTTTTTCAGAAAAAGGCGAAGACGAGAGTTATAAAGGAGGACGAGATCACCCGATGAATTTTTTTAGGAAATTTATTTTTTTGCCGTGGTAAAACTTTGTTTGCTCCTTATAAATTTGTTGCTCTCGTACGCATTCGCGCGCCACTCTTCGAGTTCGTTCATTTGAAACCTTCTTTGCTCGGCTGCTAAAGTAGAATCAAGGTTTAAAATTAGAGCACCCAGAACGTGCGGTGCTCTAACTTGACCGGATGGTGGCATGACTTGCCATAAACCAATCGATATGGTGTACAACCGATGACAGTCTTGTACGCCGTTCGATAGGCCCATAATGCGTCATCTAGCTTAAGTATCCAATCCTTCCTAATAAGAGAAACTATTTTTTCTAATATCCGCTTCAACTAGCGGTTCAAGACTTCGACTTGGTCGCTCATTTGTGGGTGATAAGCAGTGGAGATCGTTGGAACATGGTCTTCCGCATCTCCTAGGTTTGAGAATAACAAATCCTATGTGTATTTGATCTTGTGTGTTTAAGTGTGCAGGATAACAAAGTCCACATGACTCAAGGATTACATAAGAAGGTTGCCCCCAAAGTTGAGCCATCAAATCCAAATCTCCTACTAGCGCTGGCGGTAGTACTAGCGCAGACGCTAGCTATCGTTCGACGAACTGTTAGCGGCCCTCGACGAAATGCTCATAACTGCCGTTCGACGAACTATTAGCGGCGCTCAACAAATTGCTCATAGCTGCGTTCGACGAAATTTCATTCGACAAACTCCTAGCGACGTTCGACGAAATCTCGTTCGACGAAATTTTCGTTCGACAAACTCTTAACAGCGTTCGATGAATTCTCGTTCGACGAAATATTGGATTAAGCGCAAATGTCGGGAGAACTTATAGAAGGAGATAGCGCCAGGCGATATCCGATAGCGCAGGTGATATCGAGGAGCACAGTAGGCAAGAGAGAAATGTTTCCTCTGATTGAAGATTCTGCCGCGCAGAATATGTCCTAATATAGGATAGCGCCGACGGTAGCACTAGCGCAGGCGCTAGCGCTGAGACTATAAAAAGGCCCCCTTGGCTCCGTCTTCCTCATCCTCTTGAGATCCAAAATTCCAGAGCTTCGTGCCACAGCATAGAGAGGAAGGTTCAGAGATATACTCCCACAAATCCATAAAGACTAAAGGAGATCCGTGGAGAAGATTTCAACACGCGTCATCATCATGACGAAAGACCGCATCGACTACGATCATACTCTGCGTCTTCGTCTACTTCTCCAAGAGATCCGCATAGAGGGAGTTTTTATATTATTGTCTTTTTATTTCACATCTTTTCTTGTAATCGTGTAGTAAATTCGCCTCGTGTTGGCGACTAGGTCTGGGTAGGACTTAAGGCAGAAATTCACCTCGTGTTGGCGACTAGGTCTCAGGTGTAGTTCTAGGGGGTGCTCGAGGCCATATCCGGGGAAGGGTTTGCTAGAGCAGCTTGAGGCCGTATCCGGGGAAGGATCGGCTAAAGCCAACCGGTTCATGGGGATACGAGTCGGTATAGAAAACAAAAAGAGTCTACTATTCATCGCCACCGATTTCTAGCATTATAGAAGTCAACTTTTATAAAACCTTATTTGATATTAATAAAGCATGTCTCTACTTTATTTCAATTATTTTACTTGACTTTTTGTTGTCTTAATCTTGCATTATTACAAAGCTTTTCAAAATATAAATTAAGTTTTTGAAAACCATTATTCACCCCCCTCTAAGGGCGCCTACCGATCCAACAAGTGGTATCAGAGCCAGGTTATTCCAAATCGGCTTAACAACCGGGAATAATGGCGTCTCATGATCTCGCTTCTACTAGTGGGGAAAATTTTTATGAAGAAGAAAAATCTCTTGCACCACCTTTATTCGAAGGAAGAAATTATAAAGGATGGAAAATTCTAATTGAAAAATTTATTAAGACTCTATATGTCGAAGTGTGGAATTTAGCCATTGTAAGACCTGCGGATGAATCAAATAAAAAGGAACGTCAACTAAATGCAAAAGCCAAACAATATTTATTTTGTGCTCTATCAAATGAAATTTTCAAATTAATATATTCTTTTTCTAGTGCATACAAAGTATGGCAATTTCTTGAAGAAATGAATGATTTTCCTCTCACAGGTATAGAACAAACACAGGAGGAGAAGGACATACAGGCATCCACTACTATTCAAGAAGATCTCTCTCGTAGCAAAGTCATGGAAACTAACTTGGAAAAAGAGAGCAATACATCAAGAGAAAAAGAAGATGAAAATTCATCTATGATGGAGGAAGGCCTAAAAGACAACGAAGGAACTTCATGCTCACATTTTGCCTCTACCAAAAGCGCTGTAAGAAAGTCTAAATCTTCTTCTTGTGTGATAACTTCCATCTATAGTTTCAACATACTAAAAACGGCTAAACATAAGATCAAGAAATTGAAAATCACTAATAAGAATTTACGTTTAGAAAATAAGAGGTTAAAAGCTAATGTTAATTTAGAATCAAATTGTGATGTGGCTTCACCATCTTGTCCTTTACTTGAAAACACAAAACCTTGTTTTGATTGTTATAATATTAAGGAAAAACTCATGGAACTTGAAAAGGATTTTATTTTAGTAAAAGAACAAAATGAAAAATTATGTTTAGAAAATTCATCTTTGATAAATGATTGTGCTAAGTACAAAGACTATAAAATTGAAATTAAAGAGATGGATGAAATATTTGATGAATATAGAAATAAATATCAAGATCATATAGATTCAATTGTTTCCACTCTTAAAAATAGCACAATCGCTTATAATAAAGCTAGACATAATTTAAAAATTAAAAATGATGAATTAAAATAAAAAATCAACTTGCTTATGAAAATTGTAAATACAAATTCACAATATCAAACTATATCTAAAAATAAGTTGAATATGAAGATGAACATCTTACCTAAGTTTAAAAAAGGGAGTAAGGAACATAAAGGATTTGTAAATCAAAATCAAAATCACCATTATTTACAAAATTATGTATCTCCTAAAGTAAATTCAAATATGCAAAAATTTCCTATGAAAAATGATTTCAAATGTCATCATTATTTTAAGCCTAAATTTAATGAATATGGAAATTTAATGCAAAATTATAATATTAAACCTAAGTATGAGTGGAGACCCAAAATTAAAAATGAAACATTAACTCCACTTGAAAGGGTCCATTCGTACTTGTCTCCCCAAAAGCCATCTCGCTATATTTGGGTACCCAAAGGAACCATCCCACATGGTCCCCTTTGGATACCTAAAACTCTTATTCATTAGGTATTATCAAATGCATGAAGTAGAAACTTTTCAAAATAAGATATACAAATTTCTACTTCATGATGTGCTTTAATGTCCTTTTTATTTTATTTTTGTTGTTTTCCTTTTGAACTATCATGTCATGGTCATCCTATATAGTATTGAAAATATGATCCTATCTCTTAAAAGCTTAATATGTTTCTAAAATCAAATTGATCAAAATTCAAAAGACATATCTAATTTTGATGACCTATCTATCTCTCTCATATTCATTATATATAAATATCTTTTATTATTCATATAAATCAAATTCCAAATTTACTATAAGATATTTTAAAATTAAATAAAGTCATTAGGCTATTAAGCTTTTTAGCCTTCACCAACAAGTGGTTTAGAGAAATAACATAATCTACAAGAAAGTTCAAGATCTAAATGAAAGCTCAACTTTCAATATGGTTATCTTTGTTCGCAACAAAAAAATTATATTGTGTTCACTCCTTAATGTCAAACATGATCTAAACCATCACTATTGTTCACCTATCAAAAATCACATATATATATTAATTAGTTAAAAAGAAAATCACTGAAATGTATTGAAAGAATTTACCCTCATAATGAATATTGAATTCACAAGCACCACTATGATCTATTGATGTCCTTTGCTAAAATTCTCTAACATCATAAGTCATATCAAAAGTCTTCTAAAAATAATTATTTCTATCACATTTATGTGAATTATAATTGATATATTAACTGATGACAATTGATATTATAATGGTTGGTGTATATTGTGATTTATTTCTAGTTTAGACCTTTGAATCATCTTGATATCAAATCCAATAAAATCGTCACTCCATTCTATGTCTAAAATTTGAATCTCTATTGTTACATACATGCAACATTGTATCAACAAACCTTGATATAACATTAATCTCAAACTTATCATACTAACACTGTCGCCTAAAGAAGATTTGTGTCTATGTTAGGATTTATTTGTTTACCAAGATATACAGGCTGGGTATTCTCATCTAGGGCTTATCCATGGTATTATTATGCATGAACATTATTGTTAATCACTAAAATCATGCATATTTGATTTGTTCATTCATGTCCTCTCATGCTTACATTTCCTATCATTTTCAAACTACATTGGTAAATATAAGCCTTAAAAATATTGAAATGGAGATATAATAAAATATATCACTTGCAAAGTTTATTTGGAAAAGTCATATACAAAATCGCTAATGTTTCATGCAATTTGGACTATCTAGACATCTCCTAAAATTCTGAAATTTCAGCATGAAACTACTATTGGGACACTTAATCAAGATCAATAATTAAAAATTTCAAAATCATAAAAAATCGTGTACTGTTTCCCGCGCTAGCGCTAATGACGGCGCTAACGTACTTATTTGGTTTTCTGTATTTTTAAAATTTTGAAAAATTCTTAAAAATATATCAATCTATGTGTACTATTTATTTCTGCACTTCTGCTTTTATTTCATTTTTGAAAAATCAAATACAAAAATACAAAAGCCAAATTACAAAAAATATGTTTTGCCTTTTTTTGGTTTGTTTGTCATTTGTTTAAATTCTATTTCTAAAAGCAAAAATCAAATACAAAAATATAAAACAAAAAAATTATATCAAAAATTATTATTTTGAACTTAACTGTTTATTTACATGTATCTTGCGAAAGGGTGATTTGGGCTATCATCCCATCATATCACCTAGTACCGGGCGAACCTCTCACAAGGTAGTCCTCGGGAAGTTCAAGATCAATCTTATGAGTTCAAACTTTAAATTATCAAAAATACTGTATGGACATCATTGAGAAAATCAAGCATGATTTAATCTATTATTTAGAACTTCTATAATGTTGCAATTTATCTTTTCTGTTGAAACCGATTTCTCGATCTCTTGTGGAGCTCGGGGCCCTCACCGAAATGAGGGGCAGCTAGCCCTTACCGGTCCCTCGGGAGAGGTAAGGCCGACAATTCGAGCAAAGAACAAAGACCCTAGTCTTAGCGAGGAGGTCCCTCCACTAACCCGGAAGATCGTCGAGCGCTTCCCCTCCCAAGCCAAAGCTAAGACTCGGGCACCTTGGAGAGCTAGAGAGCCCAAACCAAAGCGACCTAGGGAGAGAAGAGCTCAAAGATAATGAACCGGTCTCTTCCAAGGTGCCCTTCAAGGTCTATTTATAGATTTTGGTTTTGTGGTCTGTCAATAGCCAACTCCCGCTATCCGTTCTTACTGTCCGCACCCCAAATTGGTCTGCCAACAGCCAAACTCCGCTGTCCGGAGGGGCTAACCGCAGACCACCAGGGGTTTTCTGGTAAAAGACCATCCCCACTACCAGCGAACCCGAGACCCTCGACCTGTTCAGAGAACATGAGGTTCGCCAAGGCCACCCAACGAGCTCCTTCGGCTGGCTGGCTCGCCTCTTCCCGGGCTCGCCCCCACCTGGGCTCGCCCTCGGTCGCCTGGCGAACTCCTTCGGCCGGCTGGCTCGCCTGTCTCTACGGCTCGCCCGCTGAACCACTCCTTAGCGGGTCGAGCTCGCCAAAATGGCTAACTGTACCCCAGAAATGGCTATTTGCACCCCAAGGGCCCGGACCTGCCCAGCGAGCTCCTCCGACCGGCTGGCTCGCCTCTTCCCGGGCTCGCCCCCATCTGGGCTCGCCTTCGGTCGCCTGGCGAACTCCTTCAGCCGACTGGCTCGCCCGGTCGTGCGAACTTGGAACCCCTTTCCTGGCGAACATCGGGGTTGTACACAATCCCCGCTCTTCGCGAGGTTGTCTTGAGCTCGCGAAGAAACATCCAACCCTGGTGTTCGCCGATTCGGCTGACGTGGCGGGAATCTTGTGGTGGGTCCCATGCCCAAAGCTATAAATACCGTCCGCCGTGGCTAGTGATCAAGCTTTTTCTTCCCCATCATCCTCGCAGAAAACAACTTCTCAGAATGTCCTTCACGCTGAGCGCGCGAGATCGACTGAAGGCTTCAAGAGAGATGGCGAAGGCCCAGGTCGCCGAGCGCAACGCATGGATGTTCAACTTGGCCACATCTCCTTCCCCACAGCCTAAGAAGGCCAAGACGGTTCGGAGGTCGCAGGGGGAGGACGTGTCGTCGCCTCCTGCCTCGCCCCCGCCGCCGGATACCGGGCTCGCACAACAGGTATTCTTCGTCTAGACTTTTTACATCGCCTACCCATTTACTCCTTTTCCTCTCGCAGAACCCTCCACCCGAGGAACGTATGGCGGGCCTCATGCTGACCTCCTCTCGCCCTCCGTCCCCCGCAAGGTTGGGATCGCTAGATGCTGGGACCGGGACTTCGACTCAGTAGGCGCCGACCTCGCAACCCCGTAAGTCATGCGTATCCTCCCTTATCTCCGCTTAAGTCTGTGTGATATCTACACGTTGGTGGCCTATGCAGATACCCCACCGCTGAGTCCCAAGGAGAAAGTCTCCACCCCGGTGCACTCGCCGGTCCCGCCTAAGGTTAACGTGGCGACCCCTGGCTTCGGCCTGATGGGCAGGCGAAGTCCAGGCGGCTCGCTTCTCGACGGCGCCCAAGTCGCGGAGAGAGTGGTGTACCCTCCTGGTCTGGGGAAACCCCACGTCCCGGGATTCCGCGAAAACTTCCAGGGTCGGCCGGAGTCTTCGCGCAAGCCCCGTCACGAGTCCCCCTTCTTGCCAGGTTAGCATGTTTTCGCGAGCTCTCACCTCTTGCTCGTCCCCTGATCCTACTAACTCTTCCTTCGCTGAAATCTCAGGAGCCACCCCTGAGTCAGAGCACGGGAGGATGGAGATGTCACCACCGCCTTCGCCTAGCCAGATTGAAGACTTCCTGGGTGACCCTGGCGACCCCGTGCGGATGAAGAGTCGGGTGTCCGAGGTGCTTCAGAAACAAGGCATGATGTTACGCGAGTTGGAGGAGCGGTATGACGCGGACCGGGCTGCCTTTGACGAGAGATTCGCCGTGTTGGAAGACGCGAATGTGCGCTTGATCGCCGAGGCGGAGCCGGTGCCTCGCGCAGATGTTACCTCGCCCGGCGTGCACATCTCGCGGGGCGAGGATCAAGCACACCTAATCCTGCGCCAGTTTAAAGCGCTTCGCGAATACCATTATCCGAGAGTGCCGCCGCGTGCGGGCAAGCGAGGTCGGGGTTGCTGGAAATGGCTTCCTTAACCCTGAGGCTGCCGCGGGTTTAATTCTACTATCCTTTTGCTTTTATTTCTTTCATGACGTCTGTTGAACAATATCTGGTGTGGTAATATTCGCGAGTCCGTCGCGACTCGCCTTTTATCATTTTTCCTTTTTAATTTTTCCCTTTATTTCTGTGGTGTGCATGTGGTTTATTCAGTTCGTCCGCTGTGTTTGATATGATCGCCCTCGCGGAGCGCTTGCGAGCTTCTGTGCAACGCTATGCCCGGACCCCTTTTCTTCGCGGGCCGGCATTGGGCGGGACTCAATTACCGCGCGACGGTGAGCCCTGGCTCGCAAGACTGCAGTCCCTTTGAGCAGAAATCTACTTTATTTTAGCTATCCACACTCCCGACGCTTCGATTCCCTTGCCCACCCGAATTTCTTATAAATAGTTCGGATTCACTTTCCTACCCGTTGCATTTATTTCTCCAGTCTTCTCGCGTCTACGCCCATCTCCGTTCTCGCAAGATCGTGCTCGCGTTCGCTGCTTGTAAGTTGCCTCTTCCTGACTCGATGCGGACGAATCAACAAATGGGAGTGGATGGCGAGAGCGAGGGGCGGTCAAAATGCGCCTCAGCGTTTCAAGCCCACGAGTTCTACTGCGCGAACATCACAACCGAGGAGTATAAACTCGCTGTGGACCGCTATCTCCCGGAGGGTTATTCGGCTCGCTGTCCGAGTGAGAGATCTACATTGAACGAGACCGGGGCTGACGAGCTCGCGATCCCCATCGCGCACTTCGAGAATGGGTTGCGACTCCCTTTGTGGCCTGAAATTCGTCAGGTACTTCGCCCAGCCTTCTCGCTGCTTCGTGCCTGCTATAGCAACTTTCTCATCGTTCTTTGTAGGTGTTGCGGTATTATGGGGTGTTACCGAGCCAGTTGACCCCAAATGCGATCGCGGATATTGTCGCGTTCGCCAGTTACCTGCGGGAGGAGAGGATCGAGTTCAGCCTCCTCATTTTCCGCAAGGTATTTTCCTTCCGCGCCTTCCGAGACGGGACCACCTATTTCGCGAGTCAGCACGTCACCGTCTGCGAGACGGTGAACAAGAGTCACTATTGGACCCAGAAGTTCCTCCTGGTGAAGGGATCCTTCGACAATCTCCACTTCACCCCCCTCCAGCGGGATGACGCTACTTACCGCCCTCCGAGCTCGCTGAGTGGTGCCGACGCCAAACTTCTCCAATACCTCTCCGGCAAGAACTTTGCAGTCGCCTATCTGCGGCGCAATGTCGACTCGCTACTCGCCGTTCCTCAAGGGGAAGGTAGGGCTCGCTCTCGCCCCACTCTCCTCTCCTTTCTTCGTTGTATAACGCCTTTACTTTACAGGCGAGCGCGAGATCCCTGTTAATCCCCCGCACGCACAAGGCATCACTCTCACGGCGGACACCCTCGCGACCGCGGCGGCAGAGGCTTGCCGCGATCTTCCCGCCGTCGGATCCGGCAAGAAGCGGCCCCCTTCTGCGAGTCAGCCGGGTTCGCGGTCCTCCTCCAAGAAGTTGAAGGGAAAGACCCTCGCTACCAAGGATAGGAGCGCGGTCGTCTATCTAAGCGAGACCGACGGCTCGCCTCCTTCCCCTGCGAAAAAGCCTGACCCCCCGGCGGACCAGGGCGCTGGGAGTTCTTCCGTGACCCCCCAACCCAAAGGCCACAGGAACTTCGGTCTGGGCGAGAGAGTTTCTGACATCCTCGGCGAACCCCTACTCGCTTGGGACCCCAATGCCAACCGGATTTCCTGCTCCACCCTTCACCCCTCCTGGGTGGAGCTCGGTAAGGCCGGGGAGGAGGCGTTCTCTCTCTCCTTCGGCTTATATGGCCGCGAGGACGCCGCTGCTTATAAAGATATGGGGCCACGGCAACTGGTCTATGAAGAAATGCGAGCCCAGTTCCGTTCGACGGAACTCGCGCATATGGCGGGGCGCCGCTATCTGCAGGCAGATAGGGATATCCGCGTGTACAGGGAGGAGCTTAAGAGAGCTCGCGAAGAGATCAAGGGCCTTAAGGAGAGGGAGGAGGTGACGGAAAGCCTTCTCGCCGGGATGCAGGGCAAGATGGTAAGTGACCCTCGGGTCTCTTTTCTTTGCCGTTTGCGACCTCTAGCCTTCTCTTAACTCATTTGATGCTCAGGATGCCGACGTAGCAACCAAGCTTCTCGCTCGCAACGGTGAGCTGGAGTTGGAGAATACTATGCTGAAGACCCGGGTGGACGAGCTGGTTCGCAGCGTGTTACCTCCTTCTCCTGGGCGAGCCGGTTCTCAACAGAGGGCTGCCGAAGGCGAGGAACAGAGACGGCGAGATGCGCAGGAGGTCGCCAATCTCGTCTTCACGACCCTTAAGAATGCGAGTCTACTCGCGGAAGACGTGATGGAGTTTACGGCTGAAGACGTCTGCCCGGACCTGTTCGACTTGGCGCCGTGGTTGGGGGTCCGCAAGAACGGCGAGGGCCCCCCAGAATGAACCCTTTTAGCTTCTCCTCCCCAAATGTACATTATTCTTTTTGGGCTGGCGAGATCGCCGCCGAACATAGAAAAATCTTGAGTAATGCTAGTTATAATTTTTTCGTTGGTGTTTATGTGCATGCTCGCGTCTCTTTGTTCTTTCTCTCGCATTTGATCTTTCTTCTGCTCATGACAAGTTAAGCGGCAGTGCCCCCGGAAGGCCCGCGGATGCGGGTGTCTGGGCTCGCCTTCGCCGGGGTTCTCTTCTTATGGGTCTCGCGAGCCCAGGCTGTCATCGCCCGCGGGTATTGCCCGGCGAACTCGACCTTGGCGAGCTGAGGCATCGGCATTCTGCGAACCAAAAACCCCCTGACTCTAGTGTCTCGACCCGTTACCTCAGGCCTTACCTGCCTCAATCCTTTCAATTTTGCGAACCAAACCCTTCTGGCTCTACCACTTCAATCTGTTATCTTAGCCCTTGACCCTTATTACCAGCCTTTCCCGAGATCAACCAGAACCCCTCGTCTAGGTGAGAGCCCGGGAGCGGAATCGATCTGGGGCATTCCAGCACCAATATATCCAACCTTGCCAGCCTCTCCAGAGATCAACCAGAACCCCCCGTCTAGGTGAGAGCCCGGGAGCGGAATCGATCTGGGGCATTCCAGCACCAATGTGTCCAACCTTGCCAGCCTCTCCAGAGATCAACCAGAACCCCCCGTCTAGGTGAGAGCCCGGGAGCGGAATCGATCTGGGGCATTCCAGCACCAATATATCCAACCTTGCCAGCCTCTCCAGAGATCAGCCAGAACCCCCCGTCTAGGTGAGAGCCCGGGAGCGGAATCGATCTGGGGCATTCCAGCACCAATGTGTCCAACCTTGCCAGCCTCTCCAGAGATCAACCAGAACCCCCCGTCTAGGTGAGAGCCCGGGAGCGGAATCGATCTGGGGCATTCCAGCACCAATGTGTCCAACCTTGCCAGCCTCTCCAGAGATCAACCAGAACCCCCCGTCTAGGTGAGATCCCGGGAGCGGAATCGATCTGGGGCATTCCAGCACCAATGTCCAACCTTGCCAGCCTCTCCAGAGATCAACCAGAACCCCCCGTCTAGGTGAGAGCCCGGGAGCGGAATCGATCTGGGGCATTCCAGCACCAATGTCCAACCTTGCCAGCCTCTCCAGAGATCAACCAGAACCCCCCGTCTAGGTGAGAGCCCGGGAGCGGAATCGATCTGGGGCATTCCAGCACCAATGTCCAACATTGCCAGCCTCTCCAGAGATCAACCAGAACCCCCCGTCTAGGTGAGAGCCCGGGAGCGGAATCGATCTGGGGCATTCCAGCACCAATGTGTCCAACCTTGCCAGCCTCTCCAGAGATCAACCAGAACCCCCCGTCTAGGTGAGAGCCCAGGAGCGGAATCGATCTGGGGCATTCCAGCACCAATATATCCAACCTTGCTAGCCTCTCCAGAGATCAACCAGAACCCCCCGTCTAGGTGAGAGCCCGGGAGCGGAATCGATCTGGGGCATTCCAGCACCAATGTGTCCAACCTTGCCAGCCTCTCCAGAGATCAACCAGAACCCCCCGTCTAGGTGAGAGCCCGGGAGCGGAATCGATCTGGGGCATTCCAGCACCAATGTGTCCAACCTTGCCAGCCTCTCCAGAGATCAACCAGAACCCCCCATCTAGGTGAGAGCCCGGGAGCAGAATCGATCTGGGGCATTCCAGCACCAATGTCCAACCTTGCCAGCCTCTCCAGAGATCAACCAGAACCCCCCGTCTAGGTGAGAGCCTGGGAGCGGAATCGATCTGGGGCATTCCAGCACCAATGTCCAACCTTGCCAGCCTCTCCAGAGATCAACCAGAACCCCCCGTCTAGGTGAGAGCCCGGGAGCGGAATCGATCTGGGGCATTCCAGCACCAATGTCCAACCTTGCCAGCCTCTCCAGAGATCAACCAGAACCCCCCGTCTAAGTGAGAGCCCGGGAGCGGAATCGATCTGGGGCATTCCAGCACCAATGTCCAACCTGCTGCGGCCCCAGTACAGCAGTAGTTATAAGCATTATATACGAAAAAAGAAGAGTAAGCCACTTATTAAATAACATGACAAAGCGTTCAAGGGTAGAATCGTTTCAAGTCATCCCCACTCCGGGCTCGGTCGAGAGGTACCCCTTCCACATTCTGGAGGTGATACCCTCCCGACTTGAGTACCTCGCTTACAATATATGGGCCTTCCCAGTTGGGGTTAAGCTTACCCACTGTGGCCCCTCTGCCGGCCGCATCGACCTTCTTCAGGACTAGGTCCCCTTTCTGAAAGTGCTTGATCCGGATATGTTTGTCGAAATATCGAGCCATCCGCCGTTTGACCTCTTCCTGTCTGATGGTGGCCAAGTCCCGGAGTTCTTCCACCAGGTCCAAAGACAGCCTCTGCTCTGCGTTGTTGCCCTCTAGCCACCCTTCGTCCCCCTCGCTTGCAGCGATCACCCGGGGGGTCTTCACCTCAAACTCTATGGGGAGGACGGCCTCGGACCCGTGAGAGAGCTTGAATGGAGTCTCCCCAGTGGCGGTATTCGGAGTAGTCCTCATTGCCCAGAGGACGGAGGGTAGCTGTTCCACCCAGTTTCCTCGAAGGTTCTCCACTTTCATTTTTAGTAGGTTGACGATTATTTTGTTCGCCCCCTCCACCTGCCCATTGCTCCTCGGGTGGTGGACCGATGCGAACCTGAGATCAATGCCGAGCTGGGTGCAGAAACCGACAAACTCTTCACTAGCAAACTGCGGCCCGTTGTCCGTCACTATAGCTAGAGGGAGTCCATGCCTGCAAATTATCTCCCCCACACAAAATTCCTTACAACCTGAGAGGTTACCTTGGCGAGTGCTTTCACTTCTACCCACTTGGAGAAATAGTCGATCATGACCAGCAGGAACTTCCTCTGGCCGCTGGCTTGGGGGAAGGTACTGACCAGGTCCAGCCCCCATATGGCGAAGGGCCAGGGAGCCGTGATGGTCCGGAGTCTTTGGGCTGGGAGGAGCTGGAGTGGAGCATAGAGCTGGCATTTTGGACATTTCCTTGCGAACTCAGCCGCGTCTTTGCTGAGAGTGGGCCAGAAGTAGCCTTGCCTCAATACTCTCCCTTCCAGGGTCCGACTCCCGGAGTGACTGCCGCACTCCCCAGAGTGGATTTCTTCCAGCACTCTCGGGACCTCCTCTTCGGAGACACAACGGGCCAGGAGTCCCGAGAGGGTCTTTCTATATAGCCCCCCTGCATGCAAAGAGTAATAGGCGGACTTATACCTGAAGCGTCTCTTGTCCACATCCTCTCCAGGGAACTGCTCGGAGGATAGGAAGGTGATGAACGGATCCATCCATGAGGCTTGTTGATCCACTTCCATCAATTCTCCTTCCTCGATGGAGGGCCGGAAGAGTTCCGAAGTCATCCCCCCCGCTCGGGGACCGAACATGGCTAGGAGATCCGCCTGGGTGCTCTCCTCCCTCGGCACGTGCTTGATCGAGAAGGTGCGGAACTGCCCGATGACCCCCTTAACCTTTTCCAGGTATAGTAGGAGGGTTGGATCCTTTGCTTCAAACTCTCCTTTGATCTGGCATGCTACCACCATGGAGTCCGTGGAGACCTCCACGTCCTGCACACCCAGTTCCCGGGCCAGCCGAAGGCCCGCTATCACTGCTTCGTACTCAGCCTGGTTGTTGGTGATTGGGAAATGGATGTTTAAGGCTTGTTCAATCCGAGTCCCCTGAGGACTCACCAGGACTATTCCCCCTCCATAGGAGTATTTTCCCAATGCTTCGTCCACCAACATCTTCCATGCTTCTGGGGGAGGTGGCTCGTGCTCCCCCACTTCGGCCGCGTAGTCGGCCATGAAGTCTGCCACCGCTTGTGCCCGGATGGATGTCCTGGGTACGAACTTGATGTTGAATTCGCTTAACTCCACGGACCACTTTGCCAACCTTCCTGAGTGCTCCACCCCTTCCATGATTTTGCGGAGCGGATGGTCCGTCACTACTTTGATTGAATGGGCTTGAAAGTAGGGCCGGAGCCTCCGGGCCGACACCACCAATGCGAAGGCTAATTTTTCTAGGATCGGGTACCGGAGTTCCGCCCTCTTCAGCACTCGGCTGACGTAGTAGATTGGGAACTGTTTCTTCCCCTCCTCCCGGATCAGCACGGAACTTACTGCTTCGGATCCTACCCCTAGGTATAGGGACAGGTCTTCCCCTGGCTTCGGTCCCTGGAGCAGAGGGGTTTGAGTGAGCTGTTCTTTCAGAGCCTGGAAGGCCTTCTCGCATTCTGGGGTCCATTCAAACTTCTCGTTTCCCCGCAGTACTTTGAAAAAAGGTGCACATTTTTCTCCCGCTTTGGAGAGGAATCTGCTGAGCCCAGCCAATTTCCCCGTAAGGCTCTGAACCTCCTTCGGATTTCTCGGCGACTCCAACTCCATCACCGCTTTAACTTTGTCCGGGTTGGGCTCCACTCCTGTGGGGGTGAGCAAATGGCCCAGGAACTTCCCTCGGCTCGCCCCGAAGACACACTTCAAGGGATTGAGCTTCATCTTGTACCGCCGCAGGGTCCCAAATGTCTCTTCGAGGTCGCGGAGGTGAGTCTCGAGGTCTCGGCTCTTAACCATGAGGTCGTCGACATAGACTTCTAAATTTCTTCCTTTCTGCTCGCGGAAGACCCTATCCATCATCCTTTGGTACGTAGCCCCTGCGTTCTTGAGCCCGAAGGGCATCATCTTGTAGCAATAACATCCATCCCCCGTGATGAAGGAAACATCCTTGATGTCCGGGGGATGCATGCGGATTTGGTGGTAACCTGAAAAAGCATCTAAGAAAGACATTACAGAAAAACCAACGGCTGAGTCAACCAGCGCGTCGATCCTGGGCAGGGGGTAGCAATCTTTCGGGCATGATTTATTAAGAAGCGAAAAGTCGATACACATACGCCACTTACCTCCTCCCTTCCTTACCATAACGACGTTGGAGACCCAGCCTGGATACTGGATCTCCGATACAAACCCAGCCTGCAGGAGTTTGCCCACCTCTTCGCGGATGGGTCCTTCTAGCTTGTCTGCGACGGCCCTCCTCTTCTGACGGATGGGGCGGGCACCGGGGTCGAGGTTGAGGCGATGGCACGCCACATCCGTGTCGATCCCGGGCATTTCCGCGGCGCTCCAAGCGAAGACGTCCACGTTCTTTTGTACGCAAGCCAGAATCTCCGCTTGAACTCCTGGGCTGAGTTCTCCGCTGACCCGGACTTTTTCCACCACCCCCACCGGGTGATGACCTCGAGCTCCACGACCTCGTCCACAGCCTCCAACCGGGACTGCTCTTTCCAAGCCCTTTCCTCTTCGGCACAAGTGGGAGCCTGGGTCTCTTCCGCGACTTCCTTCTCTACCACCATCAGCTCTTCCGCCCTTCCCTCCTGGGCCTTCTCCTCATCTTCCTTTCCTTCCGCCCGGGGTACCTCAGCTACCCCTTCCTGGGCATGAACTTCATCTCCCTCCTTCTCTTCTGCTACCTCCAAACCTCTGGCTTCGGCCGCCTCCTCCATCATCTTATCCCACTCCTCAGCTTCTCCCATCCAGGAGATGGTGTTGACAGCCGTCACGTAGCACTGTCTTGCCACCTTGAGATCCCCCCTGACCCGCACTGGACCCCTCCGTCGTTGAACTTGAGGCACTGATGAAAAGTGGAAGGGACGCAGCGGAACGCGCTGATGAGCGGCCGTCCGAAGATGGCGCTGTAACTGCTCGGGGCGTCCACTATGACAAAACGACAGTTCCGGGACTGCCCACCCAGGGTCACATGAAGCCCTACTCCTCCTTCTACTTCCTTCCTCTCCCCCGAAAATCCGAACAGAGGGCCATCTGAGGCCAACACCCTTCTGGGTTCCACCTCCATCTTGTCGAATGCCTTCTTGAAGATGACATTGACCGAACTCCCATTGTCCACTAGGATTCGGGAGACGGTGAAGTTCTCGATCTCCGTCTGGATGACCAGCGCATCGCAGAACGGGTCCTCGTAGCTCGGCATGTCCTTCTGGGTGAAAATAATTTTTTCGGCCGGGGGTGGAGCGGTGGATGTTGACGCCACGCTCCGGTGGTAGATGGTATGGAGACTAGCCTTGCGGGTTGCCTCCACCCCTACCCCCCCCATGGATCACTCCGATCCCTCCTCTATTCCCCAGATCTGCTCTATCCTCACACCTTTCCTCCTCCTCCTCTCGAGGTTCCACCTCCACGATCCTTAATGGCTGCTGCTGTGGTGGCGTGGGCGCTCTGCCCCTCTTCACCTCCAGGAGCTCCGGACAGGTGTCCGTTGAGTGGCCTTCCACATCGTGGAAGACGCAATATGGCGCCGCCACTTCCCTTGCCTCGGTCTCTGCCACCCTATTCCTTCTTCTCCTAGCGGCCGCCGTTTCCGCTTCTCCCCCCTTCCCCTTCCTCTTCCCCGGCCAATTGCCATGGCCTGTTGAGGCGGGGGGGGGGGGGGGGGGGTAACTGCATTGGGCCCTGCCTCCACCCCAACTGGGGGGGTCTCCATTGACCTTCGAAACGGTTACCCCTTCCTGGGTCGTAACCCCTTCCCTGCCCCTGCATTCCCCCACCTTGCGGCCTCCATCCCCCCTCCGGGGCCCGGGGCTCTTCCCTTCTTCTGACCTCTTGCTGCCTCATCTCCGGCTCACTGAGCTTTGCTAGCCTCTTGGTGAGCTCTGGGTTGGCTTCTTCGCTTGCTACTTCCTCTGCCACCCTCTCCATCAGCTCCTCATAGGAGACGGGGGCCTTCCTCTTCAACGCCATCTTGAAAAAACTTTCCTTCAACCCGACCGTGAAGGCGAGTTGAAGTGCAAACCCAGGCACCTCCTGAGTGAGCTGCACTTCCTCCTGGAACCGATCCGCATACTGAGCCAACGTCTCCCTGGACTCCTGCTTCACCGCGAAGAGGGAATCAGCGTCCTTCTTCCTCCTTTTTGAAGTTGAAAATCTCAACAAAAAACTTCGGCGCAGGTCCTCGAACGCGTAGATAGAGCCTGCCGGAAGTGAATGAAACCAGTCCCTGGCCTTCTCCTTGAGAGTGACGGCGAAGAGCCGACACTTGAAGGCATCGGACATCGGCCTGATGGAGACCGAGTCCTCGAAAGACTGCAGATGCTGAACTGGGTCATCTCTGCCATTGTAGTACACTCTATCCCATTCTCCGAATCCCGCTGGAACGGGTGCAGACAACACCAATTCGCAGAAGGGACTTCCCCCTCCTGCCATCTTTTCTCGCTCGGCTCGCGGACCTAGCTCGCTCGCCAAGCTTGGGATCGCACTCGCGAGGGCGACGCTCGCCTGAACCACCCCGACTGTCGCCGCACCCTCCTGGCGCGCGCTCTCCTGCGCCGCGCTCGCCGGGGCAGGGCTTGTCGGCACCGAACTCGCCGGCGCGGAGCTCGCCAACACCGGGCTCGCCGGACTGGCGAACATCACTCGCCCTTCCCTGTCATGTCCTGGTTCAACGGCAACTTCTTTTCCAGCCCTTCCTCCTAGTGCCCTCTCGCCGACTACTGTTGGGGGGTGGTCGCCTGAGGTGCCGGGGTCGCAAACTCACTTCGCAGAGCCGTGACCGTGAACCCCAAGGTGTCGAGCACCTCCTTTCTGAAATCCGCGAACATCCTAGCCATCGCTTCCCGAGGGGTCTCGCCGAACTCCTCGCCCTGCTCTTCATCTCCCGCCATAACTCTTCTCTGGGACTTTCTTGAACCAGCCACGCTCCACGCTCACTGCACCAAAATGTTGAAACCGATTTCTCGATCTCTTGTGGAGCTCGGGGCCCTCACCGAAATGAGGGGCTGCTAGCCCTTACCGGTCCCTCGGGAGAGGTAAGGCCGACAATTCGAGCAAAGAACAAAGACCCTAGTCTTAGCGAGGAGGTCCCTCCACTAACCCGGAAGATCGTCGAGCGCTTCCCCTCCCAAGCCAAAGCTAAGACTCGGGCACCTTGGAGAGCTAGAGAGCCCAAACCAAAGCGACCTAGGGAGAGAAGAGCTCAAAGATAATGAACCGGTCTCTTCCAAGGTGCCCTTCAAGGTCTATTTATAGATTTTGGTTTTGTGGTCTGTCAATAGCCAACTCCCGCTATCCGTTCTTACTGTCCGCACCCCAAATTGGTCTGCCAACAGCCAAACTCCGCTGTCCGGAGGGGCTAACCGCAGACCACCAGGGGTTTTCTGGTAAAAGACCATCCCCACTACCAGCGAACCCGAGACCCTCGACCTGTTCAGCGAACATGAGGTTCGCCAAGGCCACCCAACGAGCTCCTTCGGCTGGCTGGCTCGCCTCTTCCCGGGCTCGCCCCCACCTGGGCTCGCCCTCGGTCGCCTGGCGAACTCCTTCGGCCGGCTGGCTCGCCTGTCTCTACGGCTCGCCCGCTGAACCACTCCTTAGCGGGTCGAGCTCGCCAAAATGGCTAACTGTACCCCAGAAATGGCTATTTGCACCCCAAGGGCCCGGACCTGCCCAGCGAGCTCCTCCGACCGGCTGGCTCGCCTCTTCCCGGGCTCGCCCCCATCTGGGCTCGCCTTCGGTCGCCTGGAGAACTCCTTCAGCCGGCTGGCTCGCCCGGTCGTGCGAACTTGGAACCCCTTTCCTGGCGAATATCGGGGTTGTACATTTTCAAACTACTTTGAACATTGCTTTCATCATGCTTTGATATATCTATTAATATGTGCATCAATTATTTTGAAAAAGTTGTGTAGAACTATGCGTAGCATGCCTCTAAGTATGAGTAAATGTTTTATGTTTGATAATGATCGCTATTCACTCACTTATTTTGGCATTGTCTACTTATGTGTTTAATCTAAGAATGCTTGTGTATGTTTTGTAATAGTACAATGAATTAAAATTACACAAGTATCTTACCTACACAACCTTTGTTTGCACTTTAAAAGTTAAGAAAAGTGGTTATGTTTTTCATAAATTATATTGATTTGCAAAACAAGTGTATTCAGAGAACTTTGTTCAAAACAAAAATCATAAAATAATGTGACAAAGAAAATCCACCAAGCACTACTTGAACCTCCTGATAAGTCTTAATAAGCGTTGTGAGGTTGAGCACCTTGGAAAGAATAGTAAAGTATCTTGCGCAAATCAAATCTTTCTTTCAAAATAAAAACCACTTACTCTTAAGTACACCGGATCACGAGTCTCAACAGTAAAAGTAAAATATGTGAACCCCCAAGCACTACTTTGCACCCTGATAAGTCTTAATGAGCATTGTGTGTGCAAAGCACCTTGGTAGTTGTACATTTTTTGTTTGTGCATTAAAGTGTGTGGAAGTGAAATTATTTGTGTTTTATTGTGCTCTTCACTTTACATATCCCTTGTATTTTTGATTAAAACATTTGTTTACTCTATTCAAAATACACTTATGTGCACATCATTATCTTCCATAACACTTCTTCTCATGAGTATTGGATCCTAATGCAAATTCTATACTACTCTTTATTTATGAAATGCACTAGATAACCCAGCATGCTTTATACAATGTTTGGTATGTTTTGAATTTGTGAATTAAAATAACATTGTAGTAATCTTTTTAATAACATTATTTCATGCTTGGTTACATTATTGTTAAATTTAAAGATTTTAATTGAACAAAGATTTACAAAAACATCTTCTTTATGAAATTTAACTCATATATTTCTATGGATCATCATTGATTACATTAAGATGTTCTTGTATTTCGATAAGTCTTCCGCATCGTAACCATATAATTGTTTTACCTTGCGCTTTCATGCTCATTTAAAGTCTTTTATTTGTGTGCATCATCACTTGAATCTTCAAATTCCTTTCTTGCAACAAGTGGTAGACTTGCTTGGTAAACTTTATTTTGGTTGCTTTTAACATGAATATTTTTTTTGCTATAAAACTCTGATTTATTTCTATGAACATTTTGTTATATTAAAAACTCTGATTTATTTCTATGAAAATATTTTTATATTAAAAACTCTGATTTATTTCTATGAAAATATTGTAATGCTAAAACTCTGATTTATTAATGGACTTCAAAATAGCTGTGTGAGTGTTTTCATAAATTCAAATAAAAATATAAATCCATAGGCTATGTCATTAGATTTAAAATGCTTAAATGTTTCCAATAATTATTATCCATGACTTCATATCTCACCATAGCGGGGGCGTAGGGTTGTAGACATTAGATAACCTTATCTCTAGTCATGTCTTGTCCTTAACCGGGGAGGGTTCCAGTGGGGCCTTGCGAGGCACTGGGGGGAAAGAGTGTTAGGTTGAGTTTTGTCTAGTGTTTGCATATGAGACTAACACCCCAACCTACGACATGTTTGCACATCCTCATGCCCATCCGTTACTTAGTACGGGGCTAGGGTGTAGACATATTGTCTGGGTAGTTTAGTTACTTGGAAATCATTATATTTTTTTTGCTTAAAACTCTTATATAAAAAGGGATGAACCAACATAATAATACTTGAAAATGTTATATTGCTAAAAACTATGATCTATCTCTATAAAAATTATTCTAAAACTTCTTATCATTTCATTCTCTCTAAAAGCTCGATCATGCCTTTATCTTATTGTCAACTTTTAAGTGGTGTCTCCTTACCCTCTTTTGCTAATAACAAAAGGGGGAGAACTAACATGATAAATAAAATATGCTATCAAAATATAATGCTTAATTAAGATGATAGCTTACATATTAGGAGAGCATTCACTTAGGGGGAGCATGTATTTAGGGGGAGCAATTCTATATGCTAAAATCGATATTTATCCTAAGTCATCACTCTCACACACACACAAGTATGTTTCTTCATGCATATATATTAATGCTCTGATTTATCATTAATGGATTTGTTATTATCAAAAGGGGGAGTTTGTTGGAACATGGTCTTCCGCATCTCCTAGGTTTGAGAATAACAAATCCTATGTGTATTTGATCTTGTGTGTTTAAGTGCGCAGGATAACAAAGTCCACATGACTCAAGGATTACATAAGAAGGTTGCCCCCAAAGTTGAGCCATCAAATCCAAATCTCCTACTAGCGCCGGCGGTAGTACTAGCGCAGGCGCTAGCTGTCGTTCGACGAACTATTAGCGGCGCTCGACGAAATGCTCATAATTGCCGTTCGACGAACTGTTAGCGGCGCTCGACAAATTGCTCATAGCTGCGTTCGATGAAATTTCGTTCGACAAACTCCTAGCGGCGTTTGACGAAATCTCGTTCGACGAAATTTTCGTTCAACAAACTCTTAGCGGCTTTCGACGAATTCTCGTTCGACGAAATATTGGATTAAGCACAAATTGGGGGAGAACTTATAGAAGGAGATAGCGCCAGGCGATATCCGATAGCGCAGGCGATAGCGAGGAGCACAGTAGGCAAGAGAGAAATGTTTCCTCCGATTGAAGATTCTGCCGTGCAGAATATGTTCTAATATAGGATAGCGCCGGCGGTAGCACTAGCACAGGCGCTAGCGCTGAGACTATAAAAAGGACCCCTTGGCTCCGTCTTCCTCATCCTCTTGAGATCCAAAATTCCAGAGCTTCGTGCCACAACATAGAGTGGATGGTTCAGAGATATACTCCCACAAATCCATAAAGACTAAAGGAGATCCGTGGAGAAGATTTCAACACGCGTCATCATCATGATGAAAGACCGCATCGACTACGATCATACTCTGCGTCTTCGTCTACTTCTCCAAGAGATCCGCATAGAGGGAGTTTTTATATTATTGTCTTTTTATTTCACATCTTTTCTTGTAATCGTGTAGTAAATTCGCCTCGTGTTGGCGACTAGGTCTGGGTAGGACTTATGGTAGAAATTCGCCTCGTGTTGGCGACTAGGTCTCAGGTGTAGGTCTAGGGGGTGCTCGAGGCCATATCCGGGGAAGGGTTGGCTAGAGCGGCTTGAGGCCGTATCCGGGGAAGGATCGACTAAAGCCAACCGGTTCGTGGGGATACGAGTCGGTATAGAAAATAAAAAGAGTGTACTATTCATCGCCACCGATTTCTAGCGTTATAGAAGTCAACTTTTGTAAAACCTTATTTGATATTAATAAAGCATGTCTCTACTTTATTTCAATTGTTTTACTTGACTTTTTGTTGTCTTAATGTTGCATTATTACAAAGCTTTTCAAAATATAAATTAAGTTTTTGAAAACCCTTATTCACCCCCCCTCTAAGGGCGCCTACCGATCCAACAGAGATCTTGTGCGAGACACCATATTTCACTGAAATTTTAGCGAATTGGCTTTTGTAGAAAAGGGTGCCCCTATCACTAACTATAACACGTAGCGTGCCAAAATGAGAGAATAATTTTTTCAAAAAATTAACGACGACTCTCGCATCGTTGGTGGGAAAGCTTGTTCTTCCGCCCAGCTCGATGCATAGTCGACCGCAATGAGAATATACTTGTTCGAAAAAGAGGGAGGGAGAGGACCAACAAAATCGATACCCCAAAGGTAAAAAATTTCGCATTCTAAAATGATATTTTGGGGCATTTCATCCCGACAGGAGATGTTGCCCGACTGCTGGCAGCTGTCGCAAGTACTCACAAGGGTGTGAGCATCTTTAATGAGCATGGGCCAATAAAAGCCCGCCTACAGCGCCTTCCTCGCGGTTCAGTTTGCTTGATGATGGCAACCGGTTGGTCCATCATTGCAGTGCCGCAAGAATTTTAAACCTTCCTCACTCAAAACGCATCTTCTCACTACTTGGTCCGCGCAGACACGGAATAGAAAGGGTTCTCCCAAATATAATTCTTTAAATCAGAAAAGAATTTCTTCTTTTGCTGACTCGAGAATTCTTTTGGCAGGACCCGGGATACTAGATAGTTAGCCAGATCCGCGAACCAGGGGGTGGAAGATGCCATTACATATTAGAGAGCAAGGAGATACTCTTCAGGGAATTTATCATTTATATCGGCCTCCACTAACGCTTCCATAGCGGGATTTTCTAAACGAGAAAGATGATCGGCCGCCAAGTTTTCAGCTCCCCTCTTGTCCAGGATCTTTAAATCGAACTCCTACAAGAGGAGGATCCATCGCAATAAATAGGGCTTGGCATCCGTCTTACTTAATAGGTACCTAAGAGTAGAGTGATCTGTGAAGACGATTACTTTGGAGAGAGTGATGTATGACCTAAACTTATCAAAAGCAAAAACGATGGCTAGAAGATCCTTCTCGGTAGTGGTGTAATTAGTTTGTGCCGACGTGAGTGTCTTGTTTGCGTAATAAATTGGGTGGAAATACTTGTTTACTCGTTGGCCTAATACAACGCCTACCGAAATATCACTCGTGTCGCACATGATCTCGAAAGGTAGCGACCAATCCTGTGCGACTAGAATCAGGGATTTTATGAGTTTTTGTTTTATACGATTGAAAGCGAAAAGACACTCATCGTAGAAATAGAAGGAAGACACTTTTTTGAGAAGATGGGTTAACGAATTCGTGATTTTAGAACAATTTTGTATAAAATGCCGATAAAACCCCGCATGGCCTAGAAAACTTCTAATCGCTTTAACATTCGTTGGAGGGGGAGTTTCTCGATAACTTCGATTTTGGCCCTATCGACCTCAATCCCTTTGCCCGATATTTTATGGCCGAGGACTAATCCCTCTCTAACCATAAAATGGAATTTCTCCCAATTGAGAGTCAGATTCATTTCCTCACAATGCTGAAGCACACGCTCGAGATTTCTTAAATAACTTTGGAAAGAATTTTCGAAGACGGGGAAGTTGTCCATGAAGACTTCCATCACCTCCTCTACTAACTCATCGAAGATCGCCAGCATACATCTTTGAAATGTATCTGGTGCGTTATAAAGGCCAAACGACATCCTTCGATAAGTGAAGGTGCCAAAGGGACAAGTGAATGTTGTTTTCTCCTTGTCGTTGGGTGAAATAGGGATTTGGAAGTATCCCGACAAACCATTAAGGAAACGATAGTAGGAGTGACCCGAAAGGTGCTATAAGATTTGATCTATAAAGGGTAACATGAAGTGATCTTTTCGGGTGACATCATTTAATTTTCGATAGTTTAAGCACATCCGCCAACCCGTAACAGTACGGGTTGAGATTAATTCATTATTTTTGTTTGCGACCATCGTTACGCCGCCTTTCTTTGGAACGACTTGTACTGGGCTAACCCATGTACTATCCGTGATCGGGTAGATGATTCCTGCATCTAAGAGTTTGATAACCTCAGCCTTAATGACTTCTTTCATATTCAGGTTGAGTCATCGTTGAGGCTAGACTGTGTTGCGAGAATTATCTTCGAGGAAAAGTTTGTGAGTGCAGAAGGAAGGGTTAATCTTCTTGATATCCGAAATTTGCCACGCAATTGCGTGGCGGTGATTGCTTAAAACTAGAGTCAATTCAGAAATTTCTAAATCGCTCAACTCTGATGAAACATAACGGGCAGCTTAGAATTTTTTCTTAAAATAAATATTTAAGATGAGGGGGGGGGGGGGGGGGGGCTGCTTCAATTCTAAGATGGGTGGTTCATCATACGAAGTTTTGATTTTCAATTTTTCAATTTGCAGTGGCTCGAGTGATGTGGGGCGAGAAACTTCTTCTACACAGAAGAGTTTGGCGAGCTTGAGATCGTCACTATAAGAGGAGACTAAATCGGGAATATTAATATGAATTTGTTATAAAATTTCTATAAACTTTTTTATAAATTTTCTCGGCGCACTCGCTCCCAATCTTAGACGGATATGGAATATTTGAACTATAAGCGTGCGAAGCTATAGTAGCGTGCGAAGCTATAGTAGCGGGCAAATTTAAAGATAAAATAGGAGGAGGAGTAGTAAGAGGTGAGATAAGTACCTTAGGTTCGTCCTTTTTCGAAGCTACATCCTTTCCTCTGCGGAGAGTAATCACGTTCGCACTTTCCCTTGGATTTGGTTTGGTATTTCCTGGTAGAGCTCCTTGCTGACGCTCGGAGAGCATTTTCGCTAGCTGGCCCTCTTGATTCTCTAAATTTTTGATCGATCCGGTGAGGTTCCAAATGTTCGATTAATTTGTAGCAACATATTTTGCGAAGACCTCTTCAAGTGAAGAGGGCTTTTGCTGCTGCAGTGGAAAATCAAGTGGATTATAATTATAGAGTGGGGTTTAGATTAAGTGGTTGATTAAGAATTAAAGGGCATTGAGCATTTCCTTGGTTGCTCCATGAGAAATTCGGATGATTCCTATGACCCGCATTATATGTGTTATTGTACGGAGCAGAGTTTGGGTTATAGGAAGGCCGAGACGGATTTGCCATGTAATCAACCTGCTCTTCGATTATAACATTACTAGCCCTAGGAGGAGTGGCGAAGGAAGCAGGCAACTCCGCCACTTGCATAGTTAAGTGCTCAACTTGTAAAGCTAAATTTGAATTAGCGTCAATTTCAAAAATACCGGCCGTCTTGTTAGGCCGCGCTCGGGGCATATTCCATTGGTATGCGTTCATAAACATCTCCTCGAAAAGCTCTTGAGCGGAATCCGAGGTCTTGTTATTTAACTTGCCCCCGGCGGTCGCATCAATCATTTGTCTTATTTGGAAATTCAAGATATTATAAAAAATTTGTACTTATTGCCAAGTAGGAAGTGCGTGGTGAGGGCATCTACGCAAAAGCTACTTGAAGTGCTCTCATGTATCATAGAGAGTCTCTGAGTCGATTTGCATTAATGAGGCAATACCCGTGCACAATTTGGCGGTCTTTGCAGGCAGAAAATACTTGGTAAGAAATTTTTCCGCCATCTCGGCCCATGTAGTGATGGACCCCTAGGATGAGAGCTCAGTCACTGCTTGGCCTTTGACCACAAAGAAAAAGGAAAAAGACGTAATCGAATGACGTCATCAGTGACGCCATTGATTTTGAAAGTATCGCAAATTTCGAGCAAATTAGAGATATGAGAGTTTGGATCTTCGTCTGGCAGACCATCAAAGGTCACCGATTATTGTACTATTTATATGATGCTAGACTTGATCTCAAAGTTATTGTTCGCCACCGTGAGGCGGACAATACTTGATTGTGTGCCTTCCAGATTCGGCCGCGCATAATAGTATATGGTCCTTTGCTGAGCCTCATTAGGATTGGGTGCATTAGGATTAGGAGGATTAGGCTCCATATTTTCTGTGTCAGTATCCCCGATCGAATTTTTGAATGCTAAATGTGTATCTTGATCACGAAAATGGAGGCGCCGCAAAATGGTGCACTCGATCTCTGGATCAAAAGGAATATTCGAAGAGCTACCTCGGTTCATACACTAGAAAGAGAGAAGGGGAGAGAAGCAAAAAAAGAGAAAAGAGAAAAGAGAGAAAAATGAAATAAAATGAAAGAGAGAAAAACTTAATTATTTTTATTATTATTATTATTATTATTTTCGTTTTAGGCGGATTAAGTTAGTTTTGGACTTCCCAAGGTATACCCCGTGAAGGGTTCTCACCGGTACTAGAAGGTGTGCTGAGATGATAGCCCAAACATCCTTTTCCAAGATTTAAATTACACCTTTAAGATTTTTTTTTGAAACTAGAAAAAGAAAATGAAAAAGAAAACTATAAAATTAATAGCTATCCTCTTTTCAAAGTATCAACCCAAGTCCCCGGCAACGGCGCCAAAAACTTGATATTTAAAATTGATGATTTAGAAAAAGCAAAGCGAGGGGTATGTGTTGATATTCTCCAAACCTATATCCAACGAAGGCAAGTGTACCTTATCGTTTATAGTATAGGATATTTTAAAATTACCAAGGTCGTATTCGTCAGGGTGCGTTGATTACTTCTACTTCGAGGAGGAAACTATTATCTTATCAATAATTTTTTTTTGAGTAGTTTTACTTAACTAAAAAGAGAGACAAATTGTAAATTAAAGTAAGGTTTAGATAATGATTAAAAGGATTAGTGCTCAATCTTGAGTCACCTTGGCATGAGAATAATCAAAAATTGATATAAATAAATCTAATTCCTTTTAAGTAGACTACTTTGACCGTGGAGGTTCCCGAAGCATGAGCACACCTCTTTCGAGGAAATGTCCAACCAAGTTTAGGAAAAATTGACCGAACACTCGTTCTATAATCGAATGCCTAAAACTTGCTTTATGCTGTGAACCCCACTATTGGATTTGACTTCAATCCGGGAGATTTACGTCATCCTCTCTCGAGGGGTGCGTACAACTCTCTTTACCCTTGAGTGATCAATTCATACTTTAAGCCTTTCGGCTAACTAAGTATTTAAACCTAAGTGAAAACCATATATCGAAAATATGGTCTCACTACTTTAAAAATCAAAGGTAAATCAAAAGTGATTACTTAAATGGAAAAAGAGAGCTAAAAGATCATAACTTGATTATCTCATCCTCAGATCATCTCGATCGAGCAGTTGAGAGTTTAGTTAATCATAGTGGGGGGGGGGGGGGGGGAGAAGGGCATGAAATAAAATTGCAATAAAAATTTACTAAGGGAGAGAGAGATTAAGAAAAGTAAAGTAAAACTTTATTAATAACAAAAGTGATTACAAGTTCTAAGGAAGACTGCAACATTAGCAAAAAGAGATTACAAGATCACTAGAAAATATTGCATGAAAAGCTAGAAGACATTACTTGAAAAGAAGAGAGAGTGAATAAAGCATAAGAACATGAAAAACAACAACTATAGTAACTAACATCACCTGCCCCACTCCAAAATTTGGAACCCTGGACTCAAGGAAGCCTTTGGTATTTATAGGAAAAATTCCAAATTACACGCCCTCTGTCATGTCAGTGACCCAGGGTGTGTAACTACTATTCTGCTCAGCTGGGACAGCGATGTGGTGGCATGCGTGACGGCACCGCAAAAGTTAGAGGTTACATGGGAGTGACCAGCAAGTCACGACCGTGTACATGAGAGGCTTTATTAAATGCAGTGTGGGGTTGATTGGCGGCGCGACGGAAGTCAGAGATCACGCGGGTGAATCACGACCGTGACTAGCAGGTACACGGGCATGACTGAAGTCAAATATGCACGGAATTTCCACCTGGACACGGCATCAGCAGGGAATGATCCTTAAGTTTACACGCCCTTGGTCACGGCCGTGACCGAGCGCGTGACTTCATTCGTCTTGATGGTTGTCCAAAATCGGATAGATAAGGTCTTGAATCGGCGAGATGAGAGTTACACGGGTGTGACTAGCAAGTGACACGGGCGTGACTTCTGGAACACGGGCATGACTACTAGAGATGAGCTCAAATCGTGTGGCAGCAGCACTGGACCTGAATTAAAGTTACACGCCCTTGGTCAAGGGCGTGACATGCATTTTGACCCAATTTGTCCAAAAAATCTGCAAAAATAGAAATATGCTAAATTATACCTAAATTATACAAAAGAACTATTTATAAACTAAAATTGACATAAATAAGCAAAATTCATATTGAAAAATACTAAACATATAATAAAAATTCATATAAAAACTACTTATCACCATGGTTACGCCTCCTCCCATTTGCGAATATGGTCCCCCAACCTCGTCAGCCTTCCCGTTGAGCCCATGCTCATCCGCATGCCGACCACCTCTTCGTGGTGAAGCTCCTGGCGATGTTCTAACATCGCCATCCGTCGCTCCAGCTCATTGATCATGTGGAAGCAAGATTCCACGCTGACCAGCCGCCCCTCGAGCTCCTCATTTTTAGCTACTCACTCGCACCTCTAGCACAGAGATGCAGCGTTGAAGCTCGCAAATGGCCAGCTGGTCAAACTTGGCCTCCAGCTCGAGGTAGGCGCGAGTACTCTTTTCCTGATACTCATGGAGCGGGAGCCCAATGGCGTCAATCAACATGCCTCCAGGAGTTGAAGAGTGACCTGTCAAATAGAAGATAATATTCTAGTTAGCGAGGATCGCGATAAAGAAGTGTTGGAACATGCGTTCTACATCTCTTTAGTTTGACAATATCAAATCTCATACTGTATTTGATCATACATGTCTTAGGTATATTGTGCATGTTGGGTCCAACGTTCCTTCACTTTACCCGTAGCGCCCTTTCCTACTTCCTTAAGGAAAAAGTAGCGCCCTTCTCATTAGTCCGGGCTTTTGGGACAGTTGGTTGCGCTTGATCCTACAAGTGGTATCAGAGGGAGGTTGCGGGTTTGAGACCGGGGTCGCTGATTAAATCACAAAATTTCTCTACTTGTGTGGGTCCCGACGGGTCAGGTGACCACGACCATGTGAAAAACCACCTCTGAGCCATGCAGTATGCTACCTCTGAGTCATACGGAGCACCTCTGAGCTTGTGTGTCGTACTGGATGCTGGGGGAGGAGGATCGTTGGGTCCAACGTTCCTTCACTTGACCCGTAGCACCCTTTCCTACTTCCTTAAATAAAAAGTAGCGCCCTTCCCATTAGTCCGGGATTTTGGGATAGTTGGTTGCGCGTGATCCTACAGTGCAGGATTACAGGTGTGAAGAGGTTGAGAATTTCATTTACTAGTACTACCGTCGGGCGCTAGTCCTACAGCTGGTGCTAGACATATCGACGTGACTTGCTATCGGCGCAAACGCAAATATCTATGGGAAGAATCATGTCGTTGAGATGATATAATCGAGAAGACTATCGTTGCGCGCTAACCTACCACGGGGTCTATCTATGTCGATGAGACTACCATCGTCGACTTGAAGGATGCGTCGACTTGAGACCATGGCGAGGAGACGAATGCGTTGAGACAATATCGACGTAACTGCTACCGTAGGCGCTAGCCTACTACCGCGCTCTATATTATCGACGAGAAGAATACGTCGACTTGATTATTTGTTGTCATCGAGAAGGATTCGACGTGAATACTACCGTTAAGCGCTAAGCCTACCGCACCGCGCTATCTAAATACAGTAAGAGAATGTTCTCCGACACCTTCCTGATTTGGCGCTGGACAGCTGGCGAAAATGCATACAGACACTACCACCGTGCGGTAACTCTACCGTCGGCGGTAACTTAAAGAAATAGCGATAAAGCATTCCTCTCTTTTCCAAATGTGTGGCTGCTGAAACCTAAAAGAAGAAGTCAGTTGTTTTGCCGTTTCTGGACCAAGGAGCCATAACCGTAAGAGAAGAACACCTTCCCTCAAGCTATAGCGAAGAAGATCATCGGAGTGCGGAATAAGAACGAGAATATGAGCACAAACGAGCGCATCCTACACGAAGATCAAAAGCGTCGTTCGCTCACCGCATCCGGAGACATACCTTGAGGGAGCACAACTTCTCATCTCTTCTAGTTTTCTATTTTACTGTTTTATTATTTTGGTGTGTGAAATTGTTATGCACTTTCAGAAATTGTCTGGCTTGGACGTCAAAATTTGATTTGGAATACGTGGAAATCGACTGGGGAGGTCGTCGGAATCCGGGGAGGATTCTGTAGGAAATCGTCCTGGGAGGGCATCTAGATCTGGGAGATCTAGCGAGCTCCATGACCCTTCTTAGGAAGAAGGTGAGGAGCGACTCGAAGACTTTTTTGGGTAGGAAAGGAATAGATCCAACCGGTCCTTGGATTAGGGTCGGTATAGAAAACCCAAGGTTTTAATATTCGTCGCCTCCGATCTCCGGCGTCATGGAGATTTAAGTATATCTGTACAAACAATGTTTCACTACTCAATGATATAAAGTTTATGTGTTTTATTATATAAACTACTGTGATTTTCTGGTGAAACATTGATTAGAGCATTGCAAATCCCGAAATGATATTTTGCATTTACTGTGCTATTTCTAGAGCTAACGCCGCATGGTAGGGTTACTGCCAAGAGCTAGCTCCAGGAAGGGCAATCCCGCAACTAATTATTTAAATCTCCAATAATTGATTGAAACTCTTATTCACCCCCCCTCTAAGGGCGCCAGTAGATCCAACAAGTGGTATCAGAGCTAGGTTATTCCAAAATGGTCTTACATCTGGGAATAATGGTGCTTCTTGATCTCGCATCTACGAGTGGGGATGAAACTATTTATATTGAAAATACAGTAGCACCACCCTTGTTTGCATGTGTGAACTATCTAGGGTGGAAAGATTTAATGAAAAGATTCCTTATATCTCAAGATATAAGTGCTTGGAATATAACAATTATAAAACCACCAAGCACACTAAATAGGGATGAATGCTATAGTAATGCCAAATCCATGAATAGTTTGTCCTGCGGGCTTGGTCAAGAAATTTTCAAATTAATTTATACTCTTCCTACTGCATATGATATTTGAAAATTTCTTGAAAATACTTATGGTCTACATTCTATAAATTTCCATAACATAAATAATTTGAACAAATGGAGTAGGAAAAGACAAATGCAAGTAAATGGAATCCCTAAAGAGACTAATCCTTTTCATTTACAAAATAAAACCACTCCATTGGAAAATTAACTGAAATCAAATTTCCTAAGAATCAATTCCAAAAAAAACGTGGAAATTTGAACAATAATAACAAAATTCAATAAGAGTATGAATGGAGACCAATAATTAAAAATGATAAGGTGACTCCACCTAAGAAGGTCCATTTATCATCTTCTCCCCAAAAGCCAACACGTCAAGTTTGGGTACCCAAGGGAACCACTATTCTTGGTCCCCTTTGGATACCTATATCGATTATTCGTTAATATCCCCGATTTGCGTGAAGTAAAGACAAAAGAATGATTACACTTGTCTGCTTCATGATATGCTTAAAAGATCTCTCTTTATTTTCTTGTTTCCTCTCTGTTTATTGTTTTTGAGCAACCTCACTTTTTGTCACTTAACTGATATTGCAAGATGATTTATAAATACTAAGAACACATTTTCTGAATTAAATTCATGTACCCAAAGCTAGATAAAAATCATCTCTTCAAGTGACCAAAATATCTTCGATTAATCTTAAACTAAACTTTAAAGGCTAGTTATCAAGAGTGTTAATTAAAATTAAAATTAACTAGCCACAAATATTTGAAAACTATAACATAGATATAAGCAGGTTGTCATCACAAAACAATTCAAAATGGATAAAATTAAAACATGAAATGCATAATAAATGTCCAACCTGTCTTATTACAATACAAAAGCAAATAAAAGTCTAGTCCTGACTGCCTTCTAAGGAAGTCTGTGAATTATTTAACTTCCTCATCATCTTCGTCATCATCTTCTTTAATCCTCCAATAGCATTCTTCGTCTCTTTTATCTCCTGTCCTTGTTCCTCGATCATTTCATACATGTCTCGACGGGGCTCTCAGAGTGAACTTCCACGACGAAGAGGAGGACGTGAAGTGGATGGACGTGCGCTAGGTGCTGATGAGATCTCCTATACTATATATGTTTGAGGACGGCTATCATTTGGAAATGGTGTCCAATCGATGGTCGGATACTTGTGCGCCAACACTTTCTGAATCACGCCACCCAAAGGTAGAGGGTTAAGTCGTTGGTGCTCGGGATCTCTCAGTCAAAAATTACATCTCATAATATACAATATCAAATCAGGTACTCTAAATGACATAACAGCCAAGATATAATAAGTTGCCATCGAAATCTGGGCGGTAATCTTCTTCGTGTATCCTGATTTGTACATAAGAGAATGGCGCAAGACATCCTGGATGATGTGAGCATCTGGAGTGAGAGAAGTCATGGACGTGATAAGGTCCCGGTGATTCTCCTGGCAGTGGAGGACCTGATTGATGCGCTGACGGCAAGTGCACCTGTCGTACAAGTAATAAAAGTTGGGAGAGACTCCCCGAATATCATTCTCAGAGGATTGCAAGTTGGGTTGTATGATTTCTCGTTAGGAAATTAATTATAAAGATTCCTATGCAATTAATTAAAAAGTGGGTTTGATCTTGGTTTTCCTAATTTAACAATAGTGAAAGAAAATGCGGGCCTAAAGCACCGCTTCGCTTGGTGGGATGGAATGCATGTCGTAATGCCGTACTTCGGTAAGTGGGTGGATGAGAAGGCTAGCGGATGGATGATTTGTAACCAGCGGAGTGAGGGTGGTAGGCACCTCGTCACGGAACATGCAACTAGCAATTGCTAGTGCGGCGCACAACAGATCAGTGGAGTGGATGGTGGAATGGGGCACTCCTCAGTTCACATAAACCACAACAAATCTCAAAAGCATGAAATCATATTAACTAAAATACAGTGTTTATGAACATCATCCAAATTAACACACATACAAGGAAAACTCTGAAGCAATGCGCAAGGGGATAGAGAAAACCGAAGCTCGAAGACTTTGCTGAAGATTCTCGGCCAGAATCGTAGGGTTGTCAAGCCTCGTACGTGCTCGGTCTTCAGTTGCGTCTGCGGTCCGGAGGAGCTGTCACCTTCCTCTACTTTACCCGTCTTCTTCGTGGTCTAGCTCAAGCTAACTCTTGTTAAACACCTTGAATGCAGCGGAGACTTTCCATCGATGGCATTCTAGAGCTCGTGGATGCTGGAGGAGGGCAAGGAGGAAGCTTTGGCGGAAGATTTGCAAGGAAGCGGTTGTCGGAGCTTCTCCTAGGTCGAGCGGTGGTGGAGCGGCGAAATGGGCGGAATGGAGAAGAAAATGGCGGGCTCTGAAGTGATTTTCCCGGGTCTCCTCTAACTCAGCAAATTTCCTGCTTTAAATACTAAAATGACAGAAATTAAGTGACGTATGGTCGAACGCACAACCGTGCGTTGCCTGTGCATTATTTAATGAAAATATATTGTTTTGAGGAAGAAGCAGCAGCACCCGTGCGCTTTACTCACGCACAGTCGAAGCCGCCCGTGCGTGAAAACGCACGACCAAATCTAGATTGGCTAAAAACTAGGCAAAACAGGCGATCGTGCGTTTCCTTAGCGCACGGGCAACAGCCCGTGCGTAAAAACGCATGATCAAAGACAGAACATCATTTTGCCAGCCGAAGAGCACGTACGGTCGAAGCGATCGTGCGTCAAGAAAAATGCACGATCGTGCGTTTCATGCAGAAATGTAATTTGGGCAAAATTAGTATGAACCGTCCACCTGCATAGATATCAATACAGCTGGGAATACACCTCCATCAACATTCAAACACAGAAAAAGGGTAGGGAGCACCATGTGCTTACCCCAACAACATAGAGTGCAAACGCACACCAAAATGGGCCAAAATAGTGCACATAACGCGGAAGTGATTATAAGAGAAATACAAATAATAATAGCTCGAAAAAGACGTGCACAAGAGTGAAAACTAGCCCGGATGAGTCCATAAAAGCGTATATAAATGGGAATCATCACACACCCAAACTTAACCATTTGCTCGTCCTTAGAAAATCATCCCTTATGCGGACGAAAAAATTGATTAGCTTGCTTAACAATTGTAGAAGCGTAGTACCTTGCGAAGTCGCATGCTTGCGTGCATAGAAATGCGGTAGAAGAAATTTTTAATTATACAAACACTTTGTAATGATCTACGAGCGTGCATAAATATTATCTCTACTCAAAAGTTGAATCACGTTGAATCGTCCGGTCTCGCGTAGGGAGAAAGTAAACTGATCGCTGAGGCTAGTATTACTCAAGATCAGTGCTCGGAACAACATCCATTGAAATCCATCAATGTCGGTGACCATAAGCTCACCCGGTCACACTCTCTCCACGACACTAGTTCGATCAAATGCGTGAGTCAATAGGACTTTAGGATAAATACGGGGCTTGGGATCTGGTTGGGTTTACAATGATAAACATGAGGGTTTCCGCACCTAATCCAAAAGAGCTTGCGTCAAAGAAATTATGCAAGCACCATAATAAAAACACAAGTGCACCACACCCCAAGACTTGAACCTGAAAATATGGGTGTGTGCACCGCCAACTCCCAAAACAATTCTTAAAAAGATTTTCAATTTGACTCTTTTCTTAACCAAGCATTTTTCTTTCTTTTCTTTTCTTGTTCTAATTTCTTTCCCTTTTCTTTTCTCATAACCTTTTTTCTTCAGCAAATAATCCGAGGAAGCGTAAACCACAGTTTCACAAAATTTTTCACTGCATCAACATCTTCAATTAAATTTGATACAACACTCAAGCTCAGATTGGGAGTGCGACAAGGATTAGCTTGCTGGCCTTGGTGAAATATAAGTGGAGCTGAATCAAAATATGGGGTAGGCACAAAGGGGCTAGCAAGGATAAAGATAGGGTCGGTATACAAAGCTCAACCTGGCCAAAGTGAAGGCGTACATCATACTCACCCATTGAGCTAACTTATACCAATGCTTTGAGAGTCGCTTGGGGCAAGTTCTTAGCCACCGAGAAAGATAATTCTTCCTCTCGACTCGAGCAATACAAACCTAACAACCGTCTACACACATTCCTACGCTACCGTAGGATTCACACCGGATTCACCACTTTCGAGTATAATAAACAATTATTACGCAAATAGAAAAATTACAAAACTATAAGCATAAAGAAAATTTTATTCTACACACAAATCTATGCAAGATGCGAGTACTCGACTAGAGCACTACGGGAGTCAACATTTTACTCCATTTTACAACCCTGAGCCAGCACAACAATTTTCCCAATCCTACAAAAGAAATGAAGTAGACTTGTTACGCGCCTATGATTAAGTGCGCTCTCTAGTGGGTGTTGTGGTGTGCTATGTGAATGAAAAATAACAAAAATATTGTAACTTCTAGTATGGTGTGCTTATGTGCACGTGCAAGTGAGTAACGACAAGCTACTCTCCCCCAGACTTAAATCTAAACATCACATATTGCAATACTAGATTCATAAAAAGAAGTGGGAGGAGAGGTTACCCCATGCCCAGAAATGAGCATACCGGAAGATTGGCATTAAATTGGAACTATAGCTAAAAATGCATCCGCCATTGAGGTCGCCCTTCCTGCAAAACAACATCTCCAACAACTGCAAAACAACAATAGAGTTCAAGCAAAATTGGGTCGTCTCCCATAAGCCCTTTTGTTTACCGTCCTTAAGGTGGACCAAATACCTGTATTAACATTGTAGCAATACGATTCAAGCATAATTCTTAGCAATTGTCCAGAATATCACAAAAATAAAAACACAAGCATAGCCAAAGAAATAGATTAAGCAAAATAGAAACCGCAGAAACAAAAACCTGGAGACTCCATCACGACTCAGTTGTAGGCTGATTTGTGATGATTCTCCCCAGCCACACGAGATGGGAAGGAGGTGAAGGCTTTAGGAAGGCAAAGGAGATTTCTCTCCCTTGCTCCTAACCTCTTCCTTCTCTTGCCGGAGGGCAGTAAAGCGCGCTGCACGTAATAACCCGACCTGCTTCAATCTCTCCACAGTAGGAGAGCGCCATTGAGCAATAGGAGCTCGATCAAAATCATTGTACTGCAGCTTCAGAGCAGCCAAGGGCTTCATTTCTTCACCCACTACGGGTGATAGATTCGCCTAACTAACCTATTTTAAATGTTTACATTTTTCTTCAGTTCTAACAAAATCAATCAAAATGTTTTAGCCATGTCGGCCATGGTAACTTCTGACTTCGAGGCCTCGCCGCCTTTGTTCTCAGCTTCTTCTTCATCCCTCACCTCTTTCTTCACTATCTTCTTTTCCTCCTCCTCTGACTCAGCATTCGTTTCTTCACTTTGCTTCTCACATCTATACTCAACTCATTAGCAAATTTATTAGTGATGACAGGCAAAAGACTGATGTCGCTGGTTATCATAGATGGGTGAGTGCGGTGTGTCACCTTGGGTGACAAGGTTACACACCTACTGGGAATGTGAATGATGGCACCACTCTCCTTCAAGAACGGGACACCCAAAATAGGCATGGAGTTATTTTCCATGGGGCCCAAAACTTTGAAGTTCGTTATAACCGAAGTTCCATCTATGATTACCTCGACACCATTAACTTCTCCTTCTGTCTCCACCATCATTCCATTAGCTAGGATAAGTGACTTTCGATCATCGTTATTGATTTTTAAGTTCAGATTTTCAACGTCTTGCAGTGCAAGCACGTTACGCGATGATCCGGTGTCGCACAAAGTAGTGGTTTCAATGCTATTAATTTGACATTTCACTATCAACTCGCCCTCATGGCATCCATCCGTCTCGGTTATGCTTTTCCCTTGCTCACGAGGATTCTTCTCTGTTGTGCTAGGAAGAGCACCTTGAGTATGCACAGAAAGCACTTGAGCCAATTGACCCAGTTGCATTTCCAGGTTCCTCATCGAGGCCGTTTGATTTGCCATATTTGCTTGGGCCACATCCACAAACTTCTCCATCATCTCTTCTAACGCACTCCTGCGCTGCATCGGAGCGCCTTGATTATATCCGGGTTGAGGCGGCCTTTGTTGGCTTCCGGACGCTTGAGCATCAAATTGATGCTGGCCCGGTTGCCAACGTTGGCCCGCAGTATTCTGATTCCATGAGAAATTTGGGTGATTTCTCACACCCGGATTATACGTATTTGAAAATGGTGCAGTGCGATTTGATTTTGAACAAAATTAACACTTTCTTCTATATTGAAATTAGAGAATTCAGATGAGATTTCACCTGAGGGGCATTCATAAGTATGATGACCGGAGTTCCCGCATCCTTGACAAGATATAGCCATCACCAGAGCCGGAGAAGAGGCAGGCTTCTTCAATAACATGATGTTCTCATATGGTGCTAGATCTGAACTAGAGGTGTTCACTTCTAATAGTCGTCTTGCATTCCGCGGGGTGTTTCGCACTGCAGTCCAAAAGGAACTATGAGTTGCGGTATCCTGCAAAATTCATAAAGCTTCATTAGAGTATGATTTAAGAGGGTTCCGCTGGCGGCAGCATCGATCATGGCTCTGTAATTTGGTTCTATCGCGAAGTAGAAATACTCCACCAGGTTCACGGTTGCAGCTCATGGTGAGGACACTTCCGGAGGAGTTCCATAAATCTCTCCCAAGCTTCCGCGAGGGTCTCCTGAGCGTGTTGTTGGAAGGTAGCAATCTCCCTCCTTAGGTTCAACATTTTGTCTACGGGGTGGAACTTCGCTAAGAATTTGGAGGAGAGAAGCTCCCATGTTGTTGTTGTGCCCGGCGGGATCGTATGGAGCCACACTTTGGCTTTATCACGGAGGGAGAACGGAAATAATCATAATTTTACCGTGTCGTCCGCTATACCGGCGTACCAGAACGTTCCACAGATTTCTGAGAACTCTGCCAAGTGAAGATGGGGATCTTCACTTGCCATTCCAGAGAACTGGGCATTGTTGTGGATGTGTTCAGGATCACCAGTTTGATCTCGAACTAGTTGTTCGTGATGGCTGGGCATAAACCAGGGTACACACTCCCCACAGTGGGAGTGGAATAATCTCACATCATTTTGGGCCTCGCCCGGGCCACCTCGTTTTCATCAGCCACATGATCAGCAACAGATGCGTTCTCACCCCCGGGGTTAATTTCATTTCTGTTGATATTGAGATCCATGATAGCAACAGCACGGCTACGCGCGCGCAGCGTCCTTTCAATCTCAGGGTCGTACTCTACTAACTCTTCAGGGCCTTGCCCCTGCATAAACTTACACACAACAAAAAGAAAAAAAAAATCAAAACAACAAAGAACCTTTATAGAAGCTTCCTGGAAGAAAAACTAATATAACACTCGCAATCCCCGACAACAAGGCCAAAAACTTGATGCGCTGACGGCAAGTGCACCGGCCGTACAAGTAATAAAAGTTGGGAGAGACTTCCCGAATATCGTTCTCAGAGGATTGCAAGTTGGGTTGTATGATTTCTCGTTAGGAAATTAATTATAAAGATTCCTATGCAATTAATTAAAAAGTGGGTTTGATCTTGGTTTTCCTAATTTAACAACAGTGAAAGAAAATGCGGGCCTAAAGCACCGCTTCGCTTGGTGGGAGGGAATGCAGGCTGCAATGCTGTGCATCGGTAAGTGGGTGGACGAGAAGGCTAGCGGATGGATGATTTGTAACCAGCGGAGTGAGGGTCGTAGGCACCTCGTCACGGAACACGCATCTAGCAATTGCTAGTGCGACGCACAACAGAGTAGTGGTGTGGATGGTGGAATGGGGCACTCCTCAGTTCACATATACCACAACAAATCTCAAAAACATGAAATCATATTAACTAAAACACAGTGTTTATGAACATCATCCAAATTAACACACATACAAGGAAAATCTGAAGCAATGCGCAAGGGGATAGAGAAAACCGAAGCTCGAAGATTTGTTAAAGATTCTCGACCGGAATCGTAGGGTTGTCAAGCCTCGTCCGTACTCGGTCTTCAGTTGCGTCCGAGGTCCGGAGGAGCTGTCACCTTCCTCTACTTTACCCGTCTTCTTCGTGGTTAGCTCAAGCTAACTCTTGTTAAACACCTTGAATGCAGCGGAGACTTTCCGTCGATGGCGTTCTAGAGCTCGTGGATGCAGGAGGAGGCCAAGGAGGAAGCTTTGGCGGAAGATTTGCAAGGAAGCGGTTGTTGGAGCTTCTCCTAGGTCGAGCGGGTGGTGGAGTGTGAAATGGGTGGAATGGAGAAGAAAATGGCGGGCTCTGAAGTGATTTTCCCGGGTCTCCTCTAACTCAGCAGATTTCCTGATTTAAATACTAAAACAACAGAAATTAAGTCACGCACGGTCGAACGCACGACCGTGCGTTGCCCTTGCGTTGCCCGTACGTTATTTAACGAAAGATACTGCCTTGAGTAAGAAGCAACAATGCCCGTGCATTTTACTCGCGCACGGTTGAAGCCGCCCGTGCGTGAAAATGCACGACCAAATCCAGATTGAATAAAAACCAGGCAAAATAGGCGATCGTGCATTTCCTTTGCGCACGGGCAACTGCCCGTGTGTAAAAACGCTATGATCAAAGACAAAACATCATTTTGCCAGCCGAAGAGCACGCACGGTCCGAGCGATCATTGATATAGAAATTTCGTGTTTTGAAATTAAGCGAAGGTTAAAGATTTCTCCAAACTATATCCGATAAAGGCAAGTGTACCTTATCGTCTATAGTATAGGATATTTAGAAATACCAAGGTCGTATTCCACGGGGCGCGTGATTACTTCTACTTCGAGGAAATCACCATTATCTTATCTAACAATTTTTTTAAGGTTGTTTTACTTAACTAAAAAAAAGTTAATTTGCAAGCGAAATGAAAAGATTAAACGATGGTAAAAGAGATTAGTGCTCATGGTGGAGGGGGAAGAGAAAGAAAAATAAAATTGCATAATAAGAAAAATTACAAGTAGAAAGAGACAAATAAAGAGAACAACTAAATTTTATTTATACCAAAAACGATTACAAGTTGAAGGAGAATTACAACACTAACAAGAAGAGATTATAAGAACACTAAACTATTGCATTGAAAGAAAAGAAACGAGTACATTGCATGATAAGAAAAAGAGAACATGAAAAGCTTAAAAAAAGACATGAACAAGCATTGAAAAACTTCAGCACCTCCCCCACTCCAAATTTTCTGAACTTCCAACTCAAGGGGAGAGCCTCAGAATTTATAGACAAAAATTTCAAGCTACACGCCCTCGGTCACGGGCGTGACCTAGGGCGTGTAAACATTGCTGACATCGGATCTGACAGTGGCGTGGACTTTGCGTGACGGCGGGAGAAATTTGGACATTACATGCCCGTGTAACTTGGGTCACGGCGTGTACTTGGGCGGCTTCATTTAATGCGGCGTGGGTCTTCTTTGCGGCACGGCGGTGTGCAGGGATCACGCGGGACAATTCACGGGTGTGACATGTGGGTCACAGGCGTGAATGATGGCAGCTCGGGTTTCGTCGAAGGCAGAGAGATTTCGCCGAACGCAGCTCTGTTTTTGTCGAACGCCTGGGTAGAGAGCTTTCGTCGAACTCAGCGATAGAGCGCGTTCGTCGAACTCAACTCGGGTTTCGTCGAACGTAGGGGCAGAGCGCGTTCGTCGAACTCAGCTCGGGTTTCGTCGAACGCAGGGCAGAGAGAGCGTTCGTCGAACGCAGGGGCAGAGCGCGTTCGTCGAAGTTAGCTTGGGTTTCGTCGAACGCAGGGGCAGAGAGCATTCGTCGAACTCAGGGGCAGAGCGCGTTCGTCGAACTCAGGGGCAGAGCGCATTCGTCGAACTCAGCTCAGGTTTCATCGAACGTAGCGCAGAGAGCTTCGTCGAACTCAGCTCTTTAGGCCATACGCCCTTGGTCACGGGCGTGACAGAGGGCGTGACTTGTAATTTTTCTCCAATTTTTCCCAAAATTCTGCAAAATTGGAATTAAGCTAAGTTAGAAACAAAATTACAAAATAACTACTTATGACCTAAAATTGACATGAAAAAGAAAAATACCTATTAAATATTTACAAAATTTTCTATTTAAAAAAGTTATATAAAAACTACTTATCCAATCAGCATCAAGAAAAACGCACGATCGTGCGTTTATGCAGAAATGTAATTTGGGAAAAATTTAGGATGAACCATCTATAGGGATATGGCGCAACCAACTGCACCAAAAGACCGACCTGTTGGTCAAGCCGCCTACCGCTCCTTTATAGAGTCGGGCTATCCTCGGGTGGATCCATGGGACAGTCAGTAGACCCACGGGGGACACACCCTTCCCGCTTCGAATAGCACCGCAACGTCGGGGGCAATTCTGGCACCCCAACACCATCCACATGCATAAACATCAATACAAACTGGGAATACACCTCCAGCAACATTCAAACATGGAAAAAGGGTCGGGGAGCACCATGTGCTTACCCCCAACAACATGGAGTGCAAACGCACACCAAAACGGGCCAAAATAGTGCACATAACGCGGAAGTGATTATAAGAGAAATACAAATAATAATAGCTCGAAAAAGACGTGCACAAGAGTGAAAAACTAGCCCGGATGAGTCCATAAAAGCGTATATAATTGGGACTCATCACTGATTTACCATGGTCATATCCTAGAAAGTTTGGTAGGACTCCACAATATCGAGTCGGCCGTGGGTTAAAGTCAAGCTGTACATCCTCCCCAAGTCCTCGTGCTCGATGGTCATGAGCAGTGAACCAATACAGAACTGCACCCCTCTATTGAGTGACGTGAGAGCTAGATCCCGAAGGTTTTTGTAGAACTCTCAGACCAGCATCGATGAGAATGCGTCTTCTGACGTAATAACTGGGAGGATTTCTGCATCGGCCAGATATATGTAGATGTGGGGATATCAATCCACATCGATCACCATGGGCATGACCACACTCACGGTGGCATTCTCCACCGCAGGGTTGGAGTGGGTTGCAAAATGGTGTCTCTTGAGAAACTACGTCGAGGGTGTGAGCTGGAAGATGTCATGACCTGGTAAGAAAGAAGAGGAAAAATTGTTAGTACAAATTGGTCTGGAAGTTACCACCGTGCGGTAATGTTGTTACCGTCGCGCGGTAGTCAGACGGTCATGAACCCGTATTCTTCCTCCGGATCCATCTCAAAAACTCCAGATCCAGCCATGAAATATGAGAAATCCATGAGGTAGGGTCATTCCATAACCTATACCTAAGCAAAGGTGAAAATCTATCATGCATCTATGGAGAAAATTGAAAACCCCTAAATCCAATTTTGAGCAACCTCAAATCCATAACCAATTTATCTAGATCTAAATGTAATTCAAAAATCCTCCATGAAATCAACCAAAAACATGAAATCTAAAACTAAAAGGGGAAGAGTAAGGGTTTTTACCTTGGAAGAGGGATAGCGTCTGACGGAATTGCCTGTGCGAAAGAGAAATTGCAAGAGGAGATGTGGGGGATCGGTCATAGTCAAAAGGGCTTTAAAGAATGCTACCGTGGCGCAGTACCTTTACCGCCGGCGGTAGCTTATCTCTTCGAAATATTTTCCACTACTTACTGAGTACTCTGAAATGCCTGGAAATATTTCTTGTGTTTTGATTTTTTATTTCTCTTTGTTCTTCAGTCCATTAGCACTTTCACATTTGTTCTTGACTATAATCCTTTAGTTATGTCTCACCATATCGGGTGGCATAGGGGTGTGTGCATTAGAGACACTAATCTGTAAACTATGTCTTATCCTTAACCGGGGAGGGTTCTAGTGGGGCCTTCCGAGGCACTAGGGGGAAAAAGTGTTAGGTTAGATGGGTTTTAGTGTATGCACGTGGGACTAACACCCCAACCTACGACATGTTTGCAACTCCTCATGCCCATCCATCACTTAGTACCGAGCTATGATGTAGTATTATCTTTAGTGTCTTAATCTTGAACGTCATTTAGAAGTTGTAACCGTCAAAATCTGGACTATTCTACCGAGAAATCGTGCAATGTGAGTTACCGTTCGGGCATTATACACACCGTCGGCGGTAGATGCTTTTTTATATATTGCCCAATTTCTCTTTTGATTTTTCTTTCTCTTATACATATGTTTGTCTTTAGTTTCTTTCCAGTTTCTTTTTAAAATACCAAAAATCACATAAAAATTTGAAAACCTAAAAATCAGAAAAACATATTTTTCTTTTGTTTTCTCTGTTTGTGTTTGTGGTTGTGTGTTTATTTTTTGAAAAACTTAAAAAAACTGAAGATGCTCATGCTAAAGGGGCATACATTACGTGAAATTAAAGCTCCATGATTACATACATTGTTTGATTTTTTATCACTAATCCTTGTATACATTGTATGTCTTCGTCATGATATGTCCTGCTTTAAAGGCAGGCTACTACTGAGTGCTAATATAGTAGAAATGTAAGTATAATTGGCCTTTAGGTATGTGTGAGGATTTAGGCTAGACATGATATTACAGATCCACACATCCTTAGAGAATGCACTCAAGTAGAAATCCAAATGCGTACTTGCTATAACTCGTGATATTATGACTAACATTGTAGGCATGACTGATAAATCAATATCACGATACTCATCTTTGCTATGTAAGGCATAGAGCTTTGGGCAAAAATTATATTAATAAATGGTTTTGTATACAGGTTAAAGTGTATCTATCTATGTAGATAGATTTCATTTGATTCGGGAAACTTGCCTAAATGAAAGAAAAATAAAATGATAAACATGATAGTGCTACAAATAATAATAATTATATGCTATTCAATCTTTTTGACAAGGATTTCCCCCAAGAACTACTCACTCCTCATGATAAGCCTTCATAAGCATTGTGAGGATGAGCACCTTGGTCACAAGAATCGTTACAATCTTGTGCAAACCCGGTAAATAAATTAGTGTTCATAATTCTATACTTGGTATTCGTGTAAGATTGACAAACACGACATGATTTATCATTTCATGACTCTTGTGTTAGCATATAAAATTACTGAGATATAGCTTGTATTAATTTTAATTTAACTTGATTCTATTTCTATTTATGCCGCACGTACACTTGTTATTGTTTAGTCTAACACTTCCATGCATAAGAATTGGATTTGAACTGCATTATCTATTTCTTGCGCGCTTGTACTAATACACGATTGCCATTCATGACACGTGCGATGTTCCTTGAATTAGTTTTCTAAAATCTTTTAACATTGTGTGCAAACTCATGTGTATTTAGTCTCGTGTCTTGTGTCCGATTCATTTAACTCATACCAAGTTTCAAAATGCAAAACTGTTTAATTTTAAAGTGGTAATTTTGATGTCCTCGTGGGTTTTGACCAATGTCTTTTTCAATTCTCTGATTATATTTCAGTCAACCCTTATTTCCTATCATGATTTATTTTTATGTGTGCAGAATTCTTCAAATCCGCTGCATCTCTCATATCCTTATGTTAGTTGGATCCAGACCACCCATTTTGCTAACATCAAAGGGGAGAATAATGAACGTTCATGAGCTAGTCATGTGCTAGTCATCTAGGGAAGATCACTTATAGGGAGAGATACTTTAAGAGAGTGCACATCGATAAGAAGAGCACGTATGTAGGGGGGACATACTACTTTAGTGCAAGTTCACACTTCATGTTTTATCATGATATATAAACTTGTTCATGTTTCATGATTATTGCTGATTACACTATTTCATACTCTTAATGATTAGTATTGATTATATCTCATGAACGGGATTTGATATTATCAAAAAGGGGATTTTGTTGGAACATTCCTTCTACATCTCTTTAGTTTGACAATATCAAATCCCATACTGTATTTGATCATACAGGTCTTGGGTATAGTGTGTAGGTTTACAGGTGTTAATACGTTGAGAATTTCATTTATTAGTACTACCGTCGGGTGCTAGCCATATCGACGTGACTTGTTATCGACGCAAATGAAAATATTGATGGGAAGACTCATGCTGCCGAGATGATATCGTCGAGAAGACTACTACCATGTACTAACCTACCGCGGGCGCTAGCTATGTCGACGAGACTACTAACGTCGACATGAAGGATGCGTCGACTTGAGACCATGGCGTCGAGAGAATATCGATGTAACTGTTACCGCGGGCGCTAGCCTACCGCCGCGTGCTAGCTTATCGATGAGAAGAATACGTCGACTTGATGCTCTATTGTCATCTTGAAGTATTCGATGTGACTACAATCGCAAAGCGCTAAGCCTACCACGCCGCGCTATCCAAAGACAACAAGAGAATGTTTTTCGGCACCTTCCTGGTTTGGCGCTAGACAGCTGGCGAAAGCGCGTACAGACGCTACCGCCACACAGTAACTCTACAGCCGACAGTAAATTAAAGAAACACCTATAAAGCGTTCCTCTCTTTTGCGAATGTGTGGCTACCGAAACCTAAAAGAAGAAGTCGGTTGTTTTGCCATTTCTAGACCAAGGAGCCATCACCGGAAGAGAAGAACACCTTCCCTCAAGCTATAATGAAGAAGGTCATCGGAGTGCGGAATAGGAATGAGAATCTGAGCACCAACGAGCGCATCCTACACGAAGATCAAAAGTGTCATTCGCTCACCGTATCCGGAGACATACATTGAGGGAGCACAACTTCTCATCTCTTCTAGTTTTCTCTTTTTTTGCTTTATTATTTTGGTGTGTGAAATTGTCCGGCGTGAATGTCGGAATCCGGTTTGGAATCTATGGATATCGACCGGGAGGTCATCGAAATCCGGGGAGGATTCCGTAGGAAATCGTCCTGGGAGGGCGTCTAGATCTGGGACATCTAGCGGGCTCCAAGACCCTTCCTGGGAGGAAGGTGAGGAACGACTTGAAGACTTTTATGGGGAGGAAAGGAAGAGTGCCAACCGATCCTTGGATTAGGGTCAGTATATAAAACCCAAGGTCTTAATATTCATCGCCTCCGATCTCCGGCGTAATGGAGATCTAAGTGTATCTGTATAAATAATGTTTCACTATTCAATGCTATAAAGTTCATGTGTTTGATTATATAAACTACTGTGATTTTCTAGTGAAACATTGATTGGATCATTGCAAATCCCGAAACGATATTCAACATTTACTGTGTTGTTTCCAGAGCTAACGCCATGCGGTAGGGTTACCGCCAAGAGCTACCTCCAGAAAGGGCAATCCTGCAGCTAATTATTTAAATCTCCAATAATTGATTAAAACCCTTATTCACCCCTCCCTCTAAGGGCGCCAGTAGATCTAACAAGAAGTATCGACTATCCAGAAGAAGGGAATTACCAGGTCAATAAGTGTGAGTCATCGCATCACGACGAGGACTGCGAGATCGATTCCGGGGAGGAGTGCGTGCCCTCCGAGGAGAAGGGATGCGATGAATAGATTCTTGCCGCCCTGATGAGGAGCCCCGGCCATGATCCCTATCTAGTTGGACAAGGCGATGTGGCTACGATACAGGTTGTCTGGAAGGGTCCGCGACTTGTCCCTGGCTGCAACCACTAGGTGCTCACCCTCCCCCGTGATGAGCAAAGAAGTGCGAGGATCTCCTGTCCCCCTTCCCAGCGCCAATCCCGCAGGATGAATCCAGAGAGTGGATGTCGAGGAAGGGCAAATGTCAGCTGGAGCAGAAGGATTCTGCGGTAGAAGAGGCAGCGGTGGAAGATTGCTCGCAGGATTGGCTTACGAGGTGCTCACATGCGGCGAAGGTAGGTTATTCACTGAAGGAAGCTGCTTCCCAAAAGACGACTTCCTGTCACCGAGGTTGATCCAAATAAATTGACCAACTCGCGGTCTCAACTGAGATTCAAGAGCAATCAGCGAGACTGGTCGTAGAGGAGGCACCACAGAATTCTTGCTAGGAGCTCCAGTAGTTGGCGACACTGCCAAGAGAAGGAAGACCACCAGCATGAGTATAATCAAATCGTCGATGATCTAAAAGGCGAGTGTGGCGAATGAATCCCCAACCTCGCAAGGTGGGCTCTGTTTGCGTATGGAGCGAGGATCTGTTGAGATCCACGGATCGGTCTGCTGAGCAGGAGGGCGAGATGCCTCAGGAGCAGGTTGCTCTGCATCCTTATCAAGACGCAGCCGCTCGAGTTGTTCTTGGGTACTCGCGGGGATCTCGGGTTTGTTCTAGGCTGGCGTGGAGATATTGTCAGTAGCGGGGTTGTGATTCTTCTTTTTCTTCTTATTTCGAGAGAGAAACTCTTCAACATCATCGCATTCGCGCTGGCGTTTATGGGTATTCTGTTTCAGGAATCAAGCCAGCTCGGCCATGCTCGCCTGAAGAAGTTCCTCGATAGTGGGCGACATCTCAAGCGAGTTCATAGAAGGTGCCCAATAAGAGAGCCATCCCCTATTTGTATAGATCAGAAGTCAGCCAGGTGGTGTCAAGTATGATGGATACTCACCAGTAGTAGCTTGCCGAATGAAGGGTTGGATGTTTCTTTCTGAGCTCCTTCGAAGCTCACAAAAAGCAGAGATTGTGTACAACCTATATTCATCGTGGGTGGACCCAGCCAGGCCACGTAAGCAGAAGTTAAAGTCAAAGAGAAATCCAATAGTAGTAGTTGAAGGCATAGGCGACTATGAGCGAGCATCCCCCATACTCGCCAGGTTGGGGTGACTAGTGGTATCTCTCCAAGCATGGGCGTGTATACCCGTACTCACCGGGTTATAAATAGACCCCCCTCTTTGTACATGTCTATAAATAGGATCCAGTGGGTACTTGGAATAGCACTTTTGGCTAAGTTCTTAAACCCAGTTTTCGAATATTCAGACCGTGAGATCTTGACCATCCCCCTTGGTCACCACTTTTGATACTCGCCAAGTAGGTGCCTTCCCCGTACCATGCTCGGCCATTTTAGTTATGGAAGGGAAGTTTTTTCTAAACTTCTAGGTACGTGGTGGGACCTCACCGCCGAAGCACTTGGGGTCCTATTAGAGTTCCCCTAGTCTCTTTTCCCTTGTCATTCGATCCGTGGAGTTAGATCGCCGGACCAGTAATCTTAGGCTGCCTTGATCCAAATATTTGGAGCCATGATTTTTTAGGATCCAACATGGAGGACACGCACCCTTGGCACACGATTGTTTGACACGACCGTGTGCCTCAAAGATTGAAATGTTTCACTCATATATGTGTGTGGACCTCAGATCCGAAAAAACCTGACACACGCATGGAGCACACTGGCATGTGTCTCGGACCACGTGCCATCAAAAATCACACCTTTTCGCTCCAAACTGCCAGCCACATGTTTGGACAAGGATCAAAGTCGTCTCTTAGCCGAAAATGATGTTTATCCCTTTGTTCTTCTTATCCAGATATGCCCAAATTGCCCTATTTTGATTTAAATTGTGTACCCTTTCTCTACACACTTAAACAAATGTTAAAAATTCCAAATATCAAATAAAAACACATATTAATTCTTATTAATGGAAATAAACAATGATGAAGCATAAAATTATCATATATAATTTGGCTTCATAAGATATATGATTATGTTAAATTTATTAATGTGCACATTAAGGTGGATTGTGATTTTGGGACTGCATTTGATGTCGCCAAAGTCTTGTCCGTGGGACCTCTTATGCAGCCATCACTTGGAGATAACAACTACCCATAGCAATCTTGGAGTTTTTACTTATTGACGAGCAATATAGCCCTTGGTACATATAAGCACATTGTCATCACTTTGATATAAAATCCACATTAAATGATCTTGGGACTTGGTACTTATTGTCGGGCAATATAGCCTACCTCAGGCTCAGCAGCCCTACCTCAGATCAGCCCATGATCCTACAACTCAGACCATAGCAGGTCCTACATCTCAGGCTAAACAGCCCTACTTCAGGCTAAACAACCCTACAAACTCAGATCAGCTCCTGATCCTACAGCTCAGACCCTTTCCAGGTCCTACAACTCAGAGGAATCCTCCTCCTACAGCTCAGGCTAAAAGGCCCTACAACTCAGGCCTTCAGCCCTACAACTCAGATCCACAGATCCTACAATCTCAGACCAAAAGGTCTTACAACTCAGGCTGTTAAGCCCTACAGAAAAATGAGTATAAAACTTACTACAGATGACAACAATGTCCCCTGTAGTTCCTACACAGCTTGTGCTTCCTGTAGCTGGTGATGTTGATGGCAGCTACAACTGATCTTCTTCTTCAGATGAAGGTTGGAAGATCTCCTTGCTCCTTCTTGCAATGGAGCTAACTTTCTTTCTCTGTTTTCTTCTTCTTGTTCAGTGGGCAGGAGGAAGAATACGAGAGCTTCTGCCATCAATGGAATAGTGAATGTGTCGGCTTGGTGCATTCAAATGTGCCATAACTCTTCCTTTTATACATCTCTGATCTTCAACGGCTCTCAGCCGTCCTTCTGAGAAGTATGGGAGAAACTGGTGGACCCCACACAACTTTTCTGCAACTTGCGCCACAGGCAGAACACGCAATCTGCATTCGACGAACACGTTGTACTGTGTTCGACGAACTTGCCAAACTCTGCGATCGACGATCTTGCTAAACTATGCATTCGACGAATGACACTCAACGTTCAACGATCTTGCCAAACTCTGCGTTCGACAAACGACACTCTGCGTTCGACGATCTGCCTTGTCTCTGCGTTCGACGATCTGCCTTGTGAGTTCGACGAACATGCCAACTCTCAGTTGTTTCTTCCTTTTTGTCTGCGTTCGACGAACTGCCTTCTGAATTCGACGAACACGCCAGATCTCAGCTGATTCTTCTATCTTGTCTCAGCGTTCGACGAACTGTGTTCTGCGTTCGACGAACATGCCAATTATTAGCTGTTTCTTCTATCTCGTCTCAGCGGTCGACGAACTGAGTTCTGCGTTCGACGAACGGCTCTCTACGTTCGACAAACACGCCCTTTGAGCCTTCTCAGTGGCTCCTTCTCTGGTCTCGTCTCAGCGGTCGACTAACTGAGTTCTGCGTTCGATTTTCACTTGTTCCTCTTTTTTTGTCTTGTCGCACTGTATTAGCATACATTTTATACTCGCACATCTTTCTTGTGGCACTCGCCCCCTTTTTACTTCGTGAATCGCTCACCTTCCTTCGGGATTTCTACATTAGACCTGACTCGCTCGCCCTCGAGGAGCGAGCGAAGACAGACCCATGCCTTTTTTAGCATCGCCTACCTCGACCGATTCACTGTGATCATGCCCCTTGTACATGCGAGCCCCCTGATTCGCTAGTTTAGGTATGCCGCCATTCGCCTTTACTCAGGCGTCTACGAGCAGGGTCCTTCCCTGCGGGAGGCCTTGCCAATGACTTGCGCGCTGCCGAGCATTGTTCATCCTCGACCCCTAAATGGCATGAGGGCCTTGCCGGCTAGTGAGAGCCCGACAGTGGGGTTCCTGATTTATGCTACCAATTCACCTTGTCAGCCTCTCCAGAGATCAACCTGAACCCACCGGCTAGTGAGAGCCCGACATCGAAATCAATCTGGGGCATTCCAACACCACAATACCTTGCCAGCCTCTCCAGAGATTAACCTGAACCCACCGACTAATGAGAGTCCGGCAGCGAAATCAATCTGGGTCATTCCAGCACCACAATACCTTGCCAGCCTCTCCAGAGATCAACCTGAACCCACCGGCTAATGAGAGCCCCGCAACGGAATCGATCTGGGGAATTCCAGCACCACAATACCTTGCCAGCCTCTCCAGAGATCAACCTGAATCCACCGACTAATGAGAGCCCGACAGCAGAATCGATCTGGGTTATTCCAGCACCATAATACATTGCCAGCCTTTCCAGAGATCAACCTGAACCCATCGGATAATGAGAGCCCGACAGCAGAATCGATCTGGGGCATTCCAACACCATAATACCTTGCCAGCCTCTCCAGAGATCAACCTGAACCCACCGGCTAATGAGAGTCCGGTAGAAAAATCGATCTGGGGAATTCCAGCACCACAATACCTTGCCAGCCTCTCCAGAGATCAACCTGAACCCACTAACTAATGAGAGCCCAGCAGCAGAATCGATTTGGGGCATTCCAGCACAACAATACCTTGCCAACCTCTCCAGAGATCAACCTGAACCCACAGGCAAATGAGAGTCCGGCAGCGGAATCGATCTGGGGCATTCCAGCACCACAATACCTTGCGAGCCTCTCCAGAGATCAACATGAACCCATGGCTAATGAGAGCCCGGCAGCGGAATCGATCTGGGGCATTCCAGCACCACAATACCTTGCCATATGAACCTATAATCAGACAAAGGCAACCATATCAAGAGTCAATCATATCAGTTCATACCAAACTATCACAACACAATGATTTACGGATAGAAATGTTTTAAATCATTCCCGCTCCAAGTCCGGCCAACGGATAACCCTTCCACATTCCGGAGGTGATACCCCCCTGACTTGAGCGCTTCCTCTACAATGTAAGGGCCTTCCCAGTTGGGATTTAGCTTTCCCACCGAGGCTCCCCTTCCAGCCGCGTCGACCTTCTTCAGGACCAAGTTCTCGAACTGATTCACCTGGAAATGCTTGTCGAAGTACCGAGCCATCCATCGCTTGACCTCCTCCTATCGGATGGTCGCCAGGTCCCATAGCTCTTCTACTAAATCCAAAGACAGCCTTTTCCCCTCTTCATTTTCCACTCGTCATTCCTCATCTCCCTCACCTGCGGTGACCACCCTGGGTGACTTTACCTCGAACTCTATGGGGAGCACTGCCTCAGATCTGTGGGAGAGCTTGAATTGGGTCTCCCACATAGCTGTGTTTGGCGTTGTTCTCAGGAGCCCTGCGATCACGACCTCATACTCGGCCTGGTTGCTGGTGAGTGAGAAATGGATGTTAATTGCCTGCTCGATCCTCGTCCCTTGGGGGCTTACTAAAATCACTCCTCCCCCGAAGGAATGCTTCCCTGATGCCACATCAACCAACATCTTCCATGCCACTGAGGAGGGTGGCTTGAGCTCTTCTACAACGGTTATGTAGTCGGCGAAGAAATCCTCCGCCGCTTGTGCCTTTATAGAAAGCCTTGGGACAAACGAGATGTCGAACTCGCTTAGCTCCACCGACCATTTGACCAACCTTCCTGAGTGTTCTACCCCCTCCATGATGTTTTGAAGGGGATGGTGTTGGAGTTTCTGAGGTGATCTCAAAGCAATCAACAGTTAGTCTTACTGCCAACACAATATGAGCCTATAGGGTCGTATATAAAAGTGCTTGGAGAAATTGGAGAAAGAATTGAATTGGCCTTGCTTATATAGGATATGAGTGGAGGACCAATCTTGTGACTGTTTGGAATTAAGTTGAGAATGTCTCAATGGGAAATCGTTTAAAAAGGTTTAATCGAATGGATTTATACATGTCAAAATTTGGCTAACAGGGTTTAGTCGAACTGGAGGCGTTCGTCGACCACTGAGACGGCTAGTATACGGCGTTCGTCGACCGCTGAGACGGATAGTATAAGGCCTTCGTCGACCGCTGAGACGGCTAGTATACAGCGTTCGTCGACCGCTGAGACGAGCTAGTGTAGCGCGTTCATCGACCGCTGAGACGAAAGGGCTAGTATAGCGCGTTCGTTGACCGCTGAGACGAAAGGGCTAGTGTAGCGCCTACGTCGACCGCTGAGATGGCAGAGGGCTAGTGTAGCGCGTTCGTCGAACGCAGATCTCTTGAGTTCGTCGAACGCAGATCTCTTGAGTTCGTCGAACGCAGATATCACTACAACAAACTGCACTTATAGTAAGGACCTAATTCGTTACAATAAGTGCCAAAATTCGTTACAAAAACTCTTTGGTAACGAAAAAAACTTTAAGTAACGGTCCTCCTCTAAAGCTCGACGCTAAAGGTTATTGTAACGAATGTATGAATGTCGTTACAAATAAAGTAATTGTAACAAATGATATTTTCTCACCAAAAAGAGATTCTTCCTCACAATAAATTGGTCACAATAAATATTATTTCGTTACAAATGTTATTTTTTCCTCACAAAAAAAAAGTTATGATTAAAACTATTTCGTTACAAATGTTTTTTTTTCTCACTAAAAATAAAATAACTTCGTTACAATAAAGTATAATAAATATTATTTCGTTACAATAGATTAAACAATAGTAACGAAAAAATTGTTACATTTATTTTCCATTCTTCTTACTACAGCCAATTCATTTATGTATCAAAAATATTCCATTTCTATTTTTTGTGTACCTGAGATTTTATTACAAATAATAATCTTGAAAACACACATATTTAATATTTCATAACAAGATCAAAATATATTTTTATTCACAACAAAAAGTTTTACATAGAGTACAAGTTATTATCATCTCTTCTAAAATAATACAATATTACATTACAAGATCAACATGTTTCTAATAAATCTTCCGTCATTTTTCGAAAAATGAATCATCCATCACTTTCTGACTAATGAATCTTTCGTCACTTGCCGGTCAATGCTCGAGCACCCTACAAATAAAAGAGAGCAATTAAGATCACGCTACAAATAAAAATAATGTCTCAAATAATAACACCAAAATTGATAATTGTAGACATAGGTTTGCCATCATAACATAATTATGGAATACTTATAAGACACCATTGGTATTTGGAAGACTTATAGATAGAGAGTAGTAAACATAAGGGTAGTTAGAAAAAAATTTACCGGGAACAAAACTGATCTAGGGAATCAAATGATCACCTAAAAGAAACAAAAATCACTTCTCTCCAAAAGTGAGTTGCAGCAAAAACTGGGTATATGCCATCTATGAAACTTCTTGCTTGCAAACGGAGAACAATGTCATTGAACAAAAGACATCAGAATTTAAAAGAAAACAACAATATAATAGATCAGTATAACAGCGGACGTAGGCTGTATTACCAGCGGAAGATTTAAAATCACTTCTTGTTTTCCAGCTCTTCGCCGTAGGCTGTATTACCAGCGGACGCCATGGCTATGGCTTCCCCGGGAGGAGGGTGATCAAATCTGCACGCCACCCCATACTTGCATGTGCCTGTCTTCATATAGAAAGGGCATGCCACTGAACCCTGCAATAAAACCTCTCCCAATGTTTAATTTTTAAGCTTGTAGATAACAAGGTATAGAAGCAATTTTAATTTTTAAGCTTGTAGATAACAAGGTATAGAAAGGACAAATTTTAATGGTCCAGAATAGTGTATTGAGAGGCACAGACTTCTAGCATAAATAGCTTCATATACTTCAATGCTATCACGGATTTAAATATTACTTGTTCACCAAATGTATGCTGTTGATAGTTTCACTGTTTTGGAACTGTCATACCTCGCAACTCCAAACCAAGATATGAAATTCGAAGTAATGCTGGTTAGCAAGCTTTTCAAGGAGAAAATGTTACTACTTGGAGTATGTGTGAGAGAGTGAGAATCAGATGAATATATACAACTTGGAAAAATGTGCGACAAAAAAATGTACCTCTCTTCTGGGAAGCCCAGCAAGAGTAAGCTTGATATTTTCTTGATCCGTCTTAGGAATAGCTGTGACAGGTGCAGACCTATCTATTGGGTGGTGGTACCTGCATCTCTCCCCGAACTTGCACTGACCAGTCTTCATATAATACTGCATACAAAATATCTTCTTTGATGAATTAGTTGCATAGGATTGTCAAATAAGGTCAATGAACTAAAGTGGAATAGGGCTGTCAATTGAATTTTGTATTTGCAAGTAGTTTGAGAAATAGGGACTCCTTAATAATAATGTTTTTATAATCAACCACGTCTATCATATCCTGAACATGAAATCAATCATTTTATCAATGACAGATATCTTAGAGGGTCTAACAAAAATGATAAGAGATTACTTATTATGCAATCTGAGCCATCCAACATGAAGATCTTTAATGGAAAAAACATGTGATTAAACAGGTATACCAAGCCCTTTAGGATGACAGTTCTTAATCCTGCATGTAATGATATGAATAATGAACGCTATCCTAACACTAATTGAGATCGGCAACAAAGGCAATCATAATAATAAACGTAAGTATGGTACCAAAATGAAAGGTCAGTATATTCCTAATGGTAAATTCTGGTTATGAAACTTCTTGCTTGCAAACGGAGAACAATGTCATTGAACAAGAGACATCAGAATTTAAAAGAAAACAACAATATAATAGATCAGTATAACATTGGACAAAGATTAAGCTAACTGAAACTGCACTCATTAATCATCAAAATTGCTTCAAAGTATATAGATAGCATACATCACATTCAATTTCTCCAGGCCTTTGAGGGAAAATGGAAACTCCAAGCTGCATTGCGAAAGAGAATATCAGGCAAGCTAGCTACCTGAGACAAACGATGGTCTATAGTAGGTAAAAAGCTAGCAGCTGGGTTCATGACTCCAATAGGTAAACTAGCAACTGTTGGAGTTATGTATGCATTGGTTGAATCAGTAGTATGCATAGAATTGATAACTGCAGAAGATTTCAACCAAACAACCATTAGAGCTAAAACAAGAAAAACAAATCCCCAAAATATATAGTACATTAAGAAACATACGGAGTCTATCAGGATGATTAAATCGACAACTAGCACCATATTTGCAGCTGTGCCAGAAGGAAAATTCACAGAAATTTTATGATCTCCAAGATTGAGTTTAGCCAAAGAAAATTCTACATACAGAAAAATAAAGAAATACACACCTGCCAGTCTTTCCGTGGTTTATATCTCCATTGACAGCATCAGAACTATATATTGTTTGATCAATCTTTATGGGATTTCCAGTTTCTTTTCCAGTTAAGTGAATGTCCTTTGGATGATCAAATTTGCATTAAATCATTTCCAGTTAAGTGAATACTACATGGAATTGGGATAACACTTCTACAAAGTCAAAACCAGAAAATGATTGATCAAGCCAAAACCCAGTTTATGCGTAATAACTCGTAAAAATTGGCGTGCGAATAGCCAAAACTGGTGTGCTTATAACATTTGCCTATTTTAATGGAGAACGGGATTAATATGAAGATAAAGCCAGTAAAATAAATGGGGTTACAGTGTACGAAACTGAAGAAAATGGCTAAAATTCTATGCAAAACACAGCATTTGAGAACAGTAGATCTAGGAAATTATCAAAAGGTATTGTAAGAAAATAAGAAAAGATGAACACAGTTCTACATTCATCGGTTGAGTATAGAAAATTACAGAAGACGGAGCGAAAATTAAGAGTACCTGGATTCATGTTCCTTTCAATAAAATTCTTTTCAAAACTCTACACCATGATTCAAGTACCAGAAAGAAAAAGTGGAGCTATAAGGAAGTAGCTGGTCAAATTAAAATGCAGTGTTCATCTTCAGTACTCTGATTCATGTCTTGACTTAAGAAGATACCTGCGCGACAATGCTTCTCTCTCTATCCCCCCTCTCTCTCTCTCTACATTCTCCAGTTGTTGGAGGTTGTGCGATGAAACAAGGTGAAAGCCTTTAAGAATATCAGGAAACAGAGGAGAGAGATGGGCGCGGGGTTGGTGGTGAAGAAAGGGAAATGCCATTTTCATTTTCCAGTTAAGTGAATACTACATGGAATTGGGATAACACTTCTACAAAGTCAAAACCCAAGATGATGGTTGAATCATTTCCTGATCCCTTCCATACCATCTCTACTGAAATTGAAAACCAACAAGTAGAAGAAAAGGACAGTGAAGAAGAGGCAGTAGTACAAGACAAAGAAGATAATGAAACAACAAACATATTGGTAATATTGCAGAAACTGAAACAACAGACATATTTGCAATCACTAAGTATAAGTGTATAACCATAACCATCATTGGCCAAAAATAGAAAATTTAGTGCACAGCCACAACACCAGGTAGTGAAAACAAATACAATATGCATACCTGGAGAAACTGTTCTGGCCAAAGCAAGACCTGCAATACATACCCAGCAGCAAAATGCCAAATAGTCTAACACCCCACTAATAAAACCTACTAATCAGTATATAATCGGCAAAACATAATCATCCAAGCCAGCAAACCAAGCAGATTCCCAAGCTTGGAACCAAAATACTAACAGTCATAAACCAAGCAAAAGTAATAAAATAGTCACAAAGCAGTAAACTAAAAAACTAACAGTCATAAACCATTTGACAACAAAAAAGTGCACAAAAAGTAAATGGTGTGTGCATCAAAGTCAAGGAATTGCCCCAAATTTTTGCAGAACGAATGCCAGCTGCTCTTTCAGCTCATTTTGCCCCTCCTTTAATCCTGCAATCTCTGCATTGTGTGTTTGAATCAAAGCTTCCTGTTTATCTATAAGCTCTGTTTGTGCTGTTAGACGAGTTGTGGCATCGCGCAATTCTTCTTCCGCTACATTCAACTTCTCTTTCAACTGAGTAGTCACATTCAATGTCTTCTTCATTCGTTTTGAAGGCACAACACCATAGCCTAGCCCTTTGTCATAACCAGACTTGTTTCCAAGTGCAGTCTTTATAATTTCTCTCTCAGAGCATATGAGATCACTGTCAGAATCTGTTGTTGTCCTCAGCCTTTCCATTTCACGCTGTAAAATATAGTGTTATAATAGAAATGTATGTTATCAATCAATTTTGCGAAAGTTTCAAATATATTTTGACTTACGTATGCCGCTTCTGCTTTCTCGCTGACAAACACCCCATTCTTCTTATGGGTGTTCGCAAAGTTCTCAACCGGGCTTTGATTAACCTGTATATTAAAAAAATATTTGAGAATATGTCATAGTAATCAATAACCCACATGTATTTATTGCATTACCATTTCCAGCAGTCGGGAATGATAGGATTTAGAACCCGACGTATGAGTAAACGACATGTGTGATCTATTATCAGCATTTGTCTTGGACCTTTTCTGCAAGCAAACAAAAGTATTGGATTCTAGTCATTAAATGTGTGATTAATAACATATGTATTAAACAGAATTTACTTAAGTAGTCACATTCACCTTAAAAGTCTCACTTTCAAAGAGATCGCACAACTGACACCAATTCTCGATTGAGATCCACTCAAATGGGCTACTAGCTCTTGGATTCTTTCCTGCCACAATATAATCTCTATGCCTTGCAGATAATCTTCCTCTCCAATGTGTGTAGCTACGTTGAAACATCTCCTCCATGAACTCTTGCACACTTTTATCTGTTTCCCAATTCTTTATCACAAACCATTGCTACAAAAGAATAAATTATTTGGTTATCCCAAACAAATTCACATATATGGTATATAAATATTAATTACTTACACCTAATGCAGCATATAAAGTAAGTTTCAGCTCTTCCCCCAATTCACTCCATGGGTTCAAAAAATCCAAACCCGCACTGTGTCTTACAATAACACCTATACCATTTGCAAGGTGCTTTGCATAGCGATGCGGCTTCTTAAAACCTTCAGGAAACTCAATCTCAAGTAGTTTCTTGTCCTAACAAAACAAATAAAAGTATGTTAACATATAGTAAGTGTATGTAAGTTTTAATATACCTAAATAAAGCATACATTTTCTAGTATTGCTTTCTCAATCGACTTTCCGGTGGTCACCCCACGACCTCTTCTTATAGATGAGCTTCCCACTGCATAATTAAAAATCCTTAATAAATATATGATTCAAGTAAATGATACAAACTTGTGAAATAAAATAAGGTATACTTACTACTATTATCAGAACCCTGTATTGGACTTTCATCATTTCCTTCATTAATAGTGGTATCATCATCATTAATGGTGGCAACTGATGCACTTTGTGATTGCTGCAGATTAGGTGAAGGTGTATTTGGTGGAGGTGAAGGTGTATTTGGTGTAGGTGACATTTCAACAACCTCAGTATTTGTTGGTTTTTCAGCAACAAGCAGTTGTTTTCTGCTCCTTGTCGTAGGGCGCCGTAGAATAGCATTTTTTGGAGGCATATTACTGCAAAGTAAATAAGATGCAAACGTTAAACATCACATTAAATTATTTAGAGATATCATAAAATGGAAGAATTGCATTACAGTTTCGATCTAATGAATAAGAAAAAACTTAACGTACCGTTTGGATTAGCTTTACATGTTATGATCACTGTCGTCACAATATTGCACTAGTGTTTCATCATCCTCATCTATTGACTCATCTCCATCGACAATATTATTAATTTCTTCCTCTTCTTGGATTCTAGTTAGAACTTCTATATTTATAATATCAGGTTCTATATCATCTCTCCCTAGGAATTGCAAGTTTTGATCTTCGGTAGCATATATTAATTCAGTTTCTGAGGACTCGTGTTGTTGAACTATGTTATCATGCATCTCCTCCACTTCTAGGTCAGCGTGTTCCTCTATGTCCCAAAGGTGTCTATGACATACAAGTTGTGCAATTTTCCAAGGATCGCCGAGTTTTGTGTCATCGACATAGAACACTTGTTGCACTTGTTTGGAAGAACGAATGGATCATCTTCACACCAACGAGAAGTTGTGTCGATGCTCAAAAAATATTTATCTTTATGCATAGTCTTCTTCCCACCAGTGTCAAACCACTCACACCAAAATAATACTACTTTATATCCATGAAGATAGGTCAATTCAACGACCCTACTTAATACTCCATAAAACTCTACCAAGATATTTTGTTGTTCCCCCACAACAAGTAAACCACTATTTTGTGTTGTTCGGCGATCATCTCGATCATGTGTATGAAATCGTACTTCATTAACAATACAACCAGAGTAAAATTTTGTTAAGTATGATTGTGGACCATTTGCCAATGCCCATAATTCTTTGGAGACTTCGCCCGAGTTTGTGTTATGCACTCTATTTATCTATACAAAATACAATAGGAAGCTAATTAGATAGATGATACTATAAATTAACAATCTTCAAGGGTATCTTCGTATTTGGAGCTTACATGCGCTTGAAACCAATGATGAAACTGCTCTTGATGAGTTTTGTCAATGTTTCTTTCATTTTCGTCTCTTTTAGCTCCTCCATGTGCTTACTATTTAAAAAAAAGTACATCAAAATTTGTTACAAATTAAGTAAGGAAATTGAGCTCTTTCATGAATCGAACCTTCAGAAATCATCTACTTCGCTACAATTGTTTAATATAAAGTTATGAGCTGCATCTAGATCTTTTTTAGAAAGTGCTTTGCAACGGCGAAGAGGTCCAAAGGGTCTCACTTTTGATGCATAAACCGACAATTCACACTCTTGTTGATGCTCCACTGAATCTTCATTTCTATTTTCTTTATTGAACCTTGTTTCTATTTCATTTAGGTACATTGACACAAAGGTCAAAGACTCTTTTACAATATATCCTTCAGCTATAGAACCCTCTGGACGAGCTTTATTACGTACGTATCCTTTAAGAGTTTTAAGAAACCTAAAAGGAAAACTCAATGATCATAATAACAAAATTGTTCATTTATGCTATGTAAGATAATAAAGTATAAATGCATAAAGAACAAGTACCTTTCAATCGGGTACATCCAACGTGAGTGAACTGGGCCAGCTATCTTTGCCTCTTTCGGAAGGTGAATAGCCAAGTGAATCATTACATCAAAAAATGCTGGAGGAAATATTCTCTCCAATTTGCACAAAATAATTGGGATATTACTCTCCAACTTCTCGATATGTTCTACCTTTAGTGTCTTTGAGCATAAAATTTTAAAAAAATCTCCTAGCTCGTATAGTGCCTCAACGACATCTGCGCGTAGAAACCCACGAATGCCAATAGGAATTAACCGTTGTTAGAACATGACAATCATGAGATTTAAGTCCATAAATCTTCCCATCCTTTACGCATCTTGAAATATTTGACGCATATCCATCTGGAAACTTGACATTTTTTAAAAAATTGCAAAACCTTTTTTTCTCATCGGAAGATAGATTATAACATGCTTGAGGTTTTATTATAGTACTTCCATTTCTAATCAAGTGTAACTCCTTCCGGATGTTAAGGTCTCGCAAATCTTCTCGCGCTTTTTCCGTATCTTTGTTTTTTCCATCAATGTTCATCAATGTGCCCAAAACACTATCACAAATTTTTTTTTCAACATGCATTACATCAATGTTGTGTCGTATCAAAAGCTTATGCCAGTAAGGTAGTTCAAAGAAGATGCTTCTCTTTACCCAATTCCCTTCTTCATTGTTGCGCTTCCTCTTCCGCTTGCTTGGGTGTTTTCCAATTTATCAAAGTTATGTTCGAGTTTGGTTAAATCTGAAAGCAATTGTGCGCCACTCCACTCCTTGGTTTTGAACGTCTTTCTGACTTTCCATCGAACAATTTACTCCTTCGATAAGGGTGATCATTATGTAGATAACGACGATGTCCCATGTAGCATATCTTACTTCGAATTCTTTAGAATCTGTATCATATAAACAAGTTGGGCATGCCCCGTAACCCTTTGTGGTCCACCCAAATAAATTACTAAGAGCTGGAAAATCATTGATTGTCCACATAAGAGCAGCATGCATTTTAAAAGTCTCTTTGGTGTATGTGTCAAAAGTCTCAACAAGATTCCATAATTCTTTTAATTCTTCTATCAGTGGTCTAAGATAAACATCAATATCTTTTCCAGGCGCACGTGGGCCAGGAATTAATAATGACATCATAAGAAACTCATCTTTCATACCTTTGTATAACGGCATATTATATGGAATTAGCACAACTGGCCACATACTATAAGAAGTACTCATATTTCCAAACGGATTGAACCCATCAGTAGCCAATCCAAGCCTAACATTGCGTGGATCTGCAGCAAAACTAGGATAATGTGCATCAAAACTCTTCCATGCAAGTGAATCTACCGGATGACTCAACGTACCTTCTATCTCTATATGCTTCTCAGTATGCCACCTCATGTCAGCTGCTGTTTTAGAAGACATATAAAGTCTTTGTAGCCTTTGTGTCAAGGGGAAATGCCACAAAACCTTTTGAGCAATTAATTTTTCTTTTCCTTCGTTATATTTCCAACGTGGTTCTTCACACACAGGACACACATCTTTCTTCTCATTCTCTTTCCAAAATAGTGCACAATCATGTCTACACGCGTCTATCTTCTTATAACCCAAACCTATACCAGAAAGAAGTTTCCTAGCCCAGTAAACAGATTTTGGAATAAGATTACCTTCTGGCATAACGTCCTTTAGCAATTCAAGAAGCATGTTAACTGACTTATCTGACATCTTGTTCATTACTTTGATATGCAGCAGTTTAACAATGAATGCTAACAAAGAGTATTTTTTGCAACCTGGGTATAGTTCACGTCTGACATTACATAATAGACTTGAAAAAGTTCCCGTACTATCTTCGTTAGAATGTTCTGGAAGTTCTGCATCTCCAATCTCATGTATCAAATCAACTAAATCATCGATGGCTTCAATATCATCGTTACTTTCATGACTTTGAGAAGGTCCACTATTGTTACTATTCGAACTGAACACAAAAGAACTAGTCAGTTTAGCTTCTCCATGATGTATCCACTCCTTATAATATCTGTAAAACCCTTTCAAATGCAAGTCTGCTTTAACTTCAATGAGGCTCTTTGTTTTAGTGTTTCGACATACATTGCATGGGCAAAGAATTTTATCTTCAAAGTAAATAGCATTTGCCCGTGCAAACTCTAAAAATAAATCCACGCCTCTAGTATAGGTAGAACTGAATCTATCTGCTTCATAAATCCAGCTTTTATCCATAGCTAACAAAAAAAGAATGGGATAAGACAATATCATGAAGATAAAAAACTAGTACATACAAATAAAAAATTGAAGAACACAAAAGAAAGTAGAAGATTAGAGAATACAACATTTGTGCCCAAATCACACTCACAGTAAACTATGTGAACAAACCATTGTTTGGTTGGAGAAAGAGGTGGAAATAATATGTTATACTAAGGAAAGCTATGTGAACAAATCCAATTAGACAGCACTTTTATTGGGACGCTCTAACCTAATTTGGTGTCTAATTAGATATGTTCACAAATTAGCACCAAATCACATAGCTTTGTTGTTAATTAGATTTGTTCACATAACATATTAAATCACATAGCTTTGTTGTCTAATTAGATTTGTCAATATAGCTTTATTCAATTTTTTGATGGTGAACAAATCTATAAAAAAGATGTTGTATAACAAATCTTCTTAGACGACATTTTTTTGTTAACGTGGCCTAGAATATGCTTTGTAATGAATATACTTTTGTTCTCATCTAAGAAAAGCACCATACCACACAATAGTTGTGGCTGCCACAATTGGTGGAAATAATATGATATACTAACACCAAATTAGACAACCACGTTAACTTGTGCAGGAGAGTAAAATTCTGAAAAGACAGTGCTAAATGCTGGAAAGAAAAATGCCCTAAATTAACCTGAAAAATAATCACCAAATCTAGATGAGAATACGACCTAATTTCTGGGAAGAAAATGAAAAAAAACATTGGGAGGAAGGCCTAACAGCTGGGAAGAAGAACCATTACAACTACATGTTGAGAATAAGGCATTACAACTTTGGGAGGAAGAAAAAAAAGGCTCTGGATCTGGGTACCTGAAGATCAGGCGTTACAACTTTGGTAGATTTTTCTCCTCCGTCGAGTTGAGGTTTAGGAAGAAGAGTGGAGGCCTTTTCTGTGGCTAGGGTTGAGGAAGCTGGAATTTCCCCTGTGCCGAACCCTTAACCAGAGAACATTCAAGATTTAAGGAAGGATGTAGGAAGAAGACTGTAGGTCTTACCAGAACCCTTACCAGAGAACATCCAGACTGTATGCGAGTCCTCGATTAGCAGCAGGAACGATGGATGGAGGAATAGCGCAAGGAGATGAGGAGTCGTGCTGATTCGCAGGAGGAAGAAGCGAGCCGCGATCAAGGACGGGACGAGTCAAGGGTTTCGAGAATTAATATGCTTCAGGATCATGGAAGGGATGGAGCTGGGTTTATGGAGGGAAATTTCCCTCCAAATAATTCATGCTCATAGTTTTAAGATAAATATTTAAGTACGTATGCGCATCAAATTTGGAGGTGCGGTATTGTAGGATTTCGCGATCAATGGTCGAGATGCATCTCCCGCAAAAACATCTGAAATACTTCTTTTATACTGCTTTATCCACCGTGGGATCTCGCAATCCTACGGTCGAATCTGCTCGCGCACCTCCGGGAGGTGCGCATATGTACCCAAATATTTGCGTAATTTTAAATGGGGTCATTTATGCAAGTTTATTACATAATTTGATATGTTGACTCAACATTCTATATGTGACTATTTTTTGCTCGATCTCGAGAGATGGCTCGCACGCCATCATGATCAAAATATTTGAGCTGAAGCTCGAGTAGTAATCGAGCTCCAGCTCAACGAACTCGAGCTCGACTCAAAATCGAGATTGAGCTCATTGAACTCGAGTTCGAGATTGAGCTCATTGAACTCGATCTCAACTCGAAATCGAGATTGTGCATATGTGTTGTGTGTGTGTGTGTGTGTGTGTGTGTGTGTGTGTGCATGTTGCATGGGGTCTGTGTCTGTGTCTGTGCATAATCTATATTTGCTTGTGCATGTGTGTCTGTATCTGTATGTATGTGTGTCTGTGTGTTTACGTGTATCTGCATGTGTCTGTGTCTGTGTGTGTCTTTGTTTGTATGTGTGTGTGTGTCTTTTGTGTGTGTGTGTGTGTGTTGTGTGTGTTTGTGTGTGTGTGGTGTGTGCATGTGTCTGTGACTGTCTGTGTGTGTCTGTGTATTTGAATGTCTATGTACGTATATATATGTGTCGGTCCATGTGTCTGTGTTTGTGTCCATGTGTTTGTGTCTGTATGTGTATGTGTCTGTGTTTGTGTCCATGTGTTTGTGTCTGTATGTGTATGTGTCTGTGTACGTACGTATGTGTGTCGGTCCATGTGTCTGTGTATGTGTCCATGTATCTATACAAGTGATCTGTGTCTGTGTCCATGTGTTTGTGTCTATGTATATATCTATGTCTGTATGTACACGTGCTTGTCTGTGTCTGTGTATTTGGGTTGTGTGTGAGTGTTTGTCTGTCTATGCATGCATGTTTGTCTGTGCTTGTGTGTGTCTGTGTTTGCGTATCTATGTGTGTTACACACAATCTGTGTCTGTGTCTGTGTGTTTGTGCGTGTTTGTGTATTTAAAGCTCATGTACACAGTCGGGTAATGTCGAGGCGGGGGTATTGTCGAGCGGGGAACATGGGCCTCATGTGCGCACATGTATTCGTGTGCGCGCGAGAGTGCATTTGCGTGCGCGCAAGAGTACATTGCGTGCGCGCAAGAGTACATTTGCGTGCGCGCGAGAGTGCATTTGCGTGCACGCGGGTTCGTGTGTGATTTTATTTTAATTCCAAAATTATATTAAAAAATTAATGTTATATTAATTTGCATTCATTTTTACATTTAATATATTTTTAATTTTTAGTTTTGTTTTGTTCAAAATTTTATGGAGGGAAATATTCATCCGTATATTTCATTCAGTCATGTGAGAGAGAGATAGATCTGCATGGGAGAGAGGCAGAAAAACTTTTATAAAAAGTTAAAGATTTATAAAAAAACCCATACGCGCAAAAATACATATCGCAATAGTACCACATATCTGCGACAGCCGAGCACGAATGTTTGCGAGCTGTAGGAGTACTGTCGTCGCGTTAGAGCACTATCGAGGCGGGGTACTGTCGCGCGCATACAATTTTTTTTTTTCAAAAAAAATAATAATTCAAAACTTTGATAATAAAATTGTACAAAAATTGAAAATAAAATATGATATATTTTTTGTAACAAAACTTTAATAATAAAATATTACTTTTAGTAAGGACAATGTCTTTGTCACAAAAAACTTTCATGATGTCGTTACAATTGATACTTATTGTGAGAAAAGTTTTCTATTTGTAACGTAACATTGGTGTTGTTACAAATACTTATAGTTATAGTAACGAATTATTATTATTGTAACAAAATTTAAAATATTCGTTACAATAAAGTTAGTTTTTGTAACAAAAAAAACTTTGTTACTAAATATAACTATTAGTAACAAACTGTGTTTCAGTTACATTTCCAG